>OY856188.1:163397020-163671429 GCA_963693315.1 Diogma glabrata | reverse complement strand
CTATCACAAATTTATAGCGGGTGAGCCATTCTCTTGCAATTCGACTTTAAAGTCACCCTAAATTTGAATCCATTATTTGATCCATTATGATCTGTATCATAACGGATATCATTATGATACGGATTATGGGCATATTATAAGTATATTATAAATTATTATAGTACGGGTAGAAAAATATTTTTATGAAATCGGTAATACCGTTTTTGAGCAATTTCATTTCAAAGCTACCGCGGATTGGCAAAACTTTCATTTTTCATGCAATTTGGTGTTGCTTAAACTTTGCACTTTAAAAAAATTATAAAATAGCTAAAGCTAAGTGGTTCCCAAATTCCAAAACATTTTTGTTGTACAAAGGCGAGTAATGATGCATTGTCATAAACCATTATTGCATATTGCGCAGTTGATGTGGGAGTATAGTCGCCTCATTTAATTGCTTCTTACAAAGATCGAATTTCTGAATAGCTTCGTCGGATCATTTAATGGAACGTTTATTATTCTTCTTAAACCCTTCCAAAAATCAATAAACATAGTTTAGTTGCTGGCAGCTTTTGGAATGAATCTTCGATCAAATTTAGCATTCCCAAGAAGCGCTTTACTTGTTTTACTATTATCGTACGTTGATACTGAACGATGACCTCCATACGTTCTGAAGCATGTTTAATGCCATGATGATCAATCGAAGGGCCAAAATATGTTTGTTTATATAATAATGAAAAATAAATAAAAATGATCTCAATTATCTGTATACTGGGCTATAATTTTGAAAACGTACATCGAAAAAATATTGACTATTTTTTAAAAATCTGAAATGTTGATATATGGCTGGTATTGACGAAAGAACAAAAGGAATTTCTGGTTTTATTTTTTGAGTACTCTGAATCGGAGTTATTTTTGAGGCTTTTTCACGTAGTTTTGGTAATGGTGTCAATGTTTTATTAATAGGTGCCACAAATTTCATGCGATTTACATATATTTTTTCAAATAAATTGAATAGTCGAATACTCGAAATGTGCAAGTTGGAAACAAATAATTTTTCTCTTTTTCGCTAGACGGCGCGGTAAACCTTGGTTTACTTCAAAGCTAATATCTCAAAAATCGTCTTTTTTTTTGTTTTTCACAGATTTTAAAGTAAACACATGCAGCTATGGAATTAAAAAATTAAAAGTGAGAGATACCATATGGATTTTTTATACGATTTTTTAAAGTTTAGTATATGAAAAATTCACAAGTGTTTTTACATCAAATTAATTATGCTTTACTAAATATATTAGATATATTGAAAATTTTATATTTTAACATCTGTATTAAATATTGAAACAAATATTGTGCATTACTCATTGAAAAACAGGTTTTTATTGAGAATAAGAATTGGAGATCCCAACGATCGGAGATTGTGATTTACTTTCAACATCTTAACACCAACATAAGCATGAGACTATTATTAATAAATATTTTTTCTATAAAAATCATAATTTAATGAAACAATAATAACATTACAAACAAATACATAAACAAATTTATGTTTTACAGATTTATTATAAGTTGTTTAGACCTTAGTTACCGAAATAATAATGACATTCTTAATTCCCAAGGGAGGGAAG
Source organism: Diogma glabrata (assembly GCA_963693315.1). Lineage (NCBI taxonomy): Eukaryota > Metazoa > Arthropoda > Insecta > Diptera > Cylindrotomidae > Diogma > Diogma glabrata. The sequence continues at coordinate 163,669,828 of OY856188.1, read as the reverse complement.
TTATATAAGAGGGAGTTATAGATTCATAATATACCTAGTTTTCATTATAAATTTTTGTTTTGTTTATTTAAAAACAATATTATTTACATAAAGCCATAGTAACGAATAACAATACCCCATCAATACAATTTGAAATGAAAAATAACTAGCTTGATCAATTAAAACGAAAAATCATCCTATCAAATACTTGATAAAAATAAATGTTTTAGTTTAATAAATGTTTTAGGTAGTAAAACATAAAATTATTTATGTATCACGTGAATTATTAGATGTCAATTACCTTGTTAAACTTACTAACCCTCGGGCCAGAGGCCCTCGGGTAGTAAACGTTTCCCTCGGTAATTAACATCCTTATAATTCCCTTGATACCTAAATAACTATTATTTATATAGTTTTTTTGCCTCTGAATTGAAATTTTCTGATTATCGCAAAATTCAAACATTTTGGCAATTATTTTATCGACTATAGTGTTATCCGGTAAAAACCCAAGCAGAGTTTGCCAGACTTTGAAATACGGCCAAGCACTGGCCCATTAATGGTTAACAGTACATGGCTATTGTTATTGAGCTGGCACTAGAACCATTCATCGGCCGACCTATGGTTTACAGAAACGAGCCAGTATACAGTTACCTTTGAATGGTCAAGCATTGGCCTTAACAGTCCTTGGCTATTTTTATGGGGCCATTTCAAAATATAAAATATAAAACAATCAATCAGAGTACAAAACCATTCTAATCAAACAAAAAGTATATGAAAAAATCATCGGTTAGGGTGAGTGGGGGGAGCGAGGAGATCTGAACCCGAAAACTCCTCCTCCTTGTTTGCGCGCCTGATATGAATCAAGAGTTATGAATACTAGGAAAAAACCTAAGACTCAATCATTTGTCGGTCCGGTTGTATGTAATCCAGACTTTTAGCATTTCAATGATTATTGCCACTTGTCAGTAGTTTTGGAAAAACTATAAACAGTTCGATAAATTGTGCAATTGTATTTTCAAAGGCGTTAAAATACCTACCCTTGTTCATAACAGATTCTTCTACAACAAATAATGTTTTCATTTTAATAATATGTTCTTATTTGGAAACTGAATTATATGCACTCTAAACACAAACAATTTTATATTTCTTATTTAATAGTACATTTATTAAAAATCGATTTTTATTATGCTTTTTATTTTTTCACATGTCTCTTATCTTATCCTCAGCTTCCTCATTATTTTTTAATACTGTAATGTATTCATCAAAATTCTTATTCAACAAAATATTTATGCGATAGAGCCTATTAAGAACAGTAAAAATAAAAATAGAAAAACTTAATTTAAATAAATAAATAATATAATTTTTATATTATTATTATACTTCAGTAGCCGATAATCTTAAATTTGGGTTATATTTCAACAAACCATCAACTAAAGAAATCTCATTTCGGGTAGTATTGGTAGGAAACAACCTTTCCCATGGTTCTCCCATTGAATCAGGAAATCTGAAAATATGTAAAATAGATGGAAATTTTAAGCTGTAGGTTGTTGTTACGATTTTGATTTTGTTTTACTGTTTTGTAATAGAATGTTTAAGGAAAAAAGTTAAACTGTCGAACCAATTAAAAAAAATTTTAAGCGCGCACATTGATTTTATATTTTTTTGATTATATATATTTGCTTGACCAGACCACTGAAAGAATATGTTATATTTCCAATCAAATTGCGGTTGTCTTAACCTCGTCGCGAGAGGAAATATGGCAACTCGAGCCTGGAAATTGATTCAACAGGTACAGAACGGTGTAGTTGAGGTAACCGTACGTTACACTGAAAAAAAATTGTAGGTAAAATACAACAGACAACGGTCTGTTTAATTTATTTAAATGACGTTGCTTAATTTTTTATTGTTTTAACAAACAAGTTTGTTTTCAACAAACATGTTTGTTAAATATTTTTAACCACCTTTACAAACTGATCGTTGATTTTCGTTGTTGAATGAAATAAACATAAACTAAAATTTTAAAATAAAAATTTGAAAAATTCGATTATTAAGGGCTTGCATTTAATAGTTAACTTAGTGTACTACAGTAAAAGTGAGTTTTGTGAAATAAAGAGCACAGATTTGTCTATAAAGATAAATTTTGTTTCTTCATAACTTTAATTTTTAATTAAAATCCATTAATAAAACATAAGTTTATTTAATAGTATTATAACATAATATAGCTAATTGTGTACACCATAGTTTTGGAAATATTTGATGAAATCAATAAAATAAAATGTCAAAAGTTAACAAACATAGTCGTTATTTTAACAGTCTGGTTGTTGTTTTGTTCATAATAATCAACAAAAATGTCTGTAAAATTTACAAATTGTCCTTTAAAAATTGTTGGTAAAATAAATTCAATTGACATCAATTTGTTGAATTCAACGAACAATTTGTCGGAAGAAAACTAACAGAAATGTATGTTGAATCGAAGGATATTTCTGTTAGTTTTGCAAACGTTTTTTTGAATGTATATGTTTAAGTGAACATTATATATACATAGTTCTACCAATTTCAAATACTGTTTTGACATAAAAAATTTATGATATAAGGACAAAGTCATTTTTTTCATGGAAATAATAAAACTTTATTTTAATCAAAAACAAATCACATTTTATTTATTAAATATTTTATGAACAAACAAAACAGTAAATTAAAAAAGGCAATACCAAATAAATAATAATAAAATTTGTAATTGATGTAAAATAAGTAGGAGTATTTTGAAGTGTAGCAAATGAACAATTGTAGTAAATGCTTCAAAAAAGTAAATAAAATAAAATAAATGATAAGATAAGAAATAACAAGAAAAAAAATTTAAAAATAGCAATATTTCAAAAGATAATATTAAAATATGAAGGGGCGGAAATCTCTAGCTCTGAGATATTAAGACTTCGGTTTGGGTTAAGGATCTTGATACAGTTTTCAGCAAAAAACTTTTATGAGTACATTGTTTTTAGTTTTGGGCAGCGATGTATATCAAACATAAAACTCTTTGTCAAACTCCATGTATTTTTTATCTTTGTTTAGAAATTTATTACAAAACTAACACGAAAAATCAATATGTTGCCGGAAAATTATATCAAATCAAAAATTAACATAATTCAGTGAAAAGATTATACAAACAGCAAATTACTCAAAAACCTCTCCATTTAACGTTTCGAAAAAATATTACGAATGACGAAATCAAAAAATTTATATTTCATAAAAATATTATAAAAGTTATAACAAAAACAAAAACTTAAACTGTTTTTGAAAATTCTTTAAATATTCCAAAAATTATAACAAAATCAAAGATTGAAATTTGTTTCCAAATTCTAAAAATATTGCAAAAATTATAAAAAAATCAAAAATTTAAATTTTTTCAAACTTCATAAAAATATTCCAAAAATTATAACAAAATCAAAAATTGAAACTTTTTTCCAAATTCTAAAAATATGTATTTAAAAAAAATCTCAAAATTCACTTTTTCCAAAATTCAAAAACTATTGCAAAAATAGTTTATAATAAAATCAAAAATCAAAACTTTTTCAAACTTCATAAAAATATTCCAAAAATTATTACAACATCAAAAACTAAAACTTTTCAATCAAAAATTGGAATTTTTTCAAAATTCTAAAAGTATTTCAAAAATTATAACAAAGTCAAAAATTCAAACTTTTTCCAAGATGATTCTCGCAAAAAATATCTCAATAAACATTGTCCTAGTAATTGCAATTTAAAAAAAAAACGGAATTTAATCTGCAACAACTTGAAATTTTGCAACTGTTCCTATCAGTTGGGAGTAGCTGAAGTTGGATAGAACCATATTCCATTTCCAATTTCATGTTCAATTACATTTCATGTCATACAAATATTTAATTTTATTTTTTTCAAAAAAATTGGGAAAAAAATAAATTTAAATCATTCTTTCACTTGACAATATTTTGATGAAAAACTTATAATGCAATAATCTAGTTTTTGGTCTCACATACCAATCCCGACCATCAAGAAACAAAAATATGACGATCTCTAAAGTGGTTCTCTCTAGATTTCGTCAGTTGTGACGGCCGGCCGGCAGAAATTTGTTTTTGCTTTTTTAGAATCGTTATGATCTAAAACGTCGAAAAATGCCAAAAAAATGGAGGTAAGAATTACTTCGGTCTGAAAAACCTAAGTATTACATTTGTCTCGAACAAAGGTGAAATTCTTACCCTCACTTTTTTTGGCTTTTTCGACGTTTTAGGACCTACGGATTCCAAAGTAGCAAAAGAAAACAAAATTGTGCCTGTCTGCCTACTGCCGGTCGGTCGTCACAACAGACGAAATCTAGAAAACCGCTGAAGGAAATTCAAAAATTTGTTTCTAAAAACAGGTATACTCAATGGTAAGAGTCGAAAATACGATGTGTTCGATAACTGTACCGGAGTGTGTCACAAAAATCAACAAGTGTGTCAAAACAAGGAAAGTTGCATATTTTTTGCTTAAAATACGCTCATTTTAAGTGATAACGAGTAGTAACATTCAATGTGGAGAATGATGGTCGGCATTGGTATGTAAAACCAAAAACTAGATTTTTGCATATAAGTTTGTCAACAAGTGAGTCAAAAGAATGATTTTCTTTTTTACCCAATTTTTTTATCTTATATATTAATACGCTAGAAAAAAACTTTCTGGAGCCTAAGGCTTTTTTATTCGAATTTTGATTAAGTTCAAATTTTCACTGCTAACTGATATTACTGTAACTTAGGTTTTACAGATTTTTGGGATTTTTCGGATCATAAATAAAAAAGTTATTATATACGAAAAACTTTTTATATACATATGCATTATAAGTTTACATACATACAAAAACGAAATGAAATTTAAAACTTAAAACTTTATTTTATTTTTTTACACTAGAAGGGCCCGGCGTGCTTCGCTACGCTTATAAATAAAGTTTTTGCGTAGACATTTTGTTGAAGAGAAGCAATGATTTCAAAAAGTGGTAATGAGATATGCCAGCATATAATTTTTAATTTTTCTTTTTAAATATATGAATGAAAAATTATCAGAACTCTAGCTGATCAGTTCGGATATATGACGAATTAGCGATCAAATAAGTTTTCAAGTAAGCTTATTTGATCTCTAACTTATCTGATCGCTAATTTTTTATATATCCGAACTGATCAGCTATTTAAAAAGAAAAATTAAAAATTATATGCTAGCATTTCTCATTACCACTTTTTGAAATCATTGCTTCTACGTCAACAAAATGTCTACGCAAAAACTTTATTTATAAGCGTAGCGAAGCACGCCGGGCCCTCCTAGTATTAATTATTTGTATGACATGAAATGATGAAACGGAAGATATATGGAAATTTTTGATTTTGTTATAATTTTTGGAATATTTTTAGAATATTGAAAAAGTTTGTATTTTTGTATTTGTAAGAATTTTTTTAAACATTTTTAGGTTTGTGAAAATGTTTAAATTTTTGATTTTATTATAATTTTTGGAATGTTTTTGGAATTTTGAAAAAAGTTTCAGTTTTTGATTTTGTTATAATTTTTGCGATACTTTTAGAATTTTGGAAAAAGTTTTTTGAATTCCGAATTTTTGAAATATTTTTAGAATTTTGGAAAAAGTTTCAATTTTTGATTTTATTATAATTTTTATAATTTTGAAAAAGTTTGTATTTTTGATTTTGTTATAATTTTTGCAATATTTTAAGAATACTGGGAAAAAATACATGTACTTTAACAAAGAGTTTTATGTTTAATAAACATCGCTGCCGAAAACTAAAAACAATTTCCTCATAAAAGTTTTTTTCTGAAAACTATATCAAAATCCTTAACCCAGACCGAAGTAGGGCTCGTATACTCGGGTATCGGATAACCGGGTACCCGGGTATTTTACCAAAAATTTTACTACTCGAATATCCGGGTAATAGGTTCGAGTACCCGGGTATAACAAAAACAAAATTCTTATGAAGCTCACTGTCACTTTTGCTGATTTATTCAAAAAATAATTTCAGAAAATATATGTTGCATTGTTGTATTTTAGATAAGTTCGTAAATCAGCTAGGGCCGTGAAATAGTTACGAAGCTTGTAAGTCACAAAGTATGGAGCGTTTTACCAAAGAAGATTTATAAAATGAATGAATCTAGATTTTTTAGAAATACTTCTATCACCTTAAAATGTAGATCCTTGAGAGATTCCTGAGTACTCCCACACAAACGACTGCAGTCATTTTCCGATGGTTTAGTTTCTGTTATTTTTATAATTAGAGCACGTAGAAGTGCAGGAAGGTCAAAAGTTGAAACTAATTTAGATTGTAAAACACGGTGGAACATACTTATTGCAGCAATAAATCGATTTCTTAAATTAAAAAATTGCATTAATACTACACTCGATGAGCTGGGCGCTGACAAAATGCACGAATGCGATTTAGAAATATTAAAAGAAATCTCTTTTATTCTCGAACCACTTATGCTAGCAGTACAAGAACTGAATACAAAAAACGCCACCCTAATAACAGCTGAAGGTACTTCTACGTACTAAAAAAAATAAACGAGATTAGTACACCTCTTTCTCGTGAACTATTTGAAAAACGAAGTTAATGAACGTCGACAAAAGGATATAATAACATTATTGTTATATTTGCATCATTATATTTTTTCAAAAGGCAATGAGTTTTTAAGCTATGCAACAAAAATTTCTACAAAGCAGCTTGCTTATCAATTATTATTACGCATATACTCGAATGAAAACAACATCAGAGTTGCAGATCAAAGCTGAAGCTCTTCTGATTGAGAGCGGGAACCAACATCAGTATATAATGAATTACAGCATTGTCTTGCATTATATATAACTAAAACCAAAGAAAAAAGCGAAAATTTAAATGTTGAGCAATTCCTTCCATTTATGCAGACAAATGAAGGTAAGCGAAACCACATGTTAGATAATCTGTACGCTTCACTGCTTACTATAAATCCTACATCAACGGCATGCGAACGGGTGTTTTCAGTAGCCGGCAATATAATAACCGAAATTCGCAGTTCGTTAGCTCCTTCCACACTCAACGGCTTAATATTTTTAAAATACTATTTTATAAACAAAAAGTTATAGTAAATATTATATTATTATAAAATTTGGTTTCATTTAACGTTTAACATATTTTTAATAATTAAATTAATTGAATTAAATAAATATCAATATTAATTGAATTAAATATGTACAAATGAACTATTAAAAATTTGTTGTGTTTTAATTATCCAACTACCCGGGTTACCCGGGTAACCCGGGTATTTGAGTAAAATAACTACTCGATACCCGGGTACTTAATGTTCGAGTATTTTACGAGCCCTAGACCGAAGTCTTGATATCTCAGAGCTTGAGATTTCAGCTCCTTCATATTTCTACGGTAAAATTTTGGTTCGAGAATTTAATGCTTTAACTTTAACTTTAATTAATTGCTAATAACACTAGTTTACAAGAAAAATCTCCCGCAATAAAACCCAACTTTTCTTATAGATTTGAACCTCCTGAACACGAATATCATATTCATTTTTTTAGGTTAGCTCTTGTTTTTGAGATATTCACGAAAAATCAATTTTTTAGTGATCAAAAATGTTGTTTCGGTTTTTGGGTCTCATATTTTGCAAAACAAAAAAATTAAATATATTAATGAAACAAATGCATAGTAAATATGCTAACAAATTTTGAAATATATTTTGTAAAAATCCATTAAGGATTCTGGAAGTTACAGTTGAAAAAAGTTGAAAAAATACAAAAAATTCACGTTTTTTTTAAATTTTTCCATTTTCAACGCCATAAATTTTGAACAAATAAAAACACTAATTTTTTTTTAATTTCTTGGAGCCTATAGTAGTTTTAATTCTCTTTCTTTAAAGCTAAAAGACACGAATATTGGCAGTTTGCACCAAGTTATTCCAAAGAAAGTCAAAACTCAAAATTTGGAAAAAATAATTTTTTACTTAATTTATTGTGCCATAAATAATAATTTTTAAAGTTCAGTCGTTCTCAAACATCAGTAAAGAGTTATTTTAAAATAGTAAAGTATAATTTCCATTTTTGTTTTCGAAGTCGGGAATTGGATCGATATGAGACGTATATAGAAAAATACAAACAAAAGATAATGAATTGTGAGGAGAGGCAAAACATCATAACATCAGAACTATTTAAGTTAGTTCAAGCACCATAAAGTTAAGCCTCTATTTATGTCTATTAATACCTGTAAGATTTGTTTCTTTTCTTTTTTCTCTTTTGTTTGTTTTTTGATAATGTAAATTTTTTGCTATCACCACCCACCTCCACCTTGTGTTACTCCTTACGTTAATGATCATTTTAAGTTTAATTTAAGAAAGGAATTACATACTTCTACTTTTAACAGTTTTTCGGTTTTCCCAACTTTTGTTTAGTTTAGTTTAATGAGGTTTCTTTTTAAGTAGATAATTGTCGTATGATTAGTTGCAAATATAATCTCTCTGAGGATAAATTTAATTCCAAACATTTAAGTAAAATATTAATTAAAAAAGAAAAAATATTACAAATATAAATTTTAAATAGTGTATTGTTTTTAAAAGTCAATAAATCAATAGTGATAGCTGCCTTGTAAAGCATCATAAATTGTTAGTAAAGTATTAAGTCAAGCTTATTTAAACGGCGTCGTTAAGAAGTTTCAAGTGTTAAAATAGCCTCAATTCATTTTGTTTTATTTGTGGAAGTTACATAATACATACTGTTGAAAGAATCACCCCATTTATAAGAACTTCTTATCTTCATTACTAACTGATATTTTCCAACTCCTAAAATAAATCCAAGGTGGGACGAGCAAGATCATGTCAAAAAACTTCACAAAAAATCTCAATTTCGAGAAAAATCATATACAAATAAAATACAACTTTTGTCAAAAAAAGACATTTCATAATCAACTAACTGATATTTTCCAACTCCTAAAATAAGTCCGAGGTGGGTGGAGCTAGTGCATATCAAAAAAACTTCACAAAAAAAATCTCAGTTTTGATAAAAATCATATACAAATAAAATACAACTTTTGTCAAAAAAAGACATTTCATAATCAACTAACTGATATTTTCCAACTCCTAAAATAAGTCCAAGGTGGGAGGAGCTAGATCATGTGAAAAAACTTCACAAAAAAATCTCAATTTCGAGAAAAATCATATACAAATAAAATACAACTTTTGTCAAAAAAAGACATTTCATAATCAACTAACTGATATTTTCTAACTCCTAAAACAAGTCCGAGGTGGGAGGAGCTAGATATACCACGAAAAAAACTTATATATAAATCAATTACGTTGCAGAATTTAAATTATTCCTTTAGTTAAATTTTTTTTCCCAATTTTGAGTTTTGACTTTCTTTGGGAAAATTTGAATAACTAGGTGCAAACTGCACCAATATTCGTATCTTTCAGCTTTAAAGAAAGAGAATTGAAGCTACTTAGGCTCCAAGAAGTTAAAAAAAACTAGTGTTTTTATTTGTTCAAAATTTATGGTGTTGAAAATGGAAAATTTTTAGAAAAACGTGAATTTTTCGTATTTTTGCAACTTTTTTCGACTTCCAGAATCCTTAATGGATTTTTACAAAATATAGCTCAAACTGTTTGTTAGCCTATTTACTATGCATTTGTTTCATTAATATATTTATTTTGTTTGTTTTGTAAAATATGAGACCCAAAACCCGAAACAACATTTTTGATCACCGAAAAAATTGGTTTTTCGTGAATATCTAAAAAACAAGAGATTATGTAACCCAACTTTTATAACCAAAAAAAATGAATATGATATTCGTGTTCATGAGGTCCAAATCCATAAGAAAAGTTGGGTTTTATTCAGGGAGACGAAAAAAGTTCAAAATTTGTAAACTAGTGTAATTAGTATAACACACGAAAAAGAAAAATGAACAAAAGATATTAAAAGTAAAGATCAATATTAGTCTGTTCGATTTGACTGAGGCAACTGAAACAACAATTGTTGTTGTTTTTTCAGTTGTTTCAATCAAATCGAACACGGCTTTTTTTAACGCTGTGCTTACGGAAAATTTCAACAATCGGCCTGTGAAGATTTCGAAGCTATTAGAAGAATATTCTAGATAGGAATTTTGTTCGCTGTATTGTTTTTCTGTTGTAAAATTCTTAATATGGTGTTTTTGATTGCTAATCGGTGATCGAATTCAGGAGGAGATTTGGGAACCCTATAGTTTTTTAAAATTGCTACAATTAATTACAATAAGAAAACAACGGTTTTATTCAATAAGGGAATTTTTATGCGTAGATCATTTATAACAATTTTTAAAAAATTAGAGAGGATACGACATGTTACACGGCACTTCAAAGAGTCCGTTGTTTGTCTTATTTTACTGCACTAATGTTGGCTTGTAAAAAGCTATAAAAGAGATAATCATATATAGTAAAAGTTCTTAAAAAATATTACACAATATGTACATGCTGTTTATGTTAGGTGCGTTCGATTTGACTGAAATAACTGAAAAAGTAACAACAATTGCATTAAATTTTTCAGTTGTTTAAGTTCCTTCAGTCAAATCGAACGCGGCTATTATGTAATAAAAAACAATATAAACCATATTTGCTTTGGAAGATGCACATGCACTGAACATTTTAATGTTTTATGTGAGGACATAAAAAATATATTTTGTTTTTTATCTTTTATTTCCACATCTTTATTTTCCACAAATATATTATACACTATTAAAAAATAATGACACAAATAGAGAAGTGTAACAAATATTGTCGGGAATGAATTTCATAATATCAAATGGGAAGAATAATAGTACATTTTGCTACAAAAGATGAAAATTCTTCTTTTTCGTAAGTGAAAATTTGTTGGGGAGATGCGCTAGCGTGGATTATACCATTATCAGTGCAGTGCCACTTGCTTGAAGAATTTTTCAAACAATCATGAAAATTTATCACTGGTCGAGGGAAAAACGTTTAGAAATAGTACTTTGTGTATCGAGGTGCTTTTTGTGGTGAGGTGATTTTTTCCGCACGCGTCGTAATTTCGTCCAACGAGGCGAAGCCGAAAAATATACGACAAGTGCGGAAAAAAGTGACAAGTGCGGAAAAAATCAATATATATATACAATCAAATACGACAAGTGCGGAAAAAATCAATTTTTGCAACGAGTTGCACACAACGTTTTTTGCAATTCCGAATCACAATTAAACAAAATTATTCTGCAACCAAATTTTTTACAATCTACATTCATATTAAAATATAAGTAAACATTTCTATTATCAACTAAGCATTGAGAAAATTTTCCATGAAAAATAAAACAGTGCGGCAAAATCTCACTTTTTGACATTGTTGACAATATCGAAATACGTTGAATTGTGATTCGGAATTGCAATAGTAGTTTGTACTACAAGTTGTGAAATGAAGAATTTTTTCAGTGGGAGTTTTCAATACGAGCGACGCGAGTATTGAAAATTAGGACGTGTACTGAAAAAATTTATTTCAAAACGAGTTGCACACAACGTTTTCTGCACTTCAGTACCACAATAGACAAAAAATAAAAATAAATTACAAAAATTCACTACAAAAAACTACGCGAAGTATCGATCAATCAACAATGCCTTGACAATATGCAAGTTGGATTATATGCAAGAAAAAAACTTAATTTGTTAATCATTTGTAATATCGAAAGGAAAATACAAAAAAACGTATTGAGCGTTCAAACAATGGTGCAGTGAAAAAAAATTAAAGTGATTGACGAAAATAAGTTGCTTGCTTATTTCGATACCGAGATGAAACAATTCCAATCGTCAACTACATGGAGCATTTACTCAATGTCAAAACCCACGTTGAACGTGAAGGACAACATCGATATCTCAAAATCCAACAATTTGCGAGCTCTTTTGAAGCGTAAAAATGACAATTATTTTGCGAAGAAATCAAGAATCTTCACCATTGAAGAAATCTACAAATTCCTGAAGGACGCTCCCGACGATGTTTATTTGGCTACTTACATTCGTAGTTTGCTGATAATTTTTTTGTTTCATTTTCCTAACCTCACAATTTTAAGGTGGTCCTTAATTGTCGGTGTCTATGGTGCTTGTCGACAAAGCGATTTCTTGAATTTAAACGTAAAGGATGTCGAATACATGGACAATGGCATTAAAATTGCCGTACCGAAAACGAAAACCAAAATCATTCAACAATTTGTCATCAACGAAGGAAGTGATCGAGACGTAATTTTGGTTGACATTTTCAAGCTGTATTAAGGACTACGTCCTCATGGCGTTATCACCGACAGATTCTTTTTGGGTTTTCGTAGAGGCAAATGCATCAAACAGCCGATCGGCATTAACAGATTGAAGGCTATCCGAAAACAATTGCAATTTTCTTGAATCTTTCGTCGCCGGGTGAGTACACTGGTCATTGCTTCCGTCGATCGTCTGCATCCTTGTTAGCAGATTCGGGTGTGAATTTAACTACAATTAAGCAACATGGTGGTTGGGAGTCTGATAAGGTTACAGAAAAATACATTCAACATTCGCTCAACAATAAACGTAAAATTGCTGACAGCATCATGGATTCGAAAATTGTTAGAGCTGATAACGTTTCAACGACCTCATCAACCACTGCTCAATCCAGTGCATCAGTCATTGAAAATGGCAATGTTTCAGCCGGTACAACTGTTACAATAATTTCGAGTCAAACAAGCCAAACAAACTTGAAAGTGGTTGGAGAGCCTTTGCCACAACCACCGATTCCTGGAGGATATTCATTCAATAACTTGCATAATTGCTCATTCTACTTTGGTCAAAAGTAATGTTTGCATTCATTTCTACTTTATTAATAAAAATGTTTACCAACACAAACGCACCGATTCGTCTTTTAAATTGGCAGCAGTGCGGAAATGAAAAAGCAGTGCTGAAATGAAAAATCAGTGCGGAAATAACTCACTTTTTCGCACTCAAACGAATTTCGATATATGTCGTATTGTGGTACTCGAGTGCAGAAAAACTATTTTTCAACTTAATTAAATAATTGGAACAATTACCTTTTAACTAAAAATTTTGAGACATTTATTAATTTATTATTCTATTAATTTATATTTCTCTAAAACAAAACAATAAAATATGAAGGGGCTGAAATCTAACAGCTCTGAGATATCAAGACTTCGGTTTTGGTTAAGGATTTTGATATAGTTTTCGGCATAAAACTTTTATGAGGACATTGTTTTTAGTTGTCGGCACTCGGCAGTGATGTATATCAAACATAAAACTCTTTGTAAAAGTACAAGTATTTTGTTTCTGTTTAGAAATTGAATACAAAACTAAACTAACACGAAACATCAATTCGATTACAAAATCAAAAATTTAAATTTATTCAAAAAATTTTAAATTATTGCAAAAATTATAATAAAATCAGTAATACAAACCTTTTTCAAAATTCTAAAAATATTTCAAAAAATATTAGAAAATCAAAAACTGAAACTTTTTTCAAAATTTTAAAAATATTCCAAGACTTCAAACTTCCAAAATTCTCAAAATATTGCACAAATTATAACAAAATCAAAAACACAAACTTTTTTCAAAATTCCAAAAATTATAATAAAATCAAAAATTTAAACTTATTCAAAATTCTAAAAATATTGCAAAAATTCAAATTCAGACTTCGAAGTAATTTTTTTCAAAATTCTAAAACTATTGCAAAAACTATAACAAAATCAAAAAACAAACTATTTTTTCAAAATTCTAAGAATATCGCAAAAATTATAACATAATCAAAAATACAAACTTTTTTTAAAATACCAAAAATCTTCCAAAAATTATAATAAAATCAAAAATTTACATGTCCAATTTCATGTTCATCACGTGTCATACAAATAACTAATTTTATCTTTTCTTCACAAAAATATCGCAAAAATTATAACAAAATAAAAATACAAACTTTTTTAAAATTCCAAAAATCTTCCAAAAATTATAATAAAATCTACAATTTCCATGTCCAATTTCATGTCATACAAATAATTAATTTTATTTTTTCTTCACAAAAATTGGGCAAAAAAATAAATGAAAATCATTCTTTTGACACTTGACAATAACTTTTTGACAAACTTATAATGCAATAATCTAGTTTTTGGTTTCACATACCAATTCCGACTATCAAGACTTCTTTAAATTTAAGGTTACTACTTATTATCACTTAAAATGAACGTTTTTTAAGCAAAAAATATGCAAATTTCCTTGTTTTGACACACTTGGCGATTTTTTTGATACACTTCCGGTACAGTTATCGAACACATCGTCCTTTCGGCTCTTCCCATTGAGTACACCTATTTTTAGTACGTACACCTAAAAAAATTTTTTGAAATCCCTCCAGCGGTTTTCGAGATTTCGTCGGTTGTGACGGCCGATCGGCAGCCAGACATACATTTTTTTGTTTGCTTTTTTAGAATAAGTAGGTCCTAAAATGTCGAGAAATGCCAAAAAAGTGGGGGTAAGAATTTCATTTTTGGCTCGAGAATTCAATACTTTAGTTTTTTCAAAACCGAAGTAATATTCGTTATTTTTATTGGAAAATGTTTGTGTAATTGAAATTTAATGATCTGATTACATTTTACAGAATTTCATTGGGTTAAATTCAACGAAAAATAAAGCAAAAACAAATAAAAATCAAATTAAGATGAAAATCAAGGTGAGGTGAAGGATAAAAATCGAATTTATAATTATTTTGTCACTATATCAATAACTAAAATGTGACAAGCCATATTGGAACACTGGATAGTAAACATACAAATCAACCATACCTGATTTTATTATAATCTGGTAGCTTTTTTATATCGGGCCAAATTTTAGTAGTAGGTGTACCCAGAGTTCTTACAACAAGTGCTAGTTGTTCTATATCTGTGTTTCCCTACAATAAATTAAACGTTAGCCTTATTTTGTTATTATAAATAAAACCTAAAATTTACTGCAAATAGTGGATCTCTTCTGAGCATTTCAGCAAAAACACACCCTGCGGCCCACATATCAATAGGAGTACAGTAGTGTTGACTACCCCATAGTAGTTCTGGAGCTCTATACCATCGTGATGCTACCTGTTGAAACACTAAACTTTAGGACTCTATAAATTTTTTAAAAAGAATTTCTTTAATTTTTTGTGAACGACAACATTTTTTTTGGAACACATGCACAAAAAAGAGAAAATTTTGTTCTAAAATAAAATAAACGAAAAACATATTTTTCGGCAAACGGCTGTAACTTTACTGCCGCTAGGGAGCTAGTTAAAGTCTTACTTTTTTTACTTATAATCAAAGCGGCACAGTGAATGAATTAATTTCCTTTGAAGTAGTAACCGTCCCCACTAACCATACATACTATGAGCATCTTCTACAATCTACGATATCATTTAGAGTCTCATTTAGAGAATATATAAGTTTTTTAAATTTGTTCTCTTAATTTTTAGGGTTCCGTTTTTTATACGGAACACTATTGGTGAGAGTACAACGTGTTTTTCACATTATATCGATTATCTCGTGAACCATTAATCCGATGAACTTAAAATTTGAGGTGCTTATAAAACTAACCTATCCACACAAGATGGCGGGTTAAAAAATAAATAAAGTTGTGTTCGTTTGTTTTAAGGAGGTATGATGTAAAGCCTTTGAAAACATACATTTTTTTAGCGAGACGAGTAGGGTATCATATGAAAGGGCTTCATTTCAGCATCATTTAAAAATATATTTCGGAATTTTACACCAAAAAAACTTTTTTGACCCAAGCGAGTGGGGTGTCATTTGAAAGAGCACCAAATTTCAGAAACTTTGCAATTTTTTTTGGAATTTTGTGGTACACAGTTTTTGAGTTATTCTAAAAAATGTGCAAATTCCAGACCGTTCCCCCCCCCCCCCCCTACGTTTCGACACTGATTGACAGAAAAAATTGAAAAAATTCATAGAGACAGGAAATTTACTATATTTTGAACGAAAATTATAGTGAACTCTCAAATAATTATATTTCTGTGTGTTTAGGGGATGGGTGTAAGGGGGGTAAAAAAAATCTTTTTTTGACCCAAGCGAGTGGGGTATCATTTGAAAGAACACATAATTTCCAAAACATTGCAATTTTTTCTAGAATTTTGCGGTACACAGTTCCGGAGTTATTCTAAAAAATGTGCAAATTCAGGACCTTTCCCCCCCCCCCCCCCCTTTGATGAAAAAAGTGCTATTTTAAGTGTATGTATACCACCCTATATCTCGACGCTGATTTATAGAACAAATACTCCCAATTTAGACCATTAAAGTACTGGTTAAATCTTTCTTTAGATAACATAAACAGCTATGGATAAGATTTAACCTCAACTAACATTTTTGATCAAAGTAGATGTGATTGACATTTCTATTGACGTTTACGATTAAACATTTATTCTGTTATGCGTCCATAGTCTGGCGATATAAAGACTTTACAACATAACTTTATGTCATTTATTTTTGATATTGTGTTCTTTTACATTCACGGAACCCTTGGCGAGCGAATTTTATTCGCACTTGTCCGACTTTTTTTAACTTAAGCGTAATAATCGCTTAATATAATAAATTATATAATATAATAAATATAATATAATAAATTATCAAATCCTTCAAGATTTGTAACATCTTATGCACTTTTCTTACATAAGCAATATGAAAACACTACCTCAAAAGGTAATATTTATTTGACAGCGTACACTGAAAATTATTGCCTAAATAAAAATATCCACAAAAAATTGGTCTACTTTCATTTTATTATTTTTTACTTTAATTACTAATACAATTATGAAAAATTTTGTGTTTGTACACAAAATTTTTTAAAAGCTATTGCGATTTTGGTCAAATCGCATTCCATAATCGGCATCCAGATTAGCTTATGAAATTTTGAATTATTGTATGTAAAACTATGACAACAAAACATAACAAATAGTTTAATTGGAAAATGAAATTTGGAATTGGAGCTTGCTTTGATAAAAAAATTTATTTTTACAAATTTAAATGTTTTTTACTTTTTGGACGTAATTATGACGGTAATAAATCATATTTATAAATTGTTGATATATTATAATTTCATGTTTATAAAAAATTTAAACGTTTTCCGAAAAAATAGTGTATTTAATTCGGAGGCAAAGTGACTTTTTGTGAATCGTCTATAATTGTACTATTAATTTTATATAATTGTATTATTATCGCTCATATGCGATATTATTTAATTAGGAGCTAAAGTGCTCCTTTTTGTGGTGAGTCTATAATTTGTCGCCATCATGCTGTTTGAACAAATGCATAATCTCTGGTTATGTTACTTTACTGCCGCCGTAAATATTAGGAAAAAATGGTGACAATTTACTGCCGCCGTAAAAATATGAAAGTTACTTTACTGCCGCCGTACAAAAAAAAAGAAAATGGCGTTACTTTACAGCCGCTTTGATTATATATCAAAAAAATAAGACTTTAACCTTCTCCCAAGCGGCAGTAAAGTTAAATTTAACAGCCGCTTGCCAATCAAATATGTTTATGCCTGGCACGCACGCACTCTTCATGTGAGATTTGTACTTAAAGCTATTATTTCAAATTGATTATTTTTATAGTACTAGAATGTCAAAAACTATTTGCAAAATGTTAGTTTAGAATTTTTTTCAAATGCTATTCCACAATTGAAGTTTCAATTTTTTGATTTCTTTATTTTGTTTTAGATTTTTGTCGTTTAAATTCAAATCAATGAATAGCGTATGTTTATAGTCGATATGGGTTAATATGTTTATATTTTTAAAATTAATTTATATTATAATTTATTTAAACTATATATTTGTAAGACGAAATCAAAATTCGTCGACACTTAACATGTTTGATCGATTTTATGAAATCAAATCTTATTTTAGCAGTTTAGTACAATTTAACACCGAACATGAAATCTACCTATAATTTGAATACAAATATTACAACGACGATGGCGCACTTTAGTTTATATTTAAATATCTTAAATTTGTTTATAAATTTGTTAAATAAATTATATAAATATTATATATTGTAAATTTGTTACAATTTGTTATAATACAATCTACTATTCTAACCTATTTACGGTACTAAAATTTAAATTTGTGAAACGGTAAAATTTAAATTCAGACGATTCGTTAAAACACGATTAAAATATATTAACTGTCTAATTAGTCTTAAAAGTTATAAGTAAAATAAAATATTTATTTTATTCAAAGCATGGAGAGGAGAGATCAAATTTTGTTTATTTATAATTAATTATTTGTTTCTGCAAATGTTAAAAAAGATTTGCTTTTCACATCTTGTTTTATCTTTATTTCCTCCATCCTGTCATGAAAAATATGTTTTTTAAATAAAAAGTGTTGTGTAATAGGAATTACAATATATGTCACAACAACACATACCCGGGTAGAAGCTGCTAATGTAAAACAACAAACCAATTTCGGGCCAATATTGTCGAGCCAAGCCTTTTCACGATGTTTTGGTAGTGGTGTCAATCCGTGGCGTACGCAAGGGGGGGGGGGGGGGGGGGGGGGTTACTGTGGGTTCGAACCCCCCCCCCCCATGTTGCATCAAATCGGTTAAAAAATTATTCTAATATACACTTACATGGAATATAGTAAAAACCTAATTGTCTGTATCAGATCCCTTATTTCATAATAACAGTATAGTTATTTTGTGTATGTACATATTATTTAATCTATAATTTAATTTGAATTATAATTCATAACCATATATTTATATATTATATTTAAATACCGATTGTGTTAAATGTTAAATACCGATTCTTTATTTTATTTTTTAACCTTTTACATATAAAAAAAGTTGGTCAAGAGCGAAGAAAATTCGCTCGCCAAAGGTTCCGTGAATCGACAAACTGACAACAATAATTTAAATAAAGTTGTGTTGTAGACTTTTTATATCACCAGACCATAGCGCCTATGATAAAAAATATTTTATGTGATAAAAATGATTTTTTCCTCGTAAATTTCAATTGCTATGTCAATTGAAAATTGATCCAAATTATACACAAAATATTACATCTCGTTAAGTATTAGCAATAGCAGTTTAAGGTAACTAAGGAGATATGCAATTACACCAACTTGTAAATGGTTTAAATTGGCAAATATACATTAGTAATCTAAATAACAATTCAATAATAATTGACGATAATTCAAAAACCGCAAAATTTAAAAAAAATGTACAATGTTTCTTAAATTACTCCACTTGTTCGGTTCAAACCACTCACCCCCCACCCTCACCAGATCACCCCACTTGTTCGGATAAAAATTTTTTTTTCACTCTTCCTCAATCTCACCCCCTCAAAATACAGAAAAATAATTATGTGACACTTTGCTATAGTTTTAGATCAGGGTTTATCAAATTTCCTATCACTGTCTGTTGTTTTTTCTGTCAATTTTTCTGTCAATCAACGTCGAAACGTTAGCAGTGGCACTTTTATTACAATGTTTCTTAAATTAAGTGCTCTTTCATTCGCTTTTTCCACTTGTTAGGGTCAAAAAAGATTTGTTTCACCCTTTTCCAATCTCAACCCCTCAAAATCTCACCCCCTCAGAAAAATAATCAAGTGACACTATAGTTTTCGTTCAGAGTTTATCAAACTTCCTTTTTCTGTGATTTTTTTCAAATTTTTCTGTCAATTAAGCTCGAAACCCAAGGGGTGGGACCAAATTTTTGTTGCACTTGTTTGACAATAATTCAAAAACTGTGCACTGCAAAATTCTAAGAATAATTCAATGTTTCTTGAATTAAGTGTTCGTTTATATGATATCTCACATACATGGCTGGGTTTTAAATGGGGTTTTTCCCCTTCTCATTTCCACCCGCTTAATAAATACGATTATGAGTATTTTACACTTCGCTATATTTTTCATTCAAAAGATACCACTTTTCCTATATTTCCTAAGACTTTTGAAGTTTTTTTATTAAATAGGTTCGGAACTAAGTGGGGAAAGGAAACATGAGAAAACGCTATTATTCAATTTTATTCAAAAAACTGTACAGTAAAAAATCTTAAAATACATTTTTAAGGGATACTGAATTCAAGTTCTTTCATATGATACCCCACTTGACTCGGTAAAAAAAAGCATTTTTTAAAGGCCTTACATTACACCCCGTAAAACAAACGGAAACCATTTTTTTTTGTATCTGTCATCTTCAGGGTCATCAGGTTAGTTTTATACGCATCTTAAATTTCAAACCCATAGGATTTATAGCTTATGAGATAACCGATTTTAAAACAACAGACTACAGATAATACACATCGTAGTCTCAACAGTAGTGTTCCGTATAAAAACGGAAATCAAATTAAACTTTTTATCTAACCGCCCCTTCCCCCCCCCCCCCACCCATAGGTCAATCATGCGTACGCCACTGGTGTCAATGTTTTGCTAATAGATCTCACAAATTTCATCCGATTTACGTATATTCTGGCAAGTAAAAAGAAAAATAGTTGAATTATCGAAATATGTAAGTTAAAAATGTATAATGTTTCTCTTTTCCGCTACATGCAGCTATGAAATTGCAAAAAAAAAGTGAGAGATTCCATATGGATTTTTTTGTTTGTTTATAATATTAATATTGTTTCATTAAATTATGATTTTTCTATAGAGAAAACTATTTATTTATAACAGTGTTATACTTATGTAAGTGTTAACATGTTGAAAGTATATCAAAATCTTCGATCGTTGGGATCTTCAATTCTTATTCTCAATGAAAACCAGCTTTTCAATGAGTACTGAACTCAGAATATGTTTCAAATTTAGTACGAATGTTAAAATATAAAATTTTCAATATATAAGATTCACATTTTGTAAATGATAATTAATTTGATAAAAAAACACAAGTGAATTTTTCATAAGTATACAAAAATTAAAAAATTGTACAAAAAAATCCATATGAAATCTCTCACTTGTTTTTGCAATTTTATAGCTGCAAGTGTTTTCTTTAAAATTTGTGAAAAACAAAAAAAAAGGGCGATTTTTGACTTTTGAGGTATGAGCTTTGAAGTAAACCAAGGTTTAACGCGCCGCCTAGTGGAAAAGAGAAACATTATAAATTTCTAACTTAAACATTTCGATTATCCAACTATTTTTCTTTTTACTTGCAAAATTATACGTAAATCGCATGAAATTTGTGGGATCTATTAGCAAAACATTGACACCATTACCAAAACATTGTGAAAAAGCCTCAAAAATTCACACGAGCATAACTCCGATTGAGAGTACTCAAAAAAAAATACAGAAATTGCATTTTTTCTTTCGTCAATACGAACAATACATATATCAAAATTTCATATTTTTTAAAAATAGTCGATTTTTTTCTATGTACGTTTTCAAAATAATAGCCCTAACCAAAACTAGCATAGTAGTGATAGTTTTGATTTTAAATAAACCTGTTGTCAGGAAAATGTTTACGTGTAGTTGCCCCCATCAACATGAAATATTGGCAAGTGTTTTTTCTTTGATTGAATAATAAACTGCTAACTTCAAGAGTTCGAGATGAGGTTGTCATAATTTTATTTATTTTTTTTCATTGTGGGATTTGTATATAGTAGATTTTAGTAAGAAGGCTGCAAGTTCTTTTACAAATGTTTTAAGAGGAATGAATGAAAGGAATGTTGTCCAGACCGGAGGCTTTGTTGACATTTATACCTCTTAAACTGTATGACAATTTTGAGTTTAAAATAAAGTTCCTTTGTTATATCCTTTTAAACTAGGATATATATATATATATATATATATATATATATATATATATATATATATATATATATATATGTATATATATATATATATATATATATATATATATATATATATATATATATATATATATATATATATATATATATATATATATATATATATATATATATATAACAGGTCATTCAATAAGTCCGTAGGATGACACATAGATGGCGTTACTAGAATTTTTTCCATATGATTTTTATTTAGTACTAACCTTCAAACGATACGTGTATAAATTTGACAGCAATCTGACTATTTATTCGTGAGTTGTAGCATTTTGTGTGAAGCAACTTTTGTTTTTGAAAAAAATGGAAAAAAGTGAATTTCGAATTTTAATAAAGCATTGCTTTTTGATGAAAAAAAATACAGTGGAAACCAAACAATGGCTTGATAAACATTATCCAAACTCTGCTCCATCGAGACAAATGGTAGAGAAGTGGATGGCTGAATTTAAATGTGGTCGTACCAGCACAAAAGATGCAGAGCACAGTGGACGCCCAAATGAGGCTGTTATTCCAGAAAACATAAAAAAAATCCACAAATTGGTTATGAACGATCGCAAATTGAAGGTGCACGAAATAGCTGACATTGTAAAGGTAGCAGATGGTAGTGTTTTTACCATTTTACATGAACATTTGGGTATGCGAAAGCTCTGTGCAAATTGGGTGCCGCGTGAGCTCACAGTCGACCAAAAACAACAACGAATCGATGCTTCGGAGGAGTCTTTGTCACTGTTAAACCGCAATAAAAGGGAATTCTATCGTAGATATGTGACAATGGATGAGACATGGCTTTACAATTACACACCAGAATCCAAAAGACAGTCAGCTGAGTGGACAGCAGTCGACGAACCGAATCCAAAGCGAGCAAACACGCAACAGTCGGCCGGTAAGGTGATGGCGTCTGTATTTTGGGATACGAACGGAATAATATTCATCGACTAGCTCCAAAAAGGAACCACCATCAACAGCGAGTATTACTGTGAACTTTTGGATCGATTGAAGGCTGAAATCGCAAAGAAACGGCCACATTTGCAAAAGAAAAAAGTGTTGTTTCACCAAGATAATGCACCGTGTCACAGATCGATGAAAACGATGGCAAAATTGAATGAATTGGGCTTTGAATTGCTTACCCACCCACCATATTCTCCAGATTTAGCCCCCAGCGACTTTTTCCTGTTTTCAGATCTCAAGAGAATGCTTGCTGGAAAGAAATTTAAGTCCAATGATGAAGTAATCGCTGAAACTGAGGCCTATTTTGACGAGAAAGAGAAATCGTACTATAAAAGTGGTATAGAAAAGTTGGAAAATCGCTATACTCGTTGTATCGCCCTCGAAGGCAACTATGTTGAATAAAAAAATCGAGTTTTGTCAAAATGTTGTTTTTTTCTTACTTATCCTACGGACTTATTGAACGACCTGTTGTATATATATATATATATATATATATATATATATATATATATATATATATATATATATATATATATATATATGTATATATATATATATATATATATATATATATATATATATATATATATATATATATATATATATATATATATATATATATATATATATATATATATATATATATATATATATATATATATATATATATATATATATATATATATATATATATATATATATATATATATATATATATATATATATATATATATATATATATATATATATATATATATATATATATATATATATATATGTATATAAGGTTATTAGGCTTTAATATTATTTTATTTTTATATTAAAAAAAATTGTTTTTTGGTGTATAGCCTATTTAATTAACAAATATTTTAACAAAAATATTTTACATAAAAAACTTTGACCGGTTTCGACGCTTATCGCATCATTTTCAAAAAGTTGAATATGAAACACAGAATTTTAATCAAAAAAATTTTTGATAAAAAAAAAAAAATTTTAAAATTCTGTGTTTCATATTCAACTTTTTGAAAATGATGCGATAAGCGTCGAAACCGGTCAAAGTTTTTTATGTAAAATATTTTTGTTAAAATATTTGTTAATTAAATAGGCTATACACCAAAAAACAATTTTTTTTAATATAAAAATATATATATATATATATATATATATATATATATATATATATATATATATATATGTATATATATATATATATATATATATATATATATATATATATATATATATATATATATATATATATATATATATATATATATGTATTTACCATTGTGAAATCAGACAAATTTTAGTTAAACCAAATTAAGTTTCGAAATATTACTTTCAATTTAATTCGTTTCAAAAGGTTTACAACACCTTCATTTTAACTCCATGAAGATTAGATGTGGCTGGCCATTTCATTAGGAGTTTCCAAAACGGTCGAGATCAAAGCAAAGCGTTCCCTAAACAGTGTGGCTTTTCACGTTGAGGCTGTGAGGGTTAAATCACAGTCAGTAATAGGAGGACTAGAAGAGTTGGTATACCAGAATTTAAAGGATTAATAGCATTGAAAAAACTTTTGTCATAAATAAACATAGCAAATAGTTTAGCCGATTTCTCTCTGTAAATTTCTGCTTTTTCGGTTTCGATTATATGGTTTGATATTTTATTGTTCTTTAGATATTGGGAACGATTTAAGGGATTTTTGTTATGAATCCAAATATCAAATAATAGTTTCAAAGAGGTAATTTAGCTGTCTTTGAAAATAAATATTTTTGATGGGATTTCATCATTGAGAGAGAGACGAATTTATTAATAACAAATTGAATAGTTTCAGAAAAGTTTTGAGCAGAAAAAATTGCATCGTCAGTATAAAAACAATGACGATAGAAGGGGAAACTTTTGAAAAAACTTCGTAGACAATTAGTGTACATTTTTGAGAAGTGGCATATTTTACGGGATTTGGAAATCTAGCTTTCAGCAAATCAGTTTTGATAACTGATGTGATTAAATTAATTATTGGTCAATACAATTAGCCTATGACATATTCTACTATTAGGGAATATTTTGTGAGCACTTAAACTCAAGTAATTAAGGAAATCATTTGAATTTTTCAAAAGTGTATTTTGGCTTTTTCTCAGAGAAAAACTCCATTTTTCTCTTATACATGTTTCGGCTAGGATTCGAACCTCTATCAACCTCATCAGTGCCATGATTCGAATCCTTTGACAGACACGTTTTAAAACTACGCTAGACAGGCGATGATATTTCATGGTTGAAATTTTATCATTATTTATCTACTTAAGTTAAGTTTCTTCCAATCGTTGCATATTTCTGGTTCTATTAAATTTACAATTACATATATGTATTTCTTAATCTGATAGAGTTAAATACGGACACAAAACTTATTCAAAATTCAAATCTAGTGAATTAAAAATTCTAAACCAGTTTAATACACATATAAACATTGTCTTTCATGTATAAGTGTTGTAATCCACTCGTAGTAGTTAAAATGATCAAAACATTGGCCTCTTCTTTTGTTTGTAATATATTATATTCATTGCTCAATTCAAAATTGAAATAAATTGGAAACTCCAGCGCAGCAAATTTTTAATGTTTGAAATGCAATATTAAATTTCGTAATCGGTGATTGTATTTTTTCATTTTTGAATTAGTTGTTTTTTTTTTGATAATTCGTTAATTGTATTTTTATTGGTTGTTTTTAGGTAGTAACGAATTTTAAATAATAGTAACGGGTTACAACAGATCCTCTCCAAAAAACTGAAATTAGTGTTTTAGATTTTTAAGGATTGTTTAATAAACAGAAGAAACTTCGTTTTGGACCGACGACTAGTGAAGCTTATTAATAGTTTGTTTATAAAATAAAATAAAATAAAACATTTGATTGAAATTGAAAGTGTTTGATTTATTATTTTAAAAGGTTCTAATTAAGTTGAAACCTTAAAAATAGTTTAATTTGATAATTAAGCCCACCTTAAGCTTAAAACCAGCGTTGGTTAAAGACATTTTTTTTTTTAAACAAAAAAACTATTTTTTTTGTTTAAAACGCGTTTTTTATTGTTTTAAACAGTTTTTTTTGTGTTTTTTTTTGTTTTTTTTTGTGTTTTTTTGTGTTTTTTTTTGTTTTTTTTTTGTTTTAAAAATGTTTTATACTACAAAGATTCGTTTTTTTGGTTTTAAATGAAAATATGTAACTGGAGTGAAAAAACTCCAAAGAAAATAAGTGTTTTAAATATTCTCAGATTAATAAGGGTCGTCTAAAGATTTTCATCTGAAGAGGGTCTGTACGTCCAAATGTTCTAAAGATTCTTTGAAAATGCTCAATATATTCGGAAAGATTCTCAAAATTTTGTGGCTATTCTTAAGGATCACGTTTAAGATTCTCAAGATTTCTTGAATATTCTCAGTAGCTACTCAAATAGTTGTCCCAAGATGACTAAGAATAGTTAACACCTCAATCTAATGGCATTGTTGTATTAATTGGCTAACGTGAACTTCAGAAATTTGAATTATGATAAGAATTCTGCGACCTACGTATTTCCGAGTCGTGATGCACCTAAATAGTTCAACTTGAAAAGATTGTGGAAAACAGGTAAACGATTTGATTAAATAAATAAATTGAGTTTCTGATTGTAAATCACAGATTACGATATTGATATCATTCTTATAAGAATATTCGCTGTAACGATATAGTACCTTTAACAAAAAATCTATTGAAAACAACAAGATTTTGAATTTTTAAGGAAATATAATTTTATTTAAATTTGAAATATAACGTAATGTAACGGAGACCAAAATGCTGAATATGCGTGTTTGATTATTTTTTGCATCACAATTGATGGCCAAAAATAAAATCTAAATTATGTCGTAACTGCTTCTAAATTTGATTCATTTGTTCAAAGCATTTGCGACTGGTTTTAAAATTTGATAAAGTTCCTCATTTTATCAAGCCTTTGTTAAGTATCTGGTAAAAAATGTTAATATATATATATATATATATATATATATATATATATATATATATATATATATATATATATATATATATATATATATATATATATATATATATATATATATATATATATATATATATATATATATATATATATATATATATATATATATCACTGATATGAAATACGTAAGCTAATCTTTAATTTCCTTTTCAAAATTGAGATGTTCCTTTTGATCCACAGGAATAGCATATATTTACCACTTTTTTATTTAACAATTAAACAAATTGCACTTGATCCTCCATTGAACGTCTGTCGGGAATCGAATAACACATCCTTCAGCACATTTCCAATAATAGTTTGGCTAGTATTGACAAACGAGTGAACGTGAGATATCACATACTACAGGAAATAGTAGTAAGATATCACTACCTAGTCAACCCTAAATTTTATCTATTAAGTATTCCTTGGTAATGGCACGTTATTGCTTACTCGAGGAATCGAGCTTTGATATTTCTCTTTGTGTGGGTTTTAATAATTGAGGAAGACAGTGCATTACATGATCAAGGAATATACCACTAGCTGGATTATTGGCAACCTAAAAGAACACAATATCAAAAATAAATGACATAAAGTTATGTTGTAAAGCCTTTATATCGCCAGACTATGGACTCATAACAGAATAACTGTTTAATCGTAAACGTCAATAGTAAATGTCAATCATATCTACATTGATCAAAAATGTTACTTGAGGTTAAATCGTATCCATAGCTGTTTATGTTAGCTAAAGAAAGATTTAACCAGTATTTTAATGGTCTAAATTGGGAGTATTTGTTCTATAAATCAGCGTCGAAATATAGGGTGGTAAGCATACACTTAAAATAGCACTTTTTTTATCAATAACTAGGAAACTGTACATCGCAGAATTCTAAAAATGTTGCAATGTTTTTTAAATTAAGTGTTCTTTCAAATGACACCCCAGTCGTTTGGTTCCAAAAAAGTTTTTTTTTTAGAACTTTGTGGTATAAAAAAGAGAGAGTTGTTAGATCTCTTATTTCCACTGGAAAAAGCTGTAAAAGAATTAAGCGAAAATTCAGCGACGCTTTTGACTGTTGCAGGCGTTCACAAAGTTGTTTTCAAAAAGTTAGAAGAATGTGGAACGAATTTTTCAAAAATGTTAATTAAACAGATAAAAAATCGAATGGATGAACGTCGTGATAAATTCCTTATGACTATGTTAATCTTTTCACAAACAGGCAATATTCCACATTCCAATAAATATTTTCATTATGTTACAAATGGTGCCTCTATTGCATTGGCGGTAGAAATTTTTAGAAAAATACATCCACCTGTGATTATGATGACTCTGAAGAAATCACTGAAGAAATTACTATTGAAAGTAAGGATGAAGAAAGTCTAAGTAGTGAAGTCTCTAAGATATTGTCACTGCAGAAACAACTTGAGAATGCAATTCCTTCAATTATACTCATGTTGAGAAGCAGAATGAAGAAAGTTCCACATTGCTGAAAAAAGATTTCGTTTATTTAAATAATTATAATAAAAAATGAGACAATTTAAATATTCTATATCGCGCATTATTAACATATATTAACCTATCTGGACTGCAACAGAGCGCGTGTTTTCTATTGCTGGTCTCACCAGGACAAAAATTAGAACTCGACTCAATTTCGAACAACATTTAATGCAATCATTTTTCTAACATATGCGTTTTTAAAAATGAATCAACTTCGTTAAATTTATGATTAATTCTATTTTTTATTGTTATTTTATGATTTGCTACTATTTTTGTTATTTTGTGACTATATGTATAAATATGAATTAATATAGATATACGAAAAATATGCATAAATGAATTAAATACCGCAAAATAAAAAGCATGTCTAATTATTTGTTTTAATTATCCGGATATACGGATTATCCGGATAATAATTTTTTAAGTATTCGATATCCGGATAATAAAATAGGTCGGATATTTAGAAACCCTACGCTAGACGTTACTTTTGCTGTCAGGTTAAAAAGTAAGACTTTAGCTAGCTCCCTAGCGGCAGTAAAGTTAAACTTTACAGCCGTTTGCCGAAAAACAATTTGTTTTAAACACTGTTTTAAACAGTGTTTAAAACAAAAGTGTTTAAAACAAACCAACTCTGCTTAAAACACATGTTGTTGGGTCTAGGACCTTCCTATGTCTTTAAAGACCTAGGACCTGGAGACTTAAGGTCTTTAAATGTTTTTGTGTGTGATTGTGTCACATTTTGTAATTACTACTACACCGAGAAAAATAAATAGTTGGTTGTAATAAAAATGGTGATTAATATTAACAAATTGGTAGTTAAAAATGACTAACTACGTCCGTAGTTAAATTTAGTTGTTTTAAATACATAAGAGAAGTAATATGTACAACACTTTGTGCTAAAAAGTAATAAACTTTTTTATTATTTTTAATACTAAATTTTGTAAAATTCGGTTTCGAGATAGTAATTTTAAATACGAAAGATATTGATAAGTTTATGCCGTAATTGACTTTATTATGTTCCGTTGTAAAAATATTGGTAGTATAAACAATTGTTGAGGTCAGTTGTTTTCACTACAGTATACAAAATATCGTGGTAAGTATCAAAATAACAAATAGTGATTTTTATTACCTACTGGTAGTAATTTTAGTTATTGAAAGTAGTAAAAACAATAACTCTTTTTCAAAATAATTTATTTATTTATTTTTTTACAAAAAACTTATAAAAATATTCCATAATCTAACTACACTTTACCTTATACCTAGTAAGATCTCTAACAAAAGTTTTGATGTTGCTATTACCAACATCATGTGATGTATTAATATTGTACAAATGAGTTTGTACAAAAGTCCATACTTGTTGACAAGGAGCAGGATATTTCAAATTAAATACCTAAAAAAGCGTGTGTTATAATACTTCCAAATAAAATTAAAAAATTATACCTGAAATACTTTGAAAAAGCAATCGAAAGCCTCCATTTGCACGTCGTTTTAATTGATCTTGGTATTGAAGGCTGGATCTGCGTAAAGCTACTTCGTTGACATTTCGGTCATACAAAATTCCTGTCGCATGTACTTGATTTTTTCCTGGTTGTAACCTTTAATATTATCCACATATTTTCTTTAAATCTAAATATGTATTTCATTTTAATAATTACAATTAAAACAATTAGAATTACATTTTAATAATTACAAAATTATTATATTTAAAATGATTCGTAATAATTTTAAAAGTTTCTTAATTAATTCCACATTTAAAACACTTCATGATTATATTTTTCATCAACTATTTGCCACGTTTAAACTCAAATTTTACATAACCTTGTTTTAAAAAAATGTGTTACATTCAGAAAACATTATTAATCTATAATGCAGTTGTATTAACTATATTTTATAATAAAAATTCTAACAACATTATTGGTTTATCATTTCAAAAATTAATTGTTACTACCAAGTTTTAGTTAAAATAACCAGAGTTAATAACTATTTATTTTCACTATTTTTTATATTAGGAATAAATACTTTAATCATTAAAATTAGTACGCGTAATCAAATTCACTACCGACATCTTTAAATTTCACAACTTAAAGGACAGTTGTAAGTTCAACTACAGCGTAGTTAATTTTTTACTACAAGTATTTTTCTCGGTGTATTGCACAACACTCTTTACTAATAAAAAACATTATGATGGGATGGAGGAAATAATTAAAAGGTTTTATTAAAAAAAAATTATGTTAACAAAAATCAAAAACTAGCATCCTCAAAAAACGTTCGTTTTGTAAAATAAGAATTTCTTGAATATAAACATACCTGAGGCGAATATGATTTTTCTTTATCATTACTATACAATCTCGACAGTCCAAAATCAGCTATTTTTAAAGTACCTATTTCATTTATTAATAAATTTGATGGTTTTATATCCTGTTAATTTAAAAAAAATTAAGTTATCAGAGCCTATTGAAATTTGTCGATCAATTTTTAATTTATGAAATAAGCGCCCTACAGGCTGTCGGGCGGATTCGGTTGGATTTGATGTAAAATCGGGTACTGTATATGCATGTCGATCCGATAAAATGAAGTTTGTTGTGTTGGATGGAAATAAACTGGATGGTTTGTATTATTGTCCGATGAGTTTAAGTCAATTGCTCAAGAAATTTCCGAGAATGAAAAGCAAAGAGAAATAAAAAAGTTATTTGTTGTTTTCTAAAACAAAAGGATAAAAAATTAATAAATTTATTGACAGCGTGTCCATTTTAAATGTCATTTTGTGCGATTGGAATTAATAAATTAAAATGCCAATATTTTCCAGAACGAGTCGTAATAATTAGATTTTTTAGAAACATATAAGGATCACATTTTCCTATTTTCTAAAATAGATTAGCATTGTAAACTATGTAAACTAAATTTGTAAAACCCAAAGCGAAATGGAAATGGTGTTAATATAAATGAAAGTTAGAAATACCAGTCGTTTGGAACCGTTAGTAACTATACAAACTTTAAGTTTACTATACAAACTAAAATTTTAAGAAGTCATTTAATCACATTTAATATCTAGCTTCAATTTCTACCGGATACTTTTAGACAAAAATTAACGTTTAATGGATGGTTAAATTATCATTAGATTTAAGTGCAACCGAATGACTTCTGTCAAAAACTTTATAGTTTATGATGCCAAAATTGTTGAATTTTTGTACGAGTTTTAGTTTTTAAAACATTTTTGTGTGTACTCTGTTTTTAAATAAATATATAAAATATATAGTAAACATATAATACTCACTCTGTGCATTATTTTCAAATTATGAAGATATTCTATTCCTCTCAGCATCATTCTTGTATATCGCATTATTTCCTTTTTTTCTATCGGATTTACCTCATCCTTTAATTTCGAATAAAGCGTAAAAGGCATAAATTCACAAACCAACGATAACCCAGATATATCGGGATAAATGTCCAGCAAAATCAAAATCTAAATTTAGAATCGAATCGAATTTAGAAAAATTATAATATGAATAGAGATCATAATGGAAACGACATATGTCACAAAATTAGCCGTTGTTCAAACATATTTTAAAGATGTCAAGGGTGCGGTTCGGTAGTCATTTTCGTTCTCTTTTGATTAACAAAGGTCAGGTAACAAGGTACCAAGTTTCAGGTATCAAGGTACCAAATATCAATTTTATAACGAACCTTTCGTAATTCATATATATAAGAAGCTAAAGCCAAATTTACTATAAGTTGTTTTGTGCCTTTTACTACAGATGACAAGTTTAATTTTTATCGCACTTAAACTACTAATAGAATATTCAATATTGGAAGACAAATTTGTGTCTAGATATTAAAACCAATCTTAAGTTAATAGTGTACTGCTATTTATGAGTTATACAAAAAAAATCAAAGCTAGATAAGCCTTGTTGCGGTGACCGTCTTGATTTTTAATCTTACTTTTTTTAGCTTATGTATCTTACTTTAGTTTCCCCAGGAAGAAACTAAATCTAAATAAGGTTATAGTGTTGCGGTGGCGACTTTAATTATTATTGCTGTCAAAAAGAATTATAGTAGAATTGTTTTACCAATGAATTTTGAGACAAAAAATAAAACAAAGATGTATTATGTATTTTGGGATAAATTTGTTTTGAAAACAATTACATTTCTACTCCTAGTTCGTACCATTTGTTTGTTGTGACATTTGTTTACATAGGCGTCGTTATTTTTATTATAATTATTTTGAATTATCAAAATTTTGTTATACTGCCTACAAAATCATTAATATTTTTACTAGTTTTGGTTTTCGATTATAATTGGTTGAATTTCAATAGTAATTTATTAATTTTATGCGTTTTTTTTATCTATTTCAATGGGACCCAAACAGTTTGTTTTAATATTTTAATCTGAGACACTGAATATGCGCACATGCGCATATGAATGTGCGCACAAATACCAATTTTCGTATTCGCTGGTAAAAAAATACTACTATAATTTGTTTAAACTATTTTTGTCTGTCAAAACAAAATAAAAAAAACATAAAAAAAATTATGCAATTTAATTTAACTGCATTGTCCAAAAATATTTTTTATTTCATACTGATATCTAAAACGACATTTTTCGGATAATAGAATAAAACAGAATAAAATTTTATAAAGTCCTAGGAAGTTAAAGTTCAACTTTTTGAGCAAAATTTAAAACTTATTTCTTTTTATTTTAATAAATTTCCAGTATGAAATAAAATGTTGTACTTACCTCAAACGAAAAGTGTTTTTAAAGGTACTGACTAGTATTTTCGGCCTCGGCTAGATACCTCGGCCGTAAACAACTAGCTCGTACTTTGAAGTTTCACTTTTCGTTCTAGATAAATAAATAACTATTATAGAACATAAATACTAATAAAAAACCAAAAATTACAAAACAAATGTTAAATCAAATTTGAAAAAAAATGAAGTGCGTAATCTTTACACGCTGTTGAAGCAAAACTTCTTTGGCCACTGCAGCAGGCATTACTAAAAATATTAAATATAAAATAAAATAGATATATAATATTGAAATTTGGAGTTTCTTTCTAATATTCTTGATAGTGTAATTTGCAACAATGTGTAATAAAAAGCCATATTTATGACCATCGTGACCACCGTGAACACCATGACTATCATGACCACCGTGAACACCATGACCACCATGACCACGATGACCACCATAACCACCATGACCACTATGACCACCATGACCACCATAACCACTATAACCACCATGACCACCATAACCAACATGACCACCGTGAACACCATGACCATCGTGACCACCATAACCACCATAGCCACTATAACCACCATGACCACCATAACCAACATGACCACCGTGAACACCATGACCACCATGACCACCGTAACCACCATGACCATCGTGACCACCATAACCACCATAGCCACCATGACCACTATGACTACCATAACCACAA
This sequence comes from Diogma glabrata, assembly GCA_963693315.1. NCBI lineage: Eukaryota > Metazoa > Arthropoda > Insecta > Diptera > Cylindrotomidae > Diogma > Diogma glabrata. The sequence goes on along the minus strand of OY856188.1, from coordinate 163,636,137 downwards.
TGAACACAATGACCACCATGTCCACCGTGACCACCATGACCGCCATAACCACCGTGAACACCGTGATCACCATTACCACTATGACCACCATGACCACTATTACCACCTTGACTACCATGACCACCATGACCACAATGACTACTATAACCAGCCCTAAAGAAGTTTTACTTCAAAAAACTAAAACAATTCAAAATATAAATTTAAAAAATTACGAAACTCAATAAAATATTACGAATATTATATTATTAGATATTTAAATCTAAGATCGACACGTCCAACTCATTCAACGTTTAATACGATACTGAATAAGCGTATACAAAATACAATACACATAATCGAATTGTCGCATACTTGCCGAACATAATATTCGTTTGCCTTTTTTACTTCTAGTTTCTTTTTTATTTTATTGTGTTTAAATTTCTACCTAAGTTTTTTTGGAATTGTGTGCATGTATATGTTTAAAATTCAAACTCAGACTGTAGTATGATAGAGATGAATATTGTTACGATTGCAGAAAAATCTAGACGATTACAGAAAGATCTAAACGATTACGGTCACTTCCAGGAAAATAAAATCAACAAAACACAACAGAAAGTGAATGAAATAGTGTTGTTGTTGTTGTTGTACATGTTCTTAGAATTAAGGTCTATTTGTTTTATGATTTTATGAATCAAATCAACATAACGTAAAATAATCGAATATTCTAATATTTTCTCAAGGTTTCTAAAAAGTGACCGCAAAATTTCTAGAGATTAAGCAGAAGGTATATAAGAAAATTAATTCTTGTAGTTTTTAATTAGTTTATTTTAAACCTGCGATTGTGAAGTTAAAAATTATAAAAGTGATCTTTAAATTAGTTTTTGTGTAAAGTTTTTGTAAATAAAGTTATAAGTGTTATTAAATAGAAATATTTTGTGTATTATTTTGAACGTTGTGAATTGGAAATTTCTACAATAAACCGTTGGAGTTTCTGAAGCTGTTGAAAGAATATTCTAGTTAGGAATATTGTTTGCTGTATTGTTTTCCTGTTGTTGTGAAACAATTAAGGTGTTGACTACTTAATAAAACCTGGTGTGTTTGCTTATTAATCAGTGATCGAACTCAGAAAGAGATTGGGAATTGCGTTTATCGAATTGTGAGTTAGGCCAATTCGAAGTAAGGTTGGAAAAACGTAACATTGGTGACAGCGGCGGGATTAGTTAGCTGTTAATAATGGTTTTATTAAGTGATTTGAAGGTTTTTGAGTTAAAGAAAGAACTAGAACAACGTGGATTGTCAACAAGCGGAAACAAAACTGAATTAATGCTACGGCTTCGACAAGGTATGGAAGCCAATGGAATGGACGTGGAAAGTTACCAGTTTGGAGTGATTAGTACAAATGCTGATTTAATAGCAGCTGATGAGGAGAAAAGTTCTGTTGCGGAAACAACAACCTCATTGCCACCTGCAAATTGTGATTTTACGCAGTTAATGGCTATGATGCAGCAAATGAATTTGAATATAAGCCAGACAAAACAAGAGATTAGTTGTAACATCAATCAACAAATGGCTGCAACTAAGGAAGAAATCAGTAACATCAATCAACAAATGGCTGCTACCAAAGAAGAAATAACTACAACATTGGCTGAAAATAAAAATGAGATAAACCAGCAAATAAATGAGTTGAATATTAGCATAAATCAACACTTGGACGAGAAACTTCTACAAATGTCAACGGCATTCGATGTTAAAGTCGAGAAAATTCAAACAGAAATGCAGGAATTTGAGCGTGGTTTGAATAAGGTCGTAACTAAAGTTGACGATTTTGAGAAGAGGTTACAAGATGTTGAAACAGTTAAGGGTTCTTCACATGTGGTACACCAAGTAGCAAATATTAAACTAAAGCCACCATCGTATGACGGTACCACATCTTTCGGCATCTTCAAGTTCCAGTTCGAGACCGCATCCGATCAAAATGTTTGGAACGCTGAAAATCATCTTGCTGCATTGATAGTTGCGCTTAAAGGTGAAGCAGCTGAAGCACTACAGGCAGTACCAGAAAACGACCGCAAAAGTTATGCTGAAGTGATGAATGCATTGGAACGTAAATATGGTAGCGACCATAAAAAGGAATTATACAGAATTGAGTTAAAAGGTCGCTTGCAACGGAATGGAGAAAGCATTCAGGACTATTCTTCGGCAGTAGAACGCCTTGTACATTTGGCACACTCGAATACTCTACCGAATTTTATGGAGAAAATGAAGATCGAGGCGTTTACTGATGGTATTCGTGATCCAGAAACACGAAAAGCAGTAATGTTGTCGCCAAAAGCAACATTCGCAGAAACTATTGCTTATGCCTTAACAAATGAAACTGCGCAAGCAATTATTAAACCATCAATTAAAATACGCCGGGTGGAGTTGGCTGATGAAAACAACTACAAGTCAAGACCACGAGAGAGTATACGAAGTGATAGAATTCGATGCTGGTTATGCGGCAAGTTGGGCCATATTTCGAGAGAATGTCGAGATGTTAGAAGGAAACGAGCAAGATCAGCATCGCCTATGCAGAGACGTCCAGCAGAAGAACGGGTGCAGCAAGCTAGGGAAGACGATGGAGCATCGCCGCATCAGTTAAACTACAACGAGTCAGCCTAAAGGGGCGTAGGCTGGCTCCCACAACCGATTGCCCCATAACCTTCATCCATGTTTCGAGATTGACAAGGGGAGGTGACAGCCTTACTGTTAGGGCTAATATTGATGGAAAAAGTTGTGTTATCACGTTAGATACTGGAGCAACAAATACAATTGTCCGCACTGATGTTGTAAAAGGGAAACTAAAACCAGCAGGGAGATACCGGATGCAGACAGCTACTGGTGAAAGTGCAAGTATTAAAGGAAAGAAAGTGGTCAACTTTGAAATCGGGAATACTCATTTTCAACATGAAGTGGTTGTAGCTGACATTGTGGATGAAGTCATCCTGGGAATGGACTTCATGAGGCCAAATGGATTCGTTATTGATGCTGGCAAAGGAGTACTCACGTACGGAAATATTAAGTTGCCACTCCAGTTTATTGGTGAAGATTCAAATTGTGTCCGTCGAATAATATTGGATCACAGAGAAAAGCTGCCACCCCAATCAGAAACAATCATTTGGGGAAAATTGGAAGGAGGTTCTGGGTCACCCAGGTTGTGGGTTGTGGAGGCCAACAAAGAAGAACATCAAAATTGTAAAGAAGTCGTTATAGGGAAAACTTTAGTTAGATCGGATGCTGATTACAAAATACCAGTAAGAGTTTTAAATCTGTCAGATACGCAGAAAACAATGAAAAAAGGATCAATCATAGGACAATGTGAAGAGGTAGCTAAAATAATAAAGTGCGAGTAGAAAAACATCAATTGCTCGGTCAACACAAAACAACAAAAGGCAGAAATGGAGCAACTTGCGCAGAAATGGACAGAAGGGCTTTCAGAAGAACAGAAGAAAGCAGCACGTCAATTGTTGGAGCGGCACAAGTCTGTATTCTGTAGTACACCTGAAGGGAATGGCAGAACCAATATGGTGAAACATCGTATTGATATCGGAGCAGAAAAGCGATACGTCAAGCACCAAGGAGATTACCATTGGCTAAAAGAGAGGAAGCTGATAAAATGGTAAGAGATATGAAAGAAGCTGGTGTAATTGAGCTTTCAGACAGTCCCTGGAGCTCACCTGTGGTGTTGGTTGGCAAGAAAGATGGGAGCTTGAGATTTTGTGTTGACTACAGGAAACTAAACATAGTTACGAAGAAGGATAGCTACCCATTGCCTAGGATTGATGATACACTAGATACATTATCTGGTTCAAGATTGTTTTCAACACTGGATCTGCAGAGTGGTTACTGGCAGGTGGAAGTTGCAGAGGAAGATCGGGAGAAAACGGCGTTCAGTGTAGGTAATGGACTATGGCAATTTAATGTCATGCCATTTGGGTTATGCAACGCTCCCGCAACTTTCGAGAGATTAATGGAACAGGTACTTAAAGGCTTGCACTGGAAAACATGCCTTGTATATTTGGATGACATCATCGTCATGGGTAAAGACTTTGATGACCACTTGAAAAACTTGGCGGAGGTACTGGAAAGGTTGCAAGCAGCTGGTTTAAAATTAAGTCCCAAAAAGTGTTCACTTTTCAAGGAAGAAGTAAAATATTTGGGACACAAGGTTACGGCAATGGGAATTCATACAGATTCCGACAAGATTGCAGCAGTTATGAACTGGCCAAGACCAAAGAATCTACATGAACTACGAAGCTTCCTTGGATTGTGCACATATTACAGACGGTTTGTGCCAGGATTCGCCAACGTTGCCAAAAGTCTGCATGAGTTAACAAGAAAAGATAAAGCATTTGAATGGAATGAACCTCAGGAACAAGCATTTGTGGAGCTCCGAAGGAGATTGTGTACGGCTCCAATTCTATCCTATCCTATACCAAATGTTCAGTTTATTTTGGATACTGATGCCAGTAATGAAGGTATAGGAGGAGTATTGTCGCAGAAAATAGATGGTCAGGAAAAGGTGATAGCTTATTTCTCGAAAATGTTATCAAAGCCGGAGCGAAATTATTGTGTTACCCGGAAGGAGTTATTGGCCATTATGGAATGCGTCAAACATTTTCATAAATACTTGTATGGTCAGAAATTTCATCTCAGAACTGACCATGGTGCGTTAAGGTGGTTACTCCAGTTCAAAAATCCAGAGGGACAAGTAGCACGTTGGATCGAACGGTTGCAGGCGTACGATTTGGACATTGAACATCGAAAGGGTACTGCACATGGGAACGCTGATGCATTATCGAGACGACCCTGTGAAGTTGAATGCAAGCATTGCAGTCGTCAAGAAAATAAGTAGAACATCATCGATGTACGATTACTACAAGTGCTACCTGACGATGAATGGACTGCTGAAGCCATAAGAAAAGATCAATTAGAAGATCCGGATCTTGCACCCATCATCGAGTTCAAGGAAAAGGGTTGCAAACCAGTATGGGGAGAAATTTCTGATAAAACTCCAACTTTGAAGGCGTACTGGGCGCAATGGGACAGTCTCCAGTTAGAGAATGGATGCCTAAAGAGAATATGGGAAAGCTCAGATGGCAAGATAAAGCAATCCCTTAGAGTGGTACCAAAAGGGAAAATAGAAGCAGTACTGAAGGAGTATCACGAAGGAACGAGTGGAGGTCACCTTGGGATCAATAAGACTCTTGCAAAAATACGACAACGGTTTTACTGGTCAGGGACTCGGCAATCAATTGTGGAGTGGTGTCAAAAATGCGATAAATGTGCGGCGGTGAAAGGACCCGCACGAAGAAGTCATGGGAAAATGAAGCAATACAATGTAGGTGCTCCATTTGAAAGGATCGCAATGGATGTAGCGGGACCATTTCCAACAACTGATAATCAGAATAAATATGTGCTTGTGATCATGGACTACTTCAGTAAGTGGCCGGAAGTGTGTGCGATTCCCAACCAGGAAGCAACCACAATCGCTGAAGCTGTGATAAATAATTGGATCAGCCGCTATGGAGTTCCTATGGAGATCCACACCGATCAGGGACGGAACTTCGAGTCAGCTGTATTCCAGGAAATTTGTCAAATGCTGGGGATTAACAAAACCAGGACGACAGCTTCACACCCACAGTCAGATGGGATGGTTGAGAGATTCAATGCTACTTTGGAGGAATTTCTAGCTAAAGTGGTCAGTAAGAATCAACGTAACTGGGATCAACACATTCCTTTATTTTTGATGGCATACAGATCAGCAGTTCATGACACCACGACCATGACACCAGCTCAAACTATTTTTGGAAGTGATTTAAGACTTCCTGGAGACCTCAAATTTGGAGCGGTACCATCAACATCATTGTCTGCGCAAGAATACGTCAACCGAATCAGGAAGAACCTTGAGGATATTCACAATCTTGTTCGGCAGAAGATACAACTGACCAGTGATAAAATGAAAGCCCGATATGATATACGATCTAATAATAAAGGTTTCGAAGAAGGACAATTAGTATGGCTACACAACCCACAACGAAAACGAGGGTTATCACCAAAACTGCAAGCTGCATGGGAAGGACCTTACAACATTATAACGAAGTTGAATGACGTAGTTTATAGAATTAAGAAAGGCCATCGAGGCAAAGCGAAAGTAGTACATTTGGAAAGATTGGCCTTATACAAAGGAGAGCTAGATCCTGTTCGGGACGAACAGGCTTAAGTGGAGGGTATTGTTACGATTGCAGAAAAATCTAGACGATTACAGAAAGATCTAAACGATTACGGTCACTTCCAGGAAAATAAAATCAACAAAACACAACAGAAAGTGAATGAAATAGTGTTGTTGTTGTTGTACATGTTCTTAGAATTAAGGTCTATTTGTTTTATGATTTTATGAATCAAATCAACATAACGTAAAATAATCGAATATTCTAATATTTTCTCAAGGTTTCTAAAAAGTGACCGCGAAATTTCTAGAGATTAAGCAGAAGGTATATAAGAAAATTAATTCTTGTAGTTTTTAATTAGTTTATTTTAAACCTGCGATTGTGAAGTTAAAAATTATAAAAGTGATCTTTAAATTAGTTTTTGAGTAAAGTTTTTGTAAATAAAGTTATAAGTGTTATTAAATAGAAATATTTTGTGTATTATTTTGAACGTTGTGAATTGGAAATTTCTACAATAAACCGTTGGAGTTTCTGAAGCTGTTGAAAGAATATTCTACTTAGGAATATTGTTTGCTGTATTGTTTTCCTGTTGTTGTGAAACAATTAAGGTGTTGACTACTTAATAAAACCTGGTGTGTTTGCTTATTAATCAGTGATCGAACTCAGAAAGAGATTGGGAATTGCGTTTATCGAATTGTGAGTTAGGCCAATTCGAAGTAAGGTTAGAAAAACGTAACAATATATATGGTTATATATCTGTTCAAAAGATTGGAGTTGGAGTTTCTGAAGCTGTTGAAAGAATATTCTACTTAGGAATATTGTTTGCTGTATTGTTTTCCTGTTGTTGTGAAACAATTAAGGTGTTGACTACTTAATAAAACCTGGTGTGTTTGCTTATTAATCAGTGATCGAACTCAGAAAGAGATTGGGAATTGCGTTTATCGAATTGTGAGTTAGGCCAATTCGAAGTAAGGTTAGAAAAACGTAACAATATATATGGTTATATATCTGTTCAAAAGATTACTTCCGACATTTATATGTCGACATTTATATGTGTGTCATAATTGAATTGTATCGTATATTTGCCGAATATTATATTCGTTTTTTGATCTTCCGTTGCCAAATTCTTAAAACGCGCCTAAAGTCAACAAAGTGAATATTAGCTCAATTAGGGGTTTTAAAGGCTAAAATACGAAAAACTAAGATTTATTTATTAAACGACACATCAATTCTAATAATTTAAATAGAATTTGAGTGTTGTGTGTAATCATATTTAAATTTAATAATACTAACACTCAGACTGCAAACTAAAATAAGTTGTCTAGACCGATTCAGTAGGTATTGAAAGGTGAAGATATCATTAAAATGTCAATATCAAAAATGATCTCCAACACAACAGTCAACAACCTAACCTATCAGTAAAATAAAAAGCCAGCATTTGTTTGATGAATGAACACCGACCACTATATACAAGACACCTCAAAAGCAAATTTGTTCTATATTAACTGAAACATTTTACTGAAACATTTTTAGTGAATGGCTGTTGTTATGATATATTTAAAAGAATAAGATAAAGCTATATAGCCAAACGTGACAAACCGGAAGTTGCAAAATTATTATAAACATTACAAAAACCTTATGCTCTGAGTTTCAACAAAATTGAATGTGAGAGCTGAGTGTTATTGAAGTTTAAAAAAACAGTTGTTCAACGATCCACAGACATCCTTCCCGACTCCATTGTCAAATTTTGAAAAAGCTCATATTTTCTATATTCAAATAAACCCGAATGCGTTTGCAGCTCATTTTAATTCAAAAGTTTCATCAAGATCTCATGCGTTTGCGTAACGAAAATAACACCTATTTTCAAATTTTTTTAAAAACTCAAAAAATAAGATAGCAATGGTTTATACAATTGTCATTATAAATTGTTGACAAGATGACAAACAAAATGGGAGAGTAAATGGTCTTGATAGCGTTATTTATTCTCGTAATATTTGCAAGAGCTGATTTTCAGTTTTTTGGAAACCACTTAAAAAACAAATGAATCGATTTTGTTAGAAAAGCACTGGGCTGAAAATTACACCCCAATATACATCGATTGTGACCATTGCCATTGAAATCGGATCATTCGTTGTTGAAAAAGGGTTGGACTATTTTTTGTCTACATACGACAATACACACGCACATACACACACATACACACATACATACTGCCAGCTAAAAATAGCCTAAACAGTTTCAGGAGGGCTTGAAACGTTCAAAAATTCCTATTTCAAAAATCGACCCAAAAACAATATCTTCTCATATCGAGAAGTTAATAAACAGTTGACCAAGCGATCCACTCACTAACCTCTGACCTTTTTGTCAAATTTTGAAAATAGCTCAGATCTTCGATATTCAAGTAAGCCTGGATGCGTTTGCAGCTCATTTACATACCAAAGTTTCATCCAGATATCATGCGTTTGCATATCGAAAATAAGACGTAGTTTTTTAACATTTTCTTAAAAACTCAAAAAATAAGATAGCAATTGTTTATACATATCTCTTAATAAATGACTGACATTAGTCATTAACAATATGGAAGTTTCATGACATTTATATCATTATTTGATCTCATGATATTTGCAAGAGATGATTTTCAGTTTTTTGGTAACCATCTAAAAACAAATGATTTAATTTCGCTAGAAAAGTTCCGCCAAGATACATCGATTGCGATCATTTTCATTAAAATCGGTTCATCCGTTGTTGAGAAAGCGTTGGGCAAAATTTAATCTGCATACAGCGATACATACACACACACACACACACACACACACACACACACACACACACACACACACACACACACACACACACACGAAAAAACACATAGAGACAGATAAAAATAGTCTAAACAGCTTCGGGAGGTCATGATATCATGAAAATTCCGATTTCGAAAATCGACCCAAAAACAATAACTTCCCATATCGGGAAATTATGTAGATGTATTTATGTTAAGGAAGTATTATCGTGGTCACCATATTGAAAGTCAGTGGATTTTTGGTGGCATTATGCGCTAGTCTGGGAAAGTTTTTATGGTGTCGATTGAAAACCGCAAGAGTGCAACATTGATTCTAATAATTGATAAATGAATTTTACCCGGTACAACAATTATATTAGATTACTGGAAGGCTTATGATTGTTTGGGAGACAAAGGTTTTCAGAACCTTAAATTAAATAATTCTTTAAATTTTGGAAGATCCTGAGACCGCCATATTAACCTTAACGGATTTTCGACCATTTTATATGTTGTTTACGTTTTTAGGGGCTCATACAAATGCAATAAGAGTTCATGGAGGCATGCTATGGTTACAATGGACCTTCTTTTTTTTTGTGGCGTTCATGCTCCATGTAGGAGCATTGCCAAGCTAACCAGCTCCGAATATTCATCACGATCATTCACAACAGCGACATAATTACCATGGCAGCCGATTTTTTTAAGGTCGTTTATTGCGTACGTCTCCCATTGCAGTCGTGGTCTACCTCGCGGTTGCCCACTCCCTGGGGTACTAACGTACATTTTTCAATCATTTCAGACTGTGAATCGGCTCGTAAAACATGCCCAAACCAAGCAATCCTATTGGAACGGATACAACCTATTATATCTGGACCCTCAAGAAGGTCTCTGATCTCAAAGTTATATCGCGTTCTGTACTCTCCATCGTCTGTCTTAAGTGGACCAAAAATATAGCGTAGGATCTTCGGTCAAATACAGATATATGGATTCGTCATTCGTCCATGTTTGTGACCCATACATCACCATCGGTCTAATCAACGTCTTGTATAACTTGAGTTTGGTGTTAGTGGATACATACGGTGATCCAAGAAGAGGTTTAATTGAGTAGAAAGTTCGATTACCTGCAGCGATTCGAGCTTTTATATCTGTAAGTATGCTGTTGTTTGAGTCAAGCATTTAACGGCAATGGACCTTCACTTTTCACTTTTTTCCTTACAGTTGGAGAAAAATAAACGTGTTTATGAAAGTGTATAGTTATCAAAATTTAGACCCATGAGTGATTTTTTTCAAACTGATAGGTGACCTCTATTCACCATTAAAGCGGCCCCAAAAATTGAAGCTGAAGAGCGTTTCATTGAAATAAATGAAAATCGTGAAGATTTTTTTTAAATTGGAGTAAAGTACTGTTAGCGTTAGTTTACTCCAAAACACTTTGTTATATTTTTTATATTATTCTCAATGGGTTTATCTTTTAAACGGAAAATTTAGTAAATTTATCAAACAACAGAGGTTTATTTAACATTCAACTTAAACTATCATTTTGTCAAAACAAAAAGAAATTCTAGTTAAATTTAAAATTGTCACTATTCTTTAAAAACATTAGAAAAACAAATTAAATGAAGAAATATTCGGATATTTTGTGAGCAATTAAACTCAAGTAACTAAGGAAATAATTTGAATTTTTTCAATTCAAAGGTATTGTGGGAAATAAATCATGGAAAAAATAGTATATTTTCCTACAAGAGATAAAAACATTGTTTTTTTCGTGAGTAAACATTTGTTCATGAGACGCGCTAGCGTCGAGTTAGCCATGTTTACGAACGAAAAACGTTTTTATCTCGCGTAGGAAATGCAATTTTTTCTATGATAGTATATATATACTATATACTATATATACAATCGATGTTTATTATAAATTATAAAATTAGAAATCGACAACATAACATTCAAAATTCATGTTCTATTTTTTCATGGTTGCGCTGTTTAAAAAACTTTGTAAAATTATATGAAAAACCATAGCAACTACAGTTTGTTATTCTTACACTAGTGGAAAAAGAACCCATTTTCACAGGGCATTAAGCGTGATGAAAATAGACTTTTCATATGCTATCATAGAAAAACTCTGTTTTTCTCTTTTACGTGTTTCCGTTGGGATTCGAACTCATAACCTCATCACTGCCAAAGTAAATTCAAATCCTTTGGCAGACACTAGAGCATTCAGTTATTCGACATTTTGAGTTATCCGAATATCGAATAGCTTTTTCTTTAAATATCCGAATATTCGGTTAATATTCGAATAGTAAAAGAAGTACTGAGAACTATGAATAAAATCAAACAGGTTTAACATATGATGCATTATATTTTTTTTATTTTTTTTATTTTCTTGAAATATGCAGTTAAAAAAGAGAAGTGCGTTTAGATGTTTAAATTTTAGGCTACTTCTTATTTCAGATATCCAGCCGTAGAGAAACCTCTTTCAGTTTTTGTTATAGTGGGGCTGATAGTCAATAGAGCATTATTCAAATTGTCTAATATATCTGTTCTTGTTTTAAACGAGTTTAAATAACAAAAATGTTTTTTTAAACTATTAACCGCGATTTTCATTACCATTGTTACTGTATATCATGTCGTGGAATCAGTAATTGAGCTAATCACTGGTTGCAGCTTTTGTTGCAATATATTTTTACTTTGATTGTTGACAGCAAGTACGTCATTTATATTACCAGATACCTGCAACCATGGTTATTACTGTTTTCATCGCTAGGATCTGGTACATCTTTGAAGGCTGAGGAGGCGAGAAAAGAAAGTTTTCACATCAGTTTTCTTTGCGTAATCAAAATATTCGTTCGATTGTGGTATAACTCCAGTTTCAAGATATAGAAATAAGGTTGTTAAGGTTGTTTTGTTTCTTTTCTGATCCATTCGTTTTCTGATTTCGTAGAGTAAGATTTTACTTAAATCACTGTTCACTCCTTTAATAAATAACAAAATTGTGATAATCGAGACAAAACCCCGGGAAATCGCCATGTTTTGGAGTATTCCAAGCGAAAAAGTGGCTGAATCAAGGAAAATGGCAGATAAAAAGTTGTAGGACTCGTCAAAGACAAGTGCCTTACGAAGTATAAAATATATGGTAGTCATAAAATGAAACCGGATAGAGCCCAGGGACTATTAAACACAACCCATTAAGAAAATTATAAGGGCCCTGTGTTGCCGTTTTAAAAAAAAATGTAAGTTACTTCGCGGGAGTGTACACAACAACTTCCCAAAATTTCATGGTGATCGGATGAATGAAATAATTAATGCATAAAGGACAAGCAAACCGACATACTTTCATTGTTTTATATATATAGATAATAAATATCGATTATGACCACGAAATTTTGCCAAATTTTTTTCTTCATTATTACACTAGTCTACAAGAAAAATCTCCCTAAACAAAACCCAAATTTTCTTATAGATTTTGACCTTCTGATTACGAATATCATATTCATTTTTTTAGGTTAGCTGTTGTTGTTGAGATATTTGCGAAAACCAATTTTTTACGTGAACCAAAATGTTATTTCGATTTTTGGGTCGCATATTTTACAAAACAAACGAATTTAATATATAAATAAAACAAGTACATAGCAAAGATACTAAAAAACATTTTGAGCTATTTTTTGTAATAGTCCATCAAGGATTCTGGAAGTTACAATCGAAAAAAGTTGAAAAAAAATCAAAAATTTACGTTTTAAATTTTTCAATATTCAACGCTATAAATTTTTAACAAATAATGATTGTAAATATTTTTAATTTCTTGGAGCCTATAGTTAATTCGATTTCCTATCTTCAAAGTTAAAAACACGAATATTGATGCAGATTGCACCAAGCTATTCAGGTTTTCCCAAAAAAAGTCAAAACTCAAAATTTGGAGAAAAATATTTTTTACAAAAAAAAATTTTAATTCTGCAACATAATTGATTTATCTAAGAATTGTTATGCAGACTTTCGAGTTAAAATTGCGAGTTCTGGTCAAAACCTGGTCGTAACACAACGTTAAAACATTAAATGAAGATGTTCTCTGTTGTACCATCTTGAATGTGTTAAGTTGCAGTTGATATAACTATTTTTCGACATCTAAAAGAATTCTTAACTGATGTTTGAGAACGACTGAACGTGTAAAACATTATTTACGATGAGATATTCACTAAATATTCACGATATTCACTAAACATCGATGTATTGAATTTACTCGATGTTTACACACAATACATCGGATATATTTGATGTTTTTTCAAGAATATTTCTATTCGATGAACCAATGTTTTTTATAAAAACATCGCATCAATAAAAAACTATTCTGGCAAGTGTGCTTTTTGATTTTTATTAAGTTTTAATTTTTTCACATTTTCCTTTTAAAAATTGTACGAATGCTAAAAATTAGTTGGTTGTGGCTGATTTATAGGTAATAAACATATACCGTGTGTTTTTAGCGCATACTCTAAATTTAGTTGCGCAAAATACAGTACAACTATGTCCTACAAAAACTAAGGTTAAGGGCATTCAAGCAAAGCAATATAGCAAGTAATGAATTGAGAAAAGCAAAGGATTAAAAAAACAAAGTTAATTCAAGAAATTCCCACAAGATAAAACATTACTTACTATATTATTGGGAGGTTTTTAGAGTTACTGCATGTTGTCAATGATATAACTGGCAGCAAGTTGACTCCACTAGTTAATTGTTTAGTTTTACAAAATTCAACCTCTAACTGTAGAAAACTCCCCCGCCAAAGTATTGAAATAGCTTGTAATTAATGAAATTGAAAAACGAGTGTGTGCTATAGAAAGAGTGAATCTACTCGCTATAGCCACTGTATTGTAGCCGATGTTAAAAATAATGCACTTCAGGGACGCCTTTGATTGCTCTACAGCAGTCGCTAAAATTAAAAACTTTGTGAAAAATACTCAACACAATATATCGAAATTTCGGCATCGGATTCAGATCAATATGAAAAATAAAAAGATATCTTTTTCTTATGGGAATATCTTTAATTAGTAAACAAGAGACCCAATCTGATTCTCTGAATAATGAATTTCTGATAAATTATTTATTTACTTGCGTAGTGTAGCTAGAAGATGACACCATCCTTTGAAAATCTGGCATGACCTAAGAATTTAGTTTCCCAAGCTGTACAGATTGCTTTAAAATAAAGAACTATTGTAGGAACTTCTGTTCCATCTGGAATAAATCAGCAAAAAAATAGAATGAAAGGAAAACGGTTAACTAAACTTTTGTTTCTGCAAAGTCTGTCTAAAGAACATAGGTCTTAATGGACAACATTTCATATGAAGCAACATTGCAAATATGCTAACTATATTTTTTATTTTTTCGTTTGTTTGTTATTTGAATAATTATTAATTTTAATTTTGAAATTCTTTTTATTGTAAAGAATAATTCGAAATTTTGATTGAATATTTCTATTTGTAATTGTTGTTTCATTTAAAAGCTATATCTCATCTCACTCATACAATTCATACTAATCCCTGTTAGACTCCATAGAAAAAATTCTTGATTTGTCGCCTAAAGCTAGTCGCCTAAATAGTCATAACGGGTGATTTTAATGTTTGAAATGACTCATAGCTCCCTCATTCTGCTCCATGGAACGGAAGATCTCAACTTGCTCACTCAGAGATCCGCCTATTAGCTCATTTGATTACTGCCTGGTGAGGGCAGAATTCAAAACAAATCCATCTGCAATAAGCAATACTCCACATTCACGAACTTTATGGCATTATAGGAATGTGACCTGGCGCGCTATGAACGACTTTTCGACCAATCTTAACTGCACTAGTTTATCTGCAGATAAAACGTAGATTCAGTTACGCTGAGAATAACATCCGCCATTCGATCGGCTATGGAATGTTTAATACCAGCATCCATTCAAAAATTGAAGACCGCAAACACCTCATGCTAATAAAGGATATTAACAAACTATTGCGGCAACTATTCGATGTTGAAAAAACATCGATGTTCTTAAGCGATGTATCGGAAAACATCGATGCAGGGTTCCGATGTTTTACATCGAATAAAAACATCGATGTAGTTTTTAAGTGGACACCCCTAGTTTTAACTAGAAAATTATATAACAAGTAATATATAAATCAATTATGTTGCAGAATTTAAATTATTCTTAGCAAAAAATTTTTTTTCCAAATTTTGAGTTTTGACTTTTTTTAGAAAAACCTGAACTTGATGCAAATTGCACCAATATTCGTGTTTTTTTAACTTAAAAGACAGGAAATTGAATTAGCTATAGGCTTCAAGAAATTAAAAATATTTACAATCATTTTTTGTTCAAAATTTATGCCGTTGAATATTGAAAAGTTTTAAAAAAACGTAAATTTTTGATTTTTTTTCAACTTTTTTCGATTGTAACTTTCAGAATCCTGGATGGATTTTTACAAAAATCATTTTTCATCATCATTTTTTCAATCATTCTTTCAATCATTTTTTGTTCAAAATTTATGCCGTTGAATATTGAAAAGTTTAAAAAAACGTAAATTTTTGAGTTTTTTTCAACTTTTTTAATTGTAACTTCCAGAATCCTTGATGGATTTTTACAAAAACTAGCTCAAAATATTTTTAACATCTTTACTATGCACTTGTATCATTAGATTGAATTACAATTGAATCTGTTTGTTTTGTAAAATATGCAATCCAAAAACCGGAATAACCTTTTTTTTCACCCAAAAAATTGGTTTTTCGTTAATATCTCAAAAACAAGAGCTAACCTAAAAAAATTAATATGATACTCGTGTTCAGCAGGTACAAATCCACAAGAAAAGTTGGATTTTAGTCAGGGAGACACAAAAAGCTCAAAATTTGTAAACTAGTGTTATGATGCAGAAAACCTTATTTTTCTATTTATCTAAAAAACCGTTATTTTGAAAAATAGGATAAAATAGGAATGTTCCACTTAAAGTTCATGCAACTGCACTTCGACATGGAGAGTTTGATTCCTCGGGTTTGATTCCCACTGATGTCGAAATAGTTGAAGTGGGTCTATATAACAAACATCCACACCATGGTTTTCTGATTAACCAAAAGGCAATATGGTTGATAAACAGCAAAACCTAAGGACTGATCACCCATATGAAATCATTTATTTTTTTCAGTTTAACTATTTTGTTGATCCAATACATAAATAACTATTGAACTGGTGTTGTCTACACCACGAGGTGACTGTAACGATCGTAAACCACAATTAATATGCTTAACCAGTGAGTTAAACACTGAGTTAAACAGTTTGGTATTGAATTAAATAATCCTATAAAAATTACACTAAAAATTAGCAAAAGGAAGATACTGCATTATGGTCTCAGAAATTAACAAGCAAAGCATTTTAAAAGAAGCAATCAATAACTTAAACACAAAAAGAACCTGAAAAGAAACTTTAAGCGATTCATATAAAAAATGGAAGTAGTTCCTTACGTTTTCACAGTCACAGTGTTGCAGAATTTTGATTTCACGCAATGCACTAGGAGAAATACTGTTATATTTTGTTCTTAATGGAATTTTTTTAATTGCAACCAGTTGGTTATTTGATAAATCGATTGCTTTAATAACAACACCATGCACACCTTCACCAATACGATCTAACAATTTATATCGGTTTTGTGTGTTTTCTTCCATTTTCGATAAATAATTTGCATGTTTAATAAGGGTTTTTCAAAACAATCTTCACTTCACATTTAAAACCAATTCTTAGGAGATTGCTTTTGTACAATTATTTTTGGTTTATTTTAATTAATACTTCTAATTAATTATTTATCTACAATATATAAAACAAAATAAAATTATAGCAAGGAAGTTAGCAGGAACACTAATTATAATCTAAATAACAACAGTCAAGGAAACCGATTTTTATTTGTTATTTGTTATGGTTGTTATGGAGATTTTTAAAATCTTGCGTTTTTGAGTAAAAATATGTTTAGCAAAAATAAATCTACAAAAATAATAATAATTTTAATTATTATTTTTTGGTAAACAAAATTTGATTTTCAATTTCTAAATTTTGTTAATTTTTCTTGTAACGTTAGTAACTGTAAATGTAAAATTGTAACGTTGTAACTCTAAATATCCCAGGCAAGAAACTGTAATCGAAATCGTTTTGTAATCGATAGTTTCGATTAGGAGAAAAAGAGGCATACCTATTGTATATTATCATTTCACTCTAATTCTCACTCTAATTAAAAAATATGGCGTTTTGACATTTAAAATTACACATTTTTTTATTTACGTATAGTCGCGCGGAACAAATATTAAATTAAAAATTGTGTATTATATAATATATTTTAACAGTAAGTACATTTTTAATGTTATGTATATACAATAAGAAAATATGTATTCTGTCTAGAATTATTTTAGTTTTATTTTCATCATAACATAACCTATAATTTGAAGTTCTATAACTAGTATTTTAATGGTATTTTTTTCATTTCAGGCTCACATTTTGATATTTACATCTGTAATTCTAGCAATTATTTCTTTTAATGCCATTTTTTCTCATTTCAGGTTCACATTATTTCAGGTTAACATATAGTTTTTTTTTTAAGTTTTTATATTTAGTTGTAATAAAATATGTAAAATATGTTTTTTATATTATAATAAATAAATTTATTAATAAGATTATTGCAAATATTTTAATTAAAACACAACCAAAAATACGATACTCTAAACTTTTGATTACATGTCACTAGTACTTTCGATTTTGTTTCGAAACAGGTTTCGATTAAGTTTCGATTACATGTTTCGATTATGTATCGATTATAGTTTCTATTTGGTAACGATCACATATTCGCTTACTAGGGCGAACACGTTGTTCTAAATGTAATCGATACAATATCGAAGCTAAATCGAAACATGTTTCGATTATATGATTGCATGTAATTGATACCGCATCGATTACAAATCAATTACGTACTACCTGGGATTACCCCACTACAGCTGTGGTCCAGTCTGCAAACCGGACCGTAGAGCATGTTCTAACCAAGTAATCCTATTGGAGCAGCTACGATATATTACATCAAAACTCTTTAGAATGTGCACTATTTCAAAGATATATCGAGTTCTATACTCTTCTAAGTAACAATTTACGGTAAATGGTCTGTCAAAACAAAAATGATGAGGTGACAACGTCATAAAATCCGAAAAACTACACGAACTAGTTATAAATGTTAAACAGTTAATTATTTAGTTTTCAAAACGTTGTGATGTGACAGTAAACAAAATTGTGGGAAATAGTCAAAGTTGCTACTATAGACATACGTGCCTATACATGCGTTAATTCCAAAACGCTTTATTAATTTTTTCGCATAATTTCAAAGTCAAATCCCAATTAATCAGTTTAACTCTTGTAATAGCAAAATAGCTGAAAAAGATGAATGTAATATAATTTAGACCAGGGGGTCAACTCTAACTTGATGAGGTCATAAAAAGAATATGACAAAATTCGATCTAGTTTTTTAGTTGTGTTTGTGAAACTGTCATTTAATGTTTTAGTAATTAATTGTATTTAATTAAATAATTTGTATTAGTTTTTAATTTAAAACACGATTTAAACATAAGATTTATTTAAACAATAACCATTTCACTTAAAAAAAATAATAATAACTAAATGGCGTTTTGTTTGTTTACAAATTTTGATAGATGTGTAAATGTATTTGTGCAACTCTATTGTAATTAGAACTTGCTCTACGAAAAAATCTAGATCTAGATCTAGTGCAAAAAGAGTGTTTTTTTTGTCAAATAGAATACGTAATGTCAAAAAAAATCGATCTAGATCGAAAATGGGCGTGTTTAGTGCATTTTTTTTGGTAAAAAGAAAACGACATAAGTCAAAAAGTGAGTGACTTCAAATCAATTTTCATAGAATGACTGTTTGACATTTAAAGAATTTTTTTACTGTCAATTTTATGTAAATTTGTGTTTGTTTATGGTACATAATTTAAACTTTTATAAAAAATAGATATTCTTATTAGGCGCCAAATAAGAGAAAATCATAGAAATTTTTTTCGGTAAGATAAAATACATAAATGTTTCTCGATTTAAAATGAACATATACGTTCTACGATTTTTATTTTAGAAATAAAATACGTAAAAGACGCAGGAAAATTAGAGAGCGTAAATACAAGAAATGCAGTAAATTCTCAATTTTAATGTTTATTTTGTACATTTCAATATATCGTTTTTCACAGCTGCAAATTGTTTTTGCATTCGGCATTTCAAGTTTTCTCTTTCGATTTTGCAGCAGGCTCGATGGATTTCGAATGATATTTATCACAGAGGAGGTAGCATCTTTAGTTTTTAGTCCCAGTTCTTCTGTAAAACCATCTCCATCCACGACATCGTATGTGATAATGCCTACCTTCTTGCTCTCAACTTCATCTTACTCTAAAATAGGATCTCCCATTGCTCTGCAAGTTTACCTTTTCCATCCTCTGCAGATGAAAATTAGTTTCAAGCCAACTCCAAATGTTCCTCTAAATAATCAACAAGAGCAACCTTTTGGCTGTTTGTGGGCGTTTTACCTAACTTTTTTTTAAATTTATCATTCGACATTTTTAATAAATAACGGTAGTCACAGCTTTTTTTTATGACTTTTTTGACATTTCAAATGAGTTTCGAAAAAGTCATATGACCCAGACAGAATCGAGATTTGTGACTTCATTTTCGAAATTCAAGTCATATGACTTGAAGTCATCAAGTTAGAATTGACCCCCAGGTGTGCCCGACTGGTCGACTGGTCGATCGCAAAGAAAATTTAAGTCGATCGCGAGAAGTTTTTTTCCATATAAATATTTTGTTGAAATCTAGTATATTTAGTTTAAGTTTAAGCCTGGATTTGCTGTAGGTTGTTTTTTTGTCGAAAAAACCTTTTCTGTTGTCAGAATCGACATCATCCAACACAATTTGGATCGAAATTTCTGTCGATTGATTTAAATCTTCGACAGAGTTTTTCAACGGTTTCATTCACTTAAATTCTGTCCACAGAATTCTGTTGATAGAATTCTGTCAGCAGAAATTTTGAAATTTGTTATTTTAATGTTGGAAAAATATAGCCGACTTTGATTATAGACTAAGAGGCCCGCGACGGCCAGACCTGCGTTATTTTATAAAAGCAGAAAGTTTCTCTGCGCATACCCCTACTCAGGGGGAGATTAGAGATTAGAGACATATGAAGTTTGGATCATGGTGGCTTTGGCAGGGAGCAGGTAACAAAGGGGCCTGTAAAGTTTCGTGAAAGTATAAAAGGCAATTTTTTTATATATTCTTCGGGATAGTATTAGAAGTCACGTCACCCATCGCCAGACACTTACTATCGTGGCAACTCCCTGCCAGACACCCTTGAACTTTATCAATTTGTTCAAGCTTAAGGGTGTCTGGCAGGGGGTTACCACGATATTAAGTATCTGGCAATGGGTGACGTGACTTTTAATACTATCCCGAAGAATATATAAAAAAAATTACCTTTTATGCTTTCACGATACTTTGGATACCTTTGTTACCTGCTCCCTGCCAAA
This sequence comes from Diogma glabrata, assembly GCA_963693315.1. Taxonomy (NCBI): domain Eukaryota; kingdom Metazoa; phylum Arthropoda; class Insecta; order Diptera; family Cylindrotomidae; genus Diogma; species Diogma glabrata. The sequence continues at coordinate 163,615,611 of OY856188.1, read as the reverse complement.
GCCACCACGATCCAAACTTCATATGTCACTAATCGTTCCTACCTGAGTAGGGGGTTTGCGCAGAAAAACTCAGCTTTTATAAAATAACGAAGGTCTGGCCGTCGCGGGCTCTTGCTCTATTAGTTGTTTTTATTTATGTTATATTCGTATAAAAATAATATTTTTGATGCAATATAAGTGTTTTAACTTTTTATTTTTACATCAAATATGGTTTCGAATAAAACTTAATTCAATGCAGAAACATTTTATTAAATAACTATTTATTTGTTCCTGCATTTTTATATACTTTCTATTACGGATACAATTTTATCAATGGCCATGGGGCAAAATTAGATTTTGAAAAACACGATAGCACTCATTTTACCAAAACGATGCAGTTTTATGTTTATCAACCGTAAAGAATTAAAGCTAACGAGTTTACTATATGTTTCGTTACTGCGGAGAGACCAACCGGCGATGGGTTCGATAACTAAAGTGCGTCTAAAAACAGTATTGCATAATATTTAGCTTAAAAATGTATATTTTGAGTGATAATAATTAGTTAGCTTTGAATGTGGGATCTCATTGATGGTTGGCATCTGTAGGTGAAACAAGGCGCTTGATCATTAAATTATAAGTGTTACAAAAATATCTTTAAGTAAGTTAAAAGAATGATTTTCATTCATTTTGGTAACTAATTTAAAAAAAAACATATTATGGGAAACACTTTTGACTAGGAACAAAGAACAACGTCTAAAATTTGGATGTGCCCTCATTTCGTTGCAAGGTCCTGTTGAACATGTTTCTGAGTGAATTCAGATTCACTTCCTCCGATTGTAGAATTTTATCAACATTCGAGAGGAAGGTCATACGAACAACTTATGGTCCATGTAAAGTTGCTGAAAATCAGTTTAGAATCCGAATGAATCATGAAATCAGACAGCTTCTTGGAGGCTGCGATGTAATCGGATTCAATAAATCCAACCGGATTAGATGGTTTGGTCATGTAGAAAGGGCTCCATTGGATAGAATGATAAAAAAAGGGTCCCAACAACAACCAGCTGGTGTTCGTCGAAGAGGAAGACCTAGACAACGCTGACGTTATGACATCATCCAAGACCTTCGTGATATAGGATGTCGAAACTGGGGTCAACTGGTCATGGAACGAGATGATTGGAAGCTGGTGGCACAGACGGCAAAATCCCTCCATGGGATGTAAACGCCAGAGAGAGAGAGGTCAAGCTTTTTCTGAGATATCGTTTCCACAGACTTTTGACCCCCATATCTCGGGTTGCAATTGACCTGCCAGTCTGAAAACCAATGTCATTACTCATTGTATATTTTCTCTCTCTCTCTGGCGTTTACATCCCATGAAGGGATTTTGCCGTCTGTGCCACCAGCTTCCAATCATCTCGTTCCATGACCAGTTGACCCCAGTTTCGACATCCTATATCACGAAGGTCTTGGATGATGTCATCACGCCAGCGTTGTCTAGGTCTTCCTCTTCGACGAACACCAGCTGGTTGTTGTTGGGACGCTTTTTTTATCATTCTTTTCAATGGAGCCCTTTCTACATGACCAAACCATCTAATCCGGTTGGATTTAATGAATCCGATTACATCGCAGCCTCCAAGAAGCTGTCTGATTTCATGATTCATTCGGATTCTATACTGATTTTCAGCAACTTTACATGGACCATAAATTGTTCGTATGACTTTCCTCTCGAATGTTGATAGAATTCTACAATCGGAGGAAGTCAGTGTCCAGCTTTCACTTCCAAATGTAAGCACAGGTCGTATCAATGCTTTGTAAAGTGTGAGTTTACACGACCGCGAAAGATGTTTTGATCGCAGAAGTTTTGAGTATGCGTAGAAAACTCTGTATGCGGCAGAGACACGGGCTTTGATATCTGCCTGCATGTCATTTGACGATGTTATTACAGACCCGAGGTATTTGAAGTTTTCCACGCGTTCCACTTCATAGTCGCCAGTATCCAGATTTCCGGGAGGTATGTTCTTAGATGTTGTTAACACTTTAGTTTTGCTGGTGTTGATGCATAATCCAAGCCGTTTAGCATTTCTTTCAAGCTGAGAGAGACTATCCTTAATATCGCTTGTTCTACGTCCGAGAAGCACAATATCATCTGCGTAGCCAAGAACTTGACTAGATTTGTTATATATGCAGTTTTGTGTCTCAATTCGGCTTTTTCTTATCGCGTACTCCAGCGCCAAATTAAATAGTACGGGCGCGAGTGCATCACCTTGTCGAACACCTGATGTTATATCGAAAGGATCAGAAACTGACCCTTCGATTACTATTCTACAATTTGATCCCGATGTTGTGAGTTTACACAGAGAAACAAGTTTCTCTGGGATGCCAAGGCATATGAGTGCGGACCAGAGGTTGTCGCGGATGATACTATCATATGCTTGCCTGAAATCAACGTAGAGCTGGTGAATGCTGATGTTGTACTCCCAACATTTTTCCAGAATCATCCTTAATGTAAAACATTGATCTGTGGTTGAGCGGTTGGGACGAAAACCACACTGATAGTCACCGATGATAGATTCGGCGAACGGGATGAGTCGAGCAAGTACAACATTAGCTAGTATTTTATATGCAGTGTTCAACAGTGCGATGCCACGATAATTTTCACACTTTAAACGGTCACCTTTCTTATGTAGCGGAACAATGAGAGCTGTTTTCCATTCATCAGGTAGTTCTTCTTGGTCCCAGATTGCAAGAATCAGATCGTATATACGTGAGACCAGAGCTGCTCCTCCATTTTTCAGAAGTTCTGCGGGAATTCCATCGAAACCTGGTGATTTGCCATTTTTCAGTTTTTTAATGGCAGCTTCCACTTCTTCTATTGCTGGGTAAGGGACAAAAATCTCTTCAGTTGATGGAGCAATTGCTCGAATAGGATGAACTTCGTTCGTCCTATTCAGTAGGTCTTGAAAGTGGGATCGCCACACTGCCAGCACATCACGTTCACTTGTTGTAAGTTCATTATTTACATTTTTGATGGCTGTAGATCTTGGGTGGAAATCCTTGGTCAGATTTCGTGCATTGGCAAAGCACTCTTTTGAATTTCCGTTGGCCGCATGTTGGTTGATGTTTTCGATGCAGCTCTTCATGTGTTCGCGTTTCTTTTTACGTAGAAGTTTTGCTGAGGTTTTCCTGGCGCATAGATAATCAGCTTGGGAGCTTCGGGTGTTCCTTGTTAACCATTTTTCTCGCAGTTTTTGTTTATTTTCAACGGATTGGCGGCACTCGTCGTCAAACCATTCGTTGTGTGATTTCGGTGGTCGTTTTCCGATTGTAGTTTGTGCTGCGGCTATAATGGTTGATTGAAGCGTTTGCCATTCTTCTTGTATGTTTAATGGCATCTCAGAAGAGATGTCATGCTCTTCTATGTTTTGTGTTATTATTTCCTGATATCTATTCAGCGTTTCCGGATGTTTAAATGCTTCGACATTCCAGCGCACGGTCTTTTTTGCTTGTCTGTTAAATGTGGATGACAACTTGCACTTGTACTTAAAGATGACAAGCATATGATCGGTGTCCATATCAGCACCTCTGTATGATCGAACGTCAGTTATACTTGTAGAGTGTCTCTTAGAGATCATGACGTGATCGATTTGATTTTCCGTTCTTCCGTCATTTGATTTCCACGTTGCCTTGTGAATTCTCTTGTGAGGGAAGAAAGTGCTGGAAATTACTAGATCATACATCATAGCCAGCTCGGCTGCGCGAAAACCGTTATTGTTGCTGGTATGATGCAAGCTGTTAGGGCCGATATGTGTTTTAAGTTCTGCAATCCTACCGATTTGAGCATTAAAGTCACCTACCACGATTTTTATATCGTGCCGCGGGATGTTATTGATGACTTCCTCGAGTTCTAGGAAGAACAGGTCTTTAATATCATCTGCTTTATCTTCAGTAGGTGCATGAACATTGACGATCGTTACATTGAATTTTTGCGTGCGGATTCTCAGTGTGCATAACCGCATATTAATAGGGCAGAAGTCGATAACATGCTGATTCACGCGACGGTGTATAAGAAAGCCAACTCCAAATTCTCCTCCGTTTTGATGACCGCAATAATACAGAGTGTATCCTTTCGCTGTTTCATGGATTCCACTGCCTGGCCATCTTAGTTCTTGTAATGCCACTATATCCAGTGTGTAGCTCTCGACTTGTTGAGTGAGTTTTAGGAGATCTCCTGGTCTTCTGAGGCTAAGCACGTTCCAGGTTCCCATTTTTAAATCGTAGTCCGGGTACAGTTTCCGAGGTCGTTCCAATAATGAATCCGAGATATTCCGAGGCCTGTGTACAGAATTCATGACAATAATTTTTTTACGGAAATGGGGTGTTAGCCCTTCGCCCAACCCAAATTTTCGTGAATGGGTTCGTTCTGCATCTTAAGGTCACCAGAAACAACCTTTTTACACGTTTATATAGCGAGCCGCTTGATCCAAGACAGACGCCCACTGAAAGCCGCCCCTAGCATGGAGAACAGACGCTTTCTACACATTTATATAGCGAGCCGCTTGATCCAAGACAGACGCCCGCTCCAAGCCGCCCCTAACATGGAGAACAGACGCTTGAGTTGCATTGGTTTTATGGCGCCAATGACTCGCCATGGTGCAGAATCATTGAGTATAAGCAGTATTTACTCTGCCCCTCTCAACTACACCAACCTAATTCTGTTAGCGTTACCCAGGTAGCACGGCGTGGACGTAGAATTTCGGATTTTCGCTACCCGCTACTCATTGTATATATTGGCCTAAAATATCTGTGTACCAAATTTGTGGTCAATAGGAGTCAAGGAGTTTTTGAAATAAATTGTCCACAGGCAAACAGACACACACCTACACGTCCTGTCGGTGTCTATTGCAATCGTATAAATTATCTCTAAAGTTTTCGACAACAATGCTGAATATAACAAAATATCACAAAAAAAGGAATATTGAGGGATACCAAATTTGGGTTCAAAGTAGTTTCTGAGATATCGTGTCCTCAGACAGACACACACCTTTTGACTTTTATACCTCGGGTAACAATAGACCTGCGGATCTAAAAATCAATACCATAGCATATATTGGCCTAATATACATATGTCCTAATTTTGGGGTCAATAAGGAAAGTATTATTTGAGATATTTGTCCACAAACACACACATACAAATTTTTGAACCCACCAAAACTCGGATCACATTTTGATCTGCGTATCTGAAAATTACAGCATATATTGGCTTAAGATACTATACCTACGTACACTAAATTTGGGATCAATAGGTTTATTAGTTTCTGAGATACTGTGTCCACAATTGACCTGCAAGTCTAAAAATGAAATGTTAAATAGGAGATATTGGCATAAGATACCTGAGTATCAAATTTGGAGCCAATAGACCACGTTGTTTCTAAGTTACCGTGTCCACAGACACCTACTCAATTTGACCTTTGACCCCATATCTCGGCTCATAAGTGACTGGCGGATCTGAAAATCCATTCCAAAGGTTGTACTGTCCTAAGATACCTGTGTACCAAATTTGGGGTTATTATGTCAAGTGGTTTCTGAGATATCTTGCCTACACATAGGCAGACACACACACTCACGGACGGGATAATATTCCCATAAACTATCTCTATAGCTTTCGATAGCTAATAATGCTGTGAGTATATGCCATTAATATTTTTTAAACCATACAAATATTCACTTGGTCGGCTGTGACAGTGCATTCGATATTAGTTTTATATTTTAACGATGCTTGACCGAGTTACTTATACATGGTTCGATCACTATATCAGGAAATTGAAACAATGAATTTTTTATACGTTATAATTTTTATTCGTTCAAGACTTATCTTATAAAAATTTCTTTATGAACAAAACCGTAATACCTATTTTTTTAATAAAATTAATAAATATTATTTAATTCCACCAAATGATGGTATTTTATTATACCATTGATGGTATGGTATTTGATGGTATTTTGTTATACAAATGATGGTATTTTGTTATACATACCATTATTTGTGGGTAATGAATAATTTTTATTAACTATATTAGAAAAAAGACTTATCTTCTTATTAAAACATCTCTTCTATTATTATTTCGCTTAATTGTTCTTATATTCACAATAATTCTTCACTTATAATAATCTCTTTCTATTGTTCACAATATCACTTATAATAATCTCGTTATATTATTTTATTCAACTTGCGTTACTTGTATTTGTATAAACTAACTATAACTATTTGTATAAACTAACTTACATCACCGCTATTTAGAACTCACTTTTATCACTGTTAATTGGAGCGATGCGAGCGAAGCTCCATTTTCATCAGATTCGGCATTTCCATTGTCCGCATACTCCTCCCAAACTATTAAAGATATCAAAATGAAATTTTGCATGTAAGACGACATCTAGCCATAGATGGTATATCGAAAAATATTGAAAATTAGACATATAATATTGAAAATTAGACATACCACGGAGGAATAATCACCGAAAAACGGTTCCCATACTTTCAATGGGGAAAATATGGAGGGGCTGAAATCTCACAGCTCTGAGATATCAAGACTTCAGTCTGGGTTAAGGATTTTAATATAGTTTTCGGCAAAAAACTTTTATGAGGACATGGTTTTTAGTTTTGAGCAGCGATGTATATCAAACAAAACTCTTTGTTAAAGTACAAATATTTTCTTATCTCTTATCTCAAATATTTTCTTATCTCTTAAACCTTTCTTATCGTATTACAAAACTAATACGAAACATCAATACGTTGCCGGAAAATTATAACAGATCATAAATTAACATAATTTAGTGAAAAGATGAAACACTCAGCAAACTACTCAAAAACCTCTCCATTTAGCGTTTCGAGAAAATATTAATCACAAATTCATATCTCTTTCACAACTCCAAAAATATTGTAAAAATTAAATAAAATCAAACTTTTTTCATAATTCTAAAAATATTCCAAAAATTATTACAAAATCAAAAATTGAAACTTTTTTCAAAATTCCAAAAATATTTCAAAAACTATAACAAATTCAAAAATTTCCATGTTCAATTTCATTTTCAATTACATTTACATCATAAAAACAGCTACATTTTTTTGACACACTTGACAACTTTTGACACACTTGACAACTTTTTTTGACAAACTTATAATGCCATAATTCTCAATAATAATAATAAAATTTCATTTGAAACAAATAATTAATTTTATTTTTTTGCCGAAAAATTGGGTAAAAAAATAAATAAAAATCTTTCTTTTGACACACTTGACAACATTTCTTTGACAAACTTATAATGCCATAATTCTAAATAATAATAATAAAATTTGATTTCAAAGAAAATTTTAATTTAATTTTTTTCCAACAAATTGGGTAAAAAAATAAATAAAAATCTTTCTTTTGACAACATTTTTTTGACAAACTTATAATGCAATAATCTAGATTTTTGTCTCACTTGCCAATCCCGACCATCGAAATTTCTCCAAATTCAATGTTCCTACTCGTAATCACTTAAAATGAACGTTTTTTAAGCCAAAAATATGCAAATTTCCTTGTTTTGAAACACTTGACGATTTTTTGACACACTTCCGGTACAGTTATCAAACACATCGTCCTTTCGGCTCTTCCCATTGAGTAAACCTATTTTTAGAAAAAAAAAATTTTGAAATCCGTCCAGCGGTTTTCTAGATTTCGTCGGTTGTGACGGACGGCCGGATTTGAAACCGATATGTCTGACTACATCGATCGTATCGTAAATTTTGTCTATAAAAAGTACTTTAACAAAACGGCAAAGAAAAAAAGGTGAACGAACCAAATAAAAACACGTCCAGGTTGAAAACATGATCAAACTTGCAATGCAGCAATATTTACCACACATTAAACTGTAGCGATTTTGTAGTTCTTTTGGATTGTAACATATCTTCGGACATATCTTTTGGATTGGACATATCTTCGCTCCTTTTTATCAATTGCATTCTGCATTGGTCACCTAGCTAAAAATGGCTTGTATCGCATTCAATTTAAAACTGCACTGTTTTGCTTTAAATTTAATACTGCCTTTCTATCAATTCAAGACGAAACAATCTACAAAATTAAAGAACATAAACCAACCTTTTTCAACAAAAATATAACAACACGATCATTAAATGTTCACATAGATGTGAAATCTATCGAAATCTATTCTTTTTAATTCGTTTGTCCTCTTACAATTATTAAAATCAACTTTATATGTAGGGATTGCAATCCCGGATCCCGACCCATTTTTATGATCCCGCAATCCCGGTATTAATGAAATAAAGTCCCAGGATTACGGGATTGTCATATTTGTCGGGATTAATCAATTAAAACACAGAGCCTGTTATCTTGTTTTGTTGATTTGTTTTTTTTTTTTTTTATTTTTGGTCATATACAATGAGATCATATACCACTGGCAATAGCAATGAGAAAATACTTGTTAAGGTTTATATCTTAGGGGTGCTAGCGGATAAACTCTATTCAGTCAGCGCTAGCTAGCACCTTCAATCTTGTTCCACTCTACCATGAAATATTGGCTAATGCCCTTGTAGCTCTTCAGATTGTGCTGAGCTAGAAAAACAAAGCAACCCATTAGTTCGCGAGTTGACGAATGTCTCAATAACTAACATAAAGGCAAGGAAAACCGAAACATTTTGAGTATTTAAGCATTTGCAGAATCGAAACTCTGCTTTTGTTGATGATACATCGAACATATTTACTGTTCCAAGTCGAAGCTTCATAAAAATTTTTATTGAATATTATTAAACGTTACATTAGCAGCAGCAGACGTGGGATGTGAAACTGGTGATCCAACTACTCACACTCCAACATCATCGAGCAGAGATTACAACGAAAATGTTACTAAGGATAATTTCAATGGATTTAGTAGAGAAAAGCAATTTGGAAGATGAATTGCAACGGAATTTAATAATATTGATGTACTAACGCTACCGAGAAGCTTTCTGATCGGTTGTCTGGGTCCGCCAATGTTTGGCATAAGCCTTGCAAGAGCAGCGCCAACTCGTTTGCCAGATGTTATGATCGGCCCACCAACCTAGATATCGATAATTTCCACCACTTTTCTGCTACTCATCAGTACGACTTCCGTTTTATGATCGGCAAACTCTAGTCCTCTATTGCTCAGCAATGCTCTAACGCTGGTTATGGTCTGGTTACAGTTGCTAGTAATGTCTGTGAGATTCTTGACTACAACAACTATGGCAATGTCATCTGCATAGCCGATAATCAGTGTTCCGGCACACGTACTCTGAAAACGATGTTTATGATTATGATGTTTCATAACAGTGGTCCAAGGACCGATCCTTTGGATACTCCTCCTATGATATTGTACATCTTAGGACCTGCTTCGGTATCATATACCAGAGTTCTTCTCGTGAAGTAACTGACTATTATACGTAACAGGTAGTTCGGTACGTGCAGTTCGTCTACAACTCTCAGGATTCGGTTCCAGTTGGCAGAGTTAAAAGCATTTTTAACTTCCAGGGTTACAACAGCACAATATTGTTAATCACCATCTAGCCATCTTTTACCACTCAAAGGTTTATGTGCTATCTCCCATACTGCAGAGGTTGCCTCAATAGTAGAGCAGAAAGGCCCCCCTCGCCTTCAGTATGTTGCTCAAATCGAGTAACAGTAATTCTCTCAAAGTTCTTTCCAGTTGTTTCCAGCATGCACAGTGAGCGGTAGGACGAAGATGCTTCTGGTGGTTTATCACCTTTTGTGATGAGCACAAGACGTTGGTGCTTCCATTCCTTAGAAAATATTAATTCTTTAAGACACGTTGTTTAGATATTTTCGAATATCAACGCTTTCTTCTGTATCGCTATTTTTAAAACGATATTTGGATGCCGACTAGACCGAGCGTGCTATTAACGGATAATCTGAGCAACACGTTTAGGATCTCTTCGGTGGTGACAGCCGAAATTGAGTTATCCTCAATTTGCAGCTCAAAGTTCGTAATTGTATGTGTGTCTGTTTTTCTCTTGTCTGTGTCTGTCTCTTTTTTCCTTTTTTTTTCTTTTTGATGTGAAACATCTATAGGCGCGCCATGGTAGTAAAACCATTTTGCATGGTGTAACGAAAAATGGTGCGACTGGGATATGCCATCTTGGATCATAAAAAATAATAATAATTTTTTTTTTATAAAATGTGTAGTGTAGTAGGAATTACAATATGTGACACATTTTAATTTTCGTTTTTTAATATATTTTTATTTTTATTACATTTTTTTTTAATTTAATTTTTTATGAATTACAATACATATGTATCACATTTTAATTTTTTTTTGTATTTAATAATGAGAAAAAATACACTAATTTTATTAACGAAACTGTATTTGTTTTTTTATAAATGACTCAATATTTCTTTATAGGTTTTTATTAATCATAAATTCTAGTATCAAATTTTGTGTGTCACATCTATCGGACGTCCCGTGACGGCCTATTTTTTTATTATAGTATTTCTCGTAGCTATTGATAGTTTCGTATCTCGGGCTTACACCGTTCTAGTTTTCTTATAAAATAAACAACAATTTCCTGACGCGTGCTATTTGTTTTTGTTGTATTCATGTTTATTCAGGTGTTCTATATTCATTTAGTGGAATTACTCTTTAAAGAGTGTTTTCCCGAACAATGTTCTTTTGTGTATCGTACATCATCATAATCGTCACAATATGAAATATGTAATGGTAAATAAATATTTAAATAATTATTTGAAATTATTGAAGAAATACACACGATAGGCTCAACATTTTATAAAAAGTCCAACAACAATAATGAACAGTTGAAAATGGAAGCATGATTGAAAACACTTAACTTCTACGCTTATCGTGGCTATCTTATGTCATGTCAGTGGAGAATATAATAATAATCAATGTAATATGAGCTTTTCACGAACTGATACGCATCAGCGAACTGATTATTCCTTTCACAGGCCACTAGACAAACATGATCACAAGTTTAATTCACCACTTACCCTGCCCTCATATCAATATGGTAGATGATGTTATTGTTTGTGATATGCTTCATCAGCTGAAGGTTGGTATATTATATAATGGGATCACAGACACATTAAGGAAATGCCAAAATATTTAATAAAATGCATTTCGCAATTGAACATTGACCGCTCAGTTCGACCGCTTGATTGTCTAGCATTTTGGAAAACCACAGAATTTTAAATGTTTTTGCATAATATAGGTCCAGTTATATTACGTGATTTTTTACCGTGTGTATCAGCATTTTTGGCACTTTTTGTGTAGTAATAATTTCTTCCAGTTATAAATACCTACAATGAGATGTTATTAAAGAATTCGGTACAAATTTTATAATTTCGAAAGCAAGTGTTTCAAATAAAACGAATGTTGTGAACTGGTTCAAACCCATTAGGACAAAACAAGTTTTTACAAGCTTAGCAGAATACGATAATATTAATTGTACATATAAGTTCAATAAATTTGAGAAATATCCATCGGTTTATTACAAAATTCACGCAAAATCATTGCTATGTCACTTTTCTTTTAGGAGTCATCCCTTAACTATTCACCAAATTTCCCGTCAATCAGATTCAAAGACTTCAGAGCAGAAACTGTTCAGTTACTGCACTACGAGTTTTTAAAAACTCAATATAAGCTCAATAAATTTGAGAAATGTCCATCGGTTTATTACAAAATTCACGCAACATCAAATATAGCTCCAAATAAAACAATATTTTATAAAAAAATTCACGTGAACAACTCGGTCTGTTTGTGCACTAATAAATAAACAAAATAAATAGTTTTTTAATGCAGATGGTCAAATTGTTGTTTCATTATTGTTAACTCTTTATAATCTTACCATTCTTAGTTCTCTGTGTAAATTTGTGTCCGGGGGTATCAGTTTTTGTTGGTTTGTAAAATTTTTATATTTTTGACCTACGGGTGTGACTGCTTTTGACATACAAGTTAATGTGAGATATCACATACCGCTAGTAATAGCAGTGAGATATCACTAGCCCTAGGTGCTTCTTAATGGTGCTATTACACACAAATTAAATTCAGCTCCCATAATCAATTTTGCAGTTACCATAATCTGAAAAGTTGATGAAAAATCGAGATAGATATAAAAACTGCAAGAAAAGTTAGCTGACTTTTTGAAAAATTATTTGGTTTACTAATTAACTGCTAGAAAATTGTCAGATGATTTCATCTGCAAATTCAACCGGTTTAAAACCGATTATCACATTAATTGATTTTCATATTAAAATCATAATAATAATTATGTTATATTAGGTATAAAATTTTCAAGATTTTAATGTCAAAATTTTGCGTTTTCTTTACGAATTTTCGATTCACATTTTTTTTTTCAAATCTTAGCGCATTTTCTTCTTGTACAAGTTACAACAATTGCTCTATATAATATATTTACAATATACAGTATATTACAGTATATAATATATTTACAATATATATATAATATATAATTATATATATATATTGTAATATAATAATATATATATTAGGGTGGCCCTTAAAAACAAAAATTTTTATTTTTTGTACGGCACCCTCCCATTTCGTGTGAATACCCATAAAAATATTATTTGCAAAATCTGATATCAATCGGTCAATTCTAAGACGTGCCTCCGACCACTTAAAGTTGAGAAATTTTGTTCTGAACCCTAAAAAAAAAATTTTTTTTTTTTTGTGCGACACCCTCTCATTTCGTGTCAATACCCATAAAAAAATTATGTGTAAAAATTGAAATCAATCGTTCAACTCTAAGGGGTGCCCCCGGCCACTTAAAGTTAAGAGGTTTGGTTGTGGCCATTACAAAGAAAAATTTAAATTTTTGTACAGTACCCTCCCATTTGGTGTCGATACCCATAAAAATATTATGCGTAAAATTTGAAATCAATCGGTCAACTCTAAGGGGTGCTCCCGGCCACTTGGAGTTGAGAGGTTTTGTTGTGGCCATTATAAAGAAAAATTTAAATTTTTTGCGCGACACCCTCCGATTTGGTGTCGATACCCCATAAAAATTCTATGTGTAAAATTTGAAATCCATCGGTCAACTCTAAGGGGTTCCCCGGCCACTTAAAGTTGAAAGGTTTGGTTGTGGCTATTACAAAGAAAAATTTTAATTGTTTGTACGACACCCTTCCATTTGGTGTCGATACCCATAAAAATATTATTTGTAAAATTTGAAATCAATCGGTCAACTCTAAGGGGTGCCTCCGGCACCTTAAAGTTGAGGGGTTTTGTTGTGGCCATAATAAAGAAAAATTTAAATTTTTTGTACGACACCCTCCAATTTGATGTCGATACCCATAAAAGTATTATGTTTAAAATTAGAAATCCATCGGTCAACTCTAAGGGGTGCCCCTGGCCACTTAAAGTTGAGAGGTTTGGTTGTGGCCATTACAAAGAAAAATTTAAATTTTTTGTACGACACCCTCCCATTTCATGTCAATACCCGTAAAAATATTATGTGCAAAATTTGAAATCAATCGATCAATTCTAAGACGTGCCTCCGGCCACTTAAAGGCCAGAACAAAACCTTTCAAAGTTTAAGTGGCCGGGGGCACGCCTTAGAGTTGAACGATTGATTTCAAATTTTGCAAATAACATATTCAAGGGTATTCACACGCAATATGGGGGTGTCGTACAAAAAATTAAATTTTTCTTTGTAATGGCCAGAGCAAAACCTTTCAAGCTTAAGTGGCCGGGGGCACGCCTTAGAGTTGAACGATTGATTTCAAATTTTACACATAATTTTTTTATGGGTATTGACACGAAATGAGAGGGTGTCGCGCAAAAAATTAAAAAATTTTTTTTAAGGTCCAGAACAAAATTTCTCAACTTTAAGTGGCCGGAGGCACGTCTTAGAATTGACCGATTGATTTCAAATTTGGCAAATAATATTTTTACGGGTATTGACATGAAATGGGAGGGTGTCGTACAAAAAAATTTAAATTTTTCTTTGTAATGGCCAGAACAAAACCTTTCAAGTTTAAGTGGCCGGGGGCACCCCTTAGAGTTGAACGATTGATTTCAAATTTTACAAATAATTTTTTTATGGGTATTGACACGAAATGGGAGGGTGTCGCACAAAAAATTTAAATTTTTTTTTAAGGTCCAGAACAAAATTATTCAACTTTAAGTGGCCGGAGGCGCGTCTTAGAATTGACCAATTGATTTAAAATTTTGCAAATAATATTTTTACGGGTATTGACATGAAATAGGAGAGTGTCGTACAAAAAATTTAAATTTTTCTTTGTAATGGCCAGAACAAAACCTCTCAACTCTAACTGGCTAGGGGGCACGCCTTAAAAATGACCGATTGATTTCAAATTTTGCAAATAACATTTTTACGGGTATTCACACGTAATGGGAGGGTGCCGTACAAAAAATTTGAATTTTTCTTTGTAATAGCCAGAACAAAACTATTCAAGTTTAAGTGGTCGGGGGCACGCCTTAGAGTTGAACGATTGATTTCAAATTTTACACATAATTTTTTCAATACCCATATTGACATGAAATGGGAAGGTGTCGCACAAAAAATTGAAAAAATTTTTTTTAAGGTCCAGAACAAAATTTCTCAACTTTAAGTGGCCGGAGGCACGTCTTAGAATTGACCGATTGATTTCAAATTTTGCACATAATATTTTTACGGGTATTGACATGAAATGGGAGGGTGTCGTACAAAAAATTTAAATTTTTCTTTATAATGGCCTCAACAAAACCCCTCAACTTTAAGTGGCCGGAGGCATCCCTTAGAGTTGACCGATTGATTTCAAATTTTACAAATAATATTTTTATGGGTATCGACACCAAATGGAAAGGTGTCGTACAAAAAATCTAAATTTTTCTTTGTAATGGCCACAAACAAACCTTTCAATTTTAAGTGGCCAGGGGCACCCCTTAGAGTTGTCCGATGGATTTCTAATTTTAAACATAATATTTTTATGGGTATCGACATCAAATTGGAGGGTGTCGTACAAAAAATTTAAATTTTTCTTTATTATGGCCACAACAAAACCCCTCAACTTTAAGGTGCCGGAGGCACCCCTTAGAGTTGACCGATTGATTTCAAATTTTACAAATAATATTTTTATGGGTATCGACACCAAATGGAAGGGTGTCGTACAAACAATTAAAATTTTTCTTTGTAATAGCCACAACCAAACCTTTCAACTTTAAGTGGCCGGGGAACCCCTTAGAGTTGACCGATGGATTTCAAATTTTACACATAGAATTTTTGTGGGGTATCGACACCAAATCGGAGGGTGTCGCGCAAAAAATTTAAATTTTTCTTTATAATGGCCACAACAAAACCTCTCAACTCCAAGTGGCCGGGGGCACCGCTTAGAGTTGACCGATTGATTTCAAATTTTACACATAATATTTTTATGGGTATTGACACCAAATGGGAGGGTGTCGTTCAAAAATTTACATTTTTCTTTGTAATGGCCACAACCAAACCTCTCAACTTTAAGTGGCCGGGGGCACCCCTTAGAGTTGAACGATTGATTTCAATTTTTACACATAATTTTTTTATGGGTATTGACACGAAATGAGAGGGTGTCGCGCAAAAAAAAAAAAATTTATTTTTAGGGTCTAGAACAAAATTTCTCAACTTTAAGTGGTCGGAGGCACGTCTTAGAATTGACCGATTGATATCAGATTTTGCAAATAATATTTTTATGAGTATTCACACGAAATGGGAGGGTGCCGCAAACTGTACAATGAAAAAAAAAATTATATATATATATATATATATATATATATATATATATATATATATATATATATATATATATATATATATATATATATATATATATATATATATATATATATATATATATATATGTATATATATATATATATATATATATATATATATATATATATATATATATATATATATATATATATATATATATATATATATATATATATATATATATATACATATATATATATATATATATATATATATATATATATATATATATATATATATATATATATATATATATATATATATATATATATATATATATATATATATATATATATTATATATATATATATATATATATATATATATATATATATATATATATATATATATATATATATATATATATATATATATATATTATGTACATAATATATTTACAATTTATGTACCACTAATTTAGATATAATATAATATTAATACTAAATAACTACTGATTTTTTTAGAAAATGTTGTTTAAAAATTATTATTACTTCGTAAAGTAATTTTCTTGCAGTTTTTGATCTTTTCGCCATCTACAGTCAAAAATAATAAAAACTATCATCTGAAAAGTTGATGATAGCAACTGAATTTAAATTGTGTGTAATAGCACCATAAGAATGCCGCAGAACTCAGTCAATCTCTTATTGAATATTTCTTGATTATGATACGCTATTGTTAGGTCGAAGAAATGAGCTTGCAAGAACTCTAAAGCCACTGTGTACTGCCGTACACAGTGGCAAAACTGTAAAAAAATGCAATGCTTTTTAAATTAAGTGCTTTTTCAAATGATATCCATTTGATTAAAAAAAACTGTTTTTACACTTTCACACTCCTAAATACAGAAATATAATTAAAAGACACTTCGCAATATTTTTCAATAAAATCTTAACAAAGTTCTTGTAACTAATTCAATGAATTAGTTGTGATATAACTCCGATGGAAAATTATCCCATCATGAATAATAAGAACTTAATCTAAAAAAATGGTGCAACATTTTTTGGAACCCATATAATTGTCGATTGATCTAGTTTCGAACCAATCAGAAAATTTTAAACTTAAAGCGCTTATAAACCAAAAATTAGTCTACTATTATAACAAATTATACAGAAAACAAACAATTTACTTAAACATGTATTTATTAGATTCAGGGTGAATATCAGATTCTTATATCTGTGAATTTTTTCAATCTTTCCTGTCAATCACGTTCAGAATCTAGGGCAAAAACCAACTTAAAACCTATTTATTATTTATAATTTTGTTTGTAAATAATTATTAAACTATTCTGATTATAATTGTACACAAATCCTTCTTGCCAAAAAATCTTTCTATTTAGGCGGATGCCTGCCGCTCGGATTTGTTTAATATATCTTGGTTATTTTTTAGATAACTTTTGAGCTCTAAACTTCAACGAATAAGTAAAAATATGAAATCTAATTAAACAGGCTGATTGATATTGTATGTTAAAACAAAAATAATTAGAATGATGAACTTTACGATAGAACACATAATCATAATTGTTGAATTGTGCTATAAAACCGTCACTTAAATATAATGTTTCTCTTCGATTTTCGAAAATACATGACGGTCGGACAGAAACTAGCCTTTTTATAATAATTTAATGTGTTTAATAAAAATAAATATTCTTTTATAATAGAAACAACAAAACACGTATAAGTTTTTAAATATAAAACAAATTGCGCTTAAATGTTATCTTTTTGATATAATTTAAATTTAATAAAAACAAAATTAATATTACATTTTTTTAAATAAACAAAAAAATACTTTGAAGGCAACATATAATTAACCATAACAACTTTAAGTTAACTTTTCAACATAAATGCTGTTTTATGTTTGTAAACATAATTAATATACAATTTTTGATAAAAAGTGATATAATAGTAATATTAAGTTTCATAATTTTAAATGTTTGTTCGAATTTTTCATGTTTAGTATCGTAAAACAAAAAGTTAAATAAGTAAAGTAGCATTCACTGATAACAATTTGATTGTGAAAAAACAAATCGGTTTTTATCGCTGCGTGGTGTTCTTATTTAAGGTGCGTTCGATTTGACTGAAATAACTGAAAAACAACAACAATTGCATATAATTTTTCAGTTGTTTCAGTTGCTTCAGTGCAAATCGAACACGACTTTAATCATTAATGATTATCACTTCACCTTTTTTTGAAGTAATCGTTACGTAATTTTATTTTACTAGATATTAAATATACTTATTATTTTTGTGGGCTACTGAAGCAAAAAGATAAAGAAATAAAATTATAAACGTCGTTTTGACTGATTATGAAAATGTATATTGAATTATTAAAAAGTATGACTCGTTCTAAGATATGAGAGACTTATGGTTGATATTACTTTACAAATTTTAATGCGATTACACATTTTCTTAAGAAAAATGATGCCCGTGAAATTTTACAATGATCTGTAGACTATTGAAACGTAACAATTAACAGTTATCCAAAAATACCATTAAAATATAATATCCAAGCTAATATACACAGTACACAAAATGCAAAATAGTTTTTGATTAAATTCGAAATAATTTATTTTAAAAATTATATGGGATTTTTTGCATTAAATTTCTAGACAATACTTTGTGTGAATTCATAGAATGGGGAACATTTCTATTCTAATTAACATCCTACGTCACGATTGTATAGTCATTATTGATTGTTTCCAATCAATGTGAAATCAATGGCTGACACTTGGTCAATTTGTAGTTCTATATGTATTAACATTAGACTACATTAAGGGAATTTCAATTTTATTTTGGATTTTTTGAAATCAATTAAACTCAAGTAAGTAAAGAAGTAATTGGAATATTTTCAATTCAAAGGTATGGTTTGAAGTTTCTCAGAAAAAAACTACAATTCACATTTTTTACGTGTTTCGGATCGGATCGTAGTTTTTTTTCTGAGAAACTTCAAACCATACCTTTGAATTAAAAATATCCCAATTACTTCTTTACTTACTTGAGTTTAATTGATTTCAAAAAATCCAAAATTATTTTAAAAATGTTTGTTTTACGATGATCTATTATTAAACTTTGTATTTTTAACGTAATTTTAATTGAATAAAACGATATTTCTTTATTGGTATGTCTGCTTATGATTAAAGTAAGAAACACTAAATAATTGTTGCAACAATTTAGCATTGAATCCGACAGTAGATCAAAAATAATGCAAATATTTTATTATCATTTCTTTTTCTTTAAAAAGGAAATACACTTTAATATGTATATGATGATGATGATAAACTACCGTTTTTTGTACTCTTAAATTTATTACAAATGTTAGTACAAAATTTAATTTTAATATCACGTCTATTATTACTTTTATTATTATTATTATTATGTACAACAAAAAGTACAAAAATATTGTTTGATTTTTAAGCTGATATTCATATAATTTGGTTTTTATTTCAAGTGTATATATTATTTATAAATATATTCTTTTTAATTAATTAGCGATTGCAGTGTGCTTTCAAAAGGAATAAACTAAAATCAATTATTTACGTTGTGATGGTGGAATTAGATGAACTGGTAGAACATCTGGTAGCTCATGTCCATCTACTTTAACGTTAACTAAATGCATTGCCAATGCAAATTCTTCAACATCCAAACACCCATCTGCATCAACATCAGATAATTTCCATACTTTGCTGAGTACCGAATTCGGTAGTTTCGACTTGATTAACACGGATTTCGCCGCTGTAGATAAAATTTTATGTAACATTATGGTTTAATATAATAAAAACTTAGAGTCCAATTTAAATTTACCTTCACCACTAATTTTGCCATCTATCGGATTTAACGTTGCAAAAACAGGGTCAGTACGTTCTCGATCTCTATTACAAATCCAATCCACTTCTCCATAGCCAGCATCAATTCCTTCACCTTTTCTATAACCAAATGGTGATATAACGTTATCAACAATCCCTTCAAATGCACCACCTGCAAGAAAAGAGTAGCAAATGTTTATATATATTTTTAAACAAAGAAACGTTAAGAAGATCAATTAAAATTATTTCAAGTTTACTGAAACACACACATGTTTTCTCTAAATATAACCTTTAAAAAATTTGGATGAAATGAAACATTCCACAATATAGTTTTTATCGAACAATTTTTAAGAAAAAAATCGCCTAACAAAATAAACATGGTTTATACGTGAGATGTAGAGTTTGGCTGCGGAACCGCTTACAAAATAAAGTAGATAATAGACAGTGTTCAATATTTATCGAAAAACCATACATTAGTACGCAGACATAAAATTATATTCAAAATACTTTAGCACCTGATATGCCAGATCTGACCTCTAATGAATAGATATATGTAATTTGAAGTTCAATTGCTAATGTTAACAAAAATGAACACTTACATCAGATAATTAATGGTGACAAATTGAAGTATTTATTTATTTATTTTTGTATTCCAATATGAGAAACAGTAAACGGAAAATCCTAATAAAACATAAATTTATATATTTAAAGAAAAATATTCATTTAACTGGCATTATCGTTAATTGATGTAGAAGAGAAAAATTTATTGGAGATGTTTTATTTTCTTATATTTAAATCGAATGGATAATATTTAAACATATTGGAAATTAGATAAAAATGCATACCAATTAACATTTTCACATGCATATGTTACAGTTTGTTAAAGATACAAGATTTAGGTTAAAACTATATTTTCTACAACTAAATTAGAAATTGTCGGTTTTGATAGAGTTTAGTTAATTCATATATCATTCTGTTTTTTTATTAAAAGTTAGACATGTTTAGTGTTAATTATAAATTAACGTTTCTGAATAACCGAAGATACCAATCGATCCAGGGATAAGGATGGAATGCAAATTAAGTTTCTCTGAGAAATTTATGAACGCTTACATTAAATTTTTGAGGATTTAAGTTATCGGTTGTAATACCACGAGTCATTGAAATTTTTTCGAAAATTTTTTGATTTTACGAATTAAATTATTTAGCAACACTGCGAATCAAAGCGCACAATAAATCACGAGTCCGAAGGACGAGATGAGTGGTTTAAGTAGTGGTTTGATTGAGCAGTGTTGCTTAAAAATAATTTAATGAGTAAAATTGAAAAATTTTAGATAAAATTTTCAATGAAGAGTAGAGTATGAAGAGTATTTAATGAGATAATTTTTTTTTAATTATAATTTTGTTTAAAAGATAATTATTAGTTTCTAAATAAAATTTTTTCTACAAATTATTCAATAATACAAAATTATGTAAAAATGCAATTTGCAAATAAAAAAATGTCCGTTTTCATTCATAAATGATTGCATGTTTATGTTTATTTGTCAAAAATAAATTACAAATTTATAGCATTTTTGCGCCTACCCTACTAAGATGAAATTATATTTCATTTTGTTAGAAGAAAAAATGACAACAAAGAATTTTCATAACGACAAAGCAAAATTATCGACGACAAGAAGAATTACCGACAGTTAAAACAAAGCCTACTGTTTAAATATCATAGTTTGTATGAATGAAAAATAAAATTTCTGACAGCCAAAAAAATTATCGGTTGTAATACCACGAGTCATTGAAATTTTTTCGAAAATTTTTTGATTTTACGAATTAAATTATTTAGCAACACTGCGAATCAAAGCGCACAATAAACCACGAGTCCGAAGGACGAGTGGTTTAAGTAGTGGTTTGATTGAGCAGTGTTGCTTAAAAATAATTTAATGAGTAAAATTGAAAAATTTTAGACAAAAATTTCAATGAAGAGTGGTATTTAATGAGATAATTTTTTTTAATTATAATTTTGTTTAAAAGATAATTATTAGTTTCTAAACAAAATTTTTCTACAAATTATTTAATAATACAAAATTATGTAAAAATGCAAATAATAAAAATGTCCGTTTTCATTCATAAATATTTGCATGTTTGTTTATTTGTCAAAAATAAATTACAAATTTATGCGCCTACTAAGATGAAATTATATTTCATTTTGTTAGAACAAAAAATGACAACAAAGAATTCTCATAACGACAAAGCAAAATTATCGACGACAAGAAGAATTGCCGACAGTTAAAACAAAGCCTACTGTTTAAATATCATAGTTTGTATGAATGAAAAATAAAATTTCTGACATCAAAAAAAAATTATCATGTATAATATCACGAGTCGTCAAATAATAGTCGATTATTTTTCATAATCATTACGAATGTAATCATTGCGAATGTCATTTGAGGTCCCGAGTGCGCATAGCGCACGAGGGAAATTTTTAACCTCAAATGGAGTGGTAATGTTGAAAAATAATCGACTAATAATTTGGGGACGAGTTGTATTTAGCAGACAATTTAACGAACAGAAATAGTAACATTATTTCATACAACATAATCCTTCGTTGTCATTTTTTCTTCTAACAAAATTAAATATTATTTCATCTTAGTAGGGGCATAAATGTTATAAATTTGTAATTTATTTTTAACATATAAACATAAACATGCAATCATTTCACAATTCAACTCACTTTATTAGTGAGTTGAATTGTCAGTGAAAGCCCACGAAGGTAAGGCATTCCATAGTTGAGAAACTCTGTGGAAAAATTCTACGTCGGAAGACTAAGGCTACGCCTTATTATTTGAACTGTAAAAGGATAGACCGCTACAGTTGATCTGGTGTGACGCGATTAGTTTGCAGACTTAGGTAAAATCGATTTAATATCTTCAGAAACCTGTTCATTCATAATACATATACATATTTGTAAAAAATAGTCAAATCTGCAACATTTCTTCTGTGCTGCAAAGAATCACTAGTAAGGTTCACTAGTAAGATTTGAGTTGTCACTAGGGTTTCTCATTTCCCGTAGAAATTCAAATCCCGGGAAGCCGGGACAAAAAATGTTAAATTACCGGGATCCCGGGAAACGCTAAAAGCTAGATTTTTCTAATTAGGTGGTAGAAAAATGTGTAAAATTAAAACAGCACAAAAAATGTGCTATTGATTTTTAAATTTCCATTATTTTTAATTAGCAAAACTTCAAAAATTAAATATAAAATAATACATAAAAACAAAACAAAAAAAAATTCATAATACTAATTTTTAAATAATTTTTCAAAAAACTAGGTTGTCAATGGCGCCATCACTCAATTTTGTCCGAATTTTTGTGACGAAACGTCCTGCCGCAGAAAATGCTCTTTCCGATTCAATTGATGTCGGTGTGATAGTCATTAGTGAATTGTTTAATCTAAATTATTTGTACTCTGCTTAGTTGCTTCAAAAATTACCAATTCTTTTGTGATGTTTTTAACGTCATATGATACATGTTCTGTGATACAATCAAACCAAAATCACAATAACAACGGTACTTCTCAGCACAATAAGACAAAAAATATTGGACTATCAGTCCGTATTTTGCAATTGAACATTGAAAGCATTAGCAAGTCAAAAACTGAACACTTAGAAAGAGTATTAAAGTTATTATTTCGATATCAACGTTGTAATTCTGGCAGGAAACGCATGCAACAGATGAAGATCAACTTACATCTAGAGGAAAAATTATTGGTTTAGTGTAATTAGTGTTATTTACCATCAAACGTATAGATCTGGCACGTATATTAAGTCAGAAATCATGAACTGCACCCATTTACTTACACCAGACGGACAACGATATACATCTTATTGTTGTTGATATATCGATCACGAAAATTGTTAACGTAAACATGCCCCTAAATGGGAGAGTATCAGCGTGGCCAGCTGATACTCTACCATTATTTCACCACCCAGCAATATGGGTTGGTGACTTTAATAGCCATCACAATCAGTGGTCCTACTCAAATAATAATCCCAATGGCATACAACTAACTGACCGGACCAATCGACAACATGTTTCTGGTATATGATACGAAAGACATGAAAACCTTTAGATCTGCTAGATGGCCAAGTTATTACAATCCCGACCTCTGTTTTTCCACAAAAAAACGAACAACGTAACCCTATTGCAATATCTAGGGCTGTCCTATCAGGTTTGCCACGCTCTCAACATCGTTCAGTAATTTTTGAGGTAGGTATCCAAATCCCACACGTAAACTCTACTCCTCAAGCTAGATGCAATTTTAACAAAACTGCCTGGGCTAAATATGGGTCGGAGTTGGGTGCAGTGATTCACTAGATCCAACCCATTCCTAAAAATTACGATAGGTTCGTAGGAACCATCATTTTAACTGCAAAGAAATGCATCCCAAGAGACTTCCGGTGAAGAATACATTCCTGGTTGGAGTAGAGAGCGCGATATATTTATTATTTGAGGAGCACCTTAGTAGTGGTGAGGCAGACCTGGTTGATGACTTAATATACTCACTGGACACCGCAAACTCAGTTAATCGTGCTAACAATGAAATAAATCCAGACGACATTGCAAATCACATTGTAAACATGTCTCGTTCCTCTATTAATCACCTTCATAAGAGAACCATTAAACATAAATTAAGAGAAATGAAGCGGAAGTTTTAGGTAGATTTCTCAGAAAAATCTACCTATTTTAAGTTTTATTGTTTTAATTTGTTGTGTTCATATGTGTCAAAAAAAAACCATACAAAAAATCATGACACCATATGTGTAAAAAAACATTTTCCTAATTTTGAACGAAATTAATTACAACAGAGGGGAAAAGAATTAAAAACTACTCGATTTTCAAGTGAGAAAATTTTTAATATCTTTGAAAAAAGTAAAAAAATATGTTAATAAAAATTAGCGGGATTCCCGGGATCCCGGGATGAAATCCCGGGAAAACGGGATGAAAATTTACCCCGGGATCCCGGGAAAAACGGGATCCCGTTTGAGAAACCCTAGTTGTCACCTGTCAATTAATTTTATAACTCTTCGCTGTACAGAACCAAGGCATTTTACACTACTCAAGCATATTGATCTACTTCATATGAAGAGAGCTAGGAGAGAGCTAGTAAGTAAGTCAAACTTAGGCCCAAGGAAAAGTCTCTGGAAGGTCATAAAAGGCTTAACGCATCCCTGACAACCGGATAATAACTGCATGATCTCCTTCTATGATATCCCAACCGAAAACCAAAGGAAATGCGCGACCAAATTTAACACACAGTTTACTGAAAAGCCAAGTAAACATGAAAAGAAAAAAGGTCAGTGTTGAGACATCTGCGCAAAGTAAATACTGAACATCTAGAAGATATCACATTCACCGAAGAAGAAGTTGAGAATGCTATAAAGAAAACAAAGCCATCAAAAGCTATTGGACCGGACGGCATCTCAGCCATCATGCTAAAACACATTGGACCCAAAGGATTGAACTTTCTCACTACTACACTCAACACATCGCTAAATACCAGCTTCTCCCTGGTCTAAAGCTAGCTTGTTCATTTAATTTTTTGTTAATTGTTGGAGATATTCTTTCAATAATGATCATTGCTAATACTTTCATTGTGGTATTAAGTAGAGATACAATATACCTCTCCAGTTTTCACATTCTCTTAGATCACCTTTCTATGGAATTGTTATGGTTAACCTCTCTTTCCACTTAGATGGTATTTTGTAGTTGTTCCATATGTCCTGATAGTGGTGTTGCTGGTATGCTGTCGGTACCAGCTGCTTTATTGTTTTTCAGTTTCTATATGCCAATTCTTACTTACCGCTCCGTAGGTGGATGGGTGTTGATATTTTCGTTACAGTTGTCATCCGGAGACTGTAAGATTCTTTCATTTTCTTGGTAGCTGTCTTCAAATTATTCTTTCCATCTATTAAGCTGTTGTTCATTCGTTGTAAGAGTTTGACCAGATTCATCCTTTATTGGTGGTGTGTTTTTATATTCCTTAGTGTCCTTTCTCGCACATTGATGTAGTGTGTTCATTAGACATGACCTAACTTATGAAATTGTTATTTTCATCCCTCCCACCGACTAATTATGTTCCTTTTGACTCGAAAATGAACTGTATGCAGTTTTACTGAAATCAGAAAATAATTACCCACCGCGCAGTGGCGTCGAAGATAAGAAAATTAGCAGAATAATAGGATTTTTTATGTTTATCAGATATAATCATCTTAAAATATAATATATCTCATAATTTTATTAAAAGCTAATTGTTTTACGATTCCAACGAGCCTAAATATGTAGAAATCGATCTTAGGAAAGCGTTTTTATCGAATTTCTTCTTCTTAAATCCAAAAAAAAAATTTCTGCGAAAATTCAGAAAAAATAAATTTTTATGTCAGATTTAGACTTTGTTTGAGTAACACAAATTTTTATTTTTTATACATTGCTAGCAGAATTAACTGGACATGGTAAAGTAGATCGTTTGCCAACCATAGTAACATTTGGTAATACTGAGAAGTTATTAACGGTTCCATAATGCAAAGAAGGGAGCGGCTTATCGATTGCGAATGCGATATATGAATGCCTTGAAGAATGGGATCTTACTGATAAAGTCGAAGCCATGTGTTACGACACGACATCAAGTAACGTTGGACCATAAAATGGTGGAAAAAAAGATTGCCCACAACTTGATTCGATTCCCATGTCGTCATCACATACAGGAGATTAAACTACGGGCTGTTTATGATCTCAAATTTGGAAAGACCACAGCACCCGCCGTTTATCTGTTCAACAAATTTCAGAAGGCATGGGACGATGGTAAAATTAATCCAACAATGTTCAAAAGTGGAATATCGGACAAAAAACTGGGAAACAAAATTCCAAAACACTCGTAAGAAGCTCTAGTAATTTTTTGTCATGAAGAGTTGGAAAAATCACACCCACGCAGCGAATATAAAGAATTTTTGGAAGTTACATTGATTTTTCTTGGCGAAACCATTGAGAATTACAAATTCAAACGCCCAGGTCCGACATGTCACGCCGTTTGCATTTTTTCGAGACGTTTGCATTTTTCTGATTATGCTGTATGTAAAAATTTGGTTCAAATGCATAGATGGAACAGCAGCCGCAAATCAGGATTTGGATTTCATCAAAATTGACCAAAGAGTTTCAGAAGAAATGTTGAGCAAAATTTGTTATCGTCTTCACTATTTAACGGAAGCAAATATTGGCTTGGCTTTTTTCGACCCAGAGATTTCGTTTGATGAAAAACGAAAAATGGTTCAAAACCTTGAGGTCCCAGCACGAGACATCCCCATCGCACCCCAAACTCGCAAAAAAGATTTTGACGCAGTCAAACATATGCAAATTTTTGCTAATAAGAACTTTAGTGATTTTGTCACAGAAAAAACTCAGAGTTTTTTTAATCGATTTAGAATTTGTATTGATTTTTTGCTACATGACCCATCGGAATGAGGATTTCGTCAAAGCCACGTTGTTTTGCCAAAGTTTGCATGTTGTTAATGATACCGCCGAACTCGGTGTTAAGTTGATGAAACGGAATACAACAGCATTCTAGCTAAAGACGAGGAAGGTACACAATACACCATTCAGGTGGTCGAAAACTACAGATGCAAATACCCATCATACAATAAATCTAATTTAATTTATTGATTTCTTTTGGAAAAATGTTGCTTTTAAATGAAAAATTATTATAAATTTAACCACAAAAATTAATTTTTTTATTTGAAAAAAGATTATTATGAATTAGTGAATTTTCGTATATGTAAGAAGAAAAATTTCAGATAAATCGCTTTTCTAAGATCGATTTCTACATACTTAGGCTCGTTAGAATCGTTAATCAATAAGCTTTTAATAAAAAAAATAAAAATTCTGAGATATATTATGTTTTAAGATGATTATATCTGATAAAAATAAAAAATTCTATTATTCTGCTAATTTTCTTATCTTCGACGCCACTGCGCGGTGGGTAATTATTTTCCGATTTCAATAAAACTGGATATAGTTCATATTTGAGTCAAATGGAACAAAATTAGCCGGTGGGAGCGAAGAAAAAGATGGTTTGAAAATTGTTCATACATATCTGGTCATGCCTAGTGTTCATGCTTCTGTTAGGAGCTGCTGTTACAGCACTCTTGAGAATGTTGTTCCGTATATCTTTTACGACCATTTCTTGCCATCTTTTTTACTTGTTTGGCTATACTCTCATACTTCATTTGAATTTCCGTTGTGCTTTGGTGACAGAGTTGCATTTTGAACTGACGACGCTCTTCGATTTTCTTTCAGGTATCATCACAAATCCATGGTTTTCAGAACTTGTCTTGGTATCCGAGTAGCAGTTTTTACGTGGGCTTTTTCAATGTGATCCCACTTTTGATCTATACTGGTTGTTTCGGTATATTGAGCTGGAGCGATTCCTTGAAGATGCGATTTGTGTTCTTATCACTCAATCTGTTTGCATTCAATTTCCTCCGATTTAGCTGGTTGTTATATTTTACAGCGGCTGGTTTGATTTTGAATGTTGAAATTACCAGCTGGTGGTCGCTGTGTATGTCTGCACCTCGTTTAGCTCTGACATCTGTAAGAAAGGAGGATAGAAACTTCTTACTAACTAGTACATGATCGATTTGGTTCTTGATTTTCCCACCCGGTGAAGCCCAAGTGTATTTGTGTATGTTCTTGTGTGGGAATTGGCTGCCTCCTATGAAAAATGAATAGCTGGTTTGTGACACAACAGTCAATATACAGACAATATAGTCTATGAGTTTATCTCCATTATTGTTCCGAGTAGATTCAAGCGCAAGCTTGCCCGTGACTGATTCCATTCCGGTGTTATCAGTTTCTATTTGGGCATTGAACTCTCCTTAATCAATGTTAATGTCATTTCGATGTGCGCTATATATTGTTGCTTGTAGTTGTTCATAGAATTCCTTTTTTTGTTGTGTCATCTGCTTCTTCAGTAGGTGCATAACTTTTTTAATATGAATCGTTTCTGAAATTTTTCTCTTTAATGAATCAGATTGAAGTTTTTCATGTTGTACAAAGAGTTGATTCTTGTTATAACATGGTTGCTTTGACAGTTCATGATGTGGATGAATTTTGCCATAACAATTTCCATTGTTTGCAATTTTCAAATAACTCAATATTTTTATGCAATTCTTTTTTAACAAACTCAGAGACTACGTTATAAGTACCATATTATCTGTATTTTAAAACATTTATAAAAGTTTGCGTGTTATTCAGATTCTGTATAATATGCCAGTCGTTATTCTCTACAAAAACAAATTTTTTTTATCGTCGTTCATTTAGAAAAAATTAGAAATAAATAAACCAAAAATTTCAGATTACAGGACCATAAATTACAAGGATACTATTTCACAGAATTTAAATTTGAAAACAACTGCAGAGCTCATAACGAAATAAAGAAAATTAGAATTTTCAGTTAGAGTTGATGCAAAAAGTTTTTCAATCCCGAACCGCAGGAGGGATCGATTTTGATCGATTATAATCAATGTTGATCTACGGGTCTAACTACCCTGCGTACTCCAGTCCCTGCCATTGACATATGAGGTAGCGTAAGATATCACATACCACTGGCAATGGCAGGAGATGTCATTAGCCAAGATGATATCTTAGGGTGCTGGCGGACGAACTTTAATTAGTCAACGGCAGTACTTCCAGTTTTAGCTGAGCAGCGTTCCGTAGTGGTACCGCTCATTAGCTCTTCCGGGGAATCAGACCAACACGTATTTATGTGTGAGCTTTGTGCCTCGATTGAGGTGGTGAGCGGTGCGTCTGAGGTTCGCTGCATCAGCTGGATTATTGGCAATTGGTTTTGTTTTGTTTTCTACAAATTTCTCACCATTTGTTTTTCACTTATTATTTTGTTATTATTTCTTCATCTTATCATGAAATATTGGCATATGTCATATTTTATTGTATGATAGGATTTTTTACTTAATTATCCATTTTAAAATAAAACATAAAAAAATAAAATAAATCTTTTAATATGTTTAAAATTAATATATATATATATATATATATATATATATATATATATATATATATATATATATATATATATATATATATATATATATATATATATATATATATATATATATATATATATATATATATATATATATATATATATATATATATATATATATATATATATATATATATATATATATATATATATATATATATATATATATATATATATATATATATATATATATATATATATATATATATATATATATATATATATATATATATATATATATGGCAGTGCAACCGAAAAGGTGTCTGCAAGTGGTAAAGCAAATTTGCGCAATCCACCCGCCCATAAAGCGGCACATCCACGGTATTTACAGGGACAACACATATGTGCCGTTCACTGCACAAAGCGACTAACTCCACTTTTTGGAAAATTTTAAATTTAAATGTCAAAGTACTTGCTATAGTCATAACTTTCTATGTTAAAAACAACTTTCCTGAATAATTAAGATAAACACCATTAAAAGTCAAAATTTGTCTGAGCATTAAAAAATGACTATTAAAAACCTGACATTAAAAACTAATAATATCTATTATACTAATTAAATTACACTATAATAGCTAATTGATATACTTAGCAACCAAAATTAAATAAATTATGTTTATAATAACATTCCTGAATGATAAAGATTAACACTACTAAATATCGAAATTTATTTGACCTTTGAAAAAAACTCAATTTCTCAACATTTTGTTTTATGGAGTTAATCGTGTTGTGCAGTGAACGGCTCATATATGAATCACTAAAAAAATTTAAAATACAAGTTCAAAACATCTGCGGATTGAACGCTAACCATGATCACGTCCAACATCATCTTGATCACGACAAACCGAACATTCTATTCCTTACAGAAACACAAGTTTCTGAAAATCTTTATAGAATCGCTTAATTCCAAATATAGGCTCGAATCAGCTTTCAAACTTTATCAGGGCGTATGCGCATTCATTCATGAGTGTTGCGAATACACCCTTTCCAAATTTTGAACTACACGATGATGGCTTCAATACAATGGTTTTAAAGATTTGTCTTCCAGAAATGACTTTTTTTACAATAGCTTTATACCGGTCCCCCAACAAACGTAACCCAACTTTTTTAATTTACTGACAAAAATTGTGGACGAGATTAGAGCAAAGTCCCCTAATTGTGAAATTATCGTTACCGGTGACTTCAACGTCCACAACAAATCATGGTTGGAATTCTCCTAATCGACCGACGATGTTGACAATAGTGGAAAACTGGCAGAAATTTTTGCCGCGTCTCAAGGCCTATTCCAAATTGTTAAAAACCCGACTTTCACTCCCCGTAATGGCGGTGATAATAGTTTTCTCTTAGATCTCTATCTTACCACAATGCCAGATATTACGAGTGTCGATGTCGTGGTAGGTAGTTTTGGAAATTCTGATCATTATTTAATTTCATCAGTTATCAAAACTGATTTACTTAAAACTACAGCTCCCAAACCCCGTAAAATATTTCACTACTCAAAAATGGATAAGAGTGGTCTTCAAAATTTTTTCCATGGTTTTCCTTTCGACCGTCATTGTTTTTACACTGACAATGTAAATGTTTCTGCTCAAAACTTTACAGAAACCATCCAATTTGCTATCAATAAATTTGTCCCTTTCTCCATAGTAAAAATCAAACAAAAATACTTGTATTCGAAAGCTGCCAAAGCGGCACTTAGAAACAAACGTAGATCATTTAATATTTGGATTCATAACAAAACTCCCACTAATCGATCCCAATATCTAAAGGCCAACCAAATATCTAACCAGATTAACTCAAACGAAAAGTCTGAAATTGACAGAGCGAAAACCTCAAATCTTACGTCTATGTCTGTTTCTGACAAGAGTTTCTACAGTGCCATTAATTCTTTAAATTCTGGTACAAAATCTTCTATTCCCCCTATTATTGATGGTGATTTAATCGTCAATGATCCCGCAAGATTAGCTAACTTGTTCGCTGAACGCTTTGCTCTGAACTCCACTGTTTTGGAAACTCCTAAAGAAATACCCCAAATCCAGTGTTCAGGAGTTAATATGAATGAACTTCACTTCAAGCCCAAAATAGTCGCTAAACTTTTAAAGGGGTTAAACATCAACAAAGCCTCAGGAATGGACAATATTCCACCCATTATTTTAAAAACCTTTTCCAAAGAACTTGCACCAACTTTGACTAAAATATTCTACCAATCCTACAAATCTGGTATATTTCACTCGTGTTGGAAGTTGGCGAATGTCCAGCCCGTCCCCAAAAAGGGACCAAAATCTGATATCTCAAATTATAGGCCAATAGCTTTACTATCGGTCCTATCTAAAGTCTACGAGCATTATATTAATACACACATTTCAAAATTTCTGGAAAAAAATCATTCAATATCCGACAGCCAATACGGTTTTCGAAACAAAAGATCAACTACCGATCTATTAAAATATGTAGCGCATTGTTGGAACAGCATACTTGATAAAGGTGGTAAAACGAAACATACGTTATCGCTTTAGACATCTCCAAGGCATTCGATCGAGTCTGGCATGCCAACTTAATCAACCAGCTCGTTGCGTATGGTTTTCATCCCAATGTTGTGAAGCTGATTCAAAATTTTCTATCCAACCGATACATTTCGGTTTCCTTAGACGGATTTTCTTCTGAGTCTAAACTAATTAACGCTGGTGTACCTCAAGGCTCAGTATTGTCCCCAACCCTATTTCTGATTTATATCAACGAATTGTTGAAAATCACCAGCAACCCAATAAATAGTTTTGCAGATGATAGTACTCTGCACAAGTCGTTCGAGCCCCTTCCTTCCAAAGGTAAAATGCACGAACGAATTAATCCCGCCCGGAGAGACGCTGCCATAAACGTGAATAAAGACCTAAAAAAAGTCGCCGATTGGGGTGACCAAAACCTTGTCAATTTCAACTCTACCAAAACACAGCTGTTGATTGTTTCCAGATTAAAGACCGAGTTCCCCAAAGATATTTTATTCAGTATGTGTGATGAAACAATAGGTGAATGTAAAAAAAATTCGTTTATTGGGTGTCACAGTATCAAATGACCTACTCTAGAACGATAATGTAATGGCGATGGCAAAAAGCGCGTCTAAAAAACTCGGCCTCCGAAATAGATGCAAAAAATTTTTCACTCCATACTAATTGCTCCATGTTTATAAGTCCTATATTCGTCCCTGTATGGAGTACTGTTGTCAAGTTTGGGGTGCTGCTTCTGTTTCCATCTTGGCCCTCTTGGACTCTGTTCAAAAGCGGGCTATACAAATTGTGGGTGATCGAGCTTTGACATCAAAACTCGATTCCCTACAAAATCGTCGCACTGTTGCTGACCTCGTTGTTTTTTACAAATATCGTCATTAACAGTGCTCAGATGAAATCAGCGGCATTATGCCTCAAACTTATTCTTACCCCCGTTCCACTCGGCAGTCGGCTACCGCAACCAGTGAAACGGTCGAGATCCCGCGGTCATGCTGGCAAATCGCAGAAAGACTTCTTTGTCCGAACTGCATACAAATGAAATAGTTTGCCGGAACCCTTAGTCTCAGGTGGCGTCAACCCGCAGTGGTTTAAAAAAAGCGTTAATCAACACCTTTGAACGCCAGTTGTTGTGGGACCTAGGTCTTAAAAGGTATTTATGTGTTGTTGTGACACATATTCTAAACCCTATTACACAGCACTTTTTATTTTAAAAAAAAAATCCCGATCAAATTTTGGTGATCTTTGAGTCCTTTATTCGTCCATGTATGGAATACTGATGTCATGTTTGGGGAGGTGCTTGTCAGTCAACAATAAAATGTCTAGACTCTGTACAGAGAAAAGCAATACGGTTGATTGGTAATACCGAACTAACGGATCAGCTTGATCCACTTCAGCACAGAAGAAATGTGGCTGCATTGGCAATCTACAATAAATATAACTTTAGCGAATTCTCCTCTAAGGAAATCCAAAATATCCTTCCATCGTGTGCGCAGTATCGACAAACAAAAACTTCCGAGTTATCCCATCCATTTGTTGTCCAAATACGTCGTTGTAGAACTGTGTCTTTCCAGAACGACTATTTTAATAGAGTGGCCAAATTGTGGCTCTCCTCTGTATATCCCGATGAATTTACCCCTCAGAAATTTAAAGAAAATGTCCATCGTCATTTAAAACAATTAGTATAGTTATCCCCATATCCTCATTCCTTCCATTTTCCTTATCTCCTTCCTTTATAGTTGACATGGTATCTTCGGATAATCAAAGAGTCTGAATAATAAATATTTCATATTTAGTGTGTTAAACATGTCTAATTAATTAATTAAAAAAAATTTACTAGATCTGAATTTTGAATTATTAGAGATTTCTTGTAAGCACATAAACTCAAGAAATTAAGAAAATCATTTGAATTTTTCAAATCGAAAGTATATATTTTGGACTTTTCTTAGAGAAAAACTCTCTAATGCGTGTTTCGGAGTGGGTAGAACTAGAAATAAAATCTAGAAAAAAAATTAGATTAATCAAATATTTTTTTATTCAAATAATCAAGCAAAATTAGGTGTGGCCCAAGTTCTAACTTTTATTAAGTGCTTTTAATTGACACCATAATTTACATTTCTTAACTTTATCTAAATGCCAATATATACTTTAATTCAATATTGAACAAAATTGCCAAGAGAATTTCAAAACGATATATTGTAACAAAAAAATTTTCAGTTATCATAAATAGTTTATGTACATTTTTTTAATGTTATGTATTGATAAGAAATATTATTTTATTTGGAGGTTCAAACATTTATTATAATTAACCATAACATTATGAAAGTCAATAAGTATATTTTTCTCAGAAAAATGATAATAATAGCTGACACTCTAAAAATAGTAAAAATTTAATTTCATATTTCATTTCAAAGACTATCTGAAAATATGTGCTGTAGTTTTTTCAAGAATAGGTATTTACCTATAACCATAATTTGCTTTGTGGTTAAAGGCCTACAGATTATTCTGCCTAAAATTTTGAAGCAATTTATTGGCAGTTAGGATTTATGTATTTTCACAAATTCCGAGTATTTGGACATATTTGTATAGTCTTTAATGCAATTAATGAAAACATGTTTTCCTAATCTATGTCTAAAGTTGTGTAAGATCAAACACTTCAATTAACTTTTAATCGATTTCCGTCATAAATTCTAAATGTTTATACAAAAAGTAGAGCTCATTCAAAGTCAAACTTGCTGATTTTTATGCTATTTCGTACAAGTTGAGTAAATGAAAAGTATTTTATTTTTCGATATTATTTAGTTCAATAACGTGTATTTTACTTCAGCAAACTGCCTTTTTGATTTCACACAGTTTTTCAAAAAACACATTCACCAAATATTTAACAATAAAACAAATAAAATGTTGTAATTTTAATTATTTATTTATTAAATACTCAAAAAACCGCTTTTTTGGAAATAAATTCTTTAACTAGTTTCAGTTTTATTAAGCATCCTCAGAAAGATTTTTTTTTGCTACTGAAATCAGGATTACCTTTACTTAACAGCAAACTTATTTAATACTTAAAACTAAGATTAAAGGAAAAACCTAAATTCTATTAATATTTAATGGTTGTGAATTGAGCTTAAAATCTATTAATTACATTACTATTGTTTTTGGTCCACACTTCACAGTACAATTGTTCACTTTCTATTATTTTACTATTTTATGGTTTTATTGCGGTCTATTTTAATTAAATTAAAGAGGGTTGAATTGATGCTACTTAATCTATCTTCACTATTTATTAATTTAGGTTTAAATTTCTCAACGAACATTGATTCGTACGAATCTGGTTTCCAGGTGTTTCTTAGTGTTTTTATGACTTTAGAGTTCGACTCGTCGATACTATGTGTTAGATTTTCGGCTATGTGGTTTTCTACACTGGATTTATTTACATCTTTCTGCTTAACGGCTTTTCGATGTTCCTCAAATCGGTTTTCAAATTTTCTCAGTACAAAATCATAAAAACAATAAGAAAAACCTGGCAACTAGATGCATACGAATCAATGTTCATTGAGAAATTTAAGCCTAAATTAATGAATAGTGAAGATAGATTAAGTAGCATCAGTTCAACCCTCTTTAATTTGATTAAAAATAGACCGCAATAACACCATAAAACAGTAAAATAATAGAAAGTTAACAATTGTACTATGAACCAAAAATAATAGTATTGTAATTTATAGATATAAACTCAATTTACAACCATTAAATATTAATAGAATTTAGGTTTTCCTTTGATCTTAGTTTTAGGGTAATAAATAAGATTCCTGTTAAATAAAAGTAATCCTGATTTCGGTAGCAAAAAAATTCTTTCTGAGAATGATTAATAAAACTGAAACTAGTTAAAAATGTATTTCAAAAAAAGCGTTTTTTGAGTGCTTAATAAATAAATAATTAATAAAATTACAAAATTGGTGAATGTGCTTTTTGAAAAACAGTGAAATCAAAAAGGCAGATTGTTGTTACATAAGTAAAATACACGTTATTATATGAAGATTTCACCGCACTCCGAACTAAAATTTTGAGTTATTTAGTTCGTTTAGAAAAATTGGTTAATATTTTTAATTATTACAATACAGAGCAGTACCATCGAAATATATCAGAGTTTACAATTTTATTTTATTTGAGCACTCATTTCACTCCGTAAAATAGTATTCAGAAATTAAAATGTTTATTATGTAATTTCAATATCGTTCTTCCTCGAAGAGTAAGATTTTTATTTTTTTCAATTTCACTCCTTTAGAGTTTTTATTTTATTTATTTTATTTTTCGTTTCTTTCATCCATTTGTAAAAGAATTAAATTAGTACATGTTCGTCATCCTTTTAATATATTTTTATAACAATACTTACAAAATTGAACAAAACATTTAGACCAGGGCCAAACCGTTATAAATATCGAAATAGACGAAAAATTCTTAGCGACGAATGGTCGGAAAATGTAGTTAATGGTCTAAGTAATTAAGGGAAAATCGACCCGAGTTATGCATCATATCGAAAATGTAAAAGTTGTAGATAATAAAATCTAAAACTTTCTTATTGGACATTATTGACCAGAACCACAAAATTATCGAGAAAAATGCAAAAAACCGGGTTTTCTTTTTAATTTATAACTCGCAAAATTTTTTATATTTTCAGGAAAATCGGTGAAAATGTTTTTTTTTGTGTTTCAAACAACCCAAATTTTTTTAAAGCGAAATATTTAATTTTCGATATTTTATGACGAAAATTTAAAAAAAAAAGGCCTAATTTTCAATCGAAAAATTTGGTTAGCAAATTTTCGATTTTTGAGCTTTACCAGTGCTCATTTTCGTTGAAATCCCAACTTTAATATAGAATTAAAATATAATATTGTTTATATACAAAAATTTCGTTAAAAAAGCGAAAAACTGAAAAAACTACTTTTGAAAAATCGATTTTTCGGTGAAAATCATGAATTTCTTTTTCTTTGTTGTAAATAAACGTTTGCATTCATAAAAAGCGTTAATTCTCATGCGATACTATGTTATTCAAGTAATTATTATTATTTTAACAGGTACTTGACTAATCTTGGCTTTCAAAGTCCCGAAAACATCGTTTAAAATGCAATTAAATAGGTAAAAACACAAAGGCTGTGACTGAGAAATTTTTTTTATTATTTCGTGTGATTCGTAAGTATTTACAAATTATCTAAACTAAAAACGTATATACTACCGAAACAACGGAGTAAAGGAGTGATATAAGAAGCGTTTTAAACTCTGAAACATATAGCCGGCATAAACAGTTTCAAAAATAACGAAATTGTGTGGTTATATTTTTAATTTCTATTATGTTTTTGACCTTTTATTGACGCTATACATAAAAGCTCAAAAATATTAACTACACATTTTAAATGCCACATTCGAATTTTATATGCAAAGGTAAGGGTAAGAATCAGAATCAAAGTTATTGTTCATTGATACACGGGTTTCGACATATCAATAGAATTGACTGCTGATATCTGTAATACAGATATCAGTAATGTAATGAACAAGACACGTAATGAACTAAATTAGTCCTTCATTTAAAAAAATAACGATAAATTGCTAAAATGCGAATGCTTCGAAAAGTGTTTTTTCAATTATTCGATAGCAGTGAGTTCTGTCAGTGGTTAAATTACATAAATAGATTATTTTTATAATTTATCTATTTTATTTAAATAGATTGTTATATTAAACGTATATTATCAATTGCAACAGATAACTGCTATTACTGCAAAAACAAAGGTTTAAGTACGGCATAGTTAATCTCACTCAACCAAACTTATTGAATTAGAGACCATTTAACGCACTATTAGAAAAGTTTTGTGGTTTGTTTTGAATAGTTAGATGCAATACATAATTAATTTTTCAGTTGTTAAAAACTATGATGAATAGCATTTCAATCTTCTAAGGAATTAAGAACACCAGCAGAACTTGGTTTGCCTTTGTACTCATAAGTTATAATGAACGAGATTATTAATAAATAATTCTTATAAGTAATTTGAACAAATTTGTTGGAAAGAGATGAATAATCAGGGAACCCTATTCCCAAAAACATAAATGTAAAACTGGACAAAAGACGTGTTCGATTTGACTGAAGCAACTGAAAAGCTATATGCAATTGTTGTTTTCAGTTTATTCAGTTAACTTCATTCAAATCAAACGCACCTAATATTGTGAAATTCGAATTGCATAACATCAAACGGTTACCGTAAAGTTGTTGCGGAAAACGATTTATTTTTTTTTCATTTAGAGAATATTAGTAATACATACATATGTTTTACTCACATATGTCATTACAATTCAATATATTGTTAGCACAATTATGTGTTCGGGAATGGAGCAATTTTACATAAGTTTGATGTTATGCAATACGAATCTCATAATATTCTCACGCATCTCACAATATAAACTCAGGTTTATGTGTGACATGTAAGCATAGAAGCCCAGCACACTATAGTCACATTTCAAGGATTCTGGATATCAGGTAACATTGAAATTTTCGGTTCGGTAGCTCAGTCATAAAAATACAATGTGAAACTGATGATTTATTTTCCTTTAAAAAGATGGTTGTCGTATCTTGCAACATGTTCGATATTGTGATACTGTTCCGTTTTGTTGGTTCAAACTGTCTAAAATCAAAACTTTAATGCAATAAGCAAAAAGCTAATAGTAATATTTAAAGGCTATCTACATTACAATAATATTATGTCTCATTTCTTTTCTTATGGTTCAATAAAAGATACATATTTTGATTATTCTGATACGTTAATATCAATGCAAAAAAAAGAAAATTATAAATACATTTATAATTAAACCACAAACATGTGAATTCGATTGTTGGTAGAACAATGATTCAATTGGGATTTAACATTTTCTAACAGTTATAGATGGAAGCCTCAGTTTAAGTAGCTATGCATTTGATGAAGTAAATAAAGCCTCATTAAATATAAAGTTAAAGCTACACAGGGACAATATATTTCTAATTTATTTTTAATGTATGGTCATTTTGGTTACACTTCAGTGATTTGTTATAAGTTGACATTAGGTTTGTTGTTCATTGACGCAAAACCCAAAATACGGTAGTAATTGGTCTTCTTCGCCACAATGAACAATTTGACGGCAAGCGGTTGTTTTCCTTCACTTTAAACATTTTATTTAGCTTGTCTGTCTTAATTTATTTATACTGCCTAATAAACTGAGTCTTTCATGTAAAGATGACTGAATGTATTTCATATTATTATCATAATTAAGATGTCTAATTAACAGTAATGAATATATATATAAACTTAACGTATTCATTCTATAATAAAATGTTTAGGATGACTTACATTTTCACCTTGTAAAAGAAAATTAATTTACGAAAAGATTATTTTGCAAGTTTAGAATAAGTATTACAACAATACACAAATATCTTTAAGACCTAGATACCGCAAATCTGCTAAGCAATTATTAAGCAACATACAAAAATAATTTTGATCTAAAAGCCAGAGCCATGGGTAATTGAAAATCATGTCCTTAGCTTGAATTGTAAAGAGGACAGACTCCCTTCTTTTCTCTATTTGTCGAACAACATATTTGGCATCTTTACACCTCAAGTAGAGGTAAAGTAACAGTAAAGATGAAACCGTTTGATGTTGATGCGGTTTTCGTCTTCTCCAATCTTTCGTTCGTATGATCGCGTACAGTGCCAAGCAGGGCTGCGAAGTCAGAGTCGGAGTCGAGGAGTCGGGACGAATTTTCTAGTAACTGGAGTCGGAGTCGGTAAAATAATCAAAAAATTTGTCGACTCCGACTCCCATTTGAAAATTATATTCTGTTATTTTTTGTTTTTATTTTCTTCCGTATAGTTTTTTTTTTCTTCTACGCATAAAACAGAATTATAAATTATTTTATTACTATTCATTACGTCAGTGTTGCATTGTAGTCATGGTCTACCACGCGATCGCTCACTCTCTAGTGAACTGACGGTAATTTGTGAATTATTCCAGACTATAAACCGGCCTTACGTTTGAGCCTATATATCATCACTTGTCTAATTAATGTCTTGTATATCTTGAGTTTGTTGTTAGTTAAGACATACGATGATTTAAGAAGTGGTTTATTCGAGCCGTTGTTTCAGTCAAGCTTCGATTACAAATATTAAAAGGATTCAACTCACTTGATTCCTTTCTCTTGAAAAAATCATATGTTTGATTTTATCGTAATTTTTTGGCGGACCAAATTGTCTATCTAATTGCCCGTCTCAAGCGAGCACAATTGCCCGCTATCAAGGAGCTCAAATGGACGTCACGGGTTCTGTTAAAAGTTCATCCTCGTTATTCAAAAACCTCGCATAATTTAATTTGTTTGTAGTAAAAATCATTTGGGATTTTGTTAACTTAGAGTCTATAAATTTATTACCAAATTACGATGTAACTTATTTTTTTTTAATTCAAAGTTAGGCATGTTTAGTGTTGATTATAATAAATTATAAATTAACGTCTATGAATATCCGAAGACACCATGCCAACTAGGGATTAGGATAATGTTCAAATAAATTTAGTTTCTTTAAGAAATTTACTAACGTTAACTTTAAAATTTTGAGAATTAAAGCCGTCGGGGAAAACCCAAGAAGGTAAGGCATTCCAGAAGTGAGAGACTCTGTTGAAAAAATCACGTTGAAAGGAGACAGTTCTACACTTTTTTATATGAACCGTAAGTGGGGGCACAACACTTGCTCTGGTTTGCTAGTTCAGGTAAAATTGATTTTATTTCTGCGGAAGTTCGTTCATACTTCATCCATAATGTATTTGTAGAAAATTGTCAGATCAGCAACATTTCGTCTGTGCTACAAAGAATCAAGCTCATCAGTAAGAGTTGTTTTGCCAATCAGTTTAACAGCTCTGTGCTTTACTATTCAAAATACGATTCTATAAAATTGATTCAATTTTTCAAATTTTACTGTTTGTTTGTATTAAAGTGAATCTCTTCGCTCATTTCGCTCAGTGTAGAAGAGGGTAATGAAAGTTGGTGATATCAATCATGTCCCATTTTGGAAATTTGAAAAGTTAATTGGTCTACTGGAAAAATTTAAAAAAATCATATATAATATCTGCGATAGTAGAGCAATTCACCTGTAATTTTCACATAGGTAGCGTTTATCATTTTTGTAAATTGGTATCAACGTAGCTGAATTCCAGTCCTGTGGGAAATAGTTCCTGGGTCGGCACCGATTTCATGTGATGATTACCACATATTTTATACTTCGTGAGGCGCCTGTCCTTGACGAGCAAGAAAACTTTTGTTCTGAGATTTTTCTCAAATCGGCCGCTTTTGCATTCGGCAAGCTCCAAAAAATGCCGATTTCCCGGGATCTTGTAAATTTTTGTGTTTTTTTAACTATGGTGGTTGGAAATTCGATTCAATCAGAACACGAGGGTAACCTTGTCCGACAAAAATTTGTCTGCTATTGTCTAGTCCGACAACCCAAACATCCAAAATGTTAGCTGTCGGACTCGACAATACAAACACATTTTGGTCGGACAAGCTTACCCTCGTGTTCTAAATCAAATTTCCAACCCCCACAGTTAAGAAAAAACAATGTGGTAGCAAATTTACAAGATCGCGGGCAACCGGCATTTTTCGGAGCTTGCCGAACGCAAAAGCGGCCGATTTAAGAAAAATCGCAGAACAAATGTTTTCGGGCTCGTCAGAGAATAGGCGCCTCCCGAAGTATAAAGTATGTAGTAATCATCACATGAAATCGGCGCCGGCCCAGGGACTAATAGTTTCAGTCCTATACAGATCATGTAACAAGTTGAAACCATCTTGAAAATAGAGTTTCACCACCCTGAACAATCATTCCGGATATTTTATATCGTAGTCGATACCAGGTGCTTTATTACGTTTTGTAGAATTTATTGTTTCGAAATTAAATTTGAATAGTTTTTATTATATTTACGAGTTACGAGTAAGGATATTAAAAATGTTGCTGTTGGGAAACGCAATTTTTTCTACGATAGTAAATATATAAACGATATTTGTTATAAATTATTACATAGCATTCAAAATTCATAGTCTATTTGATTTTAAGACTTAATAAAGTTACATAAAAATACCATAAAACAAATTGTTATTTAGCGAAAATGATTTTACACAAGGGGAAAAAACCCATTTTCACAATGGATAAGCCTGCATAACATAGAAAAAAAATTAATACACTATTTTTAGGAGTGAAAAGAGCGATCGAATAAAATAAAATTGTAAGCTCTGGCAATAAATATAAAGAAAATCGCGGACAAATAAACTTTGTCTGCGTGCCACTAATGGTCCGAGGACCACCGGTTGAGAAGCCCTGGTATTGATAAAACCCATATTTTCAACCATTTTAATAAAAATTCACTCAAGTGAAAAATATTTGAGAATAATTGATTTACATATTTTATCCACCTATATATATAAATAAAATACTTCTATTACTTACTAATAAAGAATTCAATATTACCACAAGGTCCAAGGAAATACAAGTAAATTCAAATTGAAAAATTGCATATCGTTGGCTTAACAGTGAAAGAACGTATCTGCAAAAATACGATTTTACAGGAGGAATAAAAAACGTTTTTATTCGTAATCTATTTGCTAAAAATAATAGTTTTTTTTGCATTATTACGCTTTTAAATATATTTCGAAATATTATGTATTCAATCCAAAATAGGGAAAAAATCATAAAAACTCATATTTGCGTCGATAACGTCTTCAAGTCAAAATTGCGAAAAAGTCAGATATGTACGTTCTTTCACTGTTAAGCTGACGATATATGTAAAATATGTATATAATAAGCAAAATAAATAATATATGTATTTCAAACAGACATGATTTACAACAGTAGATATGATTTTGTTATCTTGTCATTTTGAATGATGTAACTAATCACGTTAAAATAAAAATTAAATGAAACCTACCTTTAATAACTGTTCCAGAGATAATATTTGGTTCTTCGTGAGGAATCATTTCCATTAGTCTGGATATATTTTTAGCTAGCATTTCATCTACAATCTCCAAATACATTGGTTTCAGTGAATGAAATTTTGTAAAATCTTGATATTGCAATTTTTCTTGCATTTTCTTTAAATCTGGAAAATCTCCAGGTGAAATTTGGTGTTCTCTTTGAATTTTATCAAAAATTTGTCCAAGATTTTTTATCAAATCTTTTTTTTTGCCCTCTTTTCCAAAAACAGAAGGCATTTCTTTGCGTAATTCTGATATTATGTAGGCATGAACTTTGGCCAGTCGTGCTCTTTTAATTAAGTCATTTAGTTTTCTTAATGCAGCATTTCTTGGTAATGACTGCAAATCACGAAATAAATCTTGTTCCTCATCTTCAAACAAACGTCTATTACCGTCGTATCGGAGAGGTTGATCCCAAAAAGATCCAATATATACTCGAGCTACTTCTGGAGTCTGCAAAACTTTGCCCAGCGACCACATCAAGGCTCCATAAACCCTCATTAATTGTTGATGGTCAATCATATCAGCTTTATTCAAGATTATTCTTATTTTATCGTCATGTCCTTTCAGTGCTTCGATAGACCGTCGAAACTCATCTGAAATATCTAATTTGTGTGCATCGAACAATAGTATAATTCTATCCACACGTTCAGCAAACCATTCTAAAACTCCAGTAAAATCATAGCCTCGATCTGTTCTCTGTTTCTCGCCCGATAATATTCCTGGTGTGTCTACTATCGATATTGCATTTAAGACCGGTGAGTTGACTGTCGAACATTGAAAACGATTTAGAAAAGCATTTCCGTATTTGCTTAAAGGTTTAAACTGCTTCGATGGGTCTACCACCAAAGCATTTCCCGGAATTACGCCCTCTTTTTCATCAAACATAACAGCAATAAATCTATCTGTTGTTGGTTCGGGCCCTATTCGAATTCCTGGAAAATCTCGTTCTAGTAAATACCTAATAAATGTTGTTTTTCCCGTTGAA
Source organism: Diogma glabrata (assembly GCA_963693315.1). Classification (NCBI taxonomy): domain Eukaryota; kingdom Metazoa; phylum Arthropoda; class Insecta; order Diptera; family Cylindrotomidae; genus Diogma; species Diogma glabrata. Next base: position 163,571,408 of record OY856188.1, on the reverse strand, counting down.
TACTGCCCAACTAATAAAATCATGGGTTTAGCATCAAAATCCGGATCTTCCAGTTTCGGGGAATGAAAATCATGAAACTGATAATGTTCTTCCAATGGAAGTAATTTTGATTTATAAATTTTTTTTAATTCACCAACTACATTTTCTACAACTTCTTGGGGTTGTTTCCCTTCACGTTTTAACCAACTAAACATATTTTTTTTAAATAAGGTTTTCACTTCACAGCCGTAATACAAAAAGTTTAATAAAAGATAGACTGAATGAATAATACTTCTATGAAACGACAACACCACAATTTGCAACTACACCTATGTAACTGTCAGTATTATTAATTCCACTGAACTAGAATTCCAAAAAATTGCTGAATCTATCAATCTCTCAATCGGAATCAATTAATTATTACAAAAAATCTCATTCGCAACTATTTATTATAAATCTATTATTATAAATATAAATCTGTGAAACAAATCAACCACCTATTAAATTTTGTGCTATAATTTATAGTTGCTACGAACGTGTCCTCTGCTTGGTAGCATTCCGCCATCACGCTGCCATAATCAAAACCTCAAACTTCCGTTTTTCAATTAAAATTAAATTTTGATTAATTAATAGTCTGCCGTCTAGCAAGTTACCTAGAAGTGTTTTAAAGTTTTGTTTTTGTTGAAAAAGTAAATAACAATTAAAAGGTCATAAATTTTTTCAAGATTTAAGTTGTCTTTACTTCAAGTAAGTAAATAAATTTGTTTAGTTTAAATGATTTATTTTCTACTAATTACGTAGTGAAAATAATGCGGCGTTTCGCCATTTTGTTACACAGAAGACGCGTTATATATATTTTTCAATATAATACGTTAGTTGCAAGATTTAAAACCAATTTTTATTTTTGATAGTATGGTGGGATCCCGTGTTTATGTAGGTGGATTGCCGTATGGAGTCCGGGAAAGGGACCTTGAAAGATTTTTTAAAGGTTACGGAAGAACACGCGATATTTTAATCAAAAATGGCTATGGGTTTGTTGTAAGAATCTAAATAATACTTCAGCATTATGTGCAGAATTTGTACTTAATTATTGCTCTTTTAGGAATTTGAAGACTATCGAGATGCAGATGACGCTGTGTATGAGCTGAATGGTAAAGAATTATTGGGTGAAAGGTAAGTCAATTTTATTTGCTAATATTGTACATTGTCGCAAGATAACATTTTGTTTAACAAAAATTAAGTTTACGGACTTTATATATTTTAATGCGAAAATTTTTTCTACGTTGACTATTACTCTTTGATAAAATTGTTTTTAAGTAAATTGAATTATTAAAATATTTGTTATATTTAGGTTTTGAATTGGGGATCTTGTTATTTTTCATTGATTGAAGTGTTTTATTTTTCATTAGTTGAACTAATCCTGCAGTCTGCACTAAGAAATTCGGTTTTCATTAGCTTTAGACTTTAGGGTGCTTTCCAAACGACGACTTATTTGAAACTTATTACTTATTTGCCGCCATAATAAAAATGTCAAAAAAATCATTCAAGACAATAATGCCTATAATTATGTCTGTTTAAATCTGATTTATAAAAACGTTTGATCAAACTAATGACAGATATTAACTAAATTAAGTAAAAAGTATATTTGACATATCAGATAAGATTTTTATGGAAAGATACAAAATAAGTCACCTCGCCAGCATACTTATTCGAATAAGTTTAGAATAAGTTACGTTCCACAAATAAGTCGTCGTTTGGAAAGCACCTAATATACAAAGCATGAAATTCATATCAACCTCTTTCCGAAATGTAAATTTTTCTTTTAATTAATGAAAAACTGAAATTGCAAAACAGATGTTCAGTTCTTTGACATGTAGAAATTGCAAATATTCCTCAAAAAACTGCCGAAGCATTTGCTAATTTTTCAAATATGTATAGCTTTTGTGATAATGTAAAATATGTCCCTTTACAGAAATTATTATTATTCGTTTATTTCGGCTTAATTAACAGATTTACATAAACATATTATTCTTATATTAAAATATTAGAACATTAAACATATCAACCGCTTCAAAAAACCTTAACAAGTAATATTAGATTTCAGATTCAAATATCACCAAAACAATTATTCAGTACGGGTTTAGAATGGATTGATCGATAGATCCTTAGATTATAAAATATACAGGATAAGTAATATTTGTGTATGTACACTATAAAACTAAAAAAAATTGAAACAGTTTTTTAAATTCAAATTTCGCATTGAAAATAATTTCCACAAAAGAAAAGACTCCTGTAAAAATAAATACAAAAATACAGGGTTCCATGCAGCATTTTTATCTCTTTCCATTTATAGAAAAAAAAAATATATTATTATTCTTCTATTGCCAGAAAGAAGTAACTGCCAAATAATATATATTTCATTTTAATTTCATTCTAAATTAAAACAAAACTTGAAACAGTAAACCATATAAACAATATCCATTTCATTTTAAATTTAGTTTAAATGAAAACAAAACCAAAGCGTACATGATAAAATTTTAGTTAGGATCAAATTTTCAGTTTAATTTCAGTTTTATTTTAATCGAAATACTTTTGACAAACATAAAATAAAATTGAATAAGGTTGGTCATTCTCCAATCGGTAAAAATGTTAAATACAAAATTTCTACACAAGTCTGTTATTTTGTAGCATATCTGGTCAAGCAAGGGAAAACCTCGATGATATTTAAATTTCTAGGCTACTGTGTTTTTTCAGTAGAAATACTATCACGTTAAAATCGCACACTACTTTATGTAAATAAAAATAACTTCAACTTAAAAAGATATTACTTATCCTGTGTATTTTATAATCTAAGGATAGATCAAACGATCAATCAAACCTAATTACTTAACTTATTACAATACAATACCTAAGTTTACCGTTATATAATACAAACTTGTGTTAAATTCTCAAAATACACAATTATAAACAATTGACTGCGAATCTTAAGACTCTTATTTAGAAAGCAAAATAAAACAACAAAAAATGAATAGTTGAAAAACATTATAATTTAAACAGTAAGACTAGTTGCAAAAATTTAGATTATCAATTGAAATTCCGTAAAAAACTATACAATCAAATCAACAACAATATCATCATTATTAACAAAGACAACCCTCAGTTATCCAACAACTTAATTATCGCTAACAATTCAAATTACTCTAACAATTCCAATGCTGGCAAAATGACTTTATTAAGGTAACACTGTAATGTATAACACCCACCATCCAACTTGAAGACAACCCAAACATTCAAGTTATTGTATGTTACAGAATCATAAAATTCAATACATTATTAATAATAGAATTTATATATTTCTTAGAATAATTGTCAAGAAGCGGATCATATTTCGTAAAAACATCGTTGCTTTTACATACAAATAAATGCTTTTACATACAAATAAAAATACTCCTCTGGGTAGCGATTTTGTACCATTATCTCTCCTGTTATCTCTCTATTGTAGAGAACTATCTCCTGGGGAAAGCTAAAAGTCTACATACCCACACTCAAATTTCTACTTAAGATAAATTCAAATACAATACAAAACAAACGAATCACGAATTTAGAAGTGGTTTTTCCTAATAAATGTTTCTTTCCGTCTATTAGTTCCCTACATCCATTTTGTTTCTATACGGCACAATCTAAGGTTTACATAAGTTTGAACAAACCTTTTTTTAATTTATCGTTTTTTTTTTTTTTGCATTTTGTTGAAAACCTTACATCAGCCTTCGGGACGATCAATCTTTTGGAACAAACTGCGTATTATTTCTGAAAAAATTAGAAGCAGCAAATATTGAGTCTCGAATAAAATAATTACGAGAAAGATAATTACGCTTCTAGAGGAACGGACCATTCAATTTGTGCAGATCAAATTATGATCTCATCCACCTAAAGAATATAAACCATTAAATTGTATTAAAGAAGGATTAGGTGTCAAAACTAAATAGTCAGTTACTACAATGTCCAGGCATGTCAGGGACTCTGGTAGACTGGTCTATTATCTGATTGAAACCATAAAACTGAGCAAATTGCTCAAACTGTTTACCTACAGCCGGACATTCACATTAAAACAACAAAAAATTCTGTTGCTGTAAAATTTATATGGAATTCTATTTCTGTTTTATGTAATTTTCATCCTTAAGGGTGGTTGCACGCACAGTGTATGAGTTTTTTTTACTCATGAGATTTGACCAACTTTTTATTATTATTTTTTAATAATAGCACAACGGTTTAAAATTTTCTATTAATCATGAGAAACCACAAATAAATGAAAATATAATACAAATAGGTTTAACCTAATCTAAAAAATTCACACATCTGTTTGTTAATTTTAAATTCTAATTCCAGCTAAACACTGAAAACTTCAACTCATTTGGATTCAATATCGTTAAATGTATGTGATATTCCAGCATCTCGATTATATTTCAAGACATTAATTAAACAACACCCTAATAAAATTAATTCTCATTTTGATAAAAATTCTAAATATTGCGATTGACTGAAGAATTAAATGGCTGTGGTTGTTGGTAAGGCAATTAAATTTGATCTCGGCAGACCCGTCTTCGATTTCCACTTAAGTAGTCCTATTAATCGATAGTAAGTGTGATTGATAATTTAGAAAATAATAAATGGATAATGCATACGCATGGAGATATTTTTGTTGATTTATATATTTTTGATCTACGGATGTGGCATCCCTGCGTGCTCCAGTCCATGCTATTAATATAGAGTTAACGCAACTTAAGATATCTCATGTCACCAGGGCTGTCATTAGGGGTAGACAGCTATCTAGTGCCACACTTTTAGCAACCCCACAGTTCGTATTATATTGTATGGTAAAATATTACATTATGTATAACATGTTAACACGCAACAACATTAATTTTGTAATTTTTCGTATTTGTATTTGTTCAAAAATTAAATGATGTGGTGGAATCTAGGTTTTAAAGGTTTAAATGTGTTGTAACTTGTAACACATGTTGCCTATAGTCTGCCTGTAGCCCATTTTATTTTAAAAATAAAATACAAACAGGAAATATAACCTTTTTAATTTTTTTTACTTAGAGTTGTTGTTGAACCGGCTAGAGGGACGGCACGTGGAACTGATGGGCATCGTGATAGGTATGATCGATACGACAGACGTAGAGGTGGTGGTGGCAGATACAATGATAAGTGAGTATTAACTAATTTTATTTATGATATATTTTTTTTACAACTCTTGTGCCTTACTAAGATATCAAAAAAATTCGAGGTCTTCATCCAGATACGGACCACCATTAAGAACAGAGTATCGTTTGATTGTTGAGAATCTTTCGAGTGGTGTAAGCTGGCAGGTATGTAACATTCTATTTTTCTGTCTTAAATTAAAATTAGGAATATATATATAATAATATAATCTATATTTGAAGATGTTGAAAAAGTAGATACAAAATGTGTATTTCATTAAGCATTTGAATGATTCCAGTTGTTATTTGCACAAACCTAATCAGCGGATTTGTTTCTTGGGTGTCGATCAATTAGGAGCTATATCCCCGTTGACTGACGTAGTAGTTTCTGAAAACAAATGCACCATGGCGTCTTTGATGAGGGTTTCTTTTCACTTCGAATAGGTTTAATTGATGTTGGTAGGATACATTCGTCGTTCATATACAGCTGAATCCTTTCAAATGTTTAATGAAGTCCAACTACTAATATAATTTTTGAATAATTTAAAAAATATCGAAATTTGAACATCTTTAATTATATCCATCCTTTTTAATTTAAATTTTATTCATTAAGCACCTTATGTGTTTGGGAGAACCATAAGAAATTTTAAGTAGTAGTTCCCTTTTAGTTTTTTGCATGCTATTATTTTAATTGCAATTTAAATATTTTTCATAGAAAAGTAAAAATATTTAATTTTTTTTTAAATATAAAAAATTTTAGAAGTAAAAAGTAAAAAAAACAATCTTAATATTTTTTCGAAGAAAGCCTCCTATTTGGGGTCGCTGACTGACTAAGGACTGTGTCTGGTCCATGGTGAGTGAACGAGAGAAAAATTAAAAGACGACTCTTTGAAAGTGAAAGATGAAACTTCACCAATAATATAGGGCCTTTCTTCTCTCTGATCGAAACATAAATTATGGTCTGTGATCCGGATCTCAGATGTGACGTTATATTAAGAATAAATTCTTCCCTAAACAAAATCAATGAAGCAAGGTTGGGTCAAGACATGTATGCCTGTTGGTGGTAAAAAATTTAAATAAATATATATTTTCAAATTAATTAACACTATAAACTAAGCGATGAGATGATTTTTGGCGAGAGCATAATCTACCGACATCTTGGTTTCTCCTTCTAAAATCAATAAGGTTCATCCATAAACATCTATTCATCCCCTTGTGGTGGCGAGGATGCATTTTGTGTGGTTCAAAGTCATGCCTATAGAAATAATTTCATAAGCTAACCACAAGGTAATATGGTTGATTTAAATGGCAAACATATTTTCATAATATAATTATTAATATTTGAAAGAATATTAAGAAAAGAAAAACAAAATCTTCATAAGGTATGAAGATTTAATCATATTGTTTATATGAATTAACATTTCTTTAAAAATCTTTAAATTTAATTAACTATACTTAAATTGGATTGCTCAAGAAAATTAATCGATTACAGTAAATACAAAGCGTATGAAGGTGACTGGAAAATTCCTTTTGATTCTCGATTACTATGGCGTTGGATAACTATCATGGATAAGACAGTTTAGGAGAGGCAAGAATTTACCCAATCTTACAAAAATAATGTTCAATGTGTGGATTTACAGGGGATTAAAGATATACAAAAAACCGACACTAACGGAACGGACTTATTACAAATGTATTCGATTAATATTTTTGATTTTGAATCTTATAGGAAATATGAATTTAAGGTAGTTAATTAAATGTTTTAAACGAAATTGCCATTAGCAATTCGTGCTCGATTCATGCAACACTTAATAGGTGTAAAATCATCTAAAAATTCAGACTAAAGTATTTAGTATTATATTATTTAAAGTAAATTTCTAGAAAGTGCAACAACATAGCAAAGTGACTACACTTTGATATGATATTGCACGTTCTATGAATTTACTTTAAATATTATAATACTAAATACTTTTTAAGCCTGAATAAGTTAAGTTAAAACATGCTTGTACAGTATTATGTCATTTTAAATGTCGAAGAGCTATGGTGCCCTTTATAAACCATATTGATATATGTAATTAAATTAACATACTTCAATCGAATATTAATTATTTTTATAGCTATAGTTTTAAGTTTCGGTTTGTCATTGTTTTTAAAGAAATGTTAGTTTAATATTTTTAACAATCTACTTTTTCTTAAAATAATTTAATTTGAATTGGTTTACTTAAACAGGATCTTAAAGATTATATGCGGCAAGCCGGAGAGGTAACTTACGCCGATGCCCACAAACAACGAAGAAACGAGGGGTAAATAACATTGCGACATTTTTTTTACAGCGAAATTCATTTTACTTATTTTACCAGTGTCGTAGAATTTGCTTCATACAACGATATGAAAACTGCAATTGAGAAGCTGGACAACACTGATTTAAATGGTCGCCGTGTACGCCTGGTTGAAGATCGACGAGGAAGTGGAGGTGGTAGTGGAAATGGTACTCGACGTAGACGCTCTAGATCATCAAGCAGCCGATCCAGATCTCGATCACGCAGACGTTCACGCTCTAGGTATGTAGCAATTGTTGCACTTTATTCATAACTTAAAATATAATTTGCTTATATATAGGTCCAATAGCCGCTCTAAATCTCGAAGCCGTTCCAAATCCCGTGGAGCTAGATCTAAATCTAAGTCTGTTCAAAAATCAAGATCTCGGTCCCGATCAATGTAAGTTATATTTATACACAGTGAATAATTAAATATTTCTGTAATGTATTCTTGCAGAAAATCTAGAGAAAACTCGAAATCAAAATCTAAATCTCGCTCCCGGTCTTTAAAACGAGAATCCCGTTCCCGATCTCGTTCAAAACATGATTCTAGGTCAAGATCTCGTTCTAAGTCAAAGGATAAATCTCTTTCAAGAGACCGATCTCGCGATAGATCCATTTCAAATGATAAAGACCGAAAGTCAAGATCAGAATCACCCAAAGACAATGGAGACAGATCTCCTGAAAGAAACAATGAAAGTATGGATGATTAAACAGATTAAAATCAAATATTGCATTGCAGCAATATTTTAATATGTAATTGTATAACAGATAATTTTAGAATAACTAGAAACTATTCATAAGTTTATATTAAACACAATTTCACATATTTTTACTGAATATGAATTGAAACAAACAAGTTAAACTAAGGGTACAAATAGGACTTGTAGTTTTAACTATACATTTAAAGAAAATTATGTCACGCATTTAAGATTAATTAATTATTATACATTTATTACAAATAACGTAAAAGTAAATTTTATCAAACGATTCTATAATAGTATCTTTAGAATAAAAGGTACATATTTTCAAAACTATTTTGTTTTAGCAAATTGAATTAGCATAAATGTAAGTACCGTGATTTTACAGAACTATTATAAGTTTGTATTATATTTTAACAATTTAATAAATAATGCTATGTAAAATTATTTAACTTATGGATTTAATTTTTTAATCAATCGATGTGTTGTAAATTTGCTTATATAATATCAAATATACATAAATACTTTATTCTAAATTTTTGTGGATTACTGTTCTTACTTAGAGTGAATTCTTTTTAACTGTTCCGAACAAATTTCAATACAGTTCCAACACCGAATTATTTTTTTTTGTATTGAAATTCATTTTAAAAGAATACGAAATTCGATGTTGGAACTTGTTCGGTACAGTCGAAAAGAATTCACTATTAAAAAATATGTTTACGGTTTTAAATTCTTATTGTAATTTTTCACTCTACGGTCAGCGCGGCTTTTATATTCAAATGGATGCTTGCTAGAAATAGTTGATAGTTTATATCCCCTAAAAGTTAAAATATTAGTAAGTATAGGAATAGATAGATTGACTAATTCTAAGCAATATTAACTGTCGTTCGGTTTTCGGGGTAATGATGCAGTTGACACTGCCTCACTGCTTCAAGCCAGGGCTGAGTAGTCGGAGTCGGGACGAATTTTCTAGTAACGAGTCGGAGTCGGTAAAATAATCAAAAAATTTGTCGACTCCGACTCCTATTTGAAAATTATATTCTGTTATTTTTTGTTTTTATTTTTTTTCTTCTACCCATAAAACAGAATTATAAATTATTTTATTACTATTCATTGCGTCAGTGTTGCATTGTAGTCATGGTCTACCACGCGGTCGCTCACTCTCTAATGAACTGACGGTAATTTTTTAATTATTCCAGACTCTAAACCGGCTTTACGTTTGAGCCTATATATCGTCACTTGTCTAATTAATGTCTTGTATTGTATATCTTGAGTTTGTTAGTTGAAACATACGATGATTTAAGAACAGGTTTATTCGAGCCGTTGTTTCAGTCAAGCTTCGATTACAAATATTAAAAGGATTCAATTCCCTTGGTTCCTTTTTCGCCGCACAGCAAATCATTTTCCTCAACATCATATGTTTGATTTTATCATAATTTTTTGGCGGACCAAATCGTCTATCGCCCGTCTCAAGCGACTTGAAGTCTCACTTCTTAAAGATTCACTTCTGCCAAGGACGACAATATCATCAGTATACGAGATCATATGTACTGATTTTAATAACAAGACATTTTTGTTAGTTTTATTTTGCTGCCACATATTTCAAGGCCAGTTTTAAAAGTGTAGAGAAAATAGCATCATCTTGTCTTAAGCCGGAGTCAACTTTAGGAAATTTTGATACTTTGTATTCTATTTGTCCACAGCATTAAGAGTCCATTAAGTAGAGACAGGGAGAGAGGTATATTGAACTCTAGACATTTTTCCAAAATCATCGTTATCGATAAAAATACATCGGTGGTACCTCAGTATTGCCTGATGTCACACTGATATACTCAAAACGGTTGTTCAGCAAAAGGATTGTTTTTGGCAAGAAAACGGGACTTGTAACCGTTCCGTTTTGAACGTAACAGACCATTTTTGTAGTTGAATATCTCGTGACCCGCTATTACTATAAGCGGTACGGGGTTTCATTAAAATAAGTTTTTTTTGTGTGAAAATGTTGTCTAACAACAAAATATTTAAAGAATTCATAAAAATTGGATTATTTTTGTTAAATGAAATACACATAGCAAAAATGAATCTTTGATTTCACAAATCACACTAACTCCATTACCATAATATGATGATGAGATGGCATGGCAAAAAATTATTTAACGATTACAAAAAATAAACATCAAACAAAAACTGAAGCAACTGTAGAAAATATTTTGGCTGCTTTTTATGTTGAGAATATTTTATTTATCTCGTTTGTTTTTTCTGTTTTTTTTTCTAAACATTGAAATCATAATGAAAGAAATTCGATGTTTATGTTTCAAAAACTTTGTCAAATAGGTGAGGTTTTGTAAAGTTTGAATGGATTAAATCCTTTTCATTTTAATGTGTTACTATAGACTTGGCAATGTAAAGCCGAGAGTGTTAACGCAAAAAACGACTCATGCCCAGGATCGACGGATCAAATCCCAGTCAAGACTATATAGAGCCGATTTATAATACTGAAATCTATAAGTTAGAGGTTTGAGCTAACATGATAAGTTGGTGTTAGGTGGGGTATCGCCTAACCCAAGCGTGGCATATGACTGCTTCTGTTCGTAACCTAACCTATCCTGATATAGTGTTCATTTTATTGCGATACTCTTTTGTTAAATTATATAAAGTTCAAGGTGGTTTTAACGATATTAAGGAGTTCAAATGGACGTCACGGGTTCTGTTAAAAGTTCATCCTCGTTATTCAAAAACCTCGCATAATTTAATTTGTTTGTAGTAAAAATCATTTGGGATTTCGTTTACTTAGAGTCTATAAATTTATTACCAAATCACGATGTAACTTATTTTTTTTATTCAAAGTTAGGCATGTTTAGTGTTGATTATAATAAATTATAAATTAATATAAATTAATTTCTGTGAATATCCGAAGACACCATGCCAACTAGGGATTAGGATTATGTTCAAATAAATTAACTTTCTTTAAGAAATTTACTAACGTTAACTTTAAAATTTTGAGGATTAAAGACATCGGGGAAAACCCAAGAAGGTAAGGCATTCCAGAAGTAAGAGATTGCTAAAAAAATCACGTTGAAAGGAGACAGTTCTACACTTTTATATCCGTAAATAGGGGCACAACACTTGCTCTGGTACAACGAAATAGGTTTGCTAGTTCAGGTAAAATTGATTTTATTTCTGCGGAAGTTCGTTCATACTTCATCCATAATGTATTTGTAGAAAATTGTCAGATCAGCAACATTTCGTCTGTGCTACAAAGAATCAAGCTCATCAGTAATAGTTGATTTGCCAATCAGTTTAATGCCTTGTTCAAATTAAGGTTATTTTAAGACCTTAAGTCCTTAACTTACATTGAATGCATCCATGTGTCGGCAAAGTAGAGCGAAAAATATTAAATTTCTAATGACATTAAAAAAAGACCATAAGACCTTAATTGTCATTTTAATGTTTTTACTTCTATAGCAAATTCATATTTTTTATAGTTCCTTCATCAAAAAATTCATTTCATTAGAAAAATTGCAGTTGGCTGGGAGAAAATATTTTGTATTTTTTTAATAATTTGGTTTAATATTTTAGCGATTTTTCTTTTTATTAGAGTTCAACCTCCAATTAGAGTTAAACAATTTGAATAATTAATGTTAAACCAAAGTTAAACCAAATTTGTAAATTTTTCTAACAATCATTTAATTTTATTATCTTATGAAGGAACATCATGAATCTTATGAAGGAAAATGAAATGTTAAAATGATATTAATTAGAACGGTGGTGTTAAAAGACAATAGCAATAAGCTTAAAAGACTACTTTATCGATAAATTTAAATACCGTAAATTGTCCGAAGCCTAACAGCTCTGCGCTTTACTATTCAAAATACGATTCCATAAAATTGATTCAATTTTACAAATTTTACTGTTTGTTTGAATTAAAGTGAATCTCTTCGCTCATTGTAGAAGAGGGTAATGAAAGTTGGTGATATCAATCATGTCCCATTTTGGAAATTTGAAAAGTTGATTGGTCTACTGGAAAAATTTTGTAAAAATCATATATAATATGTGGGATAGTAGAGCAATTCACCTGTAATTTTCACATAGGTTGCGTTTATCATTTTTGTAAATTGGTATCAACGTAGCTGAATTCCAGTCCTGTGGGATATAGTTCCTGGGCCGACGCCGATTTCATGCGATGATTACCACATATTTTATACTTCGTGAGGCGCCTGTCCTTGCCGAGCAAGAAAACTTTTGTTCTGAGATTTTTCTCAAATCGGCCGCTTTTGCATTCGGCAAGCTCCGAAAAATGCCGATTTCTCGGGATCTTGTAAATTTTTGTGTTTTTTTAACTATGGTGGTTGGAAATTTGATTCAGAACATGAGGGTAACCTTGTCCGACAAAAATTTGTCTGCTATTGTCTAGTCCGACAACCCAAACATCCAAAATGTTAGCTGTCGGACTCGACAATACAAACACATTTTGGTCGGACAAGCTTACCCTCCTGTTCTAAATCAAATTTCCAACCCCCACAGTTAAGAAAAAACAATGTGGTAGCAAATTTACAAGATCGCGGGCAATCGGCATTTTTCGGAGCTTGCCGAACGCAAAAGCGGCCGATTTGAGAAAAATCGCAGAACAAATGTTTTCGGGCTCGTCAAGGACAGGCGCCTCCCGAAGTATAAAATATGTGGTAATCATCACATGAAATCGGCCCAGGGACTAATAGTTTCAGTCCTATACAGATCATTTAACAAGTTGAAACAATCTTGAACAATCATTTCGGATATTTTATATCGTAGTCGGTACCAGGTGCTTTATTACGTTTTGTAGAATTTATTGTTTCGAAATTAAATTTGAATAGTTTCTATTATATATATAAGTCGGAGTCGGATTTAAAATCTTGGAGTCGGAGTCGCTTAATTTTAGCACCGACTCCGCAGCCCTGCTTCAAGCTTTACGTCATAATTGGTATTGCGAAGGGAATCCTGGACCAACTAAAACATTGTGCAATACGCAGCGCTTTCATTGGCAGCTTTTTTCATCTTTTTAAAACTTTGTCATACAGTTTTTTAAAAATCTTATCTTTTTATCATAAGTAGCTTTTATTACATTTGAAGACGATCATATTTTTATTTTGTTTCTCATTCCATTTTGCAGAAGAACATAAGTATTTTTTCGTCATCCTTTTTATCTGTTTTTACGAAGGAAAGCATAAAATTAAATGTGAGTACAGAGAAATCCTTCCGACTGCGCGGTAGTTCCGTTCCAGAAAAACCGCGCAATGTGAACCCTATTTTGTATGAAAATGGGGGTTCGGTTCCAAATTTTGAAAAAAAAAAATAATTAAACAAAAATGAATATATATATAGCCTGAAAAACATTTATTACTTCAACAACTCCTAAAAAAGAAAACATTTCAAAGTTAAAAGATTAAATAACAAAAATGGCATTTAAATTTTAAACAAACAACTCAAATTTAAAAAAATAATATCAATAATATTAGCCGAGCGACATAAAATTGCAAGCACTTTCTAAAGGCTGATTTTTTAATATTATGTCACATATGTTGAGTAGAGAAATAGTCTTCCGTCAGTCAGCTGGATTCGTTAGCGTTTGGAATTAGAGTTACCAGACGTCCTCTTTTTGGAGGACAAGTCCTCTTTTTCACGTCGGATCTTTTGTCCTCTCTCTTTTTTAAATATTTTCTAAAATGTCCTCTTTATTTGACGAACAAAAAAGAAAAAAGACTCAAACATAAAAAAGACTCAAACATAAAAAAGCCTTTTGAAGAATATTGTTTATTGGTTGATAAGATAATTGGTATATTTTACAGAAAAATGGTTTATTGACTTGAACTGTGGCATTTTATCGAGGAATGGTTTTTTGGGTTAAATTTTGACGTATACAACTTTAATTTCTAAAATAATAGATGATTCCGAAATTGCAAAAAAATTGACTTCAGCTCGAACTAAAACGGAAGCAATCGTAAACAATGTATTATCACCGTTTATACTGTCTAATATCAAAACAGAAGCAGAGAAAATTCAATTCATTTCTGTATCCACCGACGGCAGTAATCATGGTGCAGTAAAATTATTTCCAGTGTTAATTCAGTATTTTGATATTCAAAGAGGAATTGTAACAAAGTTAATAAAACTGGGCGATTTGAAAAACGAAACAGCCGCCACGATTGTAGATTATTTACAAAATACATTAAAGGAATTTAAATTATTAGATAAATGTATAGCGCTTTCAGCCGATAACTGCAACACCAATTTTGGAGGGATACAAAGAAAAGGTTTGTAAAATATTTATGATTCTACTGAATCTGAATTAAATTAAATTCGTTAACATCTGGAAACTTTAAGGTACTAACAACGTCCATGCTCTCTTAAAAAAAATTACAAACAGAGACATAATTGGGATTGGCTGCCCTGTACATATTCTACATAATTGCGGACAACATGGTTTCGATGCACTGCAGGTCGATTTACCTTCAATTGTAAACAAACTTTATAATTTTTTTTCAATTTATACAATACGAACAGAAGAACTAAAAAGTTTCTGCGACTTTGTTAAAAGGGAATACCACCAATTGTTAAATCAAAAGTCGATTTTTGTCATTATATCCTGCAGTTAACAGGCTTCTTGAAATGTATCTTCCATTAAAATCATATTTTGAATCGTTGGAAAATCTACCATACATTTTAAAAAGATTTTTTGAAAATATTTTTGTTGAGGCGTACCTATGGTTTGCTCACTCCATCATGTACACTTTCCATACAAAAATTCTTGAAATGGAAAGAGAGAAAAATTCACTTCTTGAAATTATGGAAATCGTGGCATCGCTAAGAAATATTTTAAAAGAAAGACAAGAATTTTATGCCTCTTAAAGTTAAAAGTATTTTAAGAAAAAACCTTGAGGAAGGCTATGAGATGGAAGCAAGAGTCTTTAAGGAACAAATTTCGTACTTTTATCAAATAACATTAAATTATCTCAATTCCTGGACCACAAATTTTAATGACTACGAGAATTTCCAGTGGATGGCATTAAAAAAAATTCCAGAATGGAGAGAAATTGACCCAACTTTATTATTTTTGAACAACAGAGGAATAAAAATTGATGACACAATTTTATTTGATGAATTTGCACATTTAAAAAAATTTCTACTCATATATTTAGATAACGATATTTTTAAAAATAAAATCAGCTGCGACAAATGGGTTGAATATTTTAAAAATATAAATGAAAGTTGCAGCAATGAGTTTTTTAAAATTTGTCATTTCTGTTTTGCTATTTCTGGACAAAATGCCTACACTGAAAGGGTGTTTTCAATGATCTCAGCACAATGGACCAAAGAGCGGAATAGGTTGACCGTATCATCTGTCAACGGGATTATAACCATTATTTACAACTGCAAAGAATTAAGCTGTTATGAATTTTTTTAAATGATTAAAGATAACAAAAATCTATTGAAACAAGTTCGAAGTTCGTTGAAGTATGATTGAAACGTGATAAATTAATATTGATGTTTATTTATATAATACAATATAACTGAAATCTGAAATGTGATTTAATTTTTTGTGACTTATGAACTGATTTTTGTATTTTGTTATTGTTATAAAAATTAAGAAACATGTAGGTATATTTGTTTCAAAAGTTAAAATTTTGTGTATAATTTGGCCTCCTTCGCAATTTCCTTTAAAAAAATGAAACCATAAATATTTCGTTTTTAGTATGTTTATTATAATATTTATTTTGGTTTACTTAAACATGGATTAATGAATTATTTGAAAAAAAAAATTAAATTTTGCAAAAACAATTTGAAGCTGAAAATGAAGTGACCTATTTCCGAGGAGTTTTAGAATTTTAAGACTCCCTACCCCTTTTGTCCTCTTTTTCTATCTTACCAATATGGTAATTGGAATGGGTGGGGCTCCAACTTTGTAAAAAAACCATGTACCTTGCAACTACTTTCTAAAACCTGAAAATTGGTTTGAGAGCAGTATATTAATTAAAAGTAAGTTTTATGATCGTCAGTCACACAAATCCTGTAACCGAACGCGTCTGTCACGCGTTGAAGTTGTAAAAAACGGTACATCGTGCAAGTACTTCCTAAAATCTGATATTTATAGTGTATTCTTTTCGACTGTACTGAACAAGTCCCAACACCGAATTGTCGAAATTTGTGTTCTTTTGGTTGCACCAGCACAGAATTATTTTCGATCGTATTCTTTTGGAAACAGAATTGTTATTTTGCCCACACCCATTACAAAAAAATAGCATCGTAGAAATTGGTGGTGTAGAAGTTGTACTGAAATTTTTTTGTGATTTTTGTTTGTTTATCGTATTTGGGATGTTTTTTTTTGTATAACAGTATTATTTTTGTGAATAAAAATCAACCAATCACAATCAATCTGGGTTAATATTTGTAATGAAAAAATAGAACAGAATCCAAGTGTTCTTTTTAACTTGTAATTGTACCATGGAATAAATATATAAGGAAGAGTAACTAGACTTTTTGAGTGAAGCATCTAACTTATAGTGTATTCTTTTTGACTGTACCGAGTATGGACAAAAAATCCAGAATTTTAAAATCGTCTTCACACAGAACAAAAAAAAATCAGTACAATTCATTGAATAAATATATAAGGAAGTGTCGCTACGTGTACGTACACAAATAATCGGTGAAGCATTTTTTCTTTTAATTTTTTGTTAAGTTTGCCAATCTGTAAATGTCATTTCATTTGTTTACGTCGTATTTCAAAACAAACTAAAGAGTTTTTTGGATTGTATTTGTATTTTGTTCTTAAAGTATTGAATTGTAATTCAGTTTTATACAAATTAGTATTTAAACTGTTTTTTTACAACAATTAATAGTGTTTATACAGTTATTTATTCATAAAAATGGCGTACTGCATCAAAACATGTAAAAAAATTATCAACATTCCAAAGCATTTTGCTGCTAAAATTACAATTACCAGATAAGGATATTTTGATAAAAAATGTTAAAAAAACAATTTAGTATATATTTTTAATATATTTACAATAAGTTTGGGCATTATCCTAGTTTATCCCGCAAAATAGATTTGCGTTTTTTTTCAGATAAATAGAAAGATTAGGTCCTCTGCATCCTAATTATGAAAAAAAAATTTGCGGAAATGAGGGAGTCAAAAGTTATAAAGGATCAAACTTTCAATTTTACCTTGGTCCCCCCTTTGGTTTTTTAAACTTTGAATTGATTTTTTAAATTTTTTTTTGACTCAATTTTGCGATCTTACACAATTTCGGGGGGGGGGGCGCGTTGAGGGGGGGTTCGGTGCTATCTCTGATCGAAATTGTGTAAGATCGCAAAATTGAGTCAAAAAAAAATCTAAAAAATCAATTCAAAGTTTAAAAAACCAAAGGGGGGACCAAGGTAAAATTGAAAGTTTGATCCTTTATAATTTTTGATAAATAAAAATAAAAAAAAAAAGAAAAAAAAAAAAACTAAAAAAAAAACCAAAGGGGGGACCAAGGTAAAATTGAAAGTTTGATCCTTTATAACTTTTGACCCCCTCATTTCCGCAAATTTTTTTTTTCATAATTAGGATGCAGAGGACCTAATCTTTCTATTTATCTGAAAAAAAAACGCAAATCTATTTGGAGGGATAAACTAGGATTGTACCTAAGTTTGTGTCACAAAATTAATTATTTTCTAATTTAATTTTTTACTTAATTTCTCAAATGTAAGTTTGCCAAAATGTCAAAACAATTTTGTTAGACACGCCCATTCACAGGGATTGTATAAAGTTATTGTTTGTTATGAAAAATGTGTGTAAAAAATATATATTTGGATATGATTTAAAGTTTAAACGGATTTGATCTAAAATTTTTAATAGTGAAATATATTGTTCAAACATATATAACCATAAGGATTTTCAATTTATCTACGATGTTTATTGTTGTGCCCAGACACTTCAATATGTGGATAACAAAGATGCAAGAAACGGGCCCTTAATCCTCCGATCGGTGATACTATTATAATTGTCGTATGTCGTATGTATCGTATGTATAAACACAACTAATAACTTTATTTTATTAATAACCACAGATTAAACTTTATTTTAATAACCACAATTTATTTTCTTTAGTTTTAACACAAATTAATATAATAATTAATTTCAATTAATTTTCTTTACTTTTAATACAAAATTAATATAATATTTGAAATTTAATTCACAACTATAAAAATAGAAATTGATCAGGAGCTTAGCTCACTTTCGTTACCACACAACAACTGATTGTTGATTCGTTTCTAACGAATCTCCACAACTTGGTGTACGTGATAAAAAACGCTGTTTTGCATTTTTGTGAAAATATTATACAGAATGAAAAATAAGAACCCGCGTTCTTATTTCATTTCATGAAAAAAATAATTCTTATAGAATTTGTTTATTAATTAAATTTTTAACAACGATATTTTAAATTGTGAAATGAGATATTGAATATAATAATTTTAACGTACACTGGATACGTAATGTATACTGGTTAAGAAAAGTGAAAAGGTGGGTTGGACACCACATTACCCCCCCGCTAGTGAAAGATATTTCTTACATACTTGCTAGGAAATATCTCTTTTATTAAAATAAAAAAACTCGTTGTGGAAACTATCGCGCGATTAGTTGAGGCATGTTTACATTTGAGTAATTATAATAACATTATGTTTATCAAGGTTTAATTAAAAAATATTTCCGTACTTATAAATTGCTTTCAAATTATTAAAATTTGATTTCATAGAAAAAAAAAATTTTTTTTTTTCTTTTTTGATATTCTTAAAATTTTTTAATTTATTAAAATTGACCCCATAAAATACATTATTAAAATTGTTCGATTTATTAAAATTGATTCCATAGAATTAGATACATTATTAAAATTTTCAATTTATTAAAATTGATTCCATAAAATTCCATACGTTATTAAAATTTTCAATTTATTAGAATTGAATTTCATAAAATTCCATACATTATTAAAATTGTTCAATTTATTAAAACTGATTCCATAAAATTCCATACATTATTAAAATTTTCAATTTATTAAAATTGATTCCATAAAATTCCATACATTATTCAAATTTTCAATTTATTAGAATTGAATTCCATAAAATTCCATACAATATTAAAATTGTTCAATTTATTAAAATTGATTCCATAATATTCCATACATTATTAAAATTTTAAATTTATTAGCATTGAATTCCATAAAATTCCGTACATTATTAAAATTTTCCAATTTATTAAAATTGAATTAAAATTGTTTTCAATTTATTAAAATTGATTTCATAAAATTCCATACATTATTAAAATTGTTCAATTTATTAAAATTGATTCCATAAAATTCCATACATTATTAAAATTTTCAATTTCTTAGAATTGAATTCCATAAAATTCCATATATTATTAAAATTTTCAATTTATTAGAATTGAATTCCATAAAATCCCATATATTATTAAAATTGTTCAATTTATTAAAACTGATTCCATAAAATTCCATACATTATTAAAATTGTTCAATTTATTAAAATTGATTCCATAAAATTCCATACATTATTAAAATTTTCAATTTATTAGCATTGAATTCCATAAAATTCCATATATTATTAAAATTTTCAATTTATTAAAATTGATTCCATAATATTCCATACATTATTAAAATTTTCAATTTATTAGCATTGAATTCCATAAAATTCCGTACATTATTAAAATTTTCCAATTTATTAAAATTGAATTAAAATTGTTTTCAATTTATTAAAATTGATTTCATAAATTTCTATACATTATTAAAATTTTCCAATTTATTAAAATTGATTTAAAATTGTTTTCAATTTATTAAAATTGATTTCATGAATTTGGATAATTGGTAAATTAGCATTAAACTTGACTGGGCCTATACCACACCCTGGGCTCTCATTTGTGCAATTGATGCGCCAATAAACTTCTGTTTCCAGTATTTAACGGCAAAATAAAGTAAACCGAGAAAAATTAGGCATACGAATATTCCTATATGGGTGTATGCAATTAAATTTTCGTTTGTCGGAGTAGAATGTAGTGGTGTACTCTGTACTGCTTGAGGTGCGATTGTTACCTCTTTATCCTTTGTGCTTTGATTTGTGTCAATGGAGAACAATCCAAAATCTAAACAATACTCTTACTACGGGATTTGTTGTACCTATTCCGGATAAAGAAATTAAAAGGTTATTGTTAAACTGCTTTGCGTGTTTTCTAATTGTCAAGACCCCATAACCCAAGAAGTGTGTTGTTAGTATAAGGTGCAAGTAAGGTGAGTGCGATTAAATTTCCAAATAATAAAAATAAAAAATTTCCCAACGCCATAATCCTAATATACGACAATCAATTCCTAAACTCTACCAAAGAGCTAGATAACCAATAAACTTCAACTTCTAGACTCTACCAAAGAGCTAGATAACAAATAAACTTCAATTCCTAAACTCTACCAAAGAGCTAAATAGCCAAAAAAACCTTCAACTTCTAAACTCTACCAAAGCGCTAGATAACCAATAAAACTTCAACTTCTAAACTCTACCAAAGAGCTAGATAACCAATAAACTTCAACTTCTAGACTCTACCAAAGAGCTAGATAAACAATAAACTTCAATTCCTAAACTCTACCAAAGAGCTAGATAACCAATAAACTTCAACTCCCAAACTCTACCAAAGAGCTAGGTAACCAATAAAACTTCAACTTCTAAACTCTACCAAAGAGCTAGATAACCAATAAGCTTCAACTTCTAGACTCTAACAAAGAGCTAGATAACAAATAAACTTCAATTCCTAAACTCTACCAAAGAGCTAAATAACCAAAAAAACTTCAACTTCTAGACTCTACCAAAGAGCTAGATAACAAATAAACATCAATTCCTAAACTCTACCAAAGAGCTAGATAACCAATAAACTTCAACTCCTAAACTCTACCAAAGAGCTAGGTAACCAATAAAACTTCAACTTCTAAACTCTACCAAAGAGCTAGATAACCAATAAGCTTCAACTTCTAGACTCTACCAAAGAGCTAGATAACAAATAAACTTCAATTCCTAAACTCTACCAAAGAGCTAAATAACCAAAAAAACTTCAACTTCTAGACTCTACCAAAGAGCTAGATAACAAATAAACTTCAATTCCTAAACTCTACCAAAGAGCTAGATAACCAATAAAAAATACCGGGTTGCACTTCTCCTGAGTGCTCCAAAACACCGGTTCCATTAACGTAAACCATTAAAATTTTGTCTAGTTGACGCTCAACAAGTACCTTCACTCCGCATTGGGCTGTTGATTGCACTCGGCACCGTATCAACTTCCGTATGGTCTTTAGGGTTGCTAGCATCAACCATAACAAAACTACCAAAATCCTACGTATTCATTTTGACACTCTCTCACTTTTAAGAAGACCGATTTCCTTCTTTATTTGTATTCCCGATTGTAAGGATAAGGACTGTTGTTCCTCGTCTACTGCGGCAGCGATTGCTTCCTTCAGCGTTTTAAATCTGCCGGTTTTAATGTATAAACGCAGAGGTTCTCTTAGTCCCTCCGTAAAAACTTTCAGAGCAGTTTTTTCATTTATAGATTCAATGACTGCTTTAAATTCTTCACCCTGAATTGAGGTCATTGTGGTATTCAGTTCCGCTACTAAGTATTGAACCGTTTCTGAGAACTCTTTTATTGAACGATTATTCTGTTTAAGTCGGAACAGTTCCATTTGGATGTGCTCCGCTGGACGAGTTGGTTTACAAATTTTTCTCAACTCTAGGCCTAAGACTCCTATGTCAGCAAAAGTTTTGTTCCTGATCTGTTCTCCCAGCGAACCAGTTATTTTAATTACCTTAACAAAGTTTAGGCAATCTGTTCGTTGAGGCGCTGGCGTCATGTCATAGAGATATTTAGCACACTCCAAGAAATGTTCTAGATCTTTTGGATTTCCGGTGAACATTGGGATTACCGAAGAGGCCAACTTTACGTCAAAAACCATGTTGAAGCTGTCCTCGAAACCTAAGAAGGGTGGAGAAGTAGGTGAAATAAATTCTTCCGAGAGGGTAGTTTCATTAAATTGAATTCCGTCCCACTCTGTGTTCAATGTTGTGGGCTTGTCACTTGACATATAAATCTAACTATTACAGTGGAGATGGTACCTAACAGCTCCTTGAGAGGTTGCAGTAGTGAAACGTTGTATGCCACTTAGAACAATATTAGTGTCGCTCGTGCGAGTAGCCCCGTTGGCTGTTAAACTAATGGTCAACAATTTTATAAAAGAGATGAATTTATTTAAGATTGCAATTCCCAAGTCCAATCTGTACAGCTGATTAGCAGTATCTTTGAATTAAGAGTCTACCAATCGATTTTAAATCCGCTCAGTCCTCAGGCTTTATCCCGTTATACCTGGATTGTAATAAACGTTTGAAACCCACATGGAAATCGTTGTATATAAATAGAATGAAGAGCGAATTTGAAGGTAAAACCAGTTCAAAACCAAAATATAAATTTTCCAACCAGTGCTATTGTATGAGTAAAATAATCTGTCGTTCAAATACAAACATGACGACAAATTTATCCCAAATAAAAAGAAATTTTTTTTTTGTTTGTTTGCTGCTTGTAAAGCCACTAGCTTGTAAGGTCACAAAATCCAACTTGTAAGACTATTTTAGTGTGGAGTAATTCCGATAAAAGAGTATTTTAAAAGCGAGCCAAATTCAAATTGAAGCTAATTAAATGCTTCAGCTAAGGTTATTAAGAAATGAATCCACTTGGATTCTAAAGTCACAAAAGACAACTTATACGATTATTAACTACAGTAGCGCAGCATTCTTATAGAAAAATTAAGAGATAAAAAGCTTGAGTTACCAAATACAACCTGTACGGTTGTTTTACGTCATGCAGAATTCTTAATAGAATTGAGGAAAATAGAAAAGAAAAAGAATCAACAATTCAGTCAATTCCATCAATTTTCCACAAAAATCAAAAGTTAAAAGTTTAATCAGTTTCTTCTATTTTTACAAGAGCTTAAACTCGTACACAAATTTAAGTTTAGTTATTTAAATTTCTAATTGAATCATTGATTCCAAAGTGGCAAAACACAAATTGTACGATTATTTAATAAAATTAAGGAACTCAGGAAAATTAAGAGATAAAAGTTAAGGTTACAAAGGACAACCTATACGACTATTTTACAGTAGCTCATCCATCAAATCCATTCTATTGAATTTCCACAAAGAGAGAAAAAAAAAATAAAATTCATTTAAACCTTCTGAAGGTTCTATACAAAAGCTAATTGATAGAAGTTTATTAAAAAAAAAAAATTATTTTAATCAATTTGATCAATTTAGTTGACTTCCATAAAGGTCATAAAGGTCAACAATTTTCCATTAAATTGTTTCAGAAGTTTAGACAAAACCAAAAATGTTTCCATCAATAAGCTTGATTTTCGTAGAAGTAGTCAATAGTTTTTCACAAGTGAGTCGAAAATTTTTATTTAAATCTTCTAAGGTTCCAACAAAGTTATTTCACAGAAATTTATCAAAAAAAAATTCAAATTTTTCTTCGGAATCGTAACACCAAAAGTTAACTATTTGTTAATTTATTCCAATAAGCAAAATTCTATTTTATAGAAATTTATCAAAATTCAGTCTTTTTCTTCCGAATCGTAACACCAAAAATTAACTATTTGTTAATTTATTCCAATAAGCAAAATTTTATTTTATAGAAATTTATCAAAAAATCAATCTTTTCTTCTGAATCGTAATACCAAAAATTAACTATTTGTTAATTTATTCCAATAAGCAAAATTTTATTTTATAGAAATTTATCAATAAATCAATCTTTTCTTCTGAATCGTAATACCAAAAATTAACTATTTGATTGATTGATTGATTGATTGATTGGACTGTAGGACCAAGCACTAGGCGAGACTCCCGGATTACGGCCGGGCCACTTCCTACAGTCGTTTTACAAAAAACAATAGGTAAGGATAAGTAGGTAATTATAAGTTAGGAGTGAACGACCCGGTTACAGACACCTGGCAAATCGTATCTAGCTACTACTTTTATGAGACAATCACAAGGACAATCACTTATACATATAATCTGCAATGGCCAATCAGCAATCCCGTATCTAAAATTTCTCGCCTGCAATCTCCAGTCGGAAACCTGTTATTCATATAATTTATTAGTATAATAAGATAATGATTAAATTGTATTTATGTTCCCAGTCCATAAAGTCCTCTGCACTCTCCAATCTGAATTCTTATTATTATAGATTATTTATAATTAATGTTATAAATTATACTTGTTGCACAAAATTATCAAGGTTATAATAGTGGCCCTTTACCAATTTCTTTTACTCCATTTAGCACAAAATGTTGTGTATTTTCATTTAATTTTTAAAGTAAATACTGAGAAAAGTGAAAAGGAATAAAATATAATCTCTGGAAATTTTATATAAGTACTTGTATGTATGTGGGAAAATGTATGGGTAAGCTATATACATTATTTTTCTTTTATTTTTGTTCCTTCCTTCTTATTTTTATTTATTTATTTTATTTTTCCTAGCAATCACTCGCTCGGCTGCAAACCATGACCTAATAAATTTTGTGATTACAAATCTATTAATATTGATATTATCTTATGCCACTTAACTTTTATCCACCACCATAATGTATGTGTACTAATGAGCCAGGACCACTCGGAACTCAGGTTCTATAGGGAAATTTTGAACAGTTTCGAGTTTAAAGTCCTTCATCGGAATTCGATTCCGGATGCTTCTGTACCATCGTGACTCCATACCATCGTTAAAATCCTCCTATTCGGCAATGTTTCGTAGCCGTAGACAATTGTAAAAAATTTAAATTTTAAACGTTATCTTGTACGTTCACATTTCACAACGCATCTAGAACACGTCCTGAATGAATCGATTAATTCAAAACACCAATAATCAAATAACCAAACTGAGCATAGACCAAACGGAAAGTAATAATGATCAAACACATTGGATCCAAGTGGTCACATTCCACAATATACAGCACTCAAAATAAATACTTGAACTGAAATCTGAAAAGGGATCTAAATTCTATCGTCGTTGGCAAAAGTTATCATAATTGCACTCACGAATTACAGACTTCATAAAGCCCATAAGCACCGCCCTTCAATAAATCAAAACTTAATAGGAAAGCAATCGCAAATGCTTATTCATAGAAGAAAATCTACGAAATCTGTAACAAAACTATAACAGTAAATATTTCGCAATTAAAACCCGGTTATGGTTTTTAAAGCAATTAAGACTTTTATTATCTAAATTGACAATAATTATTGAAGTGTCGCACCTCTCAATTTAATGAATGCAAACCTGTGGCGAACATCAAAATTAAAAATTTTAAATTCAAATTTAGCATGCGATGCATTGCGATCAATAAAAATTGATCAAAATTTTAAAAAAACAAAATAATATTCATTAATAATTTTTCCTCAATTTTAAAGAGTTCATGTTTTTCTGATTTAGTAAAAAGTTTTTTATTATTTGAAATTCCCTTAATATTTTGATTACAGTTTTAAAAAATGTTTTTCCGCAAAAGTTGGCTTTAAACTTTTTACCTATTGATTTTTTTTTAGTTAATTGTTAGTAACAATTATATGAGATATTAATATAGAACAAAACAATTATATGTGAAATATGTTTGAAATGATGTCAGCAATTGGAATTTTAATGTTATCTTTAATCGATTAAATATTGTATTTAAAACTGAAAATATTATCTGGTGTCTTTTAAACTAAGAATTAAAAAGACAGTTGTTTAATTCTTTTTAAATAAAATTAAAGTTATATTAAACTTTTGAAATATAAGTATTTGCTGAATTGGAATTTGGAGAGAGAAGAATTTATTATTTCTAAATCATCTCCAGTTATGTGTTTATTGCATGAAATGTTTTATCCTGAATATCATTTTAAATTAGAGGATATTTCAACTATCTTAATTCTCAACATTGGATATACTTATCATAAAATTGGCAAATCTGTTATTGGAATATATTGAATTACTATAGCGTGAAATACCAGCTATATTTGGTGACCCCGACTATGTAATGAAGCGCTTTCTTATTGGCGAACCAATAAGAAGGACATAGCAGGAAGCGTACCTAGCGAGATTGATTTTCAAGCCCCAAACTAGCTTCAGACCATGGGAACGATAAAGTAACCCTGCTACTTCAGCACAAATACAGACACGTACGCTATTCACGAAAATTTGCAGAAATGGAAAGGAATACAAGTGGAAAAACGAAGACTCTGGCGACCCCATTGGCGAAAGACCCACGATCAACACGTCCAACCCCTACGTTCACTCACATATGCCCACACACACACACTCCCACACACACACACCCACACACACACGCTCACACATACACACACACACACTCTCACACCCCCTTATCATTATGGCCGTAATAATGAAATAAATTTACTCACCCCATGATTAAACCCCGTCCTCCTATTCGAATTCCATCAGCCCTCCATCAGTGATGATTCATCCAACAGAAAATTGACGAATAATCCACTGGTGCGTGAACAATTCAGCAACAGTAGCAAATAAGTGGTGTAAATAATGAGTTGAAACTCCGATAGTATCAGCAAAAAATTGTATATGAATAATCAGTTGCAATAACCAAACTTTAGTAAAAATGTTGCGTTGAAAATACGATAATATCAGCAAAAATTGTATATATAAATAATCCGTTGAAATAATCAAACTTTAGTAAAAATGTTGCGTTGAAAATACGATAATATCAGCAAAAATTGTATATATATAAATAATCCGTTGAAATAATCAAACTTTGGTAAAAATGTTACGTTGAAAATACGATAGTATCAACAGAAATTGTATGGTGATAATCAGTTGAAATCATCAGAATTTGGCAAATATGTTGCGTTGAAAATACAATAATATCAGCATAAATCGTATATAAATAAATAATCCGTTGAAATAATCAAACTTTGGTAAAAATGTTACGTTGAAAATACGATAGTATCAACAGAAATTGTATGGTGATAATCAGTTGAAATAATCAGAATTTGGCAAATATGTTGCGTTGAAAATACAATAATATCAGCATAAATCGTATATAAATAATCCGTTGAAATGATCAGAATTTAGTAAAAATGTTGCGTGGAAAATACGATAATATCAACAGAAATTGTATGGTGATAATCAGTTGAAATAATCAGAATTTGGTAAATGTGTTGCGTTGAAAATACGATAATATCAGCAAAAATTGTATATAAATAATCCGTTGAAATAATCAGAATTTGGTAAAAATGTTGCGTTGAAAATACAATAATAACAGCATAAATCGTATATAACTAATCCGTTGAAATGATCAGAATTTGGTAAATGTGTTGCGTTGAAAATACGATAATATCAGCAAAAATTGTATATAAATAATCCGTTGAAATAATCAGAATTTGGTAAAAATGTTGCGTTGAAAATACGATAATATCAGCAAAAATTGTATATAAATAATCCGTTGACATAATCAAACTTTGGTAAAAATGTTACGTTGAAAATACGATAATATCAACAGAAATTGTATGGTGATAATCAGTTGAAATAATCAGAATTTGGTAAATGTGTTGCGTTGAAAATACGATAATATCAGCAAAAATTGTATATAAATAATCCGTTGAAATAATCAGAATTTGGTAAAAATGTTGCGTTGAAAATACAATAATAACAGCATAAATCGTATATAACTAATCCGTTGAAATGATCAGAATTTGGTAAATGTGTTGCGTTGAAAATACGATAATATCAGCAAAAATTGTATATAAATAATCCGTTGAAATAATCAGAATTTGGTAAAAATGTTGCGTTGAAAACACAATAATAACAGCATAAATCGTATATAAATAATCCGTTAAAATGATCAGAATTTAGTAAAAATGTTGCGTAGAAAATGCGATAATATCAGCATAAATTGTACATAAATAATCCGTTGACATAACCAAGATTTGGTAAAAATGTTGCGTTGGAACAAGGTACGGTAAGAACAGCCAAAACTTTGCTACAAATAATGCGTTGAAGCAAATGGCAGTAGCACCAATTTTATATTAACGATGCGTTGAAACAATTTCGCGATTCCGCAATTTATAATATGCATAATTCAATCATTCCGTATACTAAATGTGAACCAAGATGGACATTTAATATCATAAGAAAAAATATAACCACAAATTCAACAAAACGGCATATTCTAGAATCCGTACACTAGAGTGATCGATTGGCGTATGTTCATCATTGTGGATTGTGACCTTCCAATTAATAACACATGAATTTATTATCCGAAAAATGGATTTTAATTATATTCAATACAAGTTTAAATTTAAATTCAAAAAAAAACACAACAGTTTCTTGGATAATTACTTACATTAGATTGTAATAAATGAATAGCAACAACTAACTGACCTTCCGTATGTTACAAACTTTTAATTGATTGCAATCACAAAACATTTATATAATTTTTTTCTTATGGTAATTAATTCTTCTTTTCTTTCTTACGGCACAATTTATTATCCGTAAAAAGAATTTTGATTATATTCAATACAAGTTTAAATTTAAATTTAGAAACAAAAACAACAGTTTCTTGGATAATTACTTACATTACGTTGTAATAAATAAATAGCAACAACTAACTGACCTTCCGTTTGTTACAAATTTTTAATTGATTGCAATCACAAACATTTATATAATTTTTTTCTTATGGAAATTAATTCTTTTTTTGTTACTTTCGTACGGCACAAACAGATAATATTTTTTTTCTTTGATAACTTTACACTCACAATTTTTTTGTTTTAATTGGACACGTACATTTTGACTAAATAAATTAAATAAATTACGCTTATATCAATTAAGCTAATACTAGATTTTATCACTTAATTTTTTAAAAAAAAAATCGATTTAAATAGCGCACCGGACATGCAATCATAATCTGGATGAAATTTTTATATCCATCGACTGAATGCCACGAGAGATGTCAAACAACTCACAATGTAATAATGAGAGTCTTCGTCTCCGTCGAAATTAAACTAAGAGACCAATAGACGTACAGTGGCCTAATATATAGCAAAATTTTTGTCTCGAAAAAACTCGAATACGATGTTTTGGAAATTAATTTCCATCAAGTTTCAATTGTTGGGAATTTTTCAAAATTATACTAAACCGTTCGTTATTTGATACTATTGCACAACGACAAGGTTGTAACACAAAATATTTCCGACCCATCAACAACATTCACCATTGAATTCAAAATGAATCAAATGCAAGTTCAATTGGTGTTATGGCGTTTAGATACTGCAAACTACAATACAAAATCACATTATAGTGAAACGGAAAAATTATTTTGAAAGAAAATAAGACAATAGAATGTTTAACAAAAACGAGATATTAAATCTTTGAATGTTGATGACTGAAAAAAATACGCACAGCCGACTTAGGGTTTAAAAAAAATTAATTGTTCAATTACGGTTGATGTTAGAGAATTCAAACTTTTAGTAGTTTATTGAATGTAACCATAGCTCGCGTCAATTTTAGGGTGTTGTAAAATTAAATTCTGATTAAAGTTTAGCGGTTATACGGATGATGATTAAAGAAAATTATCAATTAATTCAAATTAACCAATACTATATTATATTAATGAATAAATAAATCAGGGTAATTAGTGCCATTTTCCCTCTCCTATACGTCCGTCCACCTATTGCAGATTTAGTCAGATTTTAAGAAATATAAGGAAACTATGGGTTAAGGAAACTACATGAAATATGACTATTGATGACGAAGGGATGAGAATCTATTACAAGTGGTACAGATTAATATAAGGAACAACAACTAAGGAAACTGCGACTGTAATACACTGCGTTCTGACATTATGCCAGACTATCCATTACAGAACAAGTGCTTTTTGGACGAACACCTACGACCAAAAAGAAGTTGAAAAAGGCATAGGCTGGTCGCCAATAGACCTTGTATATACATATTAGCTTGGTGAAGCACCTCGACGTACCACAGACTAGCAATCAATGCGATCAGTATTACAAACTCAGTCCTAGCAGAAACCAAGTAACAAAGTATCTAAGAATATACAAAAAAAAAACTTTTGGGAGGGGTATCGATAAAATCAGTATTCTACTCTATTGCAAGCGGTGGACAACTAAAATCTTCCAGACCCAATTTCGGGCAGATCTGGGGGTTCCCGAGACTCTAAAGTCACAAATAGAATTGATTCAATCTGCTACAGATCGAAAGAAAAAAAACACCGTGGGACCGACTTCTTTAATGAAACATCCGACACAATTTCGTTTTTTTTTTCTTTTTTTTTTTTTTTACGTTATGCAGGCTCGCAACCCACACCTGAACTAACACGAGTCTCATGCGTCTCCGACTCGCTAGCCGGGCCACACTGTTGTACGCTTCCGTCCAAGTGACTCGGAAGGTTGTTCATATAGATTCAAGGTAACCAACTGAACCAAATTTAAATATATTCAATCCGGGAATTTACGCCGGCAAATAATGCAGAAGAAAAAAAAAAAAAAAAAAATTGCTACAAGACCCAAACACCAATGCTGACACACACTTACTGAACTGGGAATTCAAGACGAAACCACCCTCACATTTTCATGTCATTGATAAACAATATCCTACGGAAACAGACCTGATTTGTAGATTTTTAGGCTCGAATGTCCTTCGAATGGTATACACCTCTGCGTTTGGAGACCAGGTCTTCCAGTTCGTAAGCGGCGCCACCTACCAACCTTATTACTCTGGCTTCAATAAACTTCTGTGCAAGTTTAGCCGATAATTTCTTACCGGCGTCACTCAAAATAAAGTTCCTTCGGAACACCGTATCACCTGGTTTAAACAAAGTTAACCGAGCTCGTAAATTGTATCTTTCAGCACTTTTGACAAATGCTTCGGCAGTTAAATCAAGAATTCGAATTCGACTCTTATTAAGATAATCCGGTCGCAGAATCGTTTCACCTGGCTCAAGAAGACTATTCAGTCGTCTCAGCAGTTCATATGACGAACCATGAGTCACCATAGGTATTCCAAACATTGCGTAATACGGGGAACATTGAAGTGTTTGATGCAGGGAACAACGTAGTGCACAAGCGATCTCGCTCAAGTGCAGATCCCATTTAGAATGCTCCTCCTTTAAATAGGCTCTAATACCAGATAAAACACTTCTATTTACCCGTTCAGAAGCGTTAGCTTGAGGTGAATACAACGCTAGTAATGTATGTTTCACTCCGTGCTTCGCCAAGAAATCTTCAAATAGTTTAGACTTAAACTGCGTCCCATTATCGGACACAATAACTTCGGGACAACCAAATACGTGAAAGACATTGGTAGCCAATAGATGACAAATTGGTTCAGCAGTTAGTTTCCGTAAAGGAAACAAAAAGGGATATTTCGTAACATGATCTAATACTACCAGAATAGCGATATTCCCGGCCTTTGAACGAGGATAAGGGCCAAGAATATCGATATATAATCGCTGTCCAATTCGTTCTGTTTTCATCTGGGACACCATGGGAGCACGAAGTGGAACATTAGTCGCTTTGATTCCTTTGCAGGTCTTACAATTTCCTATGTAGGATTTAACCTGGGTATACATGCGAGGCCAATAGTAAAATTTACGAATATTAAACAAGGTTTTTGCTAGACCTCCATGAGATGAGGTAGGAGGATTGTGGGCCCTTGCAATACACTCGTCAGTGTATTCCTCAGGTAACCACAATTTCCAAACCTCACCCTCTGAAGGAATATCAAGATCTAGACAAGCCATTCGTTTATAAACCCGACCAGAAATTACTTTCAGATCAGGCAATGTACCGTCTGCTTCGGTAACCAGATTTACCAACTCCAAATATCGAGAAGTGTTGAAGAAAGGGGAATTAAGATCTAATTCAGGCACTGGACATAGTTCAGAAATGATGTCGACAGAGTCACGTCTTGATAGAGTGTCAGGAACAGTATTTAATTTTCCTTTTCGGTACTCAATATCAAAGACGTAACCCTGCAATTTCAAGCTCCAACGAGCCAATCGACCAGAAAGGTCTTTTTGTTGCATTAACCATTTTAATGAAGCATGGTCAGTTATGATCTTAAAGGCCTGACCCTCGACATACGCTCTAAATTTCTTTACTCCCAGTACGGCGGCTAGACACTCTTTCTCACTAGTTGAGTAATTGCGTTGCGCAGAATTTAGTTTCTTGGACATGTACGCTATGGGATGTTCCATACCGTCCATGTCACACTGCAGTAATACACAGCCTATACCGTCATTACTAGCGTCGCACTGGAGAGTAAAAGGTTTAGTATAGTCGGGGTTTATGAGGACTGGTGCTGATATGAGAGCATTTTTGAGATTTGTAAATGCTCTTTCAGCTTCTGGAGTCCATACGAATTTATTAGAATTTTTCTTCAACAAATCTGATATTGGAGAGGACATAGCAGAGAAATCAGATATAAAACGGCGATAATAACCCGCCATACCCAAGAAGCGTCGAATCTGTTTGGGTGTTCGAGGCGTAGGAAATTCTGATATAGCCTGAGTTTTATCAGGATCAATTTTTAACGTACCACCTCCCACCACATATCCCAAATATTTTACCTCCGCTAAGAGAAACTTACTTTTTTCCACGTTTATCGTCAAGTTCGCACGTCTAAGACACTGGG
Source organism: Diogma glabrata (assembly GCA_963693315.1). Classification (NCBI taxonomy): domain Eukaryota; kingdom Metazoa; phylum Arthropoda; class Insecta; order Diptera; family Cylindrotomidae; genus Diogma; species Diogma glabrata. The sequence continues at coordinate 163,538,449 of OY856188.1, read as the reverse complement.
AGATATCTTCTAACAGTTTCAGATGGGCCTCAAAGGTATCTGTAACTATTAGAAGATCATCCAAGTATACGAAGACGCACGACTTGAGATGTGGAGGAATTACTTGGTCCATCAATTTGGTCATTGTTTGCGGCGCATTGCACAGTCCGAAAGGCATTCTTACGAACTGATACAATGGCCGCCCTGGGACCGTAAAAGCAGTTTTCTCTCGGGAGTGTTTTTCTAACGGTATCTGCCAGAAAGCGTCTTTCAGATCCAAACTGGAAATGAAATTACTTTGTGGCAGACGACTCAAGATCCCATCTATCTGTGGAAGGGGGTAAGCATCCTTCTTAGTAACTGTATTGACCTTTCTACTATCCAAACAAAGACGATTCTTCCCAGGTTTGCGAATTAAGACCACCGGACTTGACCATGGGCTGTTGGAAACCTCTATAATACCCAGAGACAACATCCTATCCAGTTCTTCTCCCATCAGTTTCTCAATGGCGGGCGATATTGGATAGTGTCGTTGCTTGATGGGAGCTGCAGTCCCCACATCAATAACGTGTTCCAACAAATGTGTTCGACCCAGACCCATTTTTGAAAATGATGGTAGAAGCTGAATAGTGTTTTGTAGACGTGTTTGATTGTCCATAGACAATTCTGAAATTCCTGACTCCGTAGTCAAAAATGTAGGTAGGTTAAATATCGGGTTAAACAAACCAAAAGCGTTAAAGAAATCTATACCTAGATATAGATTTTGAGTCAAAGACGGGATAATGAAGACGTCCAGGGTTCTGACTTGGTTCATAAATGAAACCTTTGTTTTTACAAACCCCAAGATCTTCTGTCTTTGGCCATCGGCAGTACGAACTACGGCAGACGAATAAGTCAGAAGGTCTGGAGTCTGTACGATTTCTTTAGCAAAATCACCACCAATTACAGTCAAGGACGCTCCACTATCCAACAGTCCAGTATGTTGTTTACCCAATATTGACACTGTGGCATAAGATCTCACATCGTTGTCCAATTTCACAATAGAGGAAATGGTTTTAGTTTTAAACAAATGACGTTGTTGCCAATAAATACGAGAACGGAGCGCAGAGCGCGATGGAAGTTTCAAAGAGGATAATGCATCGACAAATATGTTTGAGCGTATTTTCAGGTATTCGTTCAATCGTTGTTGGAACGATTTGATTTTGGTCCATAATGGAGGTGGTTCAGTATGATCGGGTGTTCGTTTCAATAATTTCACATTAGTATCATGGGTGGGTACCAGTGTGTCAGAAGCAGTACCTTTAGACTGCGCTGCAGGGGCGTAAAAACTTTCATCCGGTTCGTTATGGCTTGAATTAACGGCAGGTGGTGGGCTCAAAGAATTATTCAGCAGATTAGAGGTTGAAGCCGAGTTTGAGCCTGCATCATAAAGAAATGGATTGGTAGACGACAAAGTTGTAGGAGCGGGAAATAACATATTTTTAGGCTCAGATGAGTCTAGGGTGTGTCCTGGGAGCGAGAAAAGGTGTTGTGATTCTGGCCCCCTCTTCGGTTTCCCCGACAATTATCACAATTAGGACACAACACATTGTCCTTTCCACATCCCCAACAAAACAATCGCTGAGATTCACGACAATCGTGCCACCGATGACCAGGTCGTTTACAGTTCCAACAAATAATTGAACTGCTTATTCGTCCCATATTGGGAGCAGGCTGTATTGCCGCAAGTTCGTTGGATGCAGCTGGTAACGATTCCGTTGGCAACTCGCTAATTTGAATTTGTGGAAATTCACGATCTAAATCCACCTCAGACACCGGTCTAGACGGTCTAATGTTATAATCTCGCGGTCTGGTCGTTGACTCGGCCCATAATTTTTCGCGATCACGGCAGAGCTGGCGCAGATGGTCTAGTCCATAAATGGTGACATATAGCAGTTCCCTCCTGATTTCTAATCGTAGGTTATTTCGAATCAGTGAAAGCAATTCGGCATCCGACATCGGGACTCTTAACTTATCTGCCAGTCGATAAATTGACTGTAAGAATTCATCAAATAATTCGGTGGGCCGCTGTTTCCTGGCCCTCATCCGCTCCTTTACCTCTTCGTCCGTCTGCCTGTCTTGAAATTCTATTCGAAGAGCATGACATAAGTCAGTCCAAATAAGCTGTCGGTTCTGGCGAAAATATCTCCAGAACCAATCAGCGGCACGATCTGTGAACAACAGGTACAGACAGCGGGTGATAATAGTAAAATCGTTATTTAAACACATCTCTGTCAGCCGCTCTATTCTGAAGATGAACGCTTCAACATCCAGACCATCGGGTCTGCCTGAGAACGTTACGTTCCAATTTCTAACTGTGGTAGAGTGCTGATCGAGATGTGTTCGTATTCTAGCTGGAGCAAGAGCAGGATGAGGTTCAGCAAACATTGGTGGTACTGGTACATTAGTTTGTACAAACGCATTTACTGGCGTATAATTTGAATGAACCGATTGATGTCTCGGGGTGGTGGGCGAGATTACATTATGCGCTAGGGGTAGTAACACTTCAGGTGCTGGAGCACGTGATTGCATCATTGAGTGATTAATTCTCGAAATTTCCTGATCGATGTGAGCATTTACTGCTTCCTGAAAACCTTGATCTTCCGCTGCAGCGGCACCATATATGGGAGATCGTTGAGCTATATTCACTCGCACTTCATCGGCGAGTCGAGATGGTGGAAGACGGTTTGCCAAAGGCGTGGACGAGGGCTGATTTCCGGTACTGGAACGACGTTGCCAACCTGCGGTAACAGATCGAGTCACAGGTCGCGGTGGGGGTGGCACTATTGTATAATTATTCTTATCTATCCCTCGAGGCAACCTCTGTAATTCTGCACGCTCACAAGCGGCTCGACAAATTGGGCAGGTGTGATTCTGCAACAACCAGTCGTTGAGGCAGATGTCATGAAAGAGATGGTTACACCGAGTGAGAAGTTTTACGTCGGCCGGCACTATTTCGTGTTGACAAACAGCACAAGAGCTGGACCTATCCAGAACGTCCATCTTATCAGTGGCAGACATTATGAATACTCAAACCGCCGCACAGGACCAGATCAATAAATGCACGTATATGGAGAGCGAAACGAAAATTATTACACTATCGATGTGAACGTTGAATCCAAATAAACAATTCAATTATCAACAGAAAAGATTATTTTATTCCAATATTTGAGTACTATGAATATATTTTAAAGCAGAGTTTTTAAAAAAAATTATATGGAAATTTAGCGATTCAAACCTCAAACAGCTACGCAATGTCTGACCAATTCGTCAATTATATTAAATAAGATTTATTATTGTCTTGATATTATTTCACTACTATTTACAATTGTTTTCCAAGATGCTGATATATGAACAGAACAATAAAAAATAAACGGTGAGATTCGAGAGAAAATAAGTAGACTACAAATATGGCAGAAGATGGCAATTACGAAAATACTACTGTGTTTTGTATCTGACTTGACTTAAACAAGGTAAAAATTGTACTGTGAGAGAAAACAAGTATACTAAAATATGGCAGAAGATGACAATTATATGAACTTTCCAGACCCAATTCCGGGCAGATCTGGGGGTTCCCGAGTCGCGGAAACAAGTGATGTGCAATTACCGTTGAGGTAATAATACAAAAAAAAATAGTCAGTATTACGCCACTGGTAAGGCAAGACTAATCTTAAAACTAACAATAGCAAATTATAACTAACATGCAATAAAAAATTTTGAGACTTAATACTACTTTACTTAATAATTTTTCTTTTTTTTTTTTTTTTTTTTTATTTATTTATTTTGAAGGGATCAAAAGAAACTTAGCCGTATTCCCAATTCTGGAATTTATAAATTTGGGGTAGTATAAAATTAGAGGAGTCAAACAAAAACTCACGGTTTGGATGCCGAAGTGTGCCACCCAATAAAAAAACAACCCTAATACCATAAGCTAATATTAAGGACACACCCGGAACTTTAAGGGTCAATTTGATCCCTTCAAGAATTCTTCGTACGATTAATCTTGGCTGCTGACTCTCTTGATGATAAATTTTGTGTTATATTTTTTTGTTGTTTCTTGATTGTCTCCCAATTTTACTTTATAAGGTGACTTTTTAAAATTTTTCTTGATTTCAAAATATTTCTTGACTTTGAAATATAACTTGACTTTTAAATTACGCTTAATTTTTTAATTTTTCTTGGCTATTAGTTCCTAAAAACGGAGAAAGAAAAGAATTAGCATCTAAAAATATCAGCCGTTTTATCTTAATATCTATATAAGAATTTTTTTTTGTTTTTTTTTTTTTTATTTATTTCTTTCCAAATATTTATTTACTTATTTATTCAAATATTTATTTATTCAAATATTTATTTATTTTTTTAATAAATAATTATTTAATTATCTTTCTTAATAAATATTTATTTATCAATTTATTTATTTATCTATTTTTTTAATAAATATTTATTTATCGACGACGGACGGACGGACCAATCACGGGGGGAGTTCATCACACCCGGGGTTGAAGGTGGTGACCGCCGATCTTTCTCATTTTGCTTTGTGGTTTTTTTATGCTTTTACTTTGGGACCAATGAAAATTGAAAGTGTTCTACGTTAAAAGGATGGGAAGTGGAAAAGGATAGGGAACAAGACGGGATGAATAAGGATGGGAGAAGGGAGGGTGAGACAGGAATAAGGTGGGGTATGTGCTGGTAGTGCCTCACCCAGCTGACGAGTGCTGATGGGATGGTCAGAAGATAAAATCCCCTGCACCACCATTCTATCAACAACACTCGGCAGCTGCGATCCACGCCACCCACACATACGGTAAGGTGCTGTGGCAGAGGTGGACCAGTTACACATCAGCATGACAGCCGAGCGAAATCTTCCCTCGACAGCGGGCCAATGCTGTCTTGGAAGAACTTCCTCGGTATCACCCGATGAGAACCAGCACACCTCAACCACAGGGAAGCTAGTATTGCCGGGAGGGGTCGCTAACGTTAGGCAATAGTAGCGCAGGTTGGGCTCTGAGGACCCCGCAAACCCGAAGACTGACCAGGTGACCAGACTCGGACGAGGTTTGGCGTATACACCAAACCACGTCGTTCTAGGTCTGGCACCTGAGACACCTTCGGCCTTTGAGACGTCTCCAGAAACCCACCCCGTAACTAGGGTCCGTGGGGTTGTAATGCCCATTGAGAATAATTCCGAAAAATTATTCTCACCCATGCGTTTTAAAAAAAGACAAAAAAAGGAGAATATTAGCTGGAGGCGTAGGGACGCAACTCCCCATCAAAGTACAGTCTGAGGAATCTCAGACTTCCTTTGCTCCTGCGCGTGTGAAGCAGGGAATTGCTTCTACGCCGCCAGAGTCTTTACTATTGTTTTGGTGGAAAAGAAAGTTAATTTTGAAGAAAAATTTTAAAAAAAAAAAAATTTTTCGAATTTTTTTGAAATTATGGAGGGACTCCTCCAGAGTCCTACATTGCTGTAGGGACCCTTAGAGGAGCCCCACGTTGGGCGCCAATTTGTAATGAAGCGCTTTCTTATTGGCGAACCAATAAGAAGGACATAGCAGGAAGCGTACCTAGCGAGATTGATTTTCAAGCCCCAAACTAGCTTCAGACCATGGGAACGATAAAGTAACCCTGCTACTTCAGCACAAATACAGACACGTACGCTATTCACGAAAATTTGCAGAAATGGAAAGGAATACAAGTGGAAAAACGAAGACTCTGGCGACCCCATTGGCGAAAGACCCACGATCAACACGTCCAACCCCTACGTTCACTCACATATGCCCACACACACACACTCCCACACACACACACCCACACACACACGCTCACACATACACACACACACACTCTCACACCCCCTTATCATTATGGCCGTAATAATGAAATAAATTTACTCACCCCATGATTAAACCCCGTCCTCCTATTCGAATTCCATCAGCCCTCCATCAGTGATGATTCATCCAACAGAAAATTGACGAATAATCCACTGGTGCGTGAACAATTCAGCAACAGTAGCAAATAAGTGGTGTAAATAATGAGTTGAAACTCCGATAGTATCAGCAAAAAATTGTATATGAATAATCAGTTGCAATAACCAAACTTTAGTAAAAATGTTGCGTTGAAAATACGATAATATCAGCAAAAATTGTATATATAAATAATCCGTTGAAATAATCAAACTTTAGTAAAAATGTTGCGTTGAAAATACGATAATATCAGCAAAAATTGTATATATATAAATAATCCGTTGAAATAATCAAACTTTGGTAAAAATGTTACGTTGAAAATACGATAGTATCAACAGAAATTGTATGGTGATAATCAGTTGAAATCATCAGAATTTGGCAAATATGTTGCGTTGAAAATACAATAATATCAGCATAAATCGTATATAAATAAATAATCCGTTGAAATAATCAAACTTTGGTAAAAATGTTACGTTGAAAATACGATAGTATCAACAGAAATTGTATGGTGATAATCAGTTGAAATAATCAGAATTTGGCAAATATGTTGCGTTGAAAATACAATAATATCAGCATAAATCGTATATAAATAATCCGTTGAAATGATCAGAATTTAGTAAAAATGTTGCGTGGAAAATACGATAATATCAACAGAAATTGTATGGTGATAATCAGTTGAAATAATCAGAATTTGGTAAATGTGTTGCGTTGAAAATACGATAATATCAGCAAAAATTGTATATAAATAATCCGTTGAAATAATCAGAATTTGGTAAAAATGTTGCGTTGAAAATACAATAATAACAGCATAAATCGTATATAACTAATCCGTTGAAATGATCAGAATTTGGTAAATGTGTTGCGTTGAAAATACGATAATATCAGCAAAAATTGTATATAAATAATCCGTTGAAATAATCAGAATTTGGTAAAAATGTTGCGTTGAAAATACGATAATATCAGCAAAAATTGTATATAAATAATCCGTTGACATAATCAAACTTTGGTAAAAATGTTACGTTGAAAATACGATAATATCAACAGAAATTGTATGGTGATAATCAGTTGAAATAATCAGAATTTGGTAAATGTGTTGCGTTGAAAATACGATAATATCAGCAAAAATTGTATATAAATAATCCGTTGAAATAATCAGAATTTGGTAAAAATGTTGCGTTGAAAATACAATAATAACAGCATAAATCGTATATAACTAATCCGTTGAAATGATCAGAATTTGGTAAATGTGTTGCGTTGAAAATACGATAATATCAGCAAAAATTGTATATAAATAATCCGTTGAAATAATCAGAATTTGGTAAAAATGTTGCGTTGAAAACACAATAATAACAGCATAAATCGTATATAAATAATCCGTTAAAATGATCAGAATTTAGTAAAAATGTTGCGTAGAAAATGCGATAATATCAGCATAAATTGTACATAAATAATCCGTTGACATAACCAAGATTTGGTAAAAATGTTGCGTTGGAACAAGGTACGGTAAGAACAGCCAAAACTTTGCTACAAATAATGCGTTGAAGCAAATGGCAGTAGCACCAATTTTATATTAACGATGCGTTGAAACAATTTCGCGATTCCGCAATTTATAATATGCATAATTCAATCATTCCGTATACTAAATGTGAACCAAGATGGACATTTAATATCATAAGAAAAAATATAACCACAAATTCAACAAAACGGCATATTCTAGAATCCGTACACTAGAGTGATCGATTGGCGTATGTTCATCATTGTGGATTGTGACCTTCCAATTAATAACACATGAATTTATTATCCGAAAAATGGATTTTAATTATATTCAATACAAGTTTAAATTTAAATTCAAAAAAAAACACAACAGTTTCTTGGATAATTACTTACATTAGATTGTAATAAATGAATAGCAACAACTAACTGACCTTCCGTTTGTTACAAATTTTTAATTGATTGCAATCACAAACATTTATATAATTTTTTTCTTATGGAAATTAATTCTTTTTTTGTTACTTTCGTACGGCACAAACAGATAATATTTTTTTTCTTTGATAACTTTACACTCACAATTTTTTTGTTTTAATTGGACACGTACATTTTGACTAAATAAATTAAATAAATTACGCTTATATCAATTAAGCTAATACTAGATTTTATCACTTAATTTTTTAAAAAAAAAATCGATTTAAATAGCGCACCGGACATGCAATCATAATCTGGATGAAATTTTTATATCCATCGACTGAATGCCACGAGAGATGTCAAACAACTCACAATGTAATAATGAGAGTCTTCGTCTCCGTCGAAATTAAACTAAGAGACCAATAGACGTACAGTGGCCTAATATATAGCAAAATTTTTGTCTCGAAAAAACTCGAATACGATGTTTTGGAAATTAATTTCCATCAAGTTTCAATTGTTGGGAATTTTTCAAAATTATACTAAACCGTTCGTTATTTGATACTATTGCACAACGACAAGGTTGTAACACAAAATATTTCCGACCCATCAACAACATTCACCATTGAATTCAAAATGAATCAAATGCAAGTTCAATTGGTGTTATGGCGTTTAGATACTGCAAACTACAATACAAAATCACATTATAGTGAAACGGAAAAATTATTTTGAAAGAAAATAAGACAATAGAATGTTTAACAAAAACGAGATATTAAATCTTTGAATGTTGATGACTGAAAAAAATACGCACAGCCGACTTAGGGTTTAAAAAAAATTAATTGTTCAATTACGGTTGATGTTAGAGAATTCAAACTTTTAGTAGTTTATTGAATGTAACCATAGCTCGCGTCAATTTTAGGGTGTTGTAAAATTAAATTCTGATTAAAGTTTAGCGGTTATACGGATGATGATTAAAGAAAATTATCAATTAATTCAAATTAACCAATACTATATTATATTAATGAATAAATAAATCAGGGTAATTAGTGCCATTTTCCCTCTCCTATACGTCCGTCCACCTATTGCAGATTTAGTCAGATTTTAAGAAATATAAGGAAACTATGGGTTAAGGAAACTACATGAAATATGACTATTGATGACGAAGGGATGAGAATCTATTACAAGTGGTACAGATTAATATAAGGAACAACAACTAAGGAAACTGCGACTGTAATACACTGCGTTCTGACATTATGCCAGACTATCCATTACAACTAGCAGCAAAGTCAACCTTCAATAGCATCAAAGCTAAAAAAGCACAGCATTTTAACAAAATTTTTGAATTTGGAGCACAAGTATTTTTTGTTTTAAATTAATTTAATTTTTTGATAGCTATATATCTGATTTTATTGATAAATATTTGTATTTTCTTCTTCAATTTTAAAATATTTTTAGAAATTATGTACATATTAAGGGAATTTTTTGTTTATTTAGGGGTGTTGTTGGTCGCTGTGTTTGCGATTGTTGTAGCGACACAACATACGTTCGTGGTTTTATTCGCTGCAACATTTTTCTACCTTTTTGCCATCATTATTCGGCTTAACCACAATTCATTTAAATTCCCAGCAGTTTCAGCAGGTAACCCAGAACCTGAAGAAACTGCTGCATCTTCTGGACCCCCAACCTTTACTTTTACACAAGACCAGCTTCAGGCACTGGTCGCAGAGCAGGTCGCAGCTGCTCTTGCTAATATGAACTTTGAAGGTACATCTTCAAATCCTCCACAATCTCCACCACCTCCTGCTGCGTTACCTCCACCTCCCACAGCTTCAACTTCTTCGGCAGCTATGCCACAAATTGATCACGTAGCTATCAAAATTCCTCCTTTCTGGTCTGAGACTCCAGACCTTTGGTTCATAACTCTTGAGGGGCAGTTCTTGTTGGGGCGTATCAGGTCCCAACAAACTAAGTATGGCCACTTACTTACCATGCTTACTCCCACACTGGCGAAATTAGCCAGTGATATCTTGGTTAACCCCGACCAAGATTTCCCATATGATAGGCTCAAAGAGGCTCTTATAGCTCGCCTATCCGGTAGCACTTCAGATCGCATACACAAAGTGTTACGCGGTATGGACCTTGGGGATCTTAAGCCCTCACAATTACTCCGGGATATGACTACTGAATCCCGTAATACGTTTTCAGAGGCAGCTCTTAAAGTCCTTTGGGTGGAGAAACTTCCACCTGCTGTCCGCGCTGCTATCGCTACTGTCAATGATGATCTTCAGAAGACAGCAGAGATAGCAGATAATGTTTTCAATGCCCTAAGGGGTTCGCAAGTTAATGCGGTATCTAACCCTGCCGCTTCTTCTCTCCCTTCTTCTTCTTCTTCCTCAAGTGAAATCATATCACTTGAGGAAAAATTCAAAAAACTGGAGGCACAAAACGTGCAACTCCTCAATGCCATTCAAAGGCAAAATTTCTCCCAACCTCCTCAACAATACCGAAGTAGATCTAAGGATCGAAACGGTAATCATAATTCAAATTTCAGTCGGAATTATTGCTCTCCCATGCGACCTCGGTCCAGGTCTCGCGTGCAAATGTTTGATGGAATCTGCTACTACCATCACTATTCACTACTACAAGGGAGATGCAAAAAAATGCTACCCTGAGTGTAAATATTATTCTGATCACTCAAATTCCATTGCCTCAAAATCTTCAAAAAACTATTAGATTCATCACATGTGACGGCATGTGATGACAATCATTCTCAACTCCGTCTTCTGGTCCTCGACATTTCTTCATGCAAGACTTTCCTCGTTGATACAGGTGCCGAAGTTTCAGTTCTCCCCGCTACTATGGAGGAAAAAATTTCAAGAAAATCAGACTTCTACCTCTACGCAGCTAACGCGACTAAAGTTAGCACTTACGGTACACGGTCTTTAAACTTAAACATTGGTCTCAGACGAGTGTTCTGTCAGACCTTTGTTATAGCCGATGTTACCACTCCTATCCTAGGAGCTGATTTTCTCAATAAATACGGCCTTTTAGTGGACATTAAAAACCGACGTCTTGTCGATCCACTAACTTCTCTATTTACTTTGGCTAAACTCTCCACTTCTCCAGCACCTTCTTTAACTTTGATCAACGATTCGGTCAATGTAGAAATTCTTGATTTACTCAAAAATTTCAAGGACTTAACGTCCAAAAATGATCTTGTTAAACATGTGAAACATAACGTAACTCACGTTATTGAAACACGTGGTCCTCCCGTTTCTTGTAAGTATCGTCAACTTGCTCCAGACAAATTGGCTATCGCAAAGGCAGAATTTAATCTTATGTTATCCCAAGGCATCTGCCGACCTTCTAACAGTCCTTGGGCTTCTCCTCTCCATCTCGCTAAAAAGAAGAACGGCGAGTGGAGACCTTGCGGTGACTACCGTGCTCTAAATAACATTACAATTCCGGATCAATATCCTATTCCTCATATTCAGGATTTTTCGCATCAACTACATGGATGCCAATTTTTCTCCACAATTGATCTCGTCCGCGCATATCATCAAATTCCTATTGATGAGCGCGATATTGCAAAAACTGCAATTTCAACTCCGTTCGGACTCTTTGAATTCGTTCGAATGACTTTCGGATTGCGAAATGCTGCGCAATCTTTCCAACGGTTTATGCATTCCCTTCTTCGAGACCTAAATTTCTGTTTCATCTACATAGATGACCTCCTTATTGCTTCTGAAACCTATGAGGAACACCTCAAACATCTTAGGACTGTTTTTGACCGTCTTTCTGACGCTGGTCTCATTATCAACGTTGATAAATGCAACTTTGCTAAAACCAACGTTGACTTTCTTGGACATTCCATTGATTCAACTGGAATTAAACCTACTTCTGAACGTGTCGATGCTATCAACTGTTACGAACGTCCCGAAACAGTTATGCAACTCCGCCGTTTTCTTGGAATGATTAATTTCTACCGCAGGTTCATTCCTCACGCTGGTGGCAATCAAGCCATCCTAAATGATTTTCTCAAAAGTTCCAAAAAGAATGACAAACGGGTCATTCAATGGTCTGAAGACGCCATTCAAGCCTTCGATCTTTGCAAGCGGCAACTTAGTGAGGCTACAACTCTTTCTCACCCCTCACACTCTGCCCAACTTGCCGTTATGGTCGACGCTTCCGACAAGGCACTTGGCGCCGTTGTTCAACAAAAAATTAACGATTGTTGGACACCTCTTAGTTTCTTCTCTGTGCGACTCAATGAAACGCAACAGAAATACAGCGCTTATGATCGCGAACTCCTTGCAGCTTACTCTGCAATTAAACATTTCCGGTATCTCCTTGAAGGTAGAACCTTCACTCTTTTCACCGATCATAAGCCACTCATTTACGCTTTGTCGCAGAATCCTGCCAAAGCTAGTCCTCGCCAATTCCGTCATCTTGATTTTATCAGTCAATTTACGACTGATATTCGTCATATTTCTGGAATTGATAATGTAGTTGCCGACACACTTTCTCGTGTTGAGCAAATATCAATTCCAGAAAATATTAACTACGACGAAATTGCTGATGCTCAGTTCAACGATAACGAACTAAAGGAATTAGTGGACACTAGTCCCACACTTCAATTCCGTGCCTTTCCATTATCGTTTGGCAATTCTAGTGCCAAAACTATTTTGTGTGATACTTCTTCTGGTAATCCACGACCCTTTATTCCAAAGCAATTTCGTCAGTCTGTTTTCGAAAGTCTTCATAATTTATCTCACCCAGGAGTCCACAGTTCTGTCAAACTTCTTTCTGAAAAAGTCATTTGGCCATCCATTAAGAAGGATGTACGACAAATGGCACAGAACTGCCTGGCTTGCCAAAAGGCAAAAGTTTCTCGCCATACTCAATCTCCTTTAGGTAACTATCCTCAAACTTCTCAACGATTTGCCGAGATTCATATGGACATTATTGGTCCACTTCCTACCTCTGAGGACAAACGTTATTGTGTCACTATTATTGACCGTTATACTCGATGGCCTGAAGCCATTCCTATCTCGGATATTACAGCTGAAACGGTAGCATCAGCTCTCTACTCCAATTGGATTGCTCGTTTCGGAGTACCTTCAGTAATCGTCACTGATCAGGGCTCCCAATTCGAATCCAATCTCTTTAACGAGTTGTCAAAACTTATCGGTTTCGAACGTAAACGTACTACTAGTTACAATCCTAAATGTAACGGACTAATTGAACGTTGGCACCGAACTCTTAAATCCGCGATTATGGCCTACGACAGAACGGACTGGACACGAATTTTACCGTCAATACTACTTGGTTTACGAACCACTTTCCGTGAAGATTTCCAATCTTCATCGGCTGAGCTCATCTACGGTACTAACATACGTCTTCCAGGAGAATTCTTTAGCCAAAACTCTAACTCCACTCCACAATCTGATTTCGTTTCACAGTTGAAACAACATTTTACTCACCTTCGTCCATCTACTGCGTCAAGACACACTTCTCCTAATGTTTTCGTTTCCAAAAATCTCCAGTCTTGTTCGCATGTTTTCTTACGTACGGACTTAGTACGTAAAGCATTACAACCGCCATACGAAGGTCCTTTCAAAGTCATCAGCCGCGATGATAAAAATTTCGTTATTGACCGTAAAGGTCAACATATTCGAGTTTCCATCGACAGATTAAAACCTTGCTTTAGGGAACAATCTGAAGATGACTCATCTCAAAACTCACCTACTTCGAGTACTAATCTCAGTCGCGCAGACGAAACTTCGTCTTCTACAGATATTGTCCATCCTACTTCTTCGGACACAATCCGGTCTTTTCCTTCTACCTCCGCAGAAACAAGGCAACGCGACGCTAAGGCAACTGTACCACCTAAAAGGGTTAGATTTAATCCCATTCCTCAAACTCAGATATTCCATCCTGCATCTTCAATTACGCGAGCAGGTAGAACCACTCGTACCCCTGCTCGTTTCCTTCGTGCTGTAGCACATTAATCTCTATATCGTCCCATCTTCGATGGCACTAGGGGGGGAGTGTTGTGGCGAACATCAAAATTAAAAATTTTAAATTCAAATTTAGCATGCGATGCATTGCGATCAATAAAAATTGATCAAAATTTTAAAAAAACAAAATAATATTCATTAATAATTTTTCCTCAATTTTAAAGAGTTCATGTTTTTCTGATTTAGTAAAAAGTTTTTTATTATTTGAAATTCCCTTAATATTTTGATTACAGTTTTAAAAAATGTTTTTCCGCAAAAGTTGGCTTTAAACTTTTTACCTATTGATTTTTTTTTAGTTAATTGTTAGTAACAATTATATGAGATATTAATATAGAACAAAACAATTATATGTGAAATATGTTTGAAATGATGTCAGCAATTGGAATTTTAATGTTATCTTTAATCGATTAAATATTGTATTTAAAACTGAAAATATTATCTGGTGTCTTTTAAACTAAGAATTAAAAAGACAGTTGTTTAATTCTTTTTAAATAAAATTAAAGTTATATTAAACTTTTGAAATATAAGTATTTGCTGAATTGGAATTTGGAGAGAGAAGAATTTATTATTTCTAAATCATCTCCAGTTATGTGTTTATTGCATGAAATGTTTTATCCTGAATATCATTTTAAATTAGAGGATATTTCAACTATCTTAATTCTCAACATTGGATATACTTATCATAAAATTGGCAAATCTGTTATTGGAATATATTGAATTACTATAGCGTGAAATACCAGCTATAAACCCAGAACCAGAAATTGAATACCAAGTTAATTTAACAGTGAATAATACAATTACTTCGATGCAATGATTACCTTAAAAACAGACACTCAAATGTCGAAAAGGATTAAGAATTGCGGTTAAGCTGTAAGTAATGTGTAACAGGATAAAAAACGAGCACCACTGTTTTCTAGTGTAATGAAAACTGTCGGCAAATTTCCACATACTCATTTATGAAAGTCTGGCAATGACAATTCTACATTTTCCAAAGAACAAAACAAAAATGACATCTATGATTCATTATATGAAATTATAACACAAAAAAAACATGACATTTCATACTTCCATGAATAATCTTGTTATCCAACTGAAATTTACAATAGAAAGTATATATTTTAATTTAGAATTTGTACAATATGTAAAGTTTCTTTTATGCAATAAATATAGATTACATATTTTACTGTTATCTACTCACGAAAATAAATGAATTAAACTTTTATAACAGGAATAAAATGATGTAAATTTTTCAAGGAAACCCTAATATATCGATCTCTTTCGGTTAATATTTAATAATGTAAATTTTTTTATCATCTCGTTTTTTTCTTAAATTTCAAAATCCCGCTTATCTAGAAAAAGATATGATTAATCAATTTTTCCATGTAACAAAACGAAAAACAATTCAAAAATGTTATATAAAATTGATTTCAATTAATTATATTAGAAACAGATTGATGAATACGGTTCAATAACTCATTTGTGACTCAGCAGCGGCATATTAAAAAACATAAAAAACATGGAGTCTCTACAACCACACACTATGTTGCCGATGTCATCATATTGAAACAAAAAAAATTAATATATTGAATTAAAATTTACTTTGATTCGAAATTTATTTTCTATATGACATCAGAAGATAATTAGAAAATAGAAATGCAAAATTTATAGAATATTCTAAAATATTAATGAAATTATTAGTTAAACAGTCAACACCCTTAATTCTTTTTTTAAATTTAACAATGAAAACACAAAAAAAATTACACGTCCATACGATTATTTTTTGACTTTTTGAATAAGATTTTAAAGAATTTAAAGAATACCAACAGAAACACTTATTATACTTTAATACTTCTAATTTTATATTAATAACAACACTTACTACCAGTAACTAGACTTTTTAAGTCGTAATACCAAAAATTAACTATTTGTTAATTTATTCCAGTAAGCAAAATTTTATTTTATAGAAATTTATCAAAAAAAAATCAATCTTTTCTTCTGAATCGTAACACCAAAAATTAACTATTTGTTAATTTATTCCAATAAGCAAAATTTTTATTTTATAGGAATTTATCAAAAAAAATCAATCTTTTCTTCTGAATCGTAATACCAAAAATTAACTATTTGTTAATTTATTCCAATAAGCAAAATTTTATTTTATAGAAATTTATCAAAAATTCAGTCTTTTTCTTCTGAATCGCAACACCAAAAATTAATTATTTGTTAATTTATTCCAATAACAGGTTAATTCCAAAATTTCCACAAGAGAAAAATTTCCATCTCAATCTTTTGAAGATTTTAAACAAAATTTATAAAAAGATTTTACGCAGAATTTATTAAAAAAAGATTTATCAAAAGAATTTTTAATCGTTTTCATTTAAAATCATAACACTATTTAGAATTAACTATTTATTAATTTAAAGGTAATTAAAAGGTATCCACTTGTTTCACAGTGAACAAAAATTTAATACGAAAAATCAACTCACCCACGGAATTAACAGCTTTCTCAGTTGAGTGCTTCCAACTTAAATTTGAGTTTTCCCCCAAAAAGGTTGAGTGAATGGTTGTCAATTTTCCAACAAGTTCTTCCCAAAAATAATGAATTGATTTGTTTTCTTTTCCAAAGTGCTTTTCCAAGGTGAAATGATGTTGTTCTTCCCAAAAATAATGAATTGATTTGTTTTCTTTTCCAAAGTGCTTTTCCAAGGTGAAATGATGTTGTTCTCCCCAAAAATAATGAATTGATTTTGTTTTTCTTTTCCAAAGTGCTTTTCCAAGGTGAAATGATGTTGTTCTTCCCAAAAATAATGAATTGATTTTGTTTTTCTTTTCCAAAGTGCTTTTCCAAAAGGTGAGTTGCTGTGTGGTACTATTTTGTTGATGGCTTTGTAGCAATGTCGCTCCTGGCAAGGTCGCCAAATATGTTGTGCCCAGACACTTCAATATGTGGATAACAAAGATGCAAGAAACGGGCCCTTAATCCTCCGATCGGTGATACTATTATAATTGTCGTATGTCGTATGTATCGTATGTATAAACACAATAACTTTATTTTATTAATAACCACAGGTTAAACTTTATTTTAATAACCACAATTTATTTTCTTTAGTTTTAACACAAATTAATATAATAATTAATTTCAATTAATTTTCTTTACTTTTAATACAAAATTAATATAATATTTGAAATTTAATTCACAACTATAAAAATAGAAATTGATCAGGAGCTTAGCTCACTTTCGTTACCACACAACAACTGATTGTTGATTCGTTTCTAACGAATCTCCACAACTTGGTGTACGTGATAAAAAACACTGTTTTGCATTTTTGTGAAAATATTATACAGAATGAAAAATAAGAACCCGCGTTCTTATTTCATTTCATGAAAAAAATAATTCTTATAGAATTTGTTTATTAATTAAATTTTTAATTTAAAACGATATTTTAAATTGTGAAATGAGATATTGAATATAATAATTTTAACGTACACTGGATACGTAAAGTATACTGGTTAAGAAAAGTGAAAAGGTGGGTTGGACACCACATTATACATTTATTATTAGTTTATTAGTCGAAGTATGGTTATAAACATAAATTAAAATCGAATTTTTAAACCAATAGACAGTACAAACTAATTTCGTCAATATTTAGGAACAGTCATCTTTTAAAGTGGGTTTAAAGGTACTTTGGATTATTTTCAACCTATGCCAATTTCGTTATATTCAAAAAATGGCAACTGTTAGAAAAAACTGAATACGATAGAGATTTTAGATAAGTTTTTTATAGAAGTTAGTTCATAGAAGTTTTGTAGTTAAATAAAAATATTTGCTTAGAGAGAGGACAGCTTTACAAATCTGTATTCGTAAAGATGTGTTCATTTGTATTGCTGGTAATGATGTAAGACTGTTGTTAGTGTGATACTATTGCTGAAGATGATGGCACACAATTTAGCTTTTATGTATTTAATGTTTAAAAATATCGAGAAAAAAATTATTAAAATAAAATCAACAAAATATATAACTTATTCATTATCTTTTATTTAAGTAGGAAACGGGTAAAAATACATTTTAAGACAAATTTTTCCTAAAATAACGATTAGTTTAAACGAGAAATAAATAAAATTTTGAATAAAATCTACTTATTTCAAAGAACAGTTCATGCTGTCACCTAAGTTATTTTTGTGTAACTATATACAAATTATACACAGTACCACCCTACGATTAAATACAAACACCATCAAACGCACCAATACTACAAATTAGATGCTTCACTCAAAAAGTCTAGTTACTTTTCCTTAGATATTTATTCAATGGTACAATTACAAGTTAAAAAGAAAACTTGGATTCTGTTCTATTTTTTCGTTACAAATATTAACCCAGATTGATTGTGATTGGTTGATTTTTATTCACAAGATAATATTAATACCTGTTATACAAAAAAAACATCCCAAATACGATAAACAAACAAAAATCACAAAAAAAATTCAGTACAACTTCTACACCACTAATTTCTACGATGGTATTTTTTAGGTATAGTGTATTCTTTTCGGCTGTACCGAACAAGTTCCAACACCGAATTATTGAATTTTGTATTCTTTTGGAATGAATTTCAATATCAAAAAAAATAATTCGGTGTTGGAACTGTACTGAAATTTGTTCGGTACAGCCGAAAAGAATACACTAGTAGATTCCATATAAAAATCTACCTATTGCAACGTGCTTCATTTTGGAATTTCGGAAAAGTTTTGGTGCCAATCGACTATAAATGATAAGCGGAGACGGAAAACCAAAATGAAAAAAAAATGTATATATATATATATATATATATATATATATACATATATATATATATATATATATATATATATATATATATATATATATATATATATATATATATATATATATATATATATATATACATATATTTTTTTTTTTTTTTTTTATTCAAAGTTCGGTGTTGGAACTGTACTGAAATTTGTTCGGTACAGCCGAAAAGAATACACTAGTAGATTCCATATAAAAATCTACCTATTGCAACGTGCTTCATTTTGGAATTTCGGAAAAGTTTTGGTGCCAATCGACTATAAATGATAAGCGGAGACGGAAAACCAAAATGAAAAAAAAATGTATATATATATATATATATATATATATATATATATATATATATATATATATATATATATATATATATATATATATATATATATATATATATATATATATATATATATATATATATATATATATATATATATATATATATATATATATATATATATATATACATATATTTTTTTTTTTTTTTTTATTCAAAGTTAGGCATGTTTAGTGTTAATTATAACAAATTATAAATTAACGTCTCTGAATATCCGAAGATACCATGCCAACTAGGGATAAGAATGGAATAAAAATTAAGATTCTCTGAGAAATTTATGAACGTTAACTTTAAAGCCTTGAGGATTAAATTCATCAGGAAAAACCCAGGAAGGTAAGGCATTCCAAAGATGAGAGACTCTGTTGAAAAAGTCACGTTGGAAGGCTACAGTTCTACACCTAATTATTTGAACTGTAAAGGGATGCGCTGCTACGTTTGCTCTGGTGTGACGCGAAAGGTTTGCTGATTTAGGTAAAATCGATTTGATCTCTTCAGAAGCTCGCTCATCCATAATATATTTATAAAATATAGTCAAATCAGCAACATTTCTTCTGTGCTGCAAGGAATCAAGACCGTTAGTAAGACTTGGGTTACCAATGAGTTTAATAGCTCTACGCTGTACAGAATCAAGGCAGTTGAGACTACTCAAGTAAGCTCCACCCCATATGTGAGAACAGTATTCCATGCAGGGACGTATAAAAGATTTATAAACTAAAAGAAGTTGTTCGCTATCGAAAAACTTACGACATCGCCCCAAAAATCCTAACTTTTGAACAGCATTCTTAGCCAGATTAAAAATATGAGAATTCCACTTCATATTATTTTCAATCTCAACTCCTAGAAGTCTGACAGACTCATTCTCTAAAAGATTTTTGGGGCCAAACGTTAATGGCAAAGGATTGGGTGTCGTTATCCTAGAAAAATGACAAACCTGTGTTTTGCTTGTATTGAATTCAACACTGTTAGCAATACCCCAATCCATAATTGTTTTAAGATCAGTGTTAAGGGAATCTATCAACTTTGATCTACACTCACTAAGCGCTAAGGGTGTATATAATTTAGGTGCTTCATGAGACGCATGAAGCGTGCTGTCATCAGCAAAACTATGTATAGGATGAACCGTTGAGTCCAACAAATCATTAATATAGATAAGAAAAAGAGTTGGTGACAAAGCGGAACCCTGAGGAACTCCTGCATTAGTTGAAAAAGTATTCGATGATACGATGATTGACCCGAAATTTTCGATCAGATATAAAGCTCTGTGTCCAAGATATAAGCTGCTCGTCTAAACCATAGGATCTTAATTTGCATATAAGGTTGTTATGCCAAACTTTGTCAAATGCCTTGGAAATATCAAGACCAACACCGAATGTTTCTCCAAAGTTTTCAAGCGACTTGTTCCAGATATGAGTGACAAAAGACAGCAAATCTCCCGTCGCTCTTCCTTTTCGAAATCCATATTGTCTCTCATTAATTAATTTGGAAGACTCTAAGAAGCTCATTAAATTAAAATTGACCTATTTCTCAAAAATTTTAGCAACTACCGATAAAATTGAAATGGGTCTGTAATTCGTAGGATCAGTCTTACTGCCCTTTTTTGAAACTGGCTGTACACTAGCCATGTTCTAAATTTCAGGAAAAATTCCTTTCTTATATGACAAATAGAAGATTTTAGTGAGGATTGGTGCTAGCTCCCTAGCAAATGTTTTAAGTATAATCGGAGGAATAAAATCAGGGCCTGTTGCCTTGTTAGTATTGATTTTTAAAAGCATTTTTCGAACAATGTTTTTCCGAAAAATTATCCGCCTCATTTTATAAGAAACTTTAGAAATAGGTTTAGGTTGGAAATTAGGTTCTTTTAAAGTAGAATTTAAAGAGAAATAATGCCCAAGCAAATTAGCTTTCTCTTTTGGATCAATGATAGGGACATCTCTATTAACAAGAGGCGGTAGGGAAGATTTACAAAAGTTGCTTTGGACAGCCTTTGCGGCTTTATAGAAATTGCGTGAACCAGTCGGATGTTCTGCGAATTTAGATGCTTTTTTCCTATTAAATAGATGTTTCTCTTCATCTATTAACTTACGACATAAATTTCTCTCTTTACGGTACTGTCTAAGGTTTTCATCGGTTTTGTTTTGATTATACTTTCGAAAAGCCTTTTTTTTAACTTTTATAGCTTTTTTGCATTTACTAGAAAACCATAGATCAGTTTTTGGAATGATCAATTTATTAGGAATAAATCTGTGCATACCATCAATTACAGTTTCAGAAAAATTTGATGCAGCTATGTCTGGGTCTTGGCCGGTAAGGCAATAGCGTTTCCAAGGAAAACATCTAAAAAAACTTTTAAGTCCTTGCCAATCCGCAGCTTTGTAATCCCAAACATTGCGAGGATTCGCTTTAAATTGTTTTGGAATTTGTATATTTAGTTGTGTGGAGATCAAATTATGATCTGAACCACCCAATGGTTCTGATATTTTAAATTGAACCAGATATGGATCGTTTGTCAAAAATAAATCAAGTAAATTACTACTTTGACCAGGAATGTCAGGAACTCTGGTTGGCAGGTCTATTATTTGAGTAAAATTGTGATAAAGAGCAAACAACTCAGCCTGTCTACCAACCTCGTCAGTTTTAGAACTGTGTGTAAGCCATTCTTTATTGTGGACATTAAAATCTCCAAGAACTATAAACTTTGCATTAGGATACTCAACCAACCTATCTATCTTCTCAGATAAGTCATGAAATAAATTAGAGTTCTCAGGTGAATTAGGTGAACGGTAAAGTCCAAAGACAAACAGCGTTTGACTTGGGCAACTAATTTTTAGTGACACCATATTGTGAAATTTTGCATTTAATTCAAATTTATTTAATCTCACATATGGTATAGTATCCCTAATATAAGCACAAACTCCATGCTTAATGTAGAAAGAGGATTCAAGTTCATAATTGGGACAAAGGTATCTGTTTTTATCTAAGGTCACAGCACGCGCACTGATAATCGTTTCCGTTAAAAACAAAATATCAGGTTTCATGGTTTCAAGAAAAAGATGGACTGAATTAAGGTTTATATTCAATCCTCTTATGTTCGCATAGCTGATAGACAATTTTGCCATTTTAACTCAGAGAAATATCAATGAAAAACATACATACGAAAACCACAGTAATATATATATATATATATATATATATATATATATATATATATATATATATATATATATATATATATATATATATATATATATATATATATATATATATATATATATATATATGGCAATTCCGCGGTAATCGATACCAGAAAGTATAAAAAATAGCTTGCAAATATGTATACTTAAATAGAAAATTGTTAGGCTTTATAATTTAATTTATCATTATTTAAAAGAATTTCTATAATATTTTCGCCGATGTTCGTAATATTTCGTTCAAGCCAAGTGAGCGGGTTTCGAAGTCTAATATGGAAAAAATTTACTATAATTGCAAGACGATTTTTACGTCAATCACATTGACAAGCCGCCATTAACATTTGCTGTCTATACTGCGACTCATTATTATTTGTTGAAAAAAAAATTGAAAGCGATCAGGTAAGTAGTAATCATTTTATTGATGATATTGTAATGCAGGTATTTCTGTAACGCCCGTCACAAAATGTATTGAAAAGTTCATCCTACATGAGGTATACTCGCTTTTATTTTGTATTGATCTTACAAAAGTAAGGTAGTAGGATTAAACAATACTTGAAAAATATTCGTGTGCCTTAAAATAGACCTTGCGTTAAAATATAGGCTGATTTATTTGTGTAACACCCGTCACACCTTGCACCCGTTACAATTTTCTTCACTAATGTTATAATTTTTTAAGTGCACAATAGGAATGTAAAACGTTCCTCTATGTGTTCCTCTATGTGTGTCTATGTATGTGGAACACATACAATATCCCTGTGTGAAAAAATTGATTTTATTTATTTAATCGTATGATTTAAAGATACAAAAAAAATGTTTACAAAACCACAAGTCCTTAGTCCACAACCAAATCTCTCAAATAATTAACGCCTTCTACGGGAACCTCATTTAACTTGTTTATACCACCATTGAATTTGAGTAAGGGACATTCATGAATGATGGTTGGACATTCAAATTGATGGTTTTTTCAGACGGATGCCCAGTTCAAAACAGATTTACTATTTCCAGTGTCTATTACAGTGGGAAAGACTGGTGGGTGGGCTTTCTTTGTCACTAGTCATGGTATAAGGGCGCTGTCGACGGTTGTGTGCAACTGCGAAGTATAGACTTTGGTGGGCAATAAAGTCTCGGTGAACTTTTATCAACACAGTCTGGGAATATTATGAATATTTGTCTTCAAATCCAAAGGGCGTTAAATATCATTTCGTCAGTAAAAATGACATTCATGATCTTTAAAACGAGTTAAAGAACCGATGGAATAATGGAATAATTTAACGATACTACCTCAACTGCAAAAACAGCAATATTTCAGATACTTGAGTAGAAATTCCATTTCATATGGTCTTCAAACTCCCAAAACTCCCAGGGGGTTCAAACTCCCAAAAATGTCTTTTGTTTATAGATAACAATAATCATAAAAGTCCAAAATAATAAAGAAAGTCTCAAAATTTACTTAAGAATTTGTTTAATTTATACTCGTAACACCCGTCACAAATCTTTTAACACCCGTCACAAACTTTTATTGTAAAAGAAAAATATAAAAAGTAATATATCCACAAAATACTTAAGAGTATAGGAACGAAAGATTCTTTAACTCACAACCTATATATTAATTTTGCGAGAAATATTTATAAGTTAGCTAAATTCTAATGATTCGTCAACAAGATAGCATATTTTGCAAGAGTACTCGTAACACCCGTCACAGGGCTTAAATCTATTATTACATCTAAACGCTTGAATAATTCCTAACGTGTTTTTGTTTTACTTTAAGAAATCATTTAAATGAATTGAATTATATTCAAAACACTGAGATTTTTGTTCTAATTTGGAAACTATATCAGTTTAAATGAGTACAAATGTAACACCCGTCACTGCGGAATGGCCCTATACATATGTATATATATATATATATATATATATATATATATATTAGACTGGTCGTTAAAAACTAAATTTTCCGAGACGCCCCCTAGAAAAATTCTTTGTGGTCAAAAAACCACAATGGCATTAATTTTTTTTTTTTTAAATCAAAAGAACACGTGCCGCAAAATCGTCGAAGTTGATTTTTTGAAAAAATCGTAGATTTTTTCAAATATCTCATAAATTATGCAGATGTCAAAAAAAATCACATAACCATTTTTGTAGGAAATTTAATTTTCTACAAAAAAGGTCTATGTCATTTTTTCCCGAAAACGTATAGTTCTCATGATATTTTGAAAATGAACTTGTAAGTTTTCGTAATTTTTAAAAAACAAAAAATAAAGATGACGAAAAAGTCCTAATTTTCTTCTTATGCTATAGAATGAAATGTATAAAAAAATAATCGTGACAAAAAAAATCAAAATTAGTACTTTTTTGTCGAAATTTTCATCATTAAGTTTTACGAGTTTCGACGAATTTCAAGTTTTATTTTAAAATCATCAGAAATATAGGTTTTAGGAAAAAAATGACTTGAACCTTTTTTGTAGAGAATTGAATTTCCTACAAAAATGATTATGTAATTTTTTTTGACATCTGCATATTTTATGAGATATTAACAATTTTATCAAAAAATAAACTTCGATGATTTTGCGGCACGTGTTCTTTTGACTTAAAAAAAAAAAAATAGTGCCGTTGTGGTTTTTTGACCACAAAGAATTTTTCTAGGGGGCGTCTCGGAAAATTTAGTTTTTAACGACCATATATATATATATATATATATATATATATATATATATATATATATATATATATATATATATATATATATATATATATATATATATATATATATATATATATATATATATATATATATATATATATATACATATATATTAAGCTTGCCAGATTTTTTTTGGAGGTATTCCGGGCCGGAAAATCCAGGCGGTTTTTTTATAAATCCGGGCAAAATCCGGGCGACAAGTGTCAAAATTTCCATTTGAAAAGCCGGGCGAAATCCGGGCGAAATACAAAATTTTTAAAAATCGCACGGAAAAGAAGAAAACAAAAAGACTATATTTTTTCATAAATAACCTTTCAAAACTCTTTATTGCTTTGAAATTTTGAAATATATTTTGTTAATAATATCTTTAATTCTGTTTATTACAGAAAGTTCTATGCTTAAATTGTCAACATTGTTTTCAATCAATCTCCATCGAAGTCGATGACTGTCCACTCTCTTGAGTACCAAACAAACTATCAGCTCTCATTTTGTATTTTTCACTTCCAGCAACTTTTTGGAGAAAACCAGCATCTTCTTTTATTTTTGTATAAAACTCTGGACATGTCTCCTTCCAGTTGAATTTTACCATCAATTGTGCCCGAACGTTTTCCAGTGTCGATTTGCCTTTTTCTTTTGTCCAAATGTCATTGATGTGAGAAAATACGCGCTCAGTTGTCGTATTGGCCGCTGATATAACTAAACCAAACTCCACGATTTGCAGCAAACGATTGAACGAACGAGAGCACAATATATAAATTATAAAACGTTGAAATGATGTCAATTGTTTATATATTTTCATATGAAACATTGAAAATAACACGATTTAACATGTGAAACATATTTGAATAAGAAAGATACAGATTATTGAAATTTTGACTATAAAACGAATTAATATTATATATATATTTTTTTTTCAATGAACAAATGTTAGAAAAATCCGGGCGATTTCCGCTTTTTGTTTAGAAATCCGGGCGTCCGAACCGGGCGATTTTTCAGCCAAGTTTTACCAAAAAAAGCCGGGCAAGTCCGGCTTTAGCCGGGCGATCTGGCAAGCTTAATATATATACATATATATATATATATATATATATATATATATATATATATATATATATATATATATATATATATATATATATATATATATATATATATATATATATATATATATATGTATATATATATATTATATATATATATATATATATATATATATATCCAGCACTCGCACGGTAGCAATTTTCAACCTATTTCTGTGTATGTTGTGGCAAACAATCTCTTTGACAAGTTCGCGAGCTGGCCATATCGGGGTACCGTTTATGAGGCTAGAGTCTTAAAAGTCGAATAATCTAAGGCGTTATAACCGTTTGAAACATAAAGTTTAAATAAAATTGAATATTTGAACCTTTTTTTATCATTTTTTGTCAGATGACAACCTTGGCGTTTAGGGTTCCTGAAAAATCAGCTGTTTTAAAAATTTACTAAACTTTGTTGTCCTTGATCTAGATGAAAATGACCAAGCTCAAAAATGAAAACGTTTGCACACGTAGATACCAACTTATATCTATCCAAAACTTAAAAAATAAACTGTTTAAGTTCAGAGGTTGAGAACCTGGGGCTATTAAAACGAAAACAAACGCAAACGGCCTTGCTTTCATCATTTTCGAGTCTATTTTGATTAAACTGATACTAGCTTTTAATTCAACTTTTCAACAATAACATCAGAAATTTTCAGCTTTCTAACCCTAGAAGTTCCAATGCAATTAACATTATACTAACCATAATGCAAGCTACTAAAACGCTATATAATTACATACAAATCCCAAAAATATTCCAATTAAATAAATTTTCTTTTGTTTTAGGTAGATTTCATATAATTTTTTTTGTTTTTATTTTTTTTTTTTTCGCAAAAAGTTAAAAGTTGTTTTGAATGTTTGTTGTTGTTGTTTTGAAGATTTATTATTGTTTTGAATTAGAGAATAGTTTCTTTGAAATATTTGGAAGTGGTTTAGTTGAAATAAATATATGTATATTGATTATATATTTACAATTGATAGATATTTGTATTATATGTATTTGAGGTGTAAAAGTTGTTTGATGTTGTTGTTGATTATAAATTATAGTATGGCAGTTGTGATGTAGTTAGAACGTTAATCCACCAAAGGATTTAATTTGTTATTAAAGAGTTTTAACCAAATTAAACAAAACAATTCGAAATTGCATTGACAAAGTAGTTTCTGTTTATGTATGTAGTGATAAATTTTTTGGATTTTCTGTTTCTAGTTAAATTTTTTATTTAAACTAATCTGACATATCCAATTCTGTTTGTACACAAAGCTGTCTGGTCCCGAAATCTACCTATATCTGGCGGATATACGTGCCGCTTGGACTTTTTGTACTGGGTGTGGTCAAAATAACAATTCTGTTTCCAAAAGAATACGATCGAAATCATAATTCTGTGCTGGTGCAACCCAAAAGAACACAAATTTCGATAATTCGGTGTTGGAACTTGTTCAGTACAGTCGAAAAGAATACACTATTAAAGTATTGGTGCGTTTGAGGGTGTTTGTATTTAATCGTGGGGTGGTACTGACTACTGTGTATAATTTGTATATAGTTACACAAACATAACTTAGGTGGCAGCATGAACTGTTCTTTGAGATAAGTTGGTTTTATTCAAAATTTTATTTATTTTGTAACGTCGAGAATTCTCATAAATAATATTAAAACCAATTTCTATTCTTTTTTCCGTTCAATCAAAATATATTTCAATCATTTCATTTCATTTTTTCTAAATTACATAATAACAATTTAAAAATTTTCAAATTATAACGAACAGCCTCAAATTCAAATATACCAACAAATAGATAAAAGAACTCATTATTTACTTTTTTTAACGAACAGATATTGTTGCTCAGCGTTGCTTCATTTTTTTTCGCTTAATATATGATGTGTCAAAAAACCACATTTTTTGGATTTGATGATTCAAGTTAAAATCTTAAAAACGAGTCAATCCGTGTTTTCCTATTAAAATGAAAACAACTAAAAATAAGAAAATTAAGAATTGTTTTTTTCCACAAATAAAATAATGTTAAAAGAATCAAAAAAATAGATACTGAAAAGTTAAATTCCGATTTCAATCACGGGTTACTGTGTATTTTTGTTGTAAATATAAAAGAAAAATTGTTAATCATTAAAGAATTGATGCTTGATTGAACTGTACAAGTGATTGTTTTTATTTCTAAAATGAATAGTGGCAACGCCCTGTTGATAAAATTTCTTCAACAATTTGTTTGTGGCTTAACTTTGAATGACTAATGCTGTTGTGTCATCGAGCATAGTCATAAAAAAGGAAAAAATTTGCAATATAAAAAGTTATAAGGGCTATGAGGTAATAATAATAACAATTCGTGCGACAAATAACAACTACACACATGAATAATTAACGAAATCGTGTAACCACAGTCATTTAACAAGGCTCACGATATCTACATACATAAACACGCATTTGGATACAAGCCTAGAGTCTGGCAAATTGTGACTCACCAGCTTGTGGAGGAAAGAATGGTTGTATGCTGTTACATTCTTTGAAATACATTTTTTTGGGGGAACGAGCATATAAACCTGAGTGAAGTAGCTGCTGTAACTGTACATACAAATAGTCGACTCCGATGCACCCAACAGTGACTCAAGTCAATGGTTATTGGAAAACAAAAGCTGTGGATTATTAGGAAGAAAAGAAAAACAATATTAGTATTTGTAAGTCATATTTCAATTAATTTTTATTCAATAAATTATTAGTATCTCTATAGTTTGTTTATGTAATATATGCATACAAAAAAAATGCTAGACTAGAACTAACGAATTAAGGGACTCCAAGATTCGCGGTGGAGATAATTCGATATCCCGCATAGGTTTAATTAAATGACTTCTGGTATAATCATTTTTGTGATAAAAGTCCAAGAGGATTCACAGTTTGAATCCCAAATTAACAACGTGGCGCGAAACAAAAACCTTTGAGGATTTTTTTATTAGATAAAGCCTTATGGTAAATTTCTTTTTTCTCTACTAAATTCTTGAAGTCAATAAAACAACTGAGAGTTTCAGTTTTATCTTTCAAAAAATAAACAAATACTTTTCTGCTAAAATCATCAATTAGTACCATAAAATAACGGGTGCCCCCTAAAGACGTTTCTTCTATTGGGCCACATAGATCTGAATGTACTATTTCCAAAAGATCATTTGCCCGCGTACCAACGTTTTTGAATGGAAGTCTATTACGTTTACCTTTTAAGCAAATGTCACATCCCTTGTAAAAAAATTGATAGAAAACGATAGAAACCGATAGACCGTTTTCTATCGTTTCCTATGCGGTTTTTGAATGAGAATTAATGGGTTGGAATCGTTATTTCCCATAGAAACGAATGCGGACTCTTACGTTTTGGCTTTTGTGGCGGACGCAATTTCTATCGCTTTTGGGTGTTTCTTATCGTTATTTTCTGATAGAAATGAAAATCTAGTAAAAAAATAGAACCGTTTTCTATCGTTTCCTATGCGGTTTTTGAATGAAAATGAATGGTGCTGTATCGTTTTTTTCCGATAGAATGTTTGTATCGCTTTAATCGTTTCCTATTGTTTTTTGGTAGATTATCTGAATCGTTTTCAATGGGTTATTTCACATTATTTTTTTTTCTGTTAATTCCTATCCATTTTAATCGTTTCTTATCGTAAAAGGCGAATTTCAGTGCAATATCCTATCGTTTTGAATCGTTTTTAATGGGTTATTTCACATTATTTTTTTTTCTGTTAATTCCTATCCGTTTTAATCGTTTCTTATCGTAAAAGCCAAATTTTAGTGCAATATCCTATCGTTTTGAATCGTTTTCAATGGGTTTTTCCACAATATTTTTTTTCTGTTAATTCCTATCCGTTTTAATCGTTTTTTATCGTAAAAGCCGAATTTTAGTGCAATATCCTATCGTTTTGAATCGTTTTCAATGGGTTTTTTCACATTATTTTTTTTGTTTATTCCTATCCGTTTTAATCGTTTCTTATCGTAAAACCCGAATTTTAGTGCAATATCCTATCGTTTTGAATCGTTTTTAATGGGTTAAATCACATTATTTTTTTTTCTGTTAATTCCTATCCGTTTTAATCGTTTATTATCGTAAAAGCCAAATTTTAGTGCAATATCCTATCGTTTTGAATCGTTTTCAATGGGCTTTTTCACATTATTTTTTTTTTATTCCTATCCGTTTTAATCGTTTCTTATCGTAAAACCCGAAATTTAGTGCAATATCCTATCGTTTTCAATGGGTTATTTCACATTATTTTTTTTCTGTTAATTCCTATCCGTTTTAATCGTTTCTTATCGTAAAAGCCGAATTTTAGTGCAATATCCTATCGTTTTGAATCGTTTTCAATGGGTTATTTCACCTTATTTTTTTTCTGTTAATTCCTATCCGTTTTAATCGTTTTTTATCGTAAAAGCCGAATTTTAGTGCAATATCCTATCGTTTTGAATCGTTTTCAATGGGTTTTTTCACATTATTTTTTTTTTGTTTATTCCTATCCGTTTTAATCGTTTCTTATCGTAAAACCCGAATTTTAGTGCAATATCCTATCGTTTTGAAAAGTTTTCAATGGGTTATTTCACATTATTTTTTTTTTCTGTTAATTCCTATCCGTTTTAATCGTTTCTTATCGTAAAAGCCAAATTTTAGTGCAATATCCTATCGTTTTGAATCGTTTTCAATGGGTTTTTTCACATTATTTTTGTTTGTAGGGGTAACCCTATCCGTTTTAACCGTTTCTTATCGTAAAACCCGAATTTCAGTGCAATATCCTATCGTTTTGAATCGTTTTCAATGGGTTTTTTTTCACATTATTTTTGTTTGTTTATTCCTATCCGTTTTAATCGAATCTTATCATAAAAGCCGAATTTTAGTGCAATATCCTATCGTTTTCAATGGGTTATTTCACATTATTTTTTTTCTGGCTAGAAATTTATTACAAAACTAACACGAAGCAACGTATTGCCGGAAAATCATAACAGATCATAAATTAATATAATTTAGTTAAAAGATGATACAATCAGCAAACTACTCAAAAACCTCTCCATTTAGCGTTTCGAGAAAATATTAAAAAATCACAAATTCATATTTCTTTCGGAATTCCAAAAACATTGTAAAAATTAAATAAAATCAAACTTTTTCCAAAATTCTAAAATATTCCGAAAATTATTACAAAATTAAAGATTAAACTTTTTTCAAAAATTCTGAAAATATTGCAAAAATTATAACAAAATCAAAAATTGAAACTTGTTTCCAAATTCCAAAATTATTCCAAAAATTAGAATAAAATCAAATATTTAAACTTTTTCTAAATCTAAATAATATTCAAAAAATTCTTAAAAATTCAAAAATTCAAACTTTTTCCAAAATTCTAAAGATATTCCAAAAATTCTTACAAAATCAAAGATTGAAACTTTTTTGAAAATTCCAAAAATATTTCAAAAACTATAACAAATTCAAAAATTTCCATGTCATATTTACGTCATACAAAGTACAAACAGCTAAATTTTTTTTCCAAAAAATTGGCTAAAAAAGTAAATGAAAATCATTTTTTTGACATACTACACAATATTTTTTTAACAAACTTATATAATGCAATAATCTGGTTTTTGGTCTCGCATACCAATCCCAATCATCAAGATTTCTTCAAATTCAATGTTTCTATTCGTAATCACTTAAAATGAACGTTTTTTAAGCAAAAAATATGCAAATATCCTTGTTTTGACACACTCGACGAGTTTTTGACACACTTCCGGTACAGTTATCGAACACATCGTCCTTTCGGCCATTGAGTTAACCTATTTTTAGAAAAAAAATTTGGAATCCGTCCAGCCGTTTTCTAGATTTCGTCGGCCGGCCGGCAGACAGACATACATTTTTTTTGTTGCTTTTTTAGAATTAGTAGGTCCTAAAACGTCGAGAAATGCTAAAATAGGGGGGGGGGGGGTAAAAATTTCACTTTTGCAATACTTAGGTTTCAAAACCGAAGTAATATCCCATAGGTGATGGTAGATGCCGATTGGTTTGTTTTTCTTGAAAAAAATTCAATCGTAAATTTCAGATTCAAACCGATAGGAATCTGATGGCGGAAAAATACGATAGGTTACGATTAGTTTTACATATGGAATGTACGATAGAAAACGTTTAAAAACTTGTTTAGTTTTACCAAAAAAATTTCAATCAAAAACTTCAGATTCAGAACGATTAACAACGATAGAAATTCTATCGGAAAAAACCCATTGAAACCAAATCTGAAATATCCCATAGGTGACGAATGATGCCGATTGGTTTGTTTTTCTTTGATTGATGGCGGAAAAATACGATAGGCTACGATTGGTTTTACATATGGAATGTACGATAGAAAACGTTTAAAAACTTGTTTAGTTTTACCAAAAAATTTCAATCAAAAACTTCAGATTCAGAACGATTAACAACGATAGAAATTCTATCGTAAAAAACCCATTGAAACCAAATTTGAAATATCCCATAGGTGCGAATGATGCCGATTGCTTTGTTTTTCTTGAAAAAAATTCAATCGTAAATTTCAGATTCAAACCGATCGGAATCTGAAGGCGGAAAAATACGATAGGTTACGATTGGTGCTACATATGGAATGTACGATAAAAAACTATTCAAAATTTGTTCAGTTTTGCCAAAAAATGTCAAGTCGTGATCTTCAGATTTAAAACGATTAACAACGATAGAAATTATATCGTAAAAAAACTATTGAAACCGAAAAGTAAAAAATCCTATTGATAACGATAGATTACGATTGGTTGATTTCTCCTGAAAACATGTCAATTGTAAATTTCAGATTCAGCCCGATAGAAATCTAATGACGGGAAAATACGATAAGTTACGATTGGTGCTATATATGTAATGCCGGATAGAAAACGATTCAAAACTTTTTCAATTTCACCAAAAAAAATTTCAATCGTGATCTTCTGATTCAAAACGATTAACTACGATAGAAATTCTATCGTAGAAAAACCATTGAAACCGAAAACTGAAAAATCCTATAGGTTACGATAGATTACGGTGCGTTTTCTATCTGGCAGATATAGTCTATGCGTTTAAAATGATTAAATCCGATAGAAACGGATAGCAAACGATAGAAAACTATTCGTTTTCAATCGTTTTCTATCGGTTTCTTTCGATTTTTTTTATAAGGGATTCACTGTTGATCGTATTCACATTATAATTTTCACCAAAGCTTAATATTAATTTTTGTAAACTATTAAAATTAATATGGCCCATTCTTCTATGTCAAATATTTGCTTGCTGTTCAGTCAAATTCTTGGTGTTTGCTAACATATTTAATTCTAGCTTTGGTTGATCAAGAATGAAAATGTCATTGCGATGGCTTGCTGTTGCAACCACATCATTATTCGCATCATAAACTCGGCATCCATTAGTATCAAATACGACTTTTTTATTATTTTTAAGTGTTAGATATGTAATTATATTAACTTTTTAGGTATCCCTTGTAACGAAATTTATTTCGCCAAATGGCGACGAAGATGGGATAGTGGAAAAGTCGTAAAAAAAAAATTATAAATTGCTAGTCAAAAAGTGAAAAAATATAACTAAATACAGTTTTCTCTCTTAAAATACAGTTTTCTCTCATAAAAAGTGTCATAAATATTGCGATTGAAATTAATTAATATGGTTGGAAAATTAGAGCAGTATGTGGAAGGAAGTTGTTGGCTAGCTTATGAAGACCGTTTAAAACAATTTTTTATTGCAAACAAGGTTGATGAGGATAAAAAGATGGCAACGTTTATTACCATTATTGGTGCGGGACTGTATGAAACGTTGATGAAGCTAACGGTACCTAAGCTACCGTCAGAAAAAACGTTAGACGAGTGTTTGTCATTGCTAAAAAATTTTTTGTCAAAAAAGAAAAACATTCGAACGGAACGCGCTAAATTCCATAAAGCGAAACAGGAAGAGGGTGAATCAATATCAGAATTTATTCTGCGATTAAAATCAATGGTTCCGTCGTGCAATTTTGGCGGGTTTTTGGAAAAAGAGGAAAACAAACAATATTCTGGGTTATTAGAAAAAATAATACAAGAAGCACTATTAGATCGTTTCATAGTTGGGGTACGTGATGAAAGAATTTTTCAAGCATTGCTAAATTCAAAAACTGAGGAGGATAATTTTGAGGCAGCATGCGAATTAGCACTAAATTTGGAGTTGGGATTTGCTGAAAGTAAAACGGAATTTGGAGCCATTTCAAAAATTTCGCACGGTTATACAAGCAGGAGTAACCAACCTCGAGGAAGGTCACCAAGCCGACAGCAAACGAGAAGTTTTCATCAACAAAATTACAGGAGTCCTTCAAACCAACGATATTATCGAAATAATTACAACAATAATTATCGAAATTACAACAATAAGTTAGTCAATCGTTGTCGAAAATGTGGTATGAGCGGGAGACATCAGGAAGAAAATTGTCCGGCAAAAAATTGGACCTGTTTTAGATGTGAACAAGTTGGACACACCTCAACCGTTTGTTGGAATGAACGGGAAAACAAAGAACTAAAGGTCATACAAAGCGTTTCATCAACAAATCAACCACTTTTAATGAATTTTTTGGTGGAAGAAAAAATTTTAAGATTCGAAGTGGATACAGGCGCAGCAGTAACTGTTATTTCAAAAGATGAGTACGATATTAAATTTAACTATATTAAGATTGTAGATACTGTAGATATTTTTCATAATGTTTCAGGTGATGTTATTCACATAGTGGGAAAAATTTCAGTGCGAGTAAAGAGCTGCCATATGGAAGATACAAAAAATTTACAGCTATTGGTTATCGATACAAAGAAGTCATTAAATCCACTTCTTGGTCGCGATTGGTTGGATGTTTTGTTGCCAAATTGGAAAAATAGTTTTTTGACTGGATCTATCAAGAGCGTAAGTAATAGTTTTAATATGTCTGAAAAGCAGATTTGTACTCAAGATATTAAATTAAGGTTTCCAAAAATTGTGAATACTAGCTTAGCTTGTCCAATAGAGGGATATATGGCTGATATTGTTTTGTCGGAAGAGGCTACACCTATATTCCATGCCCCTTATTCGGTAGCTTATCGCCTTAAAGATAAAGTTGATAAGGAAATTGATCGTCTTGTAAGCGAAAATATTTTAGTACCTGTACGATACAGTAAATATGCAAGTCCAATTGTAGTGGTACCGAAAAAAGATGACGAAGTGCGGTTATGTATCGATTGTAAAGTAACTATAAATCGATTTGTTATGACCGAACACTATCCTCTTCCAAAAGTGGAAGACATATTTGCCAGTTTGACGGGGTCAAGAATTTTTTGTGTTCTTGATTTAACTGGTGCTTATCAGCAATTACGTTTAAGCCCAAAGTCTCAAGAATATATGACCGTAAATACCCATAAGGGATTATATCGATATACTCGTTTGCCTTTCGGAGTGTCATCAGCACCATCAATTTTTCAGGGTATTATAGATCAAATTTTGAATCATATGGATGGTGTTAAATGCTACTTGGATGATATTTTGATAGGAGCGGCTACGGTGGAAGAATGCAAAGTGAGACTGTTTGAAGTCCTAACTAGACTCGAAAATCATAATGTTAAGATAAATCTATCCAAATGCAAAATTCTTGAATCTTCCGTTAAGTATTTAGGTCATATCATATCAGGAGACGGGGTTCGACCTGATGGAACTAAGGTCGAAGCAATACAGAATGCTCCAGCACCCAAAAACGTAAAACAGCTTCAATCATTTTTAGGGTTGTTAAACTACTACGGTAGATTTATACCTAATTTGTCGTCAGAACTTCACGTTCTATATAAACTTCTTAGAGATGATGTCACATTTACGTGGTCTGAGGAATGCGAAAATGTTTTTCAAAATTGCAAAAAACTTATTTTGAGCAACAACATCTTAGAACTCTATGATCCAAGCAAACCGATAGTTCTAACCTCTGATGCGAGCCCATATGGGGTAGGTTGTGTAATGTCACATGTAATCAATGGAGTCGAAAAACCAGTGATGTTCGCATCAAGCACACTATCTCCGGCAGAACAAAACTACTCACAGTTACATAGAGAGGCACTTGCAATAATATTTGGAGTGAAAAGATTTGAAAAGTATCTTTTAGGTAAAGAATTTCTGATTTCTACTGATCACCAGAGTTTACAAGAAATTTTCAACCCAAAGAAGGCAACACCAGCTGTGGCTATTGCGAGATTACAGCGTTGGTCGGTATACTTGTCTATGTTTAAATATAAAATAAAATTTTGTCCTGCAAAAAAAGTAGCAAATGCGGATGCGCTATCTCGATTGCCATTAAATGAAAGTACTGGTGTTGATGAAGTGAAAATATGCTATTTTAATCTGACAGAAAAATACCCGTTGTCTTTTCTTGAAATAGTGCGTGAAATGAATATTGACCCTATCTTATCTAAAGTTTATGAATATGTTTTAAATGGTTGGCCAAAGCATGTTTCTGATCAGTTTAAAGGCTATTATCTAAAGTCATCAAACCTAAGTATTGAAGAAAAATGTCTTTTTTATAGAGATCGTGTCGTAATTCCTGAGGCATTACAAAGTCAAGTTATAAAGCTATTGCACGAAAATCATACGGGAATAGTTAAAATGAAAAAAATAGCTAGGTCATATGTCTGGTGGAGTAATATTGACAAGGATATCGAACAATATGTTAAGTTATGTCAAAGTTGTCAGGAGTGTCAAAATGTCCCAAAGGAAATTGTTAAGTCAAAATGGACGCCTAGTGAGTATCCTATGGAACGGGTACATCTAGATTTTTTTTATTTCGCTGGGAAGATTTTTTTAGTATTTGTCGATTCTTTTTCGAAGTATATAGATGTTGTTTACATGCATTCAACAAATGCTTTTATCCTCATTGAGAAACTGTTAGTCATATTCTCAGCTTTAGGACTGTGTTCAAAAATCGTAACAGATAATGGTCCTCCATTTACGAGTTACGAGTTTAAAAGGTTTTGTAGGTATCACAATATAACGTTAATACACTCCCCGCCATATCATCCTCAAAGTAACGGTCAAGCTGAGCGAAGTGTTCAAATTGTTAAAAAAGTGTTATACAAATTTTTGAAAGGTCCAGAAAAAACTATGTCGCTTCAAAACAAAATAAGCAAATTTTTATATTTTAATCGAAACACTCCTAGTATGGCAGGTCATAAAACTCCAAGTGAAATTATATTCTCTTATAAGCCTAAAACCTTTTTCGATATGATGAGAAATAATAAAATTGTAAGCTTAGAAACTGATAGAAAAAAGCATGCAAAATTATCAGATGTCAAAAAACATGTCAAATTTAATGTTCAAAATGACATAATTAAAGATAAATTTAAGTCCGGTGATAAAGTCTTGTATAAAAATCATTTGAGGTCGCATTTAAATTGGCTACCAGCCAGAGTCATTGAAAAAGTAAGTCCATTGACATACCTGATAAATGTACAAAATCACATTAGATTTGTGCAACAAAATCAAATTAAATTAAGTAATTTAAACGATGAAGATCATCCGGGTATGAGAATTCCATTTATTATTTCTCCAGAGGATGATTTTTCAAGTCAATCTAATAATGAAAAGTCAAAAATTCAGAAGAGGTTAAGGTCGAGATCTGCTTCACAATCTCCACAACCACCTGAAATCCGAAGATCGAAAAGGGTTAGAAGAGAACCACAAAGGTTACGTTATGATAGTATGTAAAATCATCAGTTACGTAATTTAAAACAGTTAAATATAATTAAATTAATTAGGTTTTTGTTATTAATTGTTAAAATATGTTTTCTTAAATTAAATGAAGTAAAAATAAATTAGCTAAGTTAAATTAAATAAGTTATTAGTATGTAGTAATATTCTGAGCTCAGGGTAGTATAAGTATTGTTGAAATTTTATGATTTTAAAATTAAATGGGGGAGAGTGTTAGATATGTAATTATATTAACTTTTTAGGTATCCCTTGTAACGAAATTTATTTCGTTACAAATCAATTAAATTAAGAGTAGGAAAAATAACTGCAATTATATTTAATGTTGAGTTATAATTGTATTTAATATTATGCTAAGTTAGTCTTATCATACGGTCAAATAAGTGAAGTCGAATTTATTGTCAAGGTGTCGAAATAATAATTAAATAAAGAATTGTTGTTATAATATTTAAAATAGTTATAATAAATATTTTATAAATATTACATTAACCATTTGGCTTACTGACAGAAGATTTACACATAGGTCCTGAACATGTAACACATTTTTAATATTCACTTTTTCAACGTTGTTTTCAATGTTGACATTTAAACTAATATCACCAACAGCCTCTACTTTCATACGCCCATTATTTGCTGTCATTACTTCATTTATTGCTGGCATTGAAACATCTCTTAATTTATTGCCTTGAGTCGTCATGTGTGCTGTTGCGCCGGAATCTATATACCAATCGGTATTATTGATTGAATTAGTTTAAAACGATGCATATAGCGAACGATCTGCAGCTTTCGTTGTTTTTGCTTGTTTCTGTGGACAACTTTTTGCATAATGTCCATAGTTGTTACACTGAAAACATCTTATTTTACTAATATCGAATTTAGTTCTTGATTTATGTTTCTTAGTAATTAAAGCAACTGTGTGACTTTCCGCAGACTCAATTTTGGCGTCTTGTAATATTTTATTTTTAATAAAATCGGCTGATATTTGAACGCCTGAACTATCGATTGCCATAATCATAGGTTTGTATTCTTCTGATAGACCTGCTAATAGTAATGTCCCCGTCCATTCATCACCTACTGCAAAACCTATTGCATTTAATTTATAAGCAGTTGAAATTACTTTATTAACATACTCTTCAACTGATGAACATTCATTTAATCTTGTTATGATTAATGATTTCAATAAACCAACTTTTCGACTTAACCCCGAATCAGCAAATGCATTTTCTAAATTTTTCCACGCTTCTTTGGAAGATTTTGCATCTTGCACGTGCACATAGTTTACCGGATCAATTAGTACTATTATCTTTGCTGTCGTTTTTACAACTCGATCAGCATTCTGCTCGTCTTTTTCTTTCTCGATACAATCCCACAGTCCCTCGTGCTGTAAATATGCCTTAACAGCGAATCTCCACGAATCGTAGTTTTCACGTCCAACAAGTTTAGGAATTGAAAACATATTTTCTGACATAACACCAATTTAATTGCTCTTGAACTGAATAATAAGACTTTAACTTGAAACTTACATATATTAAATAAATTTATACGAAAACTGGGCACATAACCTGTTATAATATCACGCGGTTTTTATTAATATATGTATGAATTACCAAAGTGAAACGCACTGTTTCGAGTTCACACAAAAAGAGATTTATTTCGATACAAATTATATATATACATAATACATGTCAAAACTAAAAAAGCATTCATATAGTTTACCCTTTAAACCTATAAACCACAAAATGAGTTCTTATTTCAACAGTTTAGTTAAAACACACTTTTTTGATATCTATAATATGTTTATTACAACCGATCGATTTCGAAAGCTAAGATTTCATTTTCAAGGATCGTTCTAAACTAAAAGTTACAAAAGTTGAAAATTAATTTAAAAATAATAAAAAAAAAAATGAAACTTTAAATTATGATGCTTAAGATGACCATGTTTGATGGTCTTACGTTACCCAACGAATTTTATTTCTACAGTAGAAAGTTTCTACACCTTTTCCATAGGAAAACTACACAACGATTCTATCTCGATTCTTTCTATAAAATTTAACGAATTTTGATTGGCTGTTTCTCTAATAAGCCTGCCATTTGGAGAATAGTTTTACAAAATTGAACTAAAACAAGAAAAAAGCAGCAATCAAACATTCTATAACTTTATATAGTTTATTATTGTTTTACCGTGAGAAAATTTAATTATATTTATAAAAACGATTTACTTATTTAATATTAATATGTTAAAGGTTTTAAAAGTGTATGTGGTGAATTGCCCATAGGGAAATTAAACGAAATAGAAAAATTAAGTTCAGTGTGCGGAATTTATAAAACAAAAACCTTAACAGTGTACAAATTATGACGAGAAGCTTTCTCTCGCATAAAATTATCTCTTAAGTAAAATACTTTTGTGACGATCAGTCGCATGTTTTTTCGGTGGATATTAAAAATAAAAAATGAAGTAACCACATGTTGTTTGATACACAAATGTATAAAATTTCAATTATAGTTGTTAATAAATAAAACAATAAGTTATGTGGAAATAATTCTTTTTATTTAATAGTGAAGTGAAATATAAAACCAGAAATGTAGAACTTATGTAAATCAAGCTATATCTATATTGGGTGTAGTTACACCATGAATATTGCATCCTGCCGCATTTGACGAACCCTGTCGTCGACCTGAAATAAAAGAAACAAAAAAACATAAGTATAATTAAAGTATCTAATTTACATATAAATATGGGATGGAGTTATTTAGTGGATGCTAACCAAACATTTAGGCCTTCTTGAGCCACTTGAGCTAAGCTATGCGAACTATGTTTTTTGTATATAACGTAATCAAATGGATGACTATACACTTGAGCTAAGTTTATAGCTTAGCTCAAGTGTATAGTCATCCATTTGATTACGTTATATACAAAAAACATAGTTCGCATAGCTTAGCTCAAGTGTATAGCGGGCCTTATGGAGTCGGAATTAAGTTATATGTCCACTACAAATACATACTCCATATAATTTATCTATATGTATATAAACGTAAAAGTGTATTTATATCTTAAAGTAAAAATATGAAACTTTTTAAAGGTGGAAATTAATCAAATTAAGCCCTTTAGCTATTAAACTAAATTAATGTGTAATTAACAGACTAAATAAATGAATTTATGTATATAAATAAAATTCTACTTAAAGAAAATGTGTTTCAATTATTTCAATATTTTATTCAATTTGATTCTCGTTTCTACCTAAAGAATCGAAGGTGAAAAGTAACAAAATTTCTATAAAGAATCGTTATAGAAAGCCGTTAAAATTTCACAATAGAATCGTTATTGAATATTCCATAGCGATTCGAGTGGTAGTATTACATGATGAATTGTAGTAGAGCATTCGTCCACGAATCTAGCGGACATTTTATTTTTTTTTCATATAAATTTCCATACCGTTTCCATCACGATTCTACAGCTCAGAGAAGAAGTTCTTCAACGATTCATGGACGAATTGATGACATTTTATTCGCTGGGTAAGAGGTTTTTTTTGACATCTCACAGTTGTGACTACATACAGAATCGCATTTAAGAGGTTTTAGTCTTAGCTAAGAGAAAAGTCTTTGCTATGGTGTCCTGATAAAATAACACACGAAAAAATCACACACGAAAGAATATCACAGCGTAAAAATCACACTATACGAAAATATCACATCACGAAAATATCACATCCAAAAATCACACGCGAAAAAATATCACATACAAAAATAACACGCGAAAAAATATCACATCCGAAAAAATATCATGTAAAAATAATTTTATTGTAAAAAAACATAATGTCCGTATATACAATATAAATTTTTTAAAGAATTCTGAGATAGCAATTTTTCATATGATACCGTATTTGACTTAGTAACAACGTTTTCAACGACTTCACGTCATTACCCTATCAAACAAATTAATCTTATTTTATTGATTTTGGATCCCAAATTATTTAATCAATATTCATCTCGGTAACAGACAGACACGCAGCAACCGGAGTATAAAAATAATACTAAAAATAAATAAATTGCGTGTTTTCACACTTATGTAATATGTATATATGAGCAATTTTTCTCAACATTTTGATTCTCAGGATGGCAATTTGTAAAAATATTTGTTATCCTTTCTGCCAATATTCTGTACTTTATTTCACTGGATTCTTTTTCCTGAACACACTGCTTCATATAATAATAACCATGTTGTAACGACATCTTCAATACCTGATAATCCAAAAATTTCATATCGATGGTACACATTGCTGCAATCTCTAAATCTGTAATAAAATAAATAAAATAAAATAAAATTATTCTAGGATTTGCATTGGGTATTAATTCTAAAACTGCCATCAACATTTTACAGTAAGTATCATGTCTTATTTGGTAATAATGCTAATATACATGGCAATGCAACGCACCATATTATTAAAAAAATAAAAATATTTCTCGAACCACTTTAAATGTTCCATCTGCAAGCCAACTATCATTAGTTACGAGCAAAACTGTCAAAATTGTATGAGCAAAAAGAATTATTCTAGTATGATTATCAATTCCTGAATCATATAATACCATATTATATTTTTCGAATATTAAAATATGAAT
Source organism: Diogma glabrata (assembly GCA_963693315.1). Lineage (NCBI taxonomy): Eukaryota > Metazoa > Arthropoda > Insecta > Diptera > Cylindrotomidae > Diogma > Diogma glabrata. Next base: position 163,496,078 of record OY856188.1, on the reverse strand, counting down.
GTCTCTCGGATTGGCTAGAGAACTCCCATTTATTTTACTTTTGGCGTACTGTATTCAAGAGTTTTTACTTAATGTTGAGTTGATAGGGCTATAACGTGAAGTTGTTGAAAAAGTTTATCACTAAATCAAATACGATATCAAATGACAGATTGGTAGCTTAGTTAGAGCACTTCAAAACATTTTATTTTATATACGGACATTGTGTTTTTTTACAATAAAATTTTCTACGTGATATTTTGTTGGGTGTGATTTTAGGATGTGATATTTTTTCGCGTGTGATTTTTAGATGTGTTTTTTTTTCGCGTGTGATTTTAGGATGTGATATTTTTTCGCGTGTGATTTTAGGATGTGATATTTTCGAAATGTGATATTTTCGTGGAGTGTGATTTTTTCGCTGTGATATTTTCGACGTGATATTCTTTCGTGTGTGATTTTTTCGTGTGATATTTTATCATAGAACCCTTTGCTATGACTATTTTTACATCTGTGAGGGTATGTCAGAATCAGCCTGTAAATGTAAAATTAAATTAGAAAATAATTAATTTTGTGACACAAACTTATTGTAAATATATTAATATATGCTAAATTGTTTTTTAACATTTTTTATCAAAATATCCTTACCTGATATATGTAATTTTAGCAGCAAAATGCTATGTAGTTTTTGATATTTTTTTTTAAATGTTTTGATGGAGTACGCCATTTTTATGAATAAATAGCTATATAAACACAATTAATTGTTGTGAAAAAAACAATTTAAATACTAATTTGTATAAAATTTAATTACAATTCTGTCTTTTAAGAACAAAATACAGAAAAACTCCTTAGTTTGTTTTAAAATACGACGTAAACAAATGAAGACATTGACAAAAAGTGGTAACCTAACGAACACATTAAAAAAAACTGCTTCACCGATTATTTGTCTACTTACACGCATAGCGATACTTCCTTATATATCTTCAATGTTCTTTTTTTTTTTTCTTTATTTCAATAATTCAGTACATATTTTTGTTTTATATAAAGCTAAAGAATACTTTAATTTTGTTCATTTAATTTATACTTAATGACCCTTTTTATTAGAGTACTCTAAATTATTACTATTTATTGTTTAATTTATTTAATTTTTTAAAAGATCTATGTAATGTATAATGTAACTATAGGTTAGGTTTGCGTTGTGTGGGTGTTTTTTGTTCTTGTTTTGTGCTAGCTATATTTTTTTTTTACAGCATCGAAAAACAATGTTACGAGGAAGATGTTATTAGGGTTTAAAAGTTTAATAAATATTTAACCACGAAGCTGGGCCTTAACATGCCAACTGTCCACCGCTACGGTCAATAATAAAACTCACGGTATTACAGCTCGCATGTCAAAGCCAAACTTAGACAGTTTGGTGTATCGACTTCATTCAATTAGCCACCAGGGCTTGAATTGTTATGCAAATTTGTGTTTTATTTTTCCTGTAATTTCTGTTGGTACATTTATATTAAATCGTATATCTGGATGTGGCAGTTTAGTATTTATGTGTTTATTGTATTTTATTGTTTTGTCTGACGATCTACGGTTTATGTGATATATTGTTGGGATATTGTTTATGTCCATTATGTATCCGTGTTCATCTAGAAACACGAAGGCTACGGGTGGGATGTATCCTGTTAGCATGGCTTTTTCAAAATAATTTTGATTTGGATATATAATGTGTTTAATTAGAGTATTTTCTACCGATCGGCATCTTAGGAAGTGTTGTCTAGTTAGATGAACTATTGTCTGGTCTATACGATAAGTATTGGCGCTGTTATAGATTTTTCTATTACAGATATATTTTTTATAGTTTGAACTTTTAGATCTGTGTTTATTTAGGGCTGATCTCAGTATTTTTCGCTCAAATACTCTAAGTTTTTCCATATGGGTCGCGTTTATGTTATACCAAATCTTTCATCCGTATGTCAGAATTGGTTTGATAATCATATGATAGCATAAGAGTTTTACCTTAGAGTTTAGGTTTTGCGAGAAAAACAATCTTTTTAACATTCTGAGCATATTATTAGCTTTACTTAACTGTAGTTTTGTATGCTGGTTGTAGTCTTCAATGTTTGTACATCTTCAATGTTTTTAGCGGTCTTTTTCTTTGACAGTTTAGCTTTGACAGCTTTACCCTGGTAATTTTCATGCTATATGTGACGGCACTATTTTAACTTTGACATTACATATTACCATGGTTAACCGCGGTTAATTTCGAAACGCACTCCTGAGCACTTATGGTAGCAAACCTCTGAATTATGTGTATTGTATCAAAACCCCCGGTATAGAAGCCATCTACATTTTTTAGCACAATAAAAATCGTGAACTTGTAGCGCCATTTTGAAATTAAAACTCAATATAAAAAAAATTCAAAAAATCGCCATAACGCTCATAACGCCATCTGGAAAAATAAAACTCCATATAAAAAAAATTTAAAAATATTTAATCAACAACACTAATCCAATTTTTTGCATATGGCAATGTTCATTGTTTTTTCCAAATGGCGTGAATGAGTATGGCTATGATATATCGGGGGTTTTGATTGTATATATACAAAACCCCGATATAGAAGACTTCTTCATTTTTTAGCACAGTAAAAATCGTGAACTTGTAGCGCCATTTTGAAATTAAAACTCAATATAAAAAAAATTCAAAAATTCGCCATAACGCTGATAACGCCATCTGGAAAAATAAAACTCCATATAAAAAAAATTCTAAAATATTTAATCAAAAGCACTAATCCAATTTTTTGCATATGGCAATGTTCATTGTTTATTGCAAATGGCGTGAATGGATAGGGCTATGATATATCAAGGGTTTTGATAGATATACATATATTGTATTGTCAAATGTCAATTTTTATTTAATAATTGACGTTTTTTGTATTCTTAAATGCTTTGACGTGTTATTATTATGGTTTTAGTTGAATAATATGATTTGGTAAATGCTAAATTGATGCTAATTAACTTGTGAATTTTATAATTTATTTAAGCAATTACGTTGTTCTTCAATTTCACTAAAATGAAGAGTAAAATAGAATTCGAGGAATGTTTGAAAGATTCGCCAAAATTTAGGTGTGTCATTGATATATATATGCATGTTTTTATTAATTTTAATTAAAAAAAATGGTAACATTTTATCTCTTCCAGGATTTAATTTACGGTACATTATTATCAAAACTTGTTTATATATTAATTTTTTGTTGACTAATATATATACTTACATATTTTTATTAAATTATTGATTTTTCTTACAATATTTAACTGAAGATATAATCAATGTTTGTTTTGATTTCTTTTTTAACTCAGGCAAACACTAGATGAAGAAGAACAAGAAATTGAACATCTTGAAGATAAATTGCTAAGAGTAATTAAAATGTGTACGTTAGCTGTGGACAGTGGTAAAGAATATGTTAAAAACCAAAGGTGAATTTATTCTAGTTTATCAATATATCTTCTATCATCTGTATCTTAAAATAATACTTTAAAGTTTAAGTCAGTGAAATACCAATCATACCAAATTAATAACTTTAGTTTGTATAATCAATAATGAGTCATCGAAATCGTTATAACTGGAAATTCATTTGCAATTAAAACTTTCGAATAGCACGAAAACGGGGTAATAAACTGAATTATGCAATTGAATATCATTTGCCATTCTTTCACATACCACAGTAAATGCTATCATTAATTAAGACAATCCATAATCCGTTCCGAGCTAAAGTTGTAACTCATTCGAATGCCATGAATCAATTTTTATGATCTCATTCGTATCGCTCCATCGCCTAGCATTGCCCTTTATTTCCCACTGCGATATAAGTGCACTGATTAGAGATCTGAACCTTTTATATCTCTTTTGCAATGACATTTTTCTCAACGTGTGAGTTGTTAAATCTAACGGTCTACACATAATAAACCTCATCAGGCATGAAACTTAATCACTAAAAAATTAGAAAACGTTTGTTTTCCATTAGTTTTTTTTTTATCTCCAAAATCATGGGAAAGGTGTTCATAGTAACAACAAAACTTGTTTTGAGTTTTGACAATTAGAATGTTGGTACTTGAATATTGTGTAATTCCATGAAATGTGTGATTTCATCGTGAAAATGTTTTCATCATTACAGTTGAGCTGTTATATCCGGAACGGAGGTGGATCTTGCCCTGATAGGGATTTGTTTATGTTAACTCTGATGTTGTTAATTGCTGTATTTTTGCTGTTGGGTGTATTAGAACCGAAAGGTGCGATATAGCGTGAATGCCAGTGTTTTTGGTTGGATATTCAATGCATTTTCTTAAATAACCACTCATTGCAGCCGTTGCATACCGAAGTTATAATTTTTTACAAATTGAGCAGTGTCATATTGTGTGTGAATCTACTTTAGTGCCCTTTTATAATCATTTCTAACGCTACCCTTAGGCCTTAAGATGTCCACTCCTCCTCTCTGCTTCTGGAAATTATCACATTTTGGAAATTCTTAAAATCTCTCGCTTTTCGTTGAGAGATTTCCCCCAAATATCTCTCATAGGATATCCTCGTTCGATAAACATTGCGTTTATAGAGACTTCCTTATATTATCCGATTTCTAGAAAGCTTATTGAGTGTTATATTAGCATGCATATATTGGATCCGAAAAGGATCCAATATATGCGTTCTAATATATGCGTTCCAATATAGTTCGTTCTTTGTATCTGCTTTCATTGATAGTGCAGTAAATGACGGTTTTCTGCCTTGAATATTTTGAATCTGAATGAATTTGCTTGAAATTTTTACACTATGTTAGAAATAGCTTAAAGATCAAAATCTACCCTATGCGGATATGCGCATTTTCTTTGGGGTTAGTTACCACCCCATCTCTAGAGAGGAAATTATGCTAAAAATAACGACGGGAATCGATAGAAAAGAGAATTTTTTCGAAAAGTCAATACTTTTTTTTAGTTATTAGTGTCTTTGTCTTTTGTTACTGTAAACCAAATGACAAATACTAATTGTGTTACGGATTTTTGAATGTAGTATTTTATTCATCGAAAGCAAAAATCCAAAGATTCAACAAAGAATAAAATGTCATATATGGTATGGTAAATCGCTCATGCCATTATGACTTGTGCTCGGTCAAAAGGTTTCATATCGCCTCTTCAACTTGCAGTAGGTCCTAAATTGTATAGAAAATTTGAGTCAAGACAAATAATTGAAATATGTTATCAGCTTCGATTTTCTTGCAGTTATTCAGAAGCAAAATTACACGAAATATGTGCTACTAGTCAAGCAGGAAGATTACTGATAAATCCGTTTATACAAATAGTTTGATAATAGTTACTTTAATGTCTGCACAAAAGATGGTCGATGTACGTTCCATAACCTAGGTTCAATGGAGATCATTCCTCGAGATGATTGTGTACAAGCAAAACAGCTCATGCCTTAACCATTTAGAAATTCACAAAGAATCAGAACTGGTTCAAAAAAAGATAATCGATCTTCAAATTAACAACTATTATAATAAATATAGAAAATATTAAAAAATAAATCTGTAATGTTATATTCTAGCTATTTATGTACCAAGGGCGTTATGGAGTTTATTGCGCTCGGAAAGCGACGTAAGCCAGCCCGAGGGCCTTTGGCTTGAGGGATGGATGTCGCTTGATGGGCGTAATACCCAGTAACGCCAGTGGTGCATACAAGATTTTATGCTTCACTTTATAAGCTGTAACTAATAAAAACAATTCAAACTTTTTCTCTATTTATATATGCAAAAATTCCAAATTAACTTTAGTATGCCATGAAAATAAATAGTTTTAAGTTTGAAATAATTGTTTTTTGTTTGTATTGCAACGTTTCTTAGCCGAGCTACGATTATTTAGTTCGATCACTAAATCAGGAAATTTAAAACACAATGGATTTTCTAAACGTTATAATTTTATTCGTTCAAGATTTTACAATAAAAATATTTCTCCTATTACTATTCCCCTTTTAGTTCTTCTTGTACTAACAATGTTTCACCACTTATAATTCTTTTATACTTGTTCACAATATCACTTTTAACTTTCTACTTATAACACTTTTAATTTTACTTCGCCTTTATCACTGCTAAATTTTTATACTTTTTGTATCACTAACAATTTTATACTCTTTATATCGCCAACAATTTTATACTAATTGTATCCTCGAACAACACCTTTTATATATACTACATGAAATAGCCTCGAAACTGCTGTAATGTTCTAGATAGAACACACCCTTTTTTTTCCTTTATCAACAATAAGACGATCTTCAAATATTGACACCTAGGTGTGAAATCTATTCTTTTCAATTGTTTTATTTACCAATTTTTATTTCGTTAACCAATCCTTATTCGATAAAACAACTACTTCCTATTAAATGTTTACTTTGGTTGCATTGTTACCTTTTGTATCTTTTGATTTTTATATTTGTAGAACTAACGAGAATTTTCTTGAAAGTTCTATTGTTTTTGTGTTCTATCATCTTCCATAATCGTCACATTCTCCCCCACTTATTTCTGTTCGTCCCGAATAGAATCTAAATCTCCCCCTCTGTAGGGTGCTAATCTTTCTAGATGAACGACTTTTGGTTTCGCTCGTTGACCTTTCTTTATTCGATAAACGACATCGTTTAATTTTGTTATGATGGTATAAGGTCCTTCCCAAGATGTTTGTAGTTTTGGAGATAGTCCTTTTCTCCGCTGTGGATTGTGTAGCCACACTAGTTGTCCTTCCTCAAATCCTTTGTTGTTTGCGCGAATGTCATACCGAGCCTTCATTCGATCACTGGCTATCTGTGCTTTCTGTCTGACAAACGTGTGTACCTCCTCAAGTTCTTTTTAAAGTTTATTAACATAATCTTGGATACATAATGTTGACGATGGAATAATCCCAAACTTCAGATCACCAGGTAGCCGTAAATCATTTCCAAAAATGGTTGTAGCTGGCGTCGTTTTGGTTGTATCATGCACTGCTGATCTATAAGCCATCAAGAATAACGGAATATGACGGTCCCAATCACGTTGATTCTTGTTTACTACTTTTGCTAGATATTTCTCAAGAGTAGCATTAAATCTTTCCACCATGCCGTCTGATTGGGGATGTGAAGCAGTTGTTCTAGTTTTATTAATTCCAAGTATCTGACAGATTTCTTGAAATATGGTAGATTCAAAATTTCTTCCTTGATCTGTGTGAATCTCCATCGGCACTCCGTAGCGACTTATCCAATTGCTAACTACTGCTTCAGCGATCGTTGTTGCTTCTTGGTTTGGTATTGCACACACTTCTGGCCATTTGCTAAAATAATCCATTATGACTAGCACATATTTGTTGTTGTTATCAGAAGTCGGAAATGGTCCAGCTACATCCATTGCAATTCTCTCGAATGGTGCTCCAACATTATACTGCCTCATGTTACCACGACTTCTTCTTGCAGGTCCCTTTGCAGCCGCACATTGATCGCATGCTTGACACCATTCCACTACCGATTGACGTGCTCCTGACCAATAAAATCTACGCCGTACTTTAGCAAGGGTTTTGTTAATACCCAGGTGACCGCCACTGGTTCTTTCATGATATTCCTTTAATACTTGAGGTATTCTTATTTTGGGAACTACTATCATTGATTCTTTAACTGATCCGTCAGGACTTTCCCAAATTCTTTTCAAGCATCCATCTTCAATACAGAGACTGTCCCATTGTGCCCAATATGCCTTCAACGTTTGACTTTTATTGGCAATCTCACCCCATGCAGGTTTTTCTCCCTTTTCCTTGAACTTTATTATTGGTGCCAAGCTCGGATCTTCCAGTTGCTCCTTCCTTACCACTTCATGCGTCCAGTCTTCACTAGGAAGCACTTGCAGAAGCCTGACATCAATAATGTTTTCCTTACTCTCCACCCGATTACAGTGTTTGCATTCCACCTGGCATGGCCTTCTTGATAATGCATCTGCATCTCCATGTGCACTTCCCCACACGATTGTTTCGGTATTAGGTGACAGCTTTTCGCGATGTTCCAATCTCATGCTTGATTCTGCACCATTCATCTGAAGAGCCAACTCTACGTTACCATACTTGAGTACTCCATTTCCAGCGTCTATTACAAATCCATTCGGCCTCATGAAGTCCATACCCAAAATTACTTCATCAACGATGTCTGCCACTAGAACTTCATGCTGAAAGTGCGTATTTCCTATTTTTATATCAGCAATTTTGCTTCCCCTGATATTTGCACTTTCCCCTGTTGCTGTTTGTATTCGATATTTTTCTGCTGGTTGTAACTCCCCTTTTAGTAAATCTGTACGGACTATTGTGCGAGTTGCTCCAGTATCTAGCGTAATGGTACAGTTGTCGTCATCAATTGCAGCTCCAATCGTTAGACTGTCACCATTCCTTGCGATTCTTGAAATAGGGATGGAGATTATGGGGCATTCGGTTGTGGGAGCCAGCTTACGCCCCTTAAAGCTGACTCGTTTTAGTTTAACCCTTCCGCTGCTATTTGACCATCCTCTCCCGCTTGAGCCTTTTCTTCAGATGATCTCCGTCTGATTGGTGATGTTGATCTGCCCCGTTTTCGTCTAGCCTCTCTGCATTCTCGAGATATGTGACCAAGTTTGTCACATACCCAACATCTTATTCTACTGTTAAATTCTCCAGATCTTCTTTGGGGCCTAAAACTATCCTCTTCTTCCATTTCTACACGGCGTACTTTGATTGTTGGTTTGACAATTGCTTGTGCCGTCTCACTAGTCAATGCACAAGCTATTGTTTCAGCAAATGTAGCTTTAGGTGTCATCACAGCTGACTTTCGCGTCTCTGGATCTCTTATGCCGTCGATGAACGCATCTATCTTCATTCTTTCCATATAGTCTGGTGATGTATTTCCATGTGCCATATGTACCAGACGTTCGATCGCAGACGAGAACTCTTGCAGACTTTCTCCTATTCGCTGGTAGCGACCCTTCAGCTCAAGTCTGTATATCTCCCGTTTGTGGTCACTACCATATTTGCGATTTAAAGCCTTCATGATCTCATTGTAGCTCCTTCGATCTTGTTCTGGAACTGATTGTATTGTTTCTGCTGCTTCACCCTTCAGTGCCACTATTAAAGCTGCCACACGATGTGTTTCGTTCCAACTGTTCTGATCAGCTGCTGTTTCAAATTGGAATTTGAAAATTCCAAACGATGATGTACCATCGTATGTGGGCGGTTTTAACTTCATGCCCTGTCTTTGTTGAACCGGATGTGATGTTTTAGCTATTATTTCAACATCTAGAAGCCTTTTTTCTACTTCTACTTTAAAGTCATCTACTTTCGATTGCACTTTCTGTTCCAGAACTTCAACTTCTTTTTGCACTTTCTCGACTTTCTCATCCACAATTTTCTCTACTTCGATGCGTAGATTCGCTGCCATCTGTAGAAGTTTCTCGTCGATGTGTGTTTTAACCAAGCTAATTTCCTCTCGACTTGAAGCGATGTTTGCAGACTGTTGATTGATGTTGACATCTAACTTTTTTATTTCATTACTCATGCTGTTACTTTGCAAATCTAACTTTTTGTTCATAACCTCTATGTTTGCCTTTACATCTGCTCTCATGTTGAAACTCATTTGCTCCATCATAGCCATTAACTGTGCAAAGTCGTTGTTTGCTGGTACGACTTGCCTCGTTGCTTCAACAGCACCATCTTTAGCTTCACTATTTCCTGCATCTGGATTTTCATCTGCTTCTTCTTGCCCAAAACGATATTTTTCTGGATCCAATCCAGCTGCTTCCATAGCTTTTATTAATCGCTCTTTCAACTCATTCTTAGTTCCCGTTGTTGAAAGATTCCTTTTCTCCAATTCGCTCTTCAGATCTTGAACTTTTAATCCATTCAAATCCATCTTATTTCCCAATTTCACTTCTGACACCAGTTGTAACGTTTCTTTAGCCGTGTAACAATTATTTAGTTCGATCACTAAATCAGGAAATTTAAAACACAATGGATTTTCTAAACGTTATAATTTTATTCGTTCAAGATTTTACAATAAAAATATTTCTCCTATTACTATTCCCCTTTTAGTTCTTCTTGTACTAACAATGTTTCACCACTTATAATTCTTTTATACTTGTTCACAATATCACTTTTAACTTTCTACTTATAACACTTTTAATTTTACTTCGCCTTTATCACTGCTAAATTTTTATACTTTTTGTATCACTAACAATTTTATACTCTTTATATCGCCAACAATTTTATACTAATTGTATCCTCGAACAACACCTTTTATATATACTACATGAAATAGCCTCGAAACTGCTGTAATGTTCTAGATAGAACACACCCTTTTTTTTCCTTTATCAACAATAAGACGATCTTCAAATATTGACACCTAGGTGTGAAATCTATTCTTTTCAATTGTTTTATTTACCAATTTTTATTTCGTTAACCAATCCTTATTCGATAAAACAACTACTTCCTATTAAATGTTTACTTTGGTTGCATTGTTACCTTTTGTATCTTTTGATTTTTATATTTGTAGAACTAACGAGAATTTTCTTGAAAGTTCTATTGTTTTTGTGTTCTATCATCTTCCATAATCGTCACAGTATGTTGTAAATAAATTATCCTACAAACTACCTTGTCTGACGTTTAAAATAATTTGTAGATTTTGAAAGTCAAATTAACATTTAATTTCAACAAAACGTTGAATAAAAATTTTTTTGCTAACATTAAGATACATTTAAAATAAAATAATTGATTAAAACTAATTTTAATTTAACATAATGTCAATCTCTTGTTAGTTTACGCAAATAACTTATTTAATAAGTTTAATAAAAAATTAAAGAAAACAAAGATTTTTTATAATTTTACTAATACTCTATATATATTTCAGCTTGTTAGGCCATCTTGTGGAGTAATCCATTACTCCAGAAGATGGCCTAACAAGCTGAAATATATATAGAGTAACAGTAAAATTATAAAAAAACTTTGTTTTCTTTAATTTTTTATTAAACTTATTAAATAAGTTATTTGCGTAAAGTAACAAGAGATTGACATTATGTTATTTGAAAACTTACGCCAAGTGCCAACGGCAAACAGTGTTAATTATAAATTTTAATTTACATTTTATACACACAAAACTATTGTACAAACAAAATTGTTGCTTTCTTTAGCTTCTTATAAGCGGGCGTTATGAATTCATAATACCCTCTCATAACGCCCCGGTTTGTATGCATGTGTTTATATATCGCGTATCCTGGACATTAAAACAACTTAATATCATTGTGAAGTTTAAAATTATTTAAAGTTGCCGGTAATAGCTATTTATGTACCAAGGGCGTAATGCAGGTCATTACGCCCGGAAAGCAACTTAATCTAGCCCGATTGCCTCTGGTCCGAGGGATGGATGTCGCTTGATGGGCGTAATACCCTGTAACGCCAGTAGTGTATACAATATTTTATTCTTCACTTAAAGCTCAGTATCCTGCTCGAGCGAAGCTAAAAATTTCATATAAATTGGACGTGAAATTTAGCTCTTAAAAAATAAAATAAAAAATTTTGCTAATGAGTTCGCTGATCAGTATGCTGTTCGACGCGGAAATAATTTCAAAATGATAGTTTCCGCATTGTAATATAGATGGCTCTACTACAATGTCAACACAGTTTTCGTAGCAAATTAAATGCACGAGACATTAAATTGAACGCTAAATTTTGACATTTTTATTGTATTTAGTAATTGTGCGTTTAAAGCAATTGTGTGTTTAAAGTAAATGTGCGTTTGTAAAAAAAATTATCCTCTTTAGTTTTCAAAATGTATTATGAAGCCGAATATTTAGATGATTCGTATTTTGAAAACATTTTCGAGAGTGCCAATAACGAAATAAATAATGATGCTCTTGAGGTTGAGCGTGTAGATCAAATTAAAAGGAAAGAAAGACTGAAAATGGGTTAATGGCTAAAATGTCAGGCAACTGTCAAACCTTATCTCTACACAAATGTCTACATACATTTTTAGCTTCAGTTTTATCTGTATTTTTGTGGAGAGCTTGTTAAAATTTAGCTTCGCTTGAGCAGAATACTGAGCATAATAAGCTAAAAACTAAGTAGCAATTTAATTTGTTAGCCTATATTGATATGCAAAAAAATTCTAATGTATCCTAGTCTCTCTCTCTGGGGTTTACATCCCATGGAGGGATTTTGCCGCCTGTGCCATTAGCTTCCAATCATCTCGTTTAAATTATTTGTAAAAATTAAATTAAAATAAATTGTTATACAAATAACATTTACCATAACCATAATTTCCCATATATTTAATGCAAAAAATTCCATATAATGTAAAAACATTTCCATAATATGCTGTCTAATGACAGTGGAAAAATTCAACTTAAGTAAAATAAATAACTAATGAAGAAGTTTCAACTTCGAAATTGTCATCGCTTCAACGGCGTAATCGATAGCGGGTTTGCCTAAGGATTCGAGCCAGGCACTGACGAGGAAGGTTCGAATTCATCCGAAACACGAAAAATGTGAAATGGAGTTTTTTTCTGAGAAACTTCAAAACTTTACTTTACTTACTTAAGTTTAATTGATCTCAAAAATCTCCAATAAATTTAAATTCCCTTGATGTAGTCTAATATTAATACATATAGGACTACAAATTGACCAAGTGTCAGCCATTGATTTCACATTGATTGGAAACAATCAATAATGACTATAGAATCGTATAGTCACAAGTCACGGCCGAAGAGGTAAAACTGCCACGCAGCACCAGAACCATCCTAGCGCAGTTAAGATCCGGTTGGTCACGCATCTTAAATAACTACATGAGTAGAATTGACCAAGAAATTGATGACAAGTGTCCCACATGTGAGGGAACGCCACATGATGCTAACCACCTTTTCAATTGTCCAGAGAAACCAACCGACCTGACGAAGGAAGATCTGTGGTACCGCCCAAGGGCAGTAGCAGAGTTCCTGAATCTGGACTTGGAGCCGGAAGAATAGCTCCACATCTCGTCGCTACAACAACAACAAGAACTATACAATAGTGACATAGGATGTTAATTAGAATAAAAATGTCCCCCATTCTTTGAATTCTCACAAAGTATTGTCTAGAAATTAAATGCAAAAAATCCCATAGAATGTAATAGTAGATTTTTGTATGAGCTTAGAATGAAGGCAATTCTTCACGAGGATGAAGTTTCCCGAAACGAGCGTAGCGAGTAGAGGGAATCATCCGAGTGAAGAATTGCCATCATCCTAAGCGAATACAAGATGCTATTCTATCCACGACTAAAATATTTCGTTTAATTTCCAGTTATCATGCAAAAATTTGTATCGCAATATTGAAATAAAAACATCAAAGATAGGGAAAAACAAAACAAGATTGTTGTTTAACTTGTTGGGGGAATATTTAATAAACTATAGAGCTGTTAAAGAATTTTAATCAAATTTACTAGTTGTGGAATGAATACAATTACAATGGAATACATACGCATGGAAAACATATATTCTTTAGTGGTCGTGGATAAAAACATTTCCATAATATGGAATCTAGTGACAGTGGATAAATTCAACTTAAGTAAAATAAATAAGTGATGAAGAAGTTTCAACTTCGAAATTGTCATCGCCTCAACGGCGTAATCGATAGCGTGTTTGCCTAAGGATTCGAGCCAGGCACTGACGAGGAAGGTTCGAATTCATCCGAAACACGAACAATGAAGTGAAGTTTTTTTCTGAGAAACTTCAAACCATACCTTTGAATTGCAAAAATTCCAATTACTTCTTTACTTACTTGAGTTTAATTGATCTCAAAAATCCCCAATAAATTTCCCATAACATTTTTTGTATTATAAATAAAGAAAATTACATGGATCGTGAGAGTTCTGCATATAAATTTGACTAAAATAGTCGAAAATAAAAATAAAATATGGTTGAGCTAATAAATTAAAATTAAAGAGACGATTTCGGGAGCTCTATTAGTAAAATATTTGTGTTAATAAAATATTAAAAGTATAAGTAATCTAAAAGAGTTGATCTGTGAATCAAGATAAGTGTTAAATTGGAAAAAAAGTAATTGAAGGTTCTTGAAAATAATAAAATAAAAATTTAACCGATTAATGCTGCAATAAATTAAATATTTAAGTTTTTCTATAATTTGTTTGTTCAAACTTAATACGGATTATAATAACTATCACGGTTAAATTAAAAGTTTAGAGCTAAGTGATTAGAGTTGTGAAAAAACTAAAAAAAAATTACTTAAATTTGGAGAACAGAGTTATATGTTCGAATGGAAAGGTAAAAATTAAGTCGAACCATAAATTAAATTTTCTGTATTAAACCAAAAAATTAAGAAAAAAATCTATAAATAAAACATTCTGAAAATCTAACTAGTAGAAAAACCACCCATTCCACTTGTGATTATGTTATAGTACATCCGCTACGGCACAACATTTGAACTTTTCCACGCGTTCCACTTTATAGTCGCCAGTTCCAAGATGTTGTTAAAACTTTAGTTTTGCCGCTGTTGATGCATAATCCAAGTCGTTTAGCATTTCTTTCAAGCTGAGAGAGACTATCCTTATATCGCTTGTTCTACGTTCGAGAAGCACAATATTATCTGCGTAGCCAAGAACTTGACTAGATTTGTTAAATATGCAATTTTGAGTCTCGATTCGGCTTTTTCTTATCACGTACTCAAGTGCCAAATTATATAGTACGGTCGCGAGTGCATCACGTTGTCTAACACCAGATGTTCAGAAACTGGCGCTTCCATTACTATTCTACAATTTGATCCCGATGTTGTGAGTTTGCACAAAGAAAGAAGTTTCTCCTGGATACCAAGGCATATGAGTGCGGACCAAAGGTTGTCGCGGATGATGCTATCATATGCTTTCTTGAAATCAACTTAGAGCTGGTGATTGCTGATGTTGTACTCCCAACATTTTTCCAGAACCATCCTTAAGGTAAAACATTGTTCTGTTGGGAACGGTTGGGACGAAAACCACACTGATGGTCACCTACCACGATTTTTATATTGTGGCGCAGGATGTTATTGATGACTTCTTCGAGTTCTAGGAAGAACAGGTCTTTAATATCATCTGTTTTGTCTTCAGTAGGTACATGAACATTACGATCGTTACATTGAATTTTTGCGTGCGGATTCTCAGTGTGTATACCCACATATTGATTGGACATAAGTCGTTAATATGCTGATTCACGCGACGGTGTATGAGAAAACCAACTCCGAATTCTACTCCGTCTGGATGACCGCAATAATAAAGAGTGTATCCTTTCGTTGTTTCGTTGATTCCACTGCCTGACCGTCTTAGTTCATGTTCAACTCCTTCAATATGTTTTTTTTTAATTCTATGTTTCTTCAGCGAAGCAAGAAAACTCCTTTTAATTTCTTACATTTTTAGACATTCTTGAATTATAAGAGCATAATATTTTTTAAATAAAAGGTGTTGTGTAACAGAGATTACAATTTACAATATATGCAACAACAACTTTAAGACTTGGGTCCACAACAACTTATGGACTGTGGCTAAACTTTATCGTTAATAACTTTTAGGGTAAAACTACTCGAGACTTGAGAAAATCATTCCATTTATTCGCTGGTCGGTCAAAAATGCACTATGGCAAAAAGGCACTTCTCGCTATGTCGCATTAAATGACTGACGTATAAAACGGGTAAATGCTATATTTGAGGCATAATGCTTCGATTTCACCTGAGCATTTTTGGTGATGATATTTCAAATAACGAGAGGAGATACAGTGCGACGGTCGTGTGGACAACCAATATTTGATGTTCAAATTCGATCATTCTCAATTTGTATAGCACGCTTTTTATCAGAGTACAGGATGGAAACAGTTCTCAATCTTGACAACAATGCTCTATATAGGAACGAGTATATAACTTATAATTGTGGAGTATTTGATATGGAGTGAAAATATTTTTACATTTTCGGAGGAGGCCTAGGTTTCTAGAAGCGAACTATTTTCTTAATTTTGTTTATAGACGTCTAACACATTAATACAATCAATATTTAGTATCACTAAGATGGTTTAATTTGACTGAGTGTGTAGGTATCTTGCTCCATCTTGTGTATCTTAGGCATTTGATTTGCTGATTTAATACATGAAGCATGAATTATTTATTAATTTTATTTTATTTACATTAGTGCATTTGCTACTTCGTTGTGGGATTTGCAAAAGCATTTTCTTGATGAAAAAGCATCGATCAACGCTCTAGGAAAAATTATTCAATGTCTTCAAGAAATAAATAAATATAATACTATCCTATTAGATCAAGCTAGCCGAACCGTGTTAAAAAATTTATCAGCATTTGTAAAAACGTATATATATATTTTAAACATACCTCTAAATATATCCAAATTGATGGTTGTTTTGATTTCAGAGATATTAAAACAGTTAAGGATTCGAAACATCATTTTCTAAAAGTGTCAGAAAATTTGGACAATGCCCTCTATAAAAATGCTGCGGTACGTTAACGATACTAAACACTAACGTTTAACAACGACTCTATTGATCAATTATTAATTTCAGGTAAATAAAAACCGACCTCAAGAAATTTTGGAATCCGATAATTATTTAGTAGCAGCGCGTTCATGTTTTCAGCACATTGCTTTAGATTACGTTAAAACATTAACAATGTTGCAATCGAAAAAGAAGCCTGAAATATTATCAACGGTAATTTGCCTATATATATTTGTTTATTATTTAGAGGTAACTGAACCTGTTTTCCAGCTTTTAAGTTATATTCAAGCTTGCAGTACGTACTATCACCAAGGATTAGATTTATGCGAAGATTTTGATCCATTTTTTAAATGCTTGGCAGATGATGTAAAGAGTGTACTTCAATATTACTTGTAATAAATAATAACTAATAAATATTATTTTTCATTAGATAAGTTCAATGCGAACAGAATCTAATCAATTAGCAAAATCAATGGAAAATCAATATAATTCTATAAACAATTTCGTAAACGATGCAAACTCTCTTCCAACGAATCCAGAGTCTGGAGCATCAAATCAGATGCAAGGATATTTATTTAAAAGAACCTCGAAAGGATTTAAATCGTGGAATAGAAGATGGTTCTATATGCATGATAATCAGTTGTTATATAAGAAACGAATTGGGGATGAAATTCCTACGACTATGGAAGATGATCTGAGATTATGTACGGTGAAACCAGCAATTGATACAGACAGAAGATTTTGTTTTGAAGTTATTTCATTAAATAAGTAATAAGTTCAATTACCTATTTTGTTTAATAAGAAATGTTACTAATCAAAATACAAACTGGATATTCAGTTATTTATAAATGCTCATTTTTTTTTTTAAACAGATCTCATATGCTACAAGCAGATTCAGAAGAGTTATTACAGGCATGGATTGCCGCTTTACACAAAGGTATTGGAGCAGCTATCCAGCAGGATACGAATCCCAACCGAGGTTTAGATACTGCAATTTTAAACTCAGAAATTCCAAATCGACAACCATACAAGAAAATGTAATAAGTAATACTTTTTATAATCTATAGTTGATAATCCAATATTATCATTGTGTTTAGAAATTTAGAGCATTTTTTAAAAATTCCTGGAAATTCATTGTGCTGTGATTGTGGGAGTAAAGAGCCTAGATGGGCATCAATTAATCTGGGTATCACGTTATGCATTGGTAATAATTATTTATTTCGAAATCAACGTAAATTTTATTATGTAAAACATAAATTTTTAGCATGTTCTGGAGTACATCGTAGTTTAGGCGTACATTACAGCAAAGTGAGATCGTTAACATTAGATGCTTGGGAACCTGAAATTGTTAAAGTGATGACTGAATTGGGAAATAATGTTGTCAATAAGGTAATTAATTAATAATTATTATACCTAAAACCGTATTTTATATGCAAGTTTATATACAGTCAGCATACAGTCAAACTCGGAAACTACGCTTGTCAAAAAATAGAATACGAAGGCATTTGTTGTGCGAACTTCATATAAATAGAATGATTTTCCCGGAACAAATGGTCTCGGTTGGTTTCAGTCCATAAAGGTGTAAAGCAGAGTTCAGCATTACCTTGTTCTTTGGTTTGTTTTGCTGATATCTGCAGTTCGTTTTTGGCTATTCGAATATTACTACACCTTTTCCAATTGTAATTCAGAAAGCGTCAATGTTAATTCAGAAAACCTCAATTGTAATTCAGAAAGCGTCAATTGTAATTCAGATTAGTCAATTGTAATTCAGAAACCGTCAATTGTAATTCAGATTAGTCAACTGTAATTCAGAAACCGCCAATTGTAATTCAGAAAATGTCAATTGTAATTCAGATTAGTCAATTGTAATTCAGAAAACGACAATTGTAATTCAGATTAGTGACTTTTAATTCAGAAAACGTCAGTTGTAATTCAGAAAACGTCAATTGCAATTCAGAAAACGTCAATTGCATTTCAGAAAACGTCAATTGTAATAAAGAAATGTCGGTCAAGTGGAATAAAATTCGCTCGCCGAGGGTACCGTGAAAGTAGAAGAACAAACTGACAAAAATAATTTACATAAATTTGTGTTGTAGAGTTTTTATATTGCCAGACCATAGGCACATAACCCGACAGACAATTTCATCATTTGTAACCGTAAAAAGACCGAAATGTTACCGGCAACTGTTATCGGGCACAAGTGGTAACGTAACTGATTTGTTACATTATTTTGGTCAGACAATAGGCGGCAAGGCTTACCGAACGAGGACCGTGTCGGTTACATTTCAGTCTTCGTATGGTTATTATTTCAGTTACTTTTCAGATGAGTTTAGTAATTTGATGGGCACAATTACGGTATAATATTTCAGTTATTAGATGGTATTTGTGTCGGTTACGTTTTGGTTATGTTTGGTAATTTGACGGATATAATGGTCGTTATATTTCAGATATTAGATGATGTTTTTGTCGGTTACATTTTGGTAATTTTTAGTCATTTGACGGACACAATTTCACGTTGAACCTGTTACAATGAATTCTGACGCGAACGAAACAATGTTTTGTTTTTTGTTGTTCAGCTTGTTAGCTGAATACGTACAACAATCCTTGAACCAGCACATACAGCCAGGGAAACAAGTTGTTTGGATAAATAAAACAAATTTTAGTTTGTTTTGTCGTCAAACGAGAGGCCGTGCAAGAGTTGGGAAAAGAGCAATACAAAACCTTCCAGTATCAAGAGGTCCTAACAATTATTTATTTGGAGCAATTTCAACTATAGAAACCGTATACAATTATACATGGAACGCAGGTGTTCATTTACTGCCCAGTTAGCAAACGATTGGGTTGTTGTTTTAATGCAAAAGTGGCAAGATGTGGGAAATCAACTGGAAGATTTTGTGATTGTTGTGGACAACGCACCTTGTCATTCGAAAGAGTGATCGAACGCCAGCTTCTCTTTTGCGGTTAAAACCATATTCTCCGATGCTAAATCCCATTGAGAATATTTGGTCTAAAGTAAAGTCGTATGCCAAAAGCAACATTCGTGTTCCACACGTTGCAGGTCCTGGCGTAATGTAACAAAGATTGATCTACTTGGAAGATATTATACATAGATCATGCAACGAACACCATAACTGGGGATGATCGCGCTCGTACTATGCAACACTATATAGTTCACCAAGCTGACGCCTTGTCAATGAATGACATGGTGGTCGGTCGATAATTTATTTAAAAAAATACTAAGACATACTATGTATATACTTGGATCTTCACCTCAATTTTTCGCTATACTAAAATAAAATATAAAGTTAATAAAATGTGTTTCATCTCTGAATTACAATTAATGTTTTCTGAATTACAATTGACTAACCTGAATTACAATTGACGCTTTCTGAATTACAATTCACGTTTTCTGAATTAAAATTGACGCTTTCTGAATTACAATTGGAAAAGGTGTAGAGTAGAGATCCACTGAACATGTAATGTTGTGTTGTTATGTTTCAAGTCATATTATTTTAACCTAATGTCAATCTCTTGTTACTTTACGCAAATAACTTAGTTTTATGAAAAAAATAAAGAAAACACTTTTTTATAATATAAATGTTACTTATCATGGTAAAATGAAAAATAAGGTATTCTCACTAGAGTGACAGCTATGCCATTTTGTTTTTGATTGACGTCATCCAGAGTATAATTATATTGTTGTTATTTATTATCAATACGAAGTCATTCAGAAGTAATTGTTTTTTAAATTAAAAAATATAGAGGGGCTGAAATTTCACAGCTCTGAGATATCAAGACTTCGGTCTGGGTTAAGGATTTGTATATAGTTTTCGGCAAAATACTTTTATGAGGACATGGTTTTTAGTTTTGGGCAGCGATGTATATCAAACATAACTCTTTGTTAAAGTACAAGTATTTTTTATCTCTGTTTAAAAATTTATTACAACACTAACACGAAACATCAATACGTTGCCGGAAAATTATAATCAAAATTCCAAAAATATTGTTAAATTAAATAAAATCAAACTTTTTCAAAATTCCAAAAATATTCCAAAAATTAGAATAAAATCAAATATTTAAATTTCTAAATTCCAATAATATTTCAAAAATTCTTTAAAATTCAACACTTTTTCCAAAATTCTAAAAATATTTCAAAAATTATTACAAAATCAAAAATTGAAACTTTTTTCAAAATTCCAAAAATTATAATAAAATAAAAATTTTTTCAAAATTCTAAAAATATTCCAAAAATTCTTACAAAATCAAAAATGAAAACTTTTTCTGAAATTCTAAAAATATTGCAAAAATTATTACAAAATCAAAAATACAAACTTTTTCAAAATTCCAAAAATATTTCAAAAACTATAACAAATTCAAAAATGTCCATGTCCAATTTCATTCTAAATTACATTTACGTCATAAAAACAGCTACATTTTTTTCCAAAAAATTGGCTAAAAAAATAAATGAAATCATTTTTTGACACACTTGACATTATTTTTTGACAAACTTATAATGCCATAATTCTCAATAATAATAATAAAATTTCATTTAAAACAAACAATTTTATTTTTTTCCAAAAAATTGGGTTGGTTGACAACATTTTTTTGACAAACTTTTAATGCCATAATTCTCAATAATAATAACAAAACTTCATTTCAAACAAACAATTAATTTTATTTTTTTTTCCAAAAAATTAGGTAAAAAAATTAATAAAAATTTCTTTTGACACACTTGACAACATTTTTTTGACAAACTTATAATGCAATAATCTAGTTTTTGATCTCACATACCAATCCTGACCAT
Source organism: Diogma glabrata (assembly GCA_963693315.1). Lineage (NCBI taxonomy): Eukaryota > Metazoa > Arthropoda > Insecta > Diptera > Cylindrotomidae > Diogma > Diogma glabrata. The sequence continues at coordinate 163,474,785 of OY856188.1, read as the reverse complement.
CAAGATTTCTCCAAATTTAATGTTCCTACTCGTAATCACTTAAAATGAACGTTTTTTAAGCCAAAAACATGAAAATTTGCTATTTTTGACACACATAATGATTTTTTTGACACACTTCCGGTACAGTACTTTTTTTTTTTGCTTTTTTAGAATCAGTAGGTCCTAAAACGTCGAGAAATGCCAAAAAAGTGGGGGTAAGAATTTCACTTTTGGCTCATGAATGTAATACTTAGGTCTTTCAGACCGAAGTAATACATTGTGTGATTTGGAAGTTAGTGAATTGATTAAAATTACTTATAAGCGAACTTTATTATTTGTTTTAAACATTTAAATATTACAAATTGAAATGCCAAACCTCTGTGCAGTGAAAACCTGCAAAAGTATTTCAACAAATGTGAAAAATCATTCTCAATACATAAGATTTTTTCATTTTCCGAAAAATAAATCTATTTGTAAATTGTGGAATTGTAGAATGACAACAAAAATTTTAATGCATATTATTTTCAAACTACACCAAGCGCGATACGTTACTGTTGCAATCGTTTCTGATATGGAACAACAAATCAAGGATTGTGGAAAGATTTGAAAATTTCTTGAGAAAAACCTTGGCTTAAGAACCCTGCGGATGAAAGCAAAAAAGTATTTGTATTCGCGGATGTGCCGCATCTTATTAAACTATTAAGAAACCATTTTCTTGATAGTGGATTTATTTTCAATGATAAGAAAATAGATAGCGGAGCAATAACTGAACTACTACAAATAACTTCATCATCAGAGGTCAACATTATGTTTAAAATTACAGATGCTCATATAAATGTGAAAAACGCCGGGAGATAAAAAGTTAAACTGGCTACTTAACTTTTTTCACATACAACTTCGAGTGCAATAAAAAGGGCAGTTTCACTCGGTATTTGTAAATCAGAAAGCGCATTACTTTGTGCAGATTTTATCAAATCAGTTAATGATTGGTTTGATGTATTTAACTCAAAAGTACCTGCTTCAGACTCCAGAGATCGGACTAAAGCATATGGACTATCATTGGAACTTCAAAATGACATCATAAAACAAAACTCCGATTTTATATCTCAAATACAGGGTCCAAAAAGGAAATCGGTGCTTCCCTTCCAAAGGGGCATTCTGCTTTCAAATTCATTCCTGCCACAACTGCACAATTACCTCAAAAAGATGTATAGTTTTAAGTTTATCCTCACTTATCGGCTTAACCAAGATGCACTCGAAAATTTCTTCAGTGTTATAAGACCCAAAAGCCGGTTGCACGATCATCCGAGTGCGTTGGAATTTAAATATCGCCTAAGAGGATATTTGTTAGGTAGAAGATAATTTAATTCAGAATAAATGTTGTAATTTCAAAAGCATTTTGTTCAAATAAACAAATAAATATGTAATGAAGTTTTCATTTAATTTATTCTGATCCACTGGAAGAAACGAAACATTGCTACACACTAGTCAAAGTAGTAATGTACAAAAAGATGATACGGAAGTATTAAAACTGAAGTATAACAACGAAAACCAGCCTGTGATAACAAGCGAGATCTACAAAAATATAATATTAGAACCAGATTTATTGTTGTTTTTTGATTCGACCGTATTTTATTGTTTTCTTATTATTTTTGTTTCAGCATTGCGGTCATATGGAGAGTAAAAATAGTTACATATAGAAATATTTCAATAATTTTAAATTAGTTAGCAATCATACTTCTAAGTGCATGTTTTATAATTATTTGTGCCATAAATTATTCAAAATTGTAATATGTTATTTATTTTAATCAAATCAACTTTTAATGTGTTATTTAGTTTAATCAAATCAAGTTACACAAAGAAAATTAAACCAAAAAAATGTAAAATAATTTTACAAAAACAGAAAAAATTTTTGAAAAAAATAATTTATTAAATAAACTAAAATAATTATCTGTTAGATCTTGTGGATTATGTAAGTAACATAGAACTATTTATAGAATTTAACATTTATGTAGTAGTAATATCTTATAATAATTTCGAACAAACAGATCCTTGATGATGATGTTTAGAATACATCGAAACGTCGATAAACTACATACATGAATTAACGGATAAGAATAAATTTTGGTTTATGTTAAATAATAAAGAAATCAAGAATTATTATTAATTGACCTAAACAAAACACTTTATTTTTACTCTCCATATGACCGCAATGCTGAAACAAAAATAATAAGAAGAACCAGATGTTGAAGAAAAAAACCTTAACGATAGAGAAATTCGCATATTTGAATTTGATGAATTATGTTATGATGCTCTGGAAAATTTAGCAGGATACATTATAAAAAAAAATTGGACTAAACGATGGTGAGATTACATCCCAACAGAGAGACCAGTATTATTGGACATGGGTGGATGAAGTTTCAGAAGGAGGTCTTATTAAACCATCAACCCAGTTCATGGAAAAAATAGTTTTACTAGAAAGTATTTTTAATCAAATCGACGGTGATATGTTATGTGATATGAATGATTATTTAATAAATCATTTGAAAAAATGTGATAAAATTGATGTTCCTGAAAAAGTTAAACTTTTATTTTTTAGATGTAGAATGTATTTTAAGATTAGGAAATTGAATAAACAGATTGTTATTGAAAAAAATAAAAAAAAAACAAGGAAAACCATAACTTAAAAATACTGTTTTTTAAAACTATGAAATTCATACATTTTTTGCTTTTTTATATTTACTCCGAAAGACGTCACACAAAATTTTCGATTAGCTGTCAAGAATTAGGCTTACCACCTTTGAATTTTTCCAAAAGCGTATACATATATATTTTGAAATAAAATAATTAAAAGAATTTTTTTTACTCATATATTTTATTCATTTTATAAGTTAATTGGAAAAAACGATAACAATATAAACAAAATAAATATATTAAAAAAATGTCTTACTTTAATTGACTAAATAACGTATAATAACATATGGATGCGGTTTTTGTGAACAATTAAGCTTAAGTACATATTGGAAATCACTTAAATTTTGCAATTCGAAATAACTTTTCATTTTCTCTAAAATTCCTTCAGAAAAAATTTTTTGTGTTTCGTGTCAGGATTCGAACTCACATTCATCAGAGACACATGTTCAAATCCCGTGTGTCTTACACAACTTAGTCACAGCGGGCGATGAAGAACCATATTTTAATTTTGATGTTCAGGTAATTTCTAAATTGAAACTTAATCATTTTTCATATTTACTTAAGTTGAATTTTTCATCTATGATTACATATTGGAAATTGCTGTTTCTTTGGGATTTTTTGTATTAAATTTTTAGATATTACGATGTATGAATTCATAGGATGAGAGAATATTTCGTCAACATCTAAGTCAACATTCTAATCAACATCTCAAGTCACGAGTGCAAAGTCATTATTGATTGTTGTCAATCAATGCGAAACTTAATATCAGACGTAAAGTCAATTTATTGCTATATTTTTGGCTAGGAAATATAAACAATTTTAGGGGACTTTTTTAATTTGGATGGGTTTTTTGTGAACAATTAAGCTTAAGTACATATTGGAAATCACTTGAATTTTGCAATTCGAAATGACTTTTCATTTTCTCTAAAATTCCTTCAGAAAATTTTTTTTGTGTTTTGTGTCAGGATTTGAACATTAATCAGAAACACTTGTTCCTATTTCCTAACCAAAAATATAGCAATAAATTGACTTTACGTCAGATACTAAGTTTCGCATTGATTGTCAACAATCAATAATGACTTTACACTCGTGACTTGGTATGTTGATTAGAATGTTGATTTAGATGTTGACGAAATATTCTCTCATCCTATGAATTCATACAACGTAATATCTAGAAATTTTAAACAAAAAATCCCAAGCAATATAATAACATAGTTAAAATTTTTATAAATGGTAACCAAAAAGTATAGGAATGAACCAAATATTTAATGTAAAGCTTTAATTTTATATTTTTTGCTCGATTTTGCTGCTTCGGTCAATTTTTTGTTAGACTTATCTTTTTTCTTAATAAAACTTGCAAATTCAGTGCAACTCAGGTTGATTGGATTGGCTGATTTCTAAATAGGCTAGCTAGGCTGTAGCCTACGGCGGCAAATTCTCTATAAAGCTTTAATTTTATATTTTTTGCTCGATTTTGCTGCTTCGGTCAATTTTTTGTTAGACTTATCTTTTTTCTTAATAAAACTTGCAAATTCAGTGCAACTCAGGTTGATTGGATTGGCTGATTTCTAAATAGGCTAGCTAGGCTGTAGCCTACGGCGGCAAATTCTCGTAGGCGGTAAATATTTGTGCGGAAAATTTTAAAAATATAAAAATTTTTCAAAATAGAAATCGTTTTGCGGCGGCGAGAGCCGCCCGCCACTATAAACAGAGTATCCAGATTAAATCAATCAAATTCGCAAAATTTCTTATCTCTATACTCGAAACATAGTGGCGGCGTGCTCTACAGTTTTTATTGCATTTTATTTGATTTTAATAAACGTTTGTATTATTTTCGTATTTTGTATTATATTAATTATTTTTGCCAGATTTGCACGTTTTTAATTGAAAGCGTAATTTTAAAGTACTTGTAAATAACGTGACCTTAAAATTTCAAAAAATTCGCCTTAGGCGCGCTTTTTTTGGTCGCTGCGTTCGTATTTGATAATTTTTTAAAATATATTTGGCGGTAATATAAATTAGCTTATAAGCGGCAAATTTGTAAATCCGCCACTGGACTGCAACTCATCTGTAATTGAAATGCAAAAATAATACTGATTTCACCATATCGGTATGAAGCCTTTTGATTTGTTAGTCCATATAATTCCCATCACTCTAAAAATGCGTTCAACAAAACAATTAAAATTATTAATTGGCACTGCAAAATCAAATTTGCAAATTTAAAGTAATTCAGGTGCGTTTGTGTTGATTTTAAAATATTCAGTCCACTTTTCTCTGCAATTCATTCCACTTAATAAGGGAAAAACTTCATTTAGGATACGTATTTCTGAAAACAACTGAATTTAACTATTTATAACCAAAAAAGCGTATATTGTTGAATATTTTCAAAAAACGTACGTATAGCGTATTCACAAATATTTTTGATAAAAAAAACGTATTATACGCTCCAAAAACGTATAGGTGGCAAGCCTATCAAGAATACCTTATATTCGTTATACCATGGTTACCTAATATAGATATTTCAGCCTGTTATGCTATCTTCTGGAATAATCTCATTATTCCAGAAGATGGCCTAACAAACTTTATTTTTTTCACAAAACTTAATAAATAAGTTGTTTGCGTAAAGTGACAAGAGATTACCATATTACCATTATGTTATTTGGAAACTTACGCGAAGTGCCAACGGTATTAATTATACCATATTAAAAATTTTTATTTTCGAAATGATTTAAAAACGTTGGTAGTTGGCTTTAGAGCGGTGAATCAGCTTGTAGAATCAGAAGGGGGCCGGTTTTATTACTGTTTTATCATTTTTATAACTTTGACTGCTGATTCTTTTTCTTATTTGAGTTTTACTTCCTCGCCCGAGCTTTAAAAAATATTCTGATTTCTTTATACTCTTCTTTTAAGAAGACATTGATGTGTATTTCGTAATCGTTTTTTGCATTTGATTAATATTTTATTATGGTTGGACATTATTTTGATATATTTGCGTTTGATGCTGAGCTAGTAATTTTATGTCGAATTGTATATGCCAGTCAGACCATTTTGTTTAACACTAATCACCACAGGCTTAAAAGTCCACTAATTACAGCTTCCCTTCCTCCGTAACATGTCAGCGTAAACGGTCATCTGTTATTACTTTATTGTCAAGATTTTATTGTTAGTCGGTAGTTTCTTGACCGCACGCTAATACCAAGGCTTGATCAAAAAGTAGGAGATAGCATCACCGGCGTGGATTTCATTCTCTACTCCTATACAGCATTAAAAATGCTGTACTTTCATCCCTGTGTCAGAGATTATTACGCTAAGACTCCTCGTTCTAAGAAGCTATAAATGCTGTACTTTCATCCCTGTGTCAGAGATTATTACGCTAAGACTCCTCGTTCTAAGAAGACAGCTTTACAAAGCACCATTATCAAGAACAATACAGCGGCATATATAAAAAATTTAATTTATATTTATTATTTATTTTTTTAATTTAATTTTTTCAAAGGAAGTGAATTTACTTTTATAAAAGTGTTCAGTGAGTTGCAAAGATTGTCATATTAAGAAAATCACTAATCTTATGAATTTGTATATTTCTAATGTCGTTCCTACTACTTACTAATCAACCTAATTATCAAACTATAGAGATTTTATTTCAAATGCAAATACTATTAATATACTGTTACGGTTATAGCAAAATCATAACAAAACACAACAACAAATTAATGAAATGAAAAGTGTTGTTGTTGTATTGTTAGAACTTGGGTCAGCATAAAATTACTTTATGAATCAAATAATCATAACGTAAAATAATCGAATATTCTAGTGTTTTCTCAAGCTTTCTAAAAAGAAGAAAAACGTGTTCTAGACCGAGTTGTGAAAACTAAACCATTTTTGATTTTCCTGAAACCTGGTATATAAGTAGTATGGACAAAAGAAAAAATACTATATACTATGAAAAAATAGCAATTCCACTGAACTTAATTCTAGTTTAACGATAAATCTACAACAATTGTTGCAATATTATTTAATTTCAATAACTTAATTAATATGTGTTATTATGGTTTTCCATATTTTTTCATTGCTTTTGTCACTTTTGAATTAAAATGCATTATTCAAAAATATACTTTTTTAATAAATTTATTTTTAATTTTTTATTTTATTAATAATAATATAAACTTCCTTATAGTAACAATTGATTTTGAATTTTATTTTATTGAATATCGATTTCGACTACCGTCATCATCAGTTCTTAAATTATTATTACAATTTTTGCTTAAACTATTGTCTTATATACTATTTCAACTGCTGTTTTTTATTATTATGTCGTATATTTTGTTAGTTTTAGTGTTGATTTTATCATTTAAAATGTTGTTATTGTTTTTATGTTTATATATTTCTATTTCTTCCAATCTATCTAGATGTTGTCCTTTTCTTTTTTATGTAATATGGTTAAATTTGGGTTGACATTGGTGTATTTGTGTTTTTCTATTTTTAAATTATGGGCATATCTTGATTTTGGATCACTTTTACTAATTTCACTGGTGTGTTCAATAAATCTTTTTGTGAAGGACCGCCCCGTTTGGCCTATATAAAATTTACTGCAGTCATCACAGGCAATTTTATAAACACCTGTTTCTAAGGTTTGGGTTTTTTTGGTTTTTTGGTAATTTTCTATTTTATTTTTGTTTTTGTAAGTTGCAATATATCCATATTTTTTAAAGTTTTTTGCATTATTTTGAATGTTGTTGTATTATATGTTACGCCTATGTATTTTTTGACGGCTAAGTTTTCTTCATTCCTCAATGTTGTTTGGGTTTGCAATATTTCGTGTTTTTATGTTTTCTATTTAATGTCTCAATTATTTCGTTTTTATTTTCGTTTTTACTGACTATGTATTTTATGTTATTTAATTCGTCTTGATAATTTTCTGCATTCATTGGTATATTGTTCAATCTATTGATCATGTTAGTTTATGTTGGTATGGATGATATGATTTAATATTTATTGTTTGATCCGTTTGGGTTGGTTTTCGGAATATTTTGAATGTGTGTTTTGAATCTACATTTTTGATTGATAAATCCAAGAAATTTATTGTGTTATTTTCTTCATTTTCTAACGTGAATTTAATGGTTCTATACTGTTTATGTATTGGTGTAATAGATTAAGCTGTCTACTCGTTCCTTTGAATAATAAAATTATATCAACAACGTAGCGATACCAATAAATGATTTTTTCTTTGTGTGGATTTATGTTATTATGTATATAGTTTGTTTCAAAATCATTGAGATATATTTCGGCTAAAGTTCCAGATAGTGGGCTCCCCATAGGTAAAAAACAGAGGGATTACCTATGGGGAGACCACTATCTAGAACTTTAGCCGAAATATATCTCTATGATTTTGAAACAAAATATATACATAATAACATAAATCCACACAAAGAAAAAATCATTTATTGGTATCGCTACGTGGATGATATAATTTTATTATTCAAAGGAACGAGTAGACCGCTTAATCTTAATGCGCGTTGGATTTATTAAGTCAATCATATCCGTGTTAGACTTACCCCGCCAATTTTAAATATAAATAAATATAATAAATATAATAATAATAATCATAATAATTTACTAAATGAAGAAGAGAGATTAATGCTTAATGATATAAGGATTACTTAAAAGTTTTTTTAAAAGGACATCCTGGTGTTTTGGTTTCAAGAGCTGATAAAGGTAATCTTACTGTTCTTATTAAACGTAATGAATACATGAAAAAATGAATCATCTTTTAAATGATACTAATACTTATATAAAAATTAAAAATATTGCTAAATCAAAATTAGAAAAAGAAATTAATAAAATGATTATGTGTTGGGGAAAGGAGGTAGGATAACTAGTTTTGATGGGAAAAGCTACGTTGTCATAATAGTATTAATGCACGGATGTATGAACTTGTTAAAGTGTATAAACCTAATCGACCTCTACGGCCTACTGTCAATTGTATGGGTACTGTGACTGGTTGGTAAGGTTGGTAAGGTTGTTGGTAAAACTACAACTTATCAACAATCACAAAAACTCTTAAGGGGATTAAATATCAACAAAGCCTCCGGTCTGGACAACATTTCTCCTATTACTCTAAAAACATTTTTAAAAGAACTTGCACCTATCCTTACCAAATTTTCTATAAATCATATAAATCTGGTATTTTCCCTTCGTGCTGGAAGTTGGCCAATGTGCAGTCCGTCCCCAAAAAAAGGACAAAATGTTTTATTAAGGTTTTTTTAAGTATTCAACCACCAGGTTTTTTTAAGTATTCAACACCTTCCACAACAACAGAAAAACAATTCATCAACAATATTCCTATCTAGAATATTCTCCCAATAGCTTCAGAAACGCCAACGGTTGGTTGTACAAATTTCCAGTATCAACACAGTGTCCAAAATAATACACAAAATATTTCTATTTAATAACACATAAAACTTTATTTATAATTCTGTTTATTTAAACTAATTCTATTTACACGGAATTTTATATGTACGATACAGCGTTTCGTTTACAATCAATTTCACTTAATATCATCGCAGTCTAAAATAAAACTAACAATCATTTTACAAAAGACATTCGTTATACAGTTTTTTTTAATATTTATTTCGTACTTTGTTAAATGTTACAAAAGATTTTATCTTGAATAGTAACATAATATTATATTGGTTTGTATTCATTTTAATTTAAGATTAAATTATTCTATAATGGTTAAATTTCGAAAATTTCTGTATTTAAAAATTATTTCAAGCGCGATTATATTATGGTTTATGTGTATAACAGTCTTGTAGGATAGAGTCTAGTGTGAACATATATGATTTTGGCCGCTTTGTTTTGGAGTACTCTGAGTTCATTCAGTTTTGAAGTTCTGGCTGTGCTCCATATGGGCTTTAAGTATAACGAGTGACTTGAATGTATGCGTTGTATATGTTCCATAGTGCGTCTTTGTGGAGGTATGGTTTAAGTCGGCGAACCGCAAATATTATAGGTTTTTTTTTTAATTTATCAATGTGGTTTGTCCAGAATAGTTTTACATCGATAATAGACCGAGTTATTTTGTATAATGAACTCTATTGATTACGGCATTGTCAAATGTAATAAGTGGTATGCTATTTTCACTAATGGTCTTTTATTTTTGTTAAAAATGATGTTACTTTTACTAGTATTTATATGTAAATTTATGTTTAGAAGCAAATCGGCTATTGTTCTGATATCGTCTTGTATATGTAGAGTCAAAAGTTCTATTTGCGTTGCAACATAGAGTATTGCTGCGTCATCAGCATTCAGCGTACATTTGAAACATGCCGTTCAGTTTGAGATGAATTATCTGGTTTATGTATGTAGCACATTCGGGTGCTGATAGCATAGAACCTTGAGCTAGACTAGACCACATGTTACCTGCTGTAATGTAACTTTTACTGGATCCAATTTGTGTATACTGCTGTCGATGTAAGTGAAATGATTCAAACAACTTTAATGCAGTATGCGATTCTAGTTCTGTAAAAAGTGTTTAATGATCAGGACTATCAAACGCTTTCTTTTTCTCTGTAAACAAGCATGCGACTGTGTTCCCCTTATCCAGATTAACTTCAAACAAAATTAGTTAGTGAGACACATGCTGCAAGAGTGCTAGATTTGGAAATAAACCAGATCTTTGTGAACCCATACTGATCATTGAGCATGTTGGTAGTATTGAGATCGGACGGTAGTTTGTGGTGTCTTGCTTGTTTCCTGCTTTGTAGATGGGCGTCACTTCGACATGAAAACATTCAGGATAGTTGCCTGTTCTGAATGAGTCGTCGATTAAGTTTGATATTTTTTGGCTTAGAGTATCGGAGAAGAGAGCAAAAAATTTAGTTGGGATGCCATCGGAACTACTAGCGGTGTTATTATTTAATTGGATTCTGCATAATTCGATATATTTTATCTCATGTTTGACTCTTGTTCTTAGAAACAAATTTGACCTTGATTTTATTTTTGAAATATTGTACATATATATATCAAAAAATTAAGTTGAATACATTTGATTTTTGTATTAAATTGCGTTTATGTAGAATCGTAACAATATACAATATATATAAATTTCATTTCAAATTTTTCTAATATAGATTTATGAAGCAAATATTGGTGATGGCGATTCTAAAGCAACTGAAAATTGTGACCGTAGTATACGGGAAAATTGGATAAAATCCAAATATATAGAGAAAAAATTTGTTGCTCCATTTTCCACACTGCTTATAGATGATTTTAATAACGCACCAAATGATGTGAAAGAAAATACAGACTCTTGTAGCAATTTATCCCAGTTCAGTAAAACTCCCTTACGCTGGAGTGTTCGTAAAATGCGTCGTAAATATAAAAAAAATATAAAAGCAGAACTAATGGCAAACGTATCGGAAGACGAGCTTAGCGAAACTGACTCTTTTAAAGATGTCTATAGTGAATGCAATGACGTTTTAATTATTGGTAATAATTTAAGTGAACCATTGGATGAACATGTACCCTCACTATGTTCAGATCAGGATTCAACTACAGGAGAAGAAAGCAACATAGACGACGAAGATATTGCTACGCTTAATCCTAATATATTACTTTATAAAGCAGCCGCAGCGCATAATTTACCTGTAATGTGTCAAGCGCTTGCAATGAGTGCCGATAAAAATTGGACCAATGAACATGATAACGGAAAAAAACCGATTCATCAAGCAGTCTTATCAGGATCAGTAATGGCATGTGAATACTTAATTTTAAATGGAGCTCGTATTGATGCAGTTGATTTACATGGATATACAGCTTTACATATTGCAACTGAAAAAGGCTGTACCGCCCAAGCTTATTTGTTGTTAAAACATAGAGCAAAATATGATATCACCGCCACAGATGGTAAACGACCTCTCGATATTGCTGTTGAGCAAGCTAATGCAGATATAGTCACGCTGTAAGTGTTGTTTATTGTATAATGTTTAACAGTTTTCTAACATCAACTTCATATATTATTAATTTTAGCTTACGGTTGACACAGTTGAATGAAGAGATTGGTATTACTGAGCAAGGCTCCAATGGTGATGAAACTTATAATGATGTCATGAAAGATTTTTCCCGCTTTGCTATAAATCAACCGCATCGATTACAACGACCAAAAAGTGACGATAAATAAAAAATTATGCATATCAACTTATTCGAATTATAATCTGATTTTCATACAGTTATTATGATATGTTATTTAAATGATATTAATATAATTTTCGTTAACTAAGTTCATCTTAATTATATCATATATAATCATATTACGTTATAATCATGTATATTATGTCTATGTTATATTGTTATATAGTTTCTAAATGACATATATCAAAGCTAGGTAAGGAATATTCAATAGTTCCAATCTGTTTCAAATCGATAGATTTCGGACATTTTTATGACTCAGCAAGTAAATTTAAAAAGAGTTAAATTAAAAATAGCATCTTTCTATTTAAAGTTTGATTAATAAATTATCTTACGGATTTCTAAAAAATGGTGCGAATTTTAAAATTTTAGGGATCGGAATTAAAGGATTGAATTATATTAGTTGTAAATTTTGTATTTAGACACGGTTCTTTATCAGCGATCTTTTAAATTTTATTATATGTTTATGTTGAAAATAAGCCAATAAGATTAATAAAATTCGATCTTTTAAAATCCGGTTTCAAACTTATACAAGTTAAATATACTTTTTAATATTTCACAGACATTTTGATAAAATTCTGGTTTGTAACTCGTGCTAAACTAAGATTAAAATTTCTATGATGCCTTATTATTATAGAAATTTTTAACATGCTAAATAATATATTTAAATTATTTTTTAAAAAGTAAAAAACTTTATAAAACCAAATATGAACTTCAATTTAATAGTTTTATAAAACGTCAGTAGATCTTCTTCATACCTTGACAAGAACTATTCGTCCTTAATAAATATACGAAATGATCTCTTCCTTCTTTTTCTGTCGACAAAAAATTTTTAATGAATATGTACGTACATATATTTAAATTTGGTATAATAAAACAAATGAGTAATTATGATACTCAGTATTCCTTAAAGTGTTTGATTTCATACTAATAGAATTTAATCATATGCGTTTTAAAATCAATTTAAGTTTAGTTGAATCTCAGTCACTGTTATTTAAAATTTTAATTTTTTGATTTATTCAACACAGATCTTAGTTTTATTTCAGAAGCTTATATATAAATTATTTTAAAAAATATAGTAATGTTATACATATTTCAATATTTAAGGGCTAAACTTTGTTAAGTTATCTATATCGTTTGTTCAGAAACTAATAATGTTAAATAATATAAATTGTGTTGCATGCAAACATAAGTTTAAAAAATTAATTAATTTTCAAAGTTTGTTTATTCTAAAGTATTTATTGCGGAAATTACAGAATCAACAATAAGTACAATAAAATAAATGTATATTAATAATTTTTGCTATTTTGTTAGCTCTTGGGATTATGGGGAACCACATCTCTGGCAACAATTTCAAAATTATTTTTTAATATGGTAATTTTAATTTTATTTAAATGTATTTGCAATACATTAAATTTTAAAATTTGTTTAAATAATATGTACATGTATTTGTATATATATATACATATACATATATATATATATATTTACAATGACATTCCTTTTATAATTCAAACTGCTAAATTAGTAAAAAAACATTCTTAATAAAAGTATTTTTTTTTCTTATTTTTAAACCAATACACATATTTTATTAAAATCATCTACCATAATTGCGTCTACAGATAAAATAAAATTTGTCAATAAGCATGGAGTGGTACAGTTTGGTATTGAAATCTCTTTTGGCATTTTAAGTTTACTATTTAAATAATACAAAATCTGAAAATACAGGTAGAATCGAAAAACAATTATCTAATTGCATGTTAATATTTTTTAAAAGTATATAAATATGGGAAAAGGATTTTTGGTCTACGCATTTATCATAGAATTTGAAAGAAAGTAGAAATTAGTAAATTTTACTACAAGTTTTGTTTTTTTGATTCATGGGAGGCATTGGCGTGGGTCAACTTCACGAACGTAAAACGTTACGATGGTAAATATAAACGATATAAATTATAAATTAATTAATTACATTGATATTGTAATTGTTAATTTGATTTAAAAAATTTGTCATCAGAAGAAAATACCATAGCAACTATAATTTGTTTTTTACCCTGGGTTGTAATTAGCTTATAAATTGTACTAAAATGCTAAATCTAAATTTGATTTAACAAAATCACCCAATTTTAATTTAAATTTATGTGATTGAGGGCCGGTTATACAATAGCAGTTTAAGCTAAAGCTTAGTAGAACCCGATAGGAGGTTGAGCTTAAGCTTAAATGACAATGGGTTGTACAAGTGAGATTATGGTTAAGTTCTAAAGATTAAGTTAAGTTTTCTAAATCCATAATCTACTGAAAAAGTCGTCTGTATGCAAGATGTGAGATGTGATTCTCAAGATTATTTCGCAAAATACTGATCAAAATTATTATTCTTGTTGTTTTCCAACGAGATTGATTTGATTGTTTTTTTTTTCGAAAAAAGTTAGGTTAGTTTCTTGAACCGCACTTGAACCAACAAATTTGGGTGCTCAACTTGAACCCTGGCTTAAGCTCATACTCTCGACTGAACCGCAATTGTACAACGCGTAACTGAACAGAATCTCAGGTTTCGCATAATTTCAGCTTGAACCTCGGCTGACCTGCAATTGTACAACCGACCCTAAGTTGTCCGATATTGATAAAAACATCAATTTCTTTATAATCATTTAGAAACAAAATATTGATTTAGTCAAATGGGCGGTCCGCCCCAAGTGTCACCCGTTTTGGGGTGACACCCGAACGTAAAAAACATAAACAAACCATCACAATGTTTTCAACGATAAATCACTTCGAAACCGTTTTGGGGTGACACTCGAACGTAAACAACTTAAACAAACCATCACAATGTTTTCAATGATAAATCACTTCGAAACCGTTTTGGGGTGACACCCGAACGTAAAAAACTTAAACAAACCATCACATGTTTTCAACGATAAATCACTTAGAAACCATTTTAACCAGGTTATCCATATAATTTTAATTTATAAATTGTGATAACTTATAAATGTGTCCTATAAATGTGTTATTGGTTCAAAAAGAATCTATTCTACTTTTTAAAATTTTTGAGTTATTACGTGAAATAAAATTTTAACAATATTAATCGAATCAACATGTTGAGCATTGAATCCCATCACCACAATTACTCAATAGCTTTGAATATTCCTATAGATACCATATTGACCGTTTTTTACGATATATTATTTAGTATGCAAGCATGATTATTTAATGACCAGGTCTGAAAACATATATGCTGAATAATGTATAGGAAAAGTGGTTTACGTCGATAATGTGGCACCCTTTGTCGATAGGGTGGCACCCTTGAGTTACAATGTCTCTATTCCAAAATTATTTCTAAAATATCCGCTTAACCTTACTAACTAATATATGTTTTACATTTCAAACAAATTAATTGCAAACACCTAAGGAAACTCACAAACAATCAAATTACCGTGTTTGTAAATGATCTCAAAATAATTTTTTTCCCTTTATCTTGAAACTCAAAGAATAAATTGAAATAGATCGTTTTTCAATGGACACAAAAATAATTACTGTAGAATAAAATGGCAGTTATGCAATTACTGCAGTTTTGCAAATTTTTGTTCACTCATACTGTTTGTTTTCAGTTTTATATATTTATATATTTGAATTAAATGAAAGTTTATCATTTAAAATTACATTTTGTTGGGTTTTAAATCCTTTGGAAATTTCAAACTCATCAAGTGATTCTTTTAAAGATCCTTGGCTACATAAATGTAAAGCCTTCAATTTTTTTTTAAAAGTGGTGTAGCTATTGTTATTAACTATGTAAATGGTTTGCAAAACTAAACTTTAAATTTTGTTTATTTTTCTTCTTAGGCAGGTATTCCTTAAATCAGTCTTTAAAACATTTTCCGGTTTTCCCGATATAAAATTTTTCACAAAAATCACATTCAATTTTGTAAATTATTGAGCATAATTCTAATTGGATATTTAATTTTGGTTTCAATTCTTTATATAAAATATCTTTTAGGATTTCATACTTATATTTTTTTAAATAGTTCTTTATAATATTAGGCTATGATTTGTATATTCCATTTTATCAAATATTATTTAATTGTTGTTACAAGGAAATTTAAATAAATTAATTTTCTTGGCGGTGTATTTAGTCGTTAACACAGTGTACTTATTATGAACTATGTACCTATTATGTATCCTACAAATATATTTAGAATTAATGCTTTGCTGATACCTATACTATAATTAAAAATATTTTTTTAGATTTCGTTTAGCAAATATCCCAAAAAATAAATATGCCACGAGGAGTTCATACTTTTTAAAGAAAAAGTTGGTTCCAGCAGAGAAAGACCAAATCTATAAATATGTTACAAAACCCGATGATATCCAAGGTTCATCAAAAGAAACTGATTATCACGTTGATGCAACGAATGTTTCAGAGAATATTGGCTTATCTTCGGAAAGTAACAGCAACAATACAGAATTAATAATGATAATCTATGATGACGAATTAGAAAGGAATAATGAAAATGACAGTGATAATGCCGCTAATGCTTCTACTATTGAAGACAGTATTTGCATGGGTGAATCACTTCAGGACTTAAGAGATGTATCACATTGGAATATACTCGTCTCTGGTAATGTTCGCATTGAAATCATAAAAAAAGAAAGTGAACATTTTCAAAATAGAGAAGGGTCGTTTGTTACTGTATCTAGACACGGGTTAGACATAAAAGGTGATGTTCGCCATCTTTCTAAAGAATGGTTTTATAAAACGATGTATAATGGTGAAAAAATTCTACGGCCATGGATTGTTTATTCTCCTGTAAATAATAACTTGCGTCCTGTATTGCTTCTGTTGTCGTGTATTTGCTGTCACCAATAATAATAATACAAAATTAACATTTACTACTGGATATCAGAAGCGGTGGAAACTAAATCCCAAAGTGGCCGAGCATGAAACTTCAAATGAAGATCTGGAGAATTTTTAAAAGTGGAAAACTTTGGAAATGAGGTTAAAAATTCATAAAACGATACGAGACGCAGCCTTGCAATTAATATATAATAAAAAACAGAAGTGGAAACATCTTTTATCAAGATTATTGGATATAACTTTGTTTTTATCTAAACAAAACCCAGCATTTCATGGACATGATGAAGGACAAAGTTCTTCAAATAAAGGCAATTTCTTAGAACTAACCAAACTATTGTCAAAGTATGATGTAGTGTTAAAAGAACACATTTTGAATTTGGAGCATGGTAAATCACCAAAAGTATCATATTTGTCACCAGATATACAAAATGAGTTCATAAATGTTTTAGCGATCCACGTAAAGTTTAAGCTTGTCAACGAAATTAAATCGGTTAAATATTTTGGAATTATGTTTGATAGCACACCTGACATTTCACATATTGATCAAATGTCAGAAGTGATTCGTTGTGTGAAAATTGATGGTAGTAAAGTGGAAATCAAGGAAGTATTCCTTGGATTTTTTCCTTTACGTGGAAAAAAGCCGCTGATTTAAGCGATAAAATTCGTACACTGAAAAAAAAATTGAAGTAATGATAACCTCATCTCGAAGATGGCAGTTTATTATTCATGCAAAGAAAAGATATTTACAAACAATTTCACCGTGATTGGGACAACTACTCAGTACTCAGTAACATTTTCCTGATAACAGAATGAGGTGTAATTAAAATATAAAGTGCTATCCAATATAACAGTAGTTGAATAAAGTTAATAACTATTTCCATGAAAACATATTTCTTTGGCCTTATATCATGAATTTTTCATTTTAAAATTTAAGTATTTGAGATTAATTGAACTATATTTTATTTTCACATAAATATTTCATGTGATTGTCTCAACTGCATCGGCTTATCATTGTACGGTTGTTGAATCAATCTCATATTTTGATTCGCCATATCTGCCCACACGGTGAGGTTGAGACAACTGCATTTCGATTGGAAATAGGACATGTTTTTTTCAGTGTAAAATCTTGAAAATGATGGTATAGATGTTATGAATTGTCGCTCCCAAAGGTTATGATAATGCAGCTGTTATGAGTAGTATACATGGAGAAGTGCAAGCTATTATTAAAGCAAAAAATAACAAAGCAATTTTTGTGGGCTGCAAAGATCATTCAATTAATTTATACGGCCAACACTCGTCAGTGGAAGCCATTTTTACATGTTTTTCTGCTTCGACTAGCCGCTGGGAAGTACTTGCTAAACACAACAAAGCAACTGTTAAAATACTCTTAACAGCGCATTGGAGTGCTCATTATGCTGCAGTAAAAGTATTGGCCGAAAACTTTGATGGGATTGTGGCTGAAATTGAGAAGTTAAGTGATCAACAAGAAAATGTAGACACTAGAGGCGCTGCACAGAACCTTATCAATGCAGCATGTGATTTTTCGTTTCTTTGTTATCTTTTGTTTTGGAATGATATTCTAAGAGAAATAATATCTGTGCTCAGATTGGATTGCAAAGCACGGGCTTGAATATTGATCAATTAGCTACAGAAATAGAGTCAATTCATAACGAAGTCTCATTGTAGAAGAGGCAATAGATCTTGCTGCGAAAAAATCGGAGGACTATGACATTCCAATGGAAAGCCGAATTCGTCATAAAAACGCAAAAAACGAACGAGTGGTGAGTTTGCACCTGATGTTGGACTGACACTGAGAGCTCAACTTATAAAGGACATGTTAGAATGTCTTGACCGATTCAGTGTTGAACTCCGAACTAGACTGAAGTCAGTTCAAGATTTAGCTTCATTGTTCGAGGTTGTGCAGACAAACACTTAGCTTTTGGCGAACAGTGAAGAGTTAAAATTATCGGTATCAAAATTTACTGGTTTTTATGATGCGGTATTGGCAACAGAACTCCTCATAGAGATACAAAGGGTGAGGAGGCATTTAAAAGCGGCCAATGTTACAGTTTCGAACTGGGTGTACCTAGACTTTTTGAAATTCATCGTAGAATGGGATTTTTTAGAATTTCTTCCGAATCTTACGGTCGCACTAAAGTTATTTATGATTATTTGCGTATTAGTGGCTTCGTGTGAGAGGAGTTTCAGCAAATTAAAATTAGTTAAAAATTACTTGCGGGCTTATAATAATAATGCTCAAAAAAAATTATAAATTACGTTTATCGGCTTTTTATTATTATTGACAGTTTTTATTTTTGGGGTGACACCACAATATCCGCCCCGGGTGCCACCCATGCTAGCTACGCCACTGGGTGAAATCTTCGTATAATAACGTGTATATAGACAAACTGCCTTTTTGATTTAACACAGTTTTTCAAAAATCACATTCACCAAGTATTCAACAATAAAACAAATAAAATGTTGTAATTTTAATTAATTATTTAATAAACACTTAAAAACGCTTTTTTTGAAATAAATTCTTTAACTAGTTTCAGTTATATTAACCATCCTCAGAAAGAATTTTATCCTAATGAAATCATGATTACCTTTACTAAAGAGGAAACTTATTTATTACTTAAAACTACGATTAAAGGAAAAACCTAAATTCTATTAATATTTAATGGTTGTGAATTGAGCTTAGAATCTATTAATAACAATACTATTGTTTTGGTTCACAGCTACAATTGTTAACTTTCTATTATTCTATTGTTTTATGGTTTTATTGCGGTCTATTACTTCGGTCTGAAAGACCTAAGTATTACATTCATGAGCTCAAAGTGAAATTCTTACCCCCACTTTTTTTCGCATTTCTCGACGTTTTAGGACCTACTGATTCTAAAAAAGCAAAAAAAAAAGAATGTATGTCTGTCTGTCGGCCGGCCGTCTGGCCGGCCGTCATTACCTACACTGCAGGGAAAACCACTGGAGGGATTTCAAAAATTTTTTTTTCTAAAAATAGGTATACTCAAGAGACAGGTCCGAAAGGACGCTGTGTTCGATAACTGTACCGGAAGTGTGTCAAAAAAATCATTATGTGTGTCAAAACAAGGAAATTTGCATATTTTTTGCTTAAAAAACGTTCATTTTAAGTGATTACGAGTAGGAACATTGAATTTCGAGAAATTTTGATGGTCGGGATTGGTATGTGAGACCAAAATCTAGATTATTGCATTATAAGTTTGTCAAAAAAATGTTGTCAAGTGTGTCAAAAGAAAGATTTTTATTATTTTTTTACCCAATTTTTCGGAAAAAAAATTAAATTAAAATTTTGTGTGAAATGATTTTATTATTATTATTGAGAACTATGGCATTATAAGTTTGTCAAAAAAATGTTGTCAAGTTTGTCAAAAGAAAGATTTTTTTTGATTTTTTTACCCAATTTTTTGGAAAAAAATAAAATAAATAATTTGTATGACGTGAAAATATATTATTATTATAGAGAATTATGGCATTATAAGTTTGTCAAAAAAATAATGTCAAGCGTGTCAAAAAATGATTTCATCGATTTTTTTAGCCAATTTTTTGGGAAAAAAAATGTAGATGTTTTTATGACGTAAATGTAATTGAAAATGAAATTGGACATGGAAATTTTTGAATTTGTTACAGTTTTTGAAATATTTTTGGAATTTTGAAAAAAGTATGTATTTTTGATTTTGTAATAATTTTTGCAATGTTTTTAGAATTTTGGAAAAAGTTTTAATTTTTGATTTTGTAATAATTTTTGGAATATTTTTAGAATGTTGAAAAAAGTTTGATTTTATTAAATTTTTACAATATTTTTGGAATTTTGAAAGAAATATGAATTTGTGATCTTGTGATATTTTCTCGAATCGCTAAATTGAAGGTTTTTGAATAATTTGCTGAAAATGAAATTGGACATGGACATTTTTGAATTTGTTATAGTTTTTGAATATTTTTGGAATTTTGAAAAAGTTTCAATTTTTGATTTTGTAAGAATTTTTGGAATATTTTTAGAATTTTAAAAAATTTTTGATTTTATAATAATTTTTGTAATTTTGGAAAAAGTTTTAATTTTTGATATTGTTATAGTTTTTGCAATATTTTTTGTTTTGGAAAAAGTTTGAATTTTTGAATTTTTAAGAAATTTTGGAATATTATTAGAATTTAGAAAAAGTTTAAATATTTGATTTTATTCTAATTTTTGGCATATTTGGAATTTTGAAAAAAGTTTCAATTTTTGATTTTGTATAATTTTTGCAGTATTTTCAGAATTTTTGAAAAAAGTTTAATCTTTGATTTTGTAATAATTTTTGGAATATTTTAAGGATTTTGGAAAAAATTTGATTTTATTTATTTTTTACAAAATTTTTGGAATTTTGAAAGAAATATGAATTTGTGATTTTGTAATATTTTCTCGAAACACTAAATGGAGAGGTTTTTGAGTAGTTTGCTGAGTTTAACTAAAAACTATGTCCGCATAAAAGTTTTTTGCCGAAAACTATATCAAAATCCTTAACTCAGACCGAAGTCTTGATATCTCAGAGCTGTGAGATTTCAGCCCCTCCATATTTTATTTATTTTTTTACCCAATTTTTTTAGAAAAAAATAAAATTAATAGTTTGTATGACATGATATTTTATTATTATTATTGAGAATTATGGCATTATAAGTTTGTCAAAAAAATAATGTCAAGTGTGTCAAAAAATGATTTCATTTAATTTTTTAGCCAATTTTTTGGGGAAAAAAATGTAGCTGTTTTTATGACGTAAATGTAATTTAAAATGAAATTGGACATGGAAATTTTTGAATTTGTTATAGTTTTTGAAATATTTTTGGAATTTTGAAAAAGTTTGTATTTTTGATTTTGTAATAATTTTTGCAATATTTTTAGAATTTCGGCAAAAGTTTTAACTTTTGATTTTGTAAGAATTTTTGAAATATTTTTAGAATATTGAAAAATTTTTAATTTTTGATATTATTATAATTTTTGGAATTTTGAAAAAAGTTTCAATTTTTGATTTTGTTATAACTTTTGAAATATTTTTAGAATTTTGGAAAAAGTTTGAATTTTTAAGAATTTTTGAAATATTATTGGTATTTAGAAAATATTTATATATTTGATTTTATTCGAATTTTTGGAATATTTTTGGAATTTTGAAAAAGTTTGATTTTATTTAATTTAACAATATTTTTGGAATTTTGATTATAATTTTCCGGCAACGTATTGATGTTTCGTGTTAGTTTTGTAATAAATTTTTAAACAGAGATAAAAAATACTTGTACTTTAACAAAGAGTTATGTTTGATGTACATCGCTGCCCAAAACTAAAAACCATGTCCTTGTTACAAATATAACAAATTTTGTTTTTAATTCCAAATTTCGAATTTTATTAGTGTTTTACAATATTTTACATGTAGCAAATTCAATTTAAATGAACTTAAAAATTCCTATTAAAAAAGAAAGAAATTAATATTTATATTATTATACATCGCAATTGACTTTTATATTTACTTTAGTTTGGACTTCTGTTAAAAATTTTTATTTATTTAAATTTTATTAAAATTAATTAAATCGGAGAAGTTAATTTTTTATTCAATGTCCGACATTTTGTGTAACAAGATGGTTTTTTCCTTTTTATCACGTGATCGTTAAATTTGTTTTGGTGTTGTCGCAGTTTTGTCAGCGATAGCGCTGACACTCCCCCCAGGTATGGCGACTCCTTCAGTCGACTTACTGACATTTACATCCAAAACTGCGAGTTTTGTAGCTGGGCGTTCATACACTCCGTTTGCCGTTTGAACAGTTGCCCTTCGAACCTGTCCATCCGTTCCTATCACTGCTTTAATTATTTTGTCCTTTGGCCAGCAATTACGAGGGTTTTGTTCGTCTTGTAATGAAGAGCTTTCTCATTGGCGAACCAATGAGAATGGCATAGCAGGAAGCGTACCTTGAGTAATTTAAAGCCATCACGACTAAGGCTCAGCCATCGCGGGTTTGATAGAGTAATACCTGCTGCTTCAGCACAAATACAGAAATGTACGCTAATTACGAAAGTTTGCAGAAATGGTAAGCAATACAAGTGGAAAAATGGAGACTCTGGCGACCCCCTTCTACGAAAGAAAGACGGTCGGCACGTTCAACCCCCCCATTCACTCACCCACACCCATACACACACACACACACACACACACACACACACGCACACACACATTCGCACCCCTATACCAAAAGAAAAAGAAAAAAAAATCAATTGCACTCCCCCCATGGTTATATCTTCCTGGCCTCCGATCAGACTCAATTCAGCCCTCCATCAGCACTGCCGCATTGATTACGTTGGTCCCAAATAAATGATTGCAACTTGTAGGCATATACGTTGAATAAAATTGTACTTATAACCGTTGAACGAAATGATAAGCAGGAACGTTACACAAACTTGTAACCATCAGCGTTGAATAATTTTGTCGAAAAACGTTAGGTAGAAATGTTAAATTATAACCGTTGAATAAAAATGGTAAGCAGAAACGTTAAATAAATTTGTAATCCTCAGCGTTGAATAATATTGTACTTATAAACGATGAATGAAATGGTAAGTAGCTACGTTAACTAAACTTGCAATAATTTTGTATTATAAACGTTGAACAAAAATGGTAAGCAGCAACGTTACATAAACTTGGAATCATCAGCGTTGACTAATAAATGTAATACTTTATCTCCATACTAGTCTGATTATTCGTTGAAGTAGAACAGTAGTGATTTGTATCGGTGAGAGGTAATTGTTGCCGTATGCGTTGAAATCCACAAAAAAAATGTAATCAATTGTACCAATACCAGTCAAATAATTCGCTGGAATAGAACTGCCATAATTTACATCAATGATTGTGGAGCTGTCCGTTGAAAGGCGTTGAAATAAAAAAAAATAATAAATTGTACCAATACTAGTGAAATGATTCGCTGAAATAGAACGGTAGTAATTGGTATCAACGATGGTGAAGCAGTACGTTGAGATGTAATTGTTGCCGTAGGCGTTGAAATCCAAAAAAAATAATAAATTTAGTAGCGAGGCTATGCCAGCTTGGACAGAGTCGTCGCTTTCAATGTTGTATCAACTCTAGGTACAATTAATATATGGTTTAGATTTGGTAATTGTAAACAAACATAATCGCGCAGACAGGAAACCCGATCACAAAACAAAATCTCAAAATCCAACATCTGGTTACATATTACAGTATATTCAGTTCGTTCTTTGTTTTTGTTTATTAGTTTTACAATTTCATTGACTTAACCTAAAATCTCCCGCTACACGAATATTATATAACTCAACGGTGAATCTAATCGTAATATGGCAAATTAAAATTGTAAATTGTTTATCCCTATTAATATTATTTAATAAATTTTTAATTTCTTTTTTGAGTTATTTAACCATTTTGTGGTTATGTTATTATTAATCAGATTTAATGTTTTTGTTTTTAATTTTTAAACATCAATGAATAAAATAAACTACGTATAATATTTATCTATAATCGTAATATGGCAAATTAAAATTGTAAATTGTTTATCCCTATTAATATTATTTAATAAATTTTTAATTTCTTTTCTGAGCTATTTAACCATTTTGTGGTTATGTTATTATTATTCAGATTTAAGGTTTTTGTTTTAATTCTAAAAATAACCTAAGTATAATATTTACCTATAATCGTAATATGGCAAATTAAAACTGTAAATTATTTATCCCTATTAATATTATTTAATAAATTTTTATTTTCTTTTTTGAGTTATTTAACCATTTTGTGGTTATGTTATTATTAATCAGATTTAATGTTTTTGTTTTTAATTTTTAAACATCAATGAATAAAATAAACTAAGTGTAATATTTACCTATAATCTTAATATGGCAAATTAAAACTGTAAATTATTTATCACTATTAATATTATTTAAATCTCCTTTATTACTGAGTTATTTAACCATTTTGTGGTTATGTTATTATTAATCAGATTTAATGTTTTTGTTTTAATTTTAAACATCAATGAATAAAATAAACAAAGTATAATATTTATCTATAATTATGAAACTTATTTTTTTTTGTTCTACCCCTTCTTTTTTTTTTGTTTATACGAATCAAATATTAAAATGTTATTATGTGATCAAAATTGTAATTAGTTGCAGTTATATTTACATTCGGGTCATGTGGCCTTGGCAAAAAAAAAATCAAACTATCAACCAAACACGGAGTTAAGAAATCACTGCTTTTTGGTTTCCCTTTGCGTCTCGACAAAATTCTATAATTTAGTGAAGGTTAATCAAGTCCATAAACCTGCTGCGTCGCGCCGCGCAAATTAAATTTCACACTTCAACTCCAGAACGACCGAAAACTCAGTCCTCCAAAATTATGATCACTAAAAGAACAAACGAGGTTTTAGAGTAACCTTCGTACCGTTATACATTAACTCGAGATTTTGTCACAAGACACACGCAAAAAAAAATTCAACTTGGAGGTCACTGAGGAACGAGTCCTACCGGTATTTTTATATTAGAACAAAATAAATTTCAATAAAGTGTTTTTGATTTGTTTACTCACGGTTAATTGGTTTCCGGTACACTAGCTTTTCCAACTATCGTCACCTCACTCCTGGTCATAAGACAATACACACACAGAACAGTAATATTATCTGGTTGCTTTGATATTCCTACTCTTTATTCTGCATCGCACCATCTTTCCGTCATGACAGCCATTTCTCAGAATTAACAATCGTATCCTGGCTAATCGTGACCTTCCTTTTATAGTTGACAGAGAATAGCATTAACCGTACTCGCACCAAGATAACCGCGCACGTTTATTTTTTTATTATTATTTCCGCCCGAAGTTATTAATTAATTATTCCGACAAACAAAATTTACTACTTAAATTGATATCAAGACAACACAAGTTACACTCCACGTAAATAATTTGCTTATTTTCACTTTTCTAAATTAACTTTAATAAACGAAATTTACCATTTAATATGTGAACAAAGGGACAAAACGGGTTTATTATCTTAAAAAAATAAATTAAATAAATTACGATTTTAAAATAGGTAATTTCGATTTTTGTTTTTAATCACCAGTCAGATTGTCAAAATAACAATCGACCGTCTGATGTTCTGACAAAAAGGTAGTAGAACTAAGAGATTTTAATGATGTGCAGGGCCGTATTATATAGCAAAAATTTTGCTCGAAAAAACTCGAATGCGGTGTTTTGGTTGTGATATAATTTCCATTGAGTTTTCAATTGATGGGAATTTTTCATAGCTAAAAAAAAACCGTTCGTTATTTGATACTATTGCCCAAAGATAAGGTTGAGATACAAAATATTTCCGACACATCAATAACATTTACCATTGAATCCAAAATGAACCAAAATCAAGTTCGTTCGATGTTATGTTGTTTAGATATTACAAAACTACAATCCAAAGTAGTAATATAATGAAACGGAAAAATTATTTTGAAAGAAATTAAGACAACAGAATGTTTAACAAAAACGAGATATTAAATCGTTGAATGTGGATGAATGGAAAAATATTTAGGGTTTAAAAAAAATTGTTTAATTACGGTTGATGTCTAGAGAATTCAAACTTTAGCAGTATATTGAAAATAAACGAATAGAAACACAGCGCGCGTCGCTTTTAGTGTGTGGTAAGATTAAATTCTGATTAAAGTTTAGCGGTCATACGGATGATGATTAAAGAAAATTATCAATTAATTCAAATTAACCAATATTATATTATATCAATGAAAAAATAAATCAGGGTAATTAGTGCCATTTTCCCTCTCCTATACGTCCGTCCACCTATTGCAGATTTAGTCAGATTTTAAGAAATATAAGGAAACTATGGGTTAAGGAAACTACATGAAATATGACTATTGATGACGAAGGGATGAGAATCCATTACAAGTGGTACAGATTAATATAAGGAACAACAACTAAGGAAACTGCGACTGTAATACACTGCGTTCTGACATTATGCCAGACTATCCATTACAGAACAAGTGCTTTTTGGACGAACACCTACGACCAAAAAGAAGTTGAAAAAGGCATAGGCTGGTCGCCAATAGACCTTGTATATACATATTAGCTTGGTGAAGCACCTCGACGTACCACAGATTAGCAATCAATGCGATCAGTATTACAAACTCAGTCTTAGCAGAAACAAAGTAACAAAGTATCTAAGAATATACAAAAAAAAACTGTTGGGAGGGGTATCGATAAAATCAGTATTCTACTCTATTGCAAGCGGTGGATAACTAAAATCTTCCAGACCCAATTTCGGGCAGATCTGGGGGTTCCCGAGACTCTAAAGTCACAATAAAAATTGATTCAATCTGCTGCAGATCGAAAGGAAAAAACACCGTGGGACCGACTTCTTTAATGAAACATCCGACACAATTTCGTTTTTTTTTTTTTTTTTTTTTTTTTTACGTTATGCAGGCTCGCAACCCACACCTGAACTAACACGAGTCTCATGCGTCTCCGACTCGCTAGCCGGGCCACACTGTTGTACGCTTCCGTCCAAGTGACTCGGAAGGTTGTTCATATAGATTCAAGGTAACCAACTGAACCAAATTCAAATACGTTCAATCACGGAATTTGCACTCATAAATAGTCAAAACAGAAAAAAAAAAAAAAAATGTTGAAACAAGACCCGAACACCACAGCTGATACACGCTTACTGAACTGTGAATTCAAGACGAAACTACCCTCATATGATCGTCGATACTCTTGACTTACAATGGCGGTAAAACACAAGCGAAAGTCACCAACATAGTGACAAAAGAAGTTATCACCGATATTAGGCACGAATGTCCTTGGAATGGTAAACACCTCTACGTTTAGAAGCCAGGTCCTCCAGTTCGTAAGCAGCGCTACCTACCAACCTTATTACTCTGGCTTCAATAAACTTCTGTGCAAGTTTAGCCGATAATTTCTTACCGGCGTCACTCAAAATAAAGTTCCTTCGGAACACCATATCACCTGGTTTAAACAAAGTTAACCGAGCTCGTAAATTGTATCTTTCAGCACTTTTGACAAATGCTTCGGCAGTTAAATCAAGAATTCGAATTCGAATCTTATTAAGATAATCCGGTCGCAGAATCGTTTCACCTGGCTCAAGAAGACTATTCAGTCGTCTCAGCAGTTCATATGACGAACCATGAGTCACCATAGGTATTCCAAACATTGCGTAATACGGGGAACATTGAAGTGTTTGATGCAGGGAACAACGTAGTGCACAAGCGATCTCGCTCAAGTGCAGATCCCATTTAGAATGCTCCTCCTTTAAATAGGCTCTAATACCAGATAAAACACTTCTATTTACCCGTTCAGAAGCGTTAGCTTGAGGTGAATACAACGCTAGTAATGTATGTTTCACTCCGTGCTTCGCCAAGAAATCTTCAAATAGTTTAGACTTAAACTGCGTCCCATTATCGGACACAATAACTTCGGGACAACCAAATACGTGAAAGACATTGGTAGCCAATAGATGACAAATTGGTTCAGCAGTTAGTTTCCGTAAAGGAAACAAAAAGGGATATTTCGTAACATGATCTAATACTACCAGAATAGCGATATTCCCGGCCTTTGAACGAGGATAAGGGCCAAGAATATCGATATATAATCGCTGTCCAATTCGGTCTGTTTTCATCTGGGACACCATGGGAGCACGAAGTGGAACATTAGTCGCTTTGATTTCTTTGCAGGTCTTACAATTTCCTATGTAGGATTTAACCTGGGGATACATGCGAGGCCAATAGTAAAATTTACGAATATTAAACAAGGTTTTTGCTAGACCTCCATGAGATGAGGTAGGAGGATTGTGGGCCCTTGCAATACACTCGTCAGTGTATTCCTCAGGTAACCACAATTTCCAAACCTCACCCTCTGAAGGAATATCAAGATCTAGACAAGCCAATCGTTTATAAACCCGACCAGAAATTACTTTCAGATCAGGCAATGTACCGTCTGCTTCGGTAACCAGATTTACCAACTCCAAATATCGAGAAGTGTTGAAGAAAGGGGAATTAAGATCTAATTCAGGCACTGGACATAGTTCAGAAATGATGTCGACAGAGTCACGTCTTGATAGAGTGTCAGGAACAGTATTTAATTTTCCTTTTCGGTACTCAATATCAAAGACGTAACCCTGCAATTTCAAGCTCCAACGAGCCAATCGACCAGAAAGGTCTTTTTGTTGCATTAACCATTTTAATGAAGCATGGTCAGTTATGATCTTAAAGGCCTGACCCTCGACATACGCTCTAAATTTCTTTACTCCCAGTACGGCGGCTAGACACTCTTTCTCACTAGTTGAGTAATTGCGTTGCGCAGAATTTAGTTTCTTGGACATGTACGCTATGGGATGTTCCATACCGTCCATGTCACACTGCAGTAATACACAGCCTATACCGTCATTACTAGCGTCGCACTGGAGAGTAAAAGGTTTAGTATAGTCGGGGTTTATGAGGACTGGTGCTGATATGAGAGCATTTTTGAGATTTGTAAATGCTCTTTCAGCTTCTGGAGTCCATACGAATTTATTAGAATTTTTCTTCAACAAATCTGATATTGGAGAGGACATAGCAGAGAAATCAGATATAAAACGGCGATAATAACCCGCCATACCCAAGAAGCGTCGAATCTGTTTGGGTGTTCGAGGTGTAGGAAATTCTGATATAGCCTGAGTTTTATCAGGATCAATTTTTAACGTACCACCTCCCACCACATATCCCAAATATTTTACCTCCGCTAAGAGAAACTTACTTTTTTCCACGTTTATCGTCAAGTTCGCACGTCTAAGACACTGGGAGATATCTTCTAACAGTTTCAGATGGGCCTCAAAGGTATCTGTAACTATTAGAAGATCATCCAAGTATACGAAGACGCACGACTTGAGATGTGGAGGAATTACTTGGTCCATCAATTTGGTCATTGTTTGCGGCGCATTGCACAGTCCGAAAGGCATTCTTACGAACTGATACAATGGCCGCCCTGGGACCGTAAAAGCAGTTTTCTCTCGGGAGTGTTTTTCTAACGGTATCTGCCAGAAAGCGTCTTTCAGATCCAAACTGGAAATGAAATTACTTTGTGGCAGACGACTCAAGATCCCATCTATCTGTGGAAGGGGGTAAGCATCCTTCTTAGTAACTGTATTGACCTTTCTACTATCCAAACAAAGACGATTCTTCCCAGGTTTGCGAATTAAGACCACCGGACTTGACCATGGGCTGTTTGAAACCTCTATAATACCCAGAGACAACATCCTATCCAGTTCTTCTCCCATCAGTTTCTCAATGGCGGGCGATATTGGATAGTGTCGTTGCTTGATGGGAGCTGCAGTCCCCACATCAATAACGTGTTCCAACAAATGTGTTCGACCCAGACCCATTTTTGAAAATGATGGTAGAAGCTGAATAGTGTTTTGTAGACGTGTTTGATTGTCCATAGACAATTCTGAAATTCCTGACTCCGTAGTCAAAAATGTAGGTAGGTTAAATATCGGGTTAAACAAACCAAAAGCGTTAAAGAAATCTATACCTAGATATAGATTTTGAGTCAAAGACGGGATAATGAAGACGTCCAGGGTTCTGACTTGGTTCATAAATGAAACCTTTGTTTTTACAAACCCCAAGATCTTCTGTCTTTGGCCATCGGCAGTACGAACTACGGCAGACGAATAAGTCAGAAGGTCTGGAGTCTGTACGATTTCTTTAGCAAAATCACCACCAATTACAGTCAAGGACGCTCCACTATCCAACAGTCCAGTATGTTGTTTACCCAATATTGACACTGTGGCATAAGATCTCACATCGTTGTCCAATTTCACAATAGAGGAAATGGTTTTAGTTTTAAACAAATGACGTTGTTGCCAATAAATACGAGAACGGAGCGCAGAGCGCGATGGAATTTTCAAAGATGATAACGAATCGACAAATATGTTTGAGCGCACCTTCAGGTATTCGTTCAATCGTTGTTGGAACGATTTGATTTTGGTCCATAATGGAGGTGGTTCAGTATGAACGGGTGTTCGTTTCAATAATTTCATGTCAGTATCATGAGTGGGTACCAAATCATTAAAAGTCGCATTTGTAATCGGTGTTTCAGGGGTGACGATAGTGGAATTATTATCTGTTTCGTCTCTGTTTGAAATACTTACAGGTAGAGTATTCCAAGAGTGTTCTATCAAATTGGATGTTGAAGCTCGGTTCAACAGTGTATTGTGTACTAATAGGTTATTGGGACTAGTTGATGAAATATTTGAAGGATCAGGAGACAAATTAAATTTGGTCTTAGATGAATCTAAGACAGGTCTTGGGAGCGAGAAAAGGTGTTGGGATTCTGGCCCCCCCTTCGGTTTCCCTGACAATTTTCACAATTAGGACACAACACATCGTCCTTCCCACATCCCCAACAAAACAATCGCTGTGATTCACGACAATCGTGCCACCGATGACCAGGTCGTTTGCAGTTCCAACAAATAGTTGAACTGGTTATTCGTCTCATATTAGGGGCAGGCTGTATTGCCGCAAGTTCGTTGGATGTAATTGGTAACGATTCAGTTGGCAATTCGTTAATTTGTATTTGTGAAAATTCACGATCTAAATCCACCTCAGACACCGGTCTCGATGGTCTAATGTTATAATCGCGCGGTCTGGTTATTGACTCGGCCCATAATTTTTCGCGGTCACGGCAGAGCTGGCGCAGATGTTCCAGTCCATAGATGGTGACATAAAGTAGCTCCCTTCTAATTTCCAATCGTAAGTTGTTGCGAATCAAGGAGAACAACTCCACATCCGGCATCGGTACTCGTAGTTTATCGCCTAGTCGATAAATTGATTGTAAGAATTCATCAAACAATTCGGTGGGCCGCTGTTTCCTGGCCCTCATCCGCTCCTTTACCTCTTCGTCCGTCTGCCTGTCTTGAAATTCTATTCGAAGAGCATGACATAAGTCAGTCCAAATAAGCTGTCGGTTCTGGCGAAAATATCTCCAGAACCAATCAGCGGCACGATCTGTGAACAACAGGTACAGACAGCGGGTGATAATAGTAAAATCGTTATTTAAACACATCTCTGTCAGCCGCTCTATTCTGAAGATGAACGCTTCAACATCCAGACCATCGGGTCTGCCTGAGAACGTTACGTTCCAATTTCTAACTGTGGTAGAGTGCTGATCGAGATGTGTTCGTATTCTAGCTGGAGCAAGAGCAGGATGAGGTTCAGCAAACATTGGTGGTACTGGTACATTATTTTGCACAAACGCATTTACTGGCGTATAATTTGAACGAACCGATTGATGTCTCGGGGTGGTGGGCGAGATTACATTATGCGCTAGGGGTAGTAACACTTCAGGTGCTGGAGCACGTGATTGCATCATTGAGTGATTAATTCTCGAAATTTCCTGATCGATGTGAGCATTTACTGCTTCCTGAAAACCTTGATCTTCCGCTGCAGCGGCACCATATATGGGAGATCGTTGAGCTATATTCACTCGCACTTCATCGGCGAGTCGGGATGGTGGAAGACGGTTTGCCAAAGGCGTGGACGAGGGCTGATTTCCGGTACTGGAACGACGTTGCCAACCTGCGGTAACAGATCGAGTCACAGGTCGCGGTGGGGGTGGCACTATTGTATAATTATTTTTATCTATCCCTCGAGGCAACCTCTGTAATTCTGCCCGCTCACAAGCGGCTCGACAAATTGGGCAGGTGTGATTCTGCAACAACCAGTCGTTGAGGCAGATGTCATGAAAGAGATGGTTACACCGAGTGAGAAGTTTTACGTCGGCCGGCACTATTTCGTGTTGACAAACAGCACAAGAGCTGGACCTATCCAGAACGTCAATCTTATCAGTGGCAGACATTATGAATACTCAAACCGCCGCACAGGACCAGATCAATAAATGCACGTATATGGAGAGCGAAACGAAAATTATTACACTATCGATGTGAACGTTGAATCCAAATAAACAATTCAATTATCAACAGAAAAGATTATTTTATTCCAATATTTGAGTACTATGAATATATTTTAAAGCAGAATTTAAAAAAAATTATATGGAAATTTAGCGATTCAAACCTTAAACAGCTGCGCGATATCTGACCAATGATAATTTGTGCAAAGAAAAAAAATTGTCAAGCCGCCGATTGCGGAGTGTAAAAGAAAAAAAACACCATTCCTGACAAAACTAGTTTGACCGACCACAGATACAAATTGATAGGCGTGCAGATCGTAATATTAATGCTATCGTCGTAAGTAAAATTAGACAAACTCTAAGTCCTTGACCGAAAAAAAAAATTTTTTGAAAAGGGAAAGAAAACAGGTATGCTAAGGCTATGGCAGAAGGTGGCAAAACAAAAAAAATTTCCAGACCCAATTCCGGGCAGATCTGGAGGTTCCCGAGACGCCAAAGTCACAAACAAACTAACGGAAAAAAGGAAACGCGACAACGTTCAAATTAATAGTGATAAATATATCAGACAAGATGATAACTTAACCAAAGTACAAAACTTAAGACTAACGTGCAAAATTAAAAAGTTAGAAATAAGTTAAATAATTTAAATTAAATAAATTAGTAAACTTAACAATAATTATAACGATTACTTGTAGGTGATGCGATGAGGTGAACATTGATCCTAATTGCTATTGATTTTTTTTTTTTTTTTTTTGAATTTTTATAATGATTTTTATTGGGTTGTATATTTTTTTATTTGTTTCATTTATAATTCCGTGCGGATGCTTGTGAATGATGAGAAAATGTGAACGCTGCTCTTATTTTTATTTTGATTGTAATTTACTTTGTATTCTTATCTTGTTGTATTTAAAATTTTGGTTGACACCTAAAATATATTGAAAAGCTGATTAGTAAACCGAATTATCAGCTGCCTCATATAGCTAATTAATCTAGTTTATTTATTTATTATTTATTTATTTTATTTTCGACGAATTTATTTTCGAATTTATGTATTATTTTATTTATTTTATTTTCGACGAATTTATTTTCGAATTTATGTATTATTTATTTATTCTATTTTTCAAAGAATTTTTCGACGGACGAAGGTCAGAAGGACTAACCAATGGGAGTTCATCACAACAGGGTTGAATGTGGAGACCGCCGCTCTTTCTTAATTTGGATTAGAATATTTTTAAGTTGTTTATGAGTTTTAAAAAAAAAAAATTTTTTTTTTTTGGGACCAAAGAGAAAGTTAAAATTAATCTACGTTAAAAGGATGGGAAATAGGAAAGGAAAGGGAACCAGAAGGAATCAATAAGGATGGGAGAAGGTAGGGTGAGACAGGAGTAAGGTGGGGTATGTGCTAGTAGAGTTTCACCCAGCTGACGAGTGCTGATGGGATGGTCAGAAGATAAAATCCTCTGCACCACCATTCTATCATCAACACTCGGCAGCTGCGATCCACGCCACCAACACATACGGTAAGGTGCTGTGGCAAAGGTGGACCAGTTACACATCAGCATGACAGCCGAGCGAAATCTTCCCTCGACAGCGGGCCAATGCTGTCTTGGAAGAACTTCCTCGGTATCACCCGATGTGAACCAGCACACCTCAACCACAGGGAAGCTAGTATTGCCGGGAGGGGTCGCTAACGTTAGGCAATAGTAGCGCAGGTTGGGCTCTGAGGACCCCGCAAACCCGAAGCCTGACCAGGTGACCAGACTCGGACGAGGTTTGGCGTATACACCAAACCACGTCGTTCTAGGTCTGGCACCTGAGACACCTTCGGCATTTGAAACGTCTCCAGAGACCCAACCCGTAACTAGGGTCCGTGGGGTTGTAATGCCCATTGAGAATAATTCCGAAAAATTATTCTCACCCATGCGTTTCAGAAAAAAAATACAAAAAAGGAGAATATTAGCTGGAGGCGTAGGGACGCAACTCCCCATCAAAGTAAAGTCTGAGGAATCTCAGACTTCCTTTGCTCCTGCGCGAGTGAAGCAGGGAATTGCTTCCACGCCGCCAGAGCCTCTAACTATTGTAAGGTGGAAAGAAAATTAATTAAAGAAGAAAAATTTTTTTAAAAAAAAAAATATTTTCAAAATTTGTGAATTTATGGAGGGACTCCTCCAGAGTCCTACATTGCTGTAGGGACCCTTAGAGAAGCCCCACGTTGGGCGCCAATTTGTAATGAAGAGCTTTCTCATTGGCGAACCAATGAGAATGGCATAGCAGGAAGCGTACCTTGAGTAATTTAAAGCCATCACGACTAAGGCTCAGCCATCGCGGGTTTGATAGAGTAATACCTGCTGCTTCAGCACAAATACAGAAATGTACGCTAATTACGAAAGTTTGCAGAAATGGTAAGCAATACAAGTGGAAAAATGGAGACTCTGGCGACCCCCTTCTACGAAAGAAAGACGGTCGGCACGTTCAACCCCCCCATTCACTCACCCACACCCATACACACACACACACACACACACACACACGCACACACACATTCGCACCCCTATACCAAAAGAAAAAGAAAAAAAAATCAATTGCACTCCCCCCATGGTTATATCTTCCTGGCCTCCGATCAGACTCAATTCAGCCCTCCATCAGCACTGCCGCATTGATTACGTTGGTCCCAAATAAATGATTGCAACTTGTAGGCATATACGTTGAATAAAATTGTACTTATAACCGTTGAACGAAATGATAAGCAGGAACGTTACACAAACTTGTAACCATCAGCGTTGAATAATTTTGTCGAAAAACGTTAGGTAGAAATGTTAAATTATAACCGTTGAATAAAAATGGTAAGCAGAAACGTTAAATAAATTTGTAATCCTCAGCGTTGAATAATATTGTACTTATAAACGATGAATGAAATGGTAAGTAGCTACGTTAACTAAACTTGCAATAATTTTGTATTATAAACGTTGAACAAAAATGGTAAGCAGCAACGTTACATAAACTTGGAATCATCAGCGTTGACTAATAAATGTAATACTTTATCTCCATACTAGTCTGATTATTCGTTGAAGTAGAACAGTAGTGATTTGTATCGGTGAGAGGTAATTGTTGCCGTATGCGTTGAAATCCACAAAAAAAATGTAATCAATTGTACCAATACCAGTCAAATAATTCGCTGGAATAGAACTGCCATAATTTACATCAATGATTGTGGAGCTGTCCGTTGAAAGGCGTTGAAATAAAAAAAAATAATAAATTGTACCAATACTAGTGAAATGATTCGCTGAAATAGAACGGTAGTAATTGGTATCAACGATGGTGAAGCAGTACGTTGAGATGTAATTGTTGCCGTAGGCGTTGAAATCCAAAAAAAATAATAAATTTAGTAGCGAGGCTATGCCAGCTTGGACAGAGTCGTCGCTTTCAATGTTGTATCAACTCTAGGTACAATTAATATATGGTTTAGATTTGGTAATTGTAAACAAACATAATCGCGCAGACAGGAAACCCGATCACAAAACAAAATCTCAAAATCCAACATCTGGTTACATATTACAGTATATTCAGTTCGTTCTTTGTTTTTGTTTATTAGTTTTACAATTTCATTGACTTAACCTAAAATCTCCCGCTACACGAATATTATATAACTCAACGGTGAATCTAATCGTAATATGGCAAATTAAAATTGTAAATTGTTTATCCCTATTAATATTATTTAATAAATTTTTAATTTCTTTTTTGAGTTATTTAACCATTTTGTGGTTATGTTATTATTAATCAGATTTAATGTTTTTGTTTTTAATTTTTAAACATCAATGAATAAAATAAACTACGTATAATATTTATCTATAATCGTAATATGGCAAATTAAAATTGTAAATTGTTTATCCCTATTAATATTATTTAATAAATTTTTAATTTCTTTTCTGAGCTATTTAACCATTTTGTGGTTATGTTATTATTATTCAGATTTAAGGTTTTTGTTTTAATTCTAAAAATAACCTAAGTATAATATTTACCTATAATCGTAATATGGCAAATTAAAACTGTAAATTATTTATCCCTATTAATATTATTTAATAAATTTTTATTTTCTTTTTTGAGTTATTTAACCATTTTGTGGTTATGTTATTATTAATCAGATTTAATGTTTTTGTTTTTAATTTTTAAACATCAATGAATAAAATAAACTAAGTGTAATATTTACCTATAATCTTAATATGGCAAATTAAAACTGTAAATTATTTATCACTATTAATATTATTTAAATCTCCTTTATTACTGAGTTATTTAACCATTTTGTGGTTATGTTATTATTAATCAGATTTAATGTTTTTGTTTTAATTTTAAACATCAATGAATAAAATAAACAAAGTATAATATTTATCTATAATTATGAAACTTATTTTTTTTTGTTCTACCCCTTCTTTTTTTTTTGTTTATACGAATCAAATATTAAAATGTTATTATGTGATCAAAATTGTAATTAGTTGCAGTTATATTTACATTCGGGTCATGTGGCCTTGGCAAAAAAAAAATCAAACTATCAACCAAACACGGAGTTAAGAAATCACTGCTTTTTGGTTTCCCTTTGCGTCTCGACAAAATTCTATAATTTAGTGAAGGTTAATCAAGTCCATAAACCTGCTGCGTCGCGCCGCGCAAATTAAATTTCACACTTCAACTCCAGAACGACCGAAAACTCAGTCCTCCAAAATTATGATCACTAAAAGAACAAACGAGGTTTTAGAGTAACCTTCGTACCGTTATACATTAACTCGAGATTTTGTCACAAGACACACGCAAAAAAAAATTCAACTTGGAGGTCACTGAGGAACGAGTCCTACCGGTATTTTTATATTAGAACAAAATAAATTTCAATAAAGTGTTTTTGATTTGTTTACTCACGGTTAATTGGTTTCCGGTACACTAGCTTTTCCAACTATCGTCACCTCACTCCTGGTCATAAGACAATACACACACAGAACAGTAATATTATCTGGTTGCTTTGATATTCCTACTCTTTATTCTGCATCGCACCATCTTTCCGTCATGACAGCCATTTCTCAGAATTAACAATCGTATCCTGGCTAATCGTGACCTTCCTTTTATAGTTGACAGAGAATAGCATTAACCGTACTCGCACCAAGATAACCGCGCACGTTTATTTTTTTATTATTATTTCCGCCCGAAGTTATTAATTAATTATTCCGACAAACAAAATTTACTACTTAAATTGATATCAAGACAACACAAGTTACACTCCACGTAAATAATTTGCTTATTTTCACTTTTCTAAATTAACTTTAATAAACGAAATTTACCATTTAATATGTGAACAAAGGGACAAAACGGGTTTATTATCTTAAAAAAATAAATTAAATAAATTACGATTTTAAAATAGGTAATTTCGATTTTTGTTTTTAATCACCAGTCAGATTGTCAAAATAACAATCGACCGTCTGATGTTCTGACAAAAAGGTAGTAGAACTAAGAGATTTTAATGATGTGCAGGGCCGTATTATATAGCAAAAATTTTGCTCGAAAAAACTCGAATGCGGTGTTTTGGTTGTGATATAATTTCCATTGAGTTTTCAATTGATGGGAATTTTTCATAGCTAAAAAAAAACCGTTCGTTATTTGATACTATTGCCCAAAGATAAGGTTGAGATACAAAATATTTCCGACACATCAATAACATTTACCATTGAATCCAAAATGAACCAAAATCAAGTTCGTTCGATGTTATGTTGTTTAGATATTACAAAACTACAATCCAAAGTAGTAATATAATGAAACGGAAAAATTATTTTGAAAGAAATTAAGACAACAGAATGTTTAACAAAAACGAGATATTAAATCGTTGAATGTGGATGAATGGAAAAATATTTAGGGTTTAAAAAAAATTGTTTAATTACGGTTGATGTCTAGAGAATTCAAACTTTAGCAGTATATTGAAAATAAACGAATAGAAACACAGCGCGCGTCGCTTTTAGTGTGTGGTAAGATTAAATTCTGATTAAAGTTTAGCGGTCATACGGATGATGATTAAAGAAAATTATCAATTAATTCAAATTAACCAATATTATATTATATCAATGAAAAAATAAATCAGGGTAATTAGTGCCATTTTCCCTCTCCTATACGTCCGTCCACCTATTGCAGATTTAGTCAGATTTTAAGAAATATAAGGAAACTATGGGTTAAGGAAACTACATGAAATATGACTATTGATGACGAAGGGATGAGAATCCATTACAAGTGGTACAGATTAATATAAGGAACAACAACTAAGGAAACTGCGACTGTAATACACTGCGTTCTGACATTATGCCAGACTATCCATTACAGTCTACAATCACAACTAAATCACCGACCTCTAGTGGTTTAGTGGGCTGCATCCATTTTCCTCTACGATTAAGCGTAGGCAAGTACTCCACTACCCATCGTTTCCAGTAGTTGTTTGCAAACCTTTGAGACATTAGCCAATTATTTTTTAAAACGTGATTTTCGTCGCTATAGGTGCTTAAAGGTTTTGGACCGTTTGATGTCCCCAATAAAAAGTGATTTGGCGTAAGAGCCTCATCTTCTTCACTATCTAGGGGTAGATATGTCAGTGGCCTAGAATTTATGATATGTTCTACTTCAATTAACATACTATTCAATAATTCGTCAGTTGGATTTCGGCAGGTCGACATTTTTGACAATGTGTTTTTTACGGATTGAACGAGTCGTTCCCAACTGCCGCCCATATGCGGTGCGGCAGGGGGGTTCTCTCCCATCTCTTCTCTGTGCGTCTACCATTAGTTACCAACATCGGGCCGAAGTAATCGATTCCTGTATAAGAAAACGGTCTCGAAAAGGCTTGTAGTCTAGCAACAGGAACATTACTCATCATCGGTGGATCAGGTTTCGCTTTTTGAATTTTACACCATTGACAAGCTCGTGCAACTTTCCTAGCTATTGTCCTCAATTTCGGTATGTGATATTTCTGTCGAATCTCATTTGTGATAGTTTCATTATTATGATGATAAAATTTACGATGGTAATATTCGACTATCAAAGTAGTCATGTGATTATCCTTTGGCAACAATATCGGTTGTTTTGCATTTTTACTCATATTTTTTGAAAATTGTAATCGACCACCACTTCTTAAAACACTAAATTCGTCCAAAATCGGGTTCATTGACACTATCGTGCTATTTTTCGCCAGCGGAATTCTTTGGTTTGGAGCATTGTCTTTGTTTTTTGTAAGTATGTCAATTTCTTCTAAAAAGACTTGTCTTTGCATTTGTCGATATAATACATTTTCAGCATCACGGTATTCATCTTGTTGAAAAACTCCCAGACGTTTATTTGTGCCGCTTCGCTTCGCTCGAATGTTAAATATGAATCTGTTTACGAGAATGACAACACGACGCAGTGACCTCCAGCAAGACAACTTTTCGGGAATTACAACAGGTAAAATCACTTCCGATTTACGATGATGTAAATGAGAAGGAATGAATTCTTCCTCTGTCGGTTCGACAACACAATCGTTGGGCCACTCATATTTTGGCTTGTAAAGGAATTTCGGTCCCGTGTACCATTGTGAGTCGGATTCAAAATTTGGAGTGTTTGACCATTTTGTCGCCATGTCTGCGACATTTTGTGTTGAAGGAACGTAACGCCATTCGTTATTACTTGAACTCTCTAAAATTTCGGTTACTCGAAACGCCACATATTGTCTATATTTACGTGTATCGGATCTGAGCCAGCTTAAAACTGTTTTAGAAT
This sequence comes from Diogma glabrata, assembly GCA_963693315.1. Lineage (NCBI taxonomy): Eukaryota > Metazoa > Arthropoda > Insecta > Diptera > Cylindrotomidae > Diogma > Diogma glabrata. The sequence continues at coordinate 163,434,339 of OY856188.1, read as the reverse complement.
CCGACCAAAAGAACTTTCTCGATGGTTTAATTGAGTGCGATTCGATAATAGTGTTGGCGAGGCGGACACCCAATAATGCACTCTCTAACTCTAATCGGGGAATCGATAGTATCTTCAGCGGTGCCACACGTGTCTTCGAACAAATTAATCTACATTCTACAATATTACCTGATTCGGCTCTTATATACGTGACTGCAGCATATGCATCTCTCCCCGCATCAACAAAGGTGTGTAACTCTACTTCGGTGTCAGCGTCGAATTTAAGTTTGGACAGGTAGCATCTAGGAATGTTGATAGTTTCAACATAATGCAGATTAGTTATCCAAGATTGCCATTTTTGATACAACTCATCCGTTATAGGATCATCCCACTCCAGTTTAGCATGCCAGATCTTCTGAATCAGTATCTTTGCATAGATCATTAAATGACCGAGCAGCCCCAGCGGATCGAATAATTTCATCACGAATTTAAGAATTTCTCGTTTAGATGGACGATGGTTGTTAAGAAGTTTTTCATAGAACTGACTTTTTGCGAGTTTGAAGTGAAATGTATCATCTTTTAAATTCCATAACATTCCTAACACTTTTTGATTGCCAATCATTTTTTCGTTGTCTGATCCCTTATGATTTTCTTCTCCCAAACATTGCATTACGTCTTCAGAATTGGAAATCCACCCGCGGATATTAAATCCGCCGTTCTTATGGATCATCTTTACCTGATTAGCCAATAGTACAGCCTCTTCAGTTGTGTCCACGCTGTCTAACAGGTCATCGACGTAGTGGTTTTCTAAAATCGATTTCACAGCACGTGGATATTGTTCTTGATACTCCATCGCATTTTTATTTTTAACGAAATGTGCAGTGCAAGGTGAACTAGCACTGCCAAATGTCATCACTTGTAGGACGTAGATTGATGGATGAGACTCACCGTTCCGCTGCCACAAAAACCTCTGAGCATTCTGGTCATCGTTATTAATGCGGATACGATGGAACATCTCTTGGATATCGGCTGCTATTCCTATTTTTCTCTCTCGAAATTTAAAAAGAACCGATAGTAGTGAGACTAACTGATCGGGTCCTTTTAGTAACATTGAATTTAAGGATATATTTTTTGTTTTAGCAGCGGCGTCCCATACTAGGCGGACTTTACCGGGCTTGTTGGGGTTGACAATTGGAAACACCGGTAAATACCAAACTGGATGTTTTTCATTTTCGATTTCTTCTGGATTAAGTTTTCTAGCATAACCTTTTTGTAAATATTCTTCTATGATGTTTTGAAGTACATTATTTAGCTCAGGATCTTTATCTAATCTATTTTTCAGACATTCATGACGGCGCAATGCCATCGGGTAACTGTTTGGTAGTTCAACTGTATCTGATTTCCAGAGCAATCCTGAGATGTATTGCGTACCTTGTTTTATTGTAGTTCGCTCTAATAATTCACGAGCTCTTCGATCTTCATCCGACTCCAACATTTTTGACTTAAGTGTACCCATACTTTCTATTGCAAAATAGCTCTTTACTAAATCTTCCAAATTGTTATCGTGCTCACATATATGAAAAACATAGTTCAACTCTTCATTTTCTTTCAGTTGATGATACGGGCCACATACTGTCCAACCAAGTGGTGACTTGATAGCGATTGGACTATCCATTAAACCTTCTCGACATTTTAGCGTTTTAAGGAGCTTTACGTTATCCATACCAATTAAAATACGTGGAACTGCATTCTTATAAGATTCGATTGGAATTCCATTAAAGTGTGGATAATTTTCAATCAAATTTTCAACCAAAAGTGTCTGAGTAGGTAGATCCAATGATTTAATTGTACGAGCATTTTTGATATCAAATCTTTTATCTGAGTTATTGATGCTTGATATTTGTAAAGATACTTTTTCTGAATCTTTTTCCATTCTATTGGTGTTGCCAGTCCACTTAAGACATAATGGTTCATGTTCTCCAATTAATTCAAGTTGAATAGCAAGGTCACTATCCATTAGAGTGAGGGATCAACCCTTATCAAAAAAGGCATACGTATGTAACTTCTTGTTTGGTCCATATAGGACAATAGGCATAATTTTTATGATTTTTATGACCTTTCAAACATGTACGACACAATCGATTATTTTTTACACATGTCCAACGCTCATTGTATGTCATCGCATTGAATTTTGCGCAGTCAGATGGATGTCCACAATTACCACTGCATATGGCGCAATTTTTTAATTTCGCTTGACTTTGATCTGATGTCGGTTTATCAATATGAGCATGAACGTATCCGGACTTGTTTGGTTTTGTTTTATCTGGCACCCTGGAGCCCATCGCTAATGGTACAGCTGATAGTGCTTTTGTTATTCTAAATAACCAAGGCTCAAATATTTCTAGTGTGATGGGACCAGCTATTGTACTACGATAAATTGCCCAATCATATTTCATGTTATCAGGTAGCTTTGATACGATTTCGTGTAGTAACATAGGGTTGTTTAAATACTCCGCCATCTTGGTATTTGTCATGGTCACAGTCAAATCTTTCACAGCTACTGCAAACTTTATTAACGATTCTCTGCTATCAGTTCGTGGCGATGGCTCTTTACGAATTTTTTTAATTAATGATTCGATTATAATTTCAGGTGATCCATACAATAATCTGAGGGTTTCTATTGTACTTGATACATCGCTTGGAAGCTGTAAACGATTTCGCACAACCGAAAGTGCTTCACCTTGTAGACATGATCTTAATCTAGTGAGATTTTCTGCATCGGTCAATCCACATACATCTGTTGTTTGTTCGAAAGAGCTTATAAAGAATTGCCATTCTTCAGGTTTACCAGAGAATTTAGGTAATTCTTTTGATATGGTTCTTCTTGCTGCTCTCTGTGCTGGAGTCAAATTTGGAACTTCATACAACATATGATCACAATTTTCTATGTATGGTGTAAAACAATTTCTTCCATTGTAGTACGGAAGAGCATAATTTGGTTGAGAACCCATATTCGTTGTTTGATTGTTGTAGAATTTTGATTGTGCCTCTATGTTTTCAAAACATCGTTGAAATGAGGTGCCTTGTTTAGTAGTAGTCGCTGATGGATCACCATGAATATCTACTTTCAGATAACGAATATTTTCTTGTATGTAATCACAGTGTTTTTGGATTTGTGAAGGATTTTCACTATATACATTGGTTCGAGCTTGATCAGTTAGCTGATTCAATGATCGATCTTGGTACACTGGTTGATTTGATGAGATGACAGTTTTTCTATTTTTGATGTCATTTTGATTGATGAGCTGTGTCTGAAGGTCTGGAGATTTTCCCATATTTAGTAGCATTTTCTACATTAGTTGTATTTTCATTTACCCAAACTTCAACATCATTACGTTTCGAAATATTATCATTCTCGTCATCAGAATTGTCGCTGTTCTCTTCGTACAATATGGCCGTCTTTTCTTTAATATAGTTTTCTATGCGAAGTTCTTGGACTCTTTTATGCTCTTCATCAAGTTGTTGCTGTAATTTTAATTTTTCTTCAGCTAGTCGCGAACGACGTTCTGCTAAACTTGTAGAAGATAATCGAGATGATACCGATTTTGTTTTCGTCTTACTTGTAGTCTTGTTTGTTGGTTCCACACATTGGCTACAAATGAAATTACGAGAGTCATTCACTGGAATTTTTATGCATCTAGTATAAAAGTGCTTGGAGCACCCGCGGTATGATAAAAATTGTTCATTGTTTATAGCGTTGCAAATAGTACACTGGAAAACGTTGAATACTGGCGGTGAATGTAGTACTCTTCCGCTTGACGGTGGTATATCGGCAAATCCTCGAAAACTATTTTCTTCTTGATCAGCCATATTGAATAAAGAATTTTTAAGATTTTGTTACAAATATAACAAATTTTGTTTTTAATTCCAAATTTCGAATTTTATTAGTGTTTTACAATATTTTACATGTAGCAAATTCAATTTAAATGAACTTAAAAATTCCTATTAAAAAAGAAAGAAATTAATATTTATATTATTATACATCGCAATTGACTTTTATATTTACTTTAGTTTGGACTTCTGTTAAAAATTTTTATTTATTTAAATTTTATTAAAATAAATTAAATCGGAGAAGTTAATTTTTTATTCAATGTCCGACATTTTGTGTAACAAGATGGTTTTTTCCTTTTTATCACGTGATCGTTAAATTTGTTTTGGTGTTGTCGCAGTTTTGTCAGCGATAGCGCTGACAGTCCTCATAAAAGTTTTTTGCCGAAAACTATATCAAAATCCTTAACCCAGACCGAAGTCTTGATATCTCAGAGCTGTGAGATTTCAGCCCCTCCATATTTTCTAATTAAATTAAAGAGAGTTGAGTTTATGCTACTTAATCTATCTTCACTATTCATTAATTTAGGTTTAAATTTCTCAATGAACATTGATTCGTACGCATCTATTTGCCAGGTGTTTCTTACTGTTTTTATTATTTTGGAGTTCGATTCGTCGATTCTATATGTTGGATGTTCTGCTATGTGGCTTGCTACACTGGATTTATGTACGTCTTTCTGCTTAACGGCTTTTCGATGTTCCTCAAATCGGCTTTCAAATTTTCTTGATTTCTGACCAATATATTTGTCGGGGCAATCTTTGCAAGCTATTTGGTATATGCCGGATTTTTCTGCTGGATTTTTTTTTCACTTTCAATTTCTTACAATTCGCGGTGTATAAATTTTTGTCAAAGGTTTGATGTTGCTTCCGACACTCATCAAATAGGATTGGATGATCTATCACGATTTTCCGCCAACCAAAAAAGTAAAGAGAAAATACTCTCTCTCTCTCGCGTTTACATCCCATGGAGGGATTTTGCCATGCAATCAGCGCCCAATCGTCTCGTTCCATGACCAGTTGACTCCAGTTTCGACATCCTATATCACGAAGGTCTTGGATGACGTCATCACGTCAGTGTTGTCTAGGTCTTCCTCTCCGACGAACACCAGCTGGTTGTTGTTGGGACGCTTTTTTATCATTCTATCTAGTGGAGTCCTTTCTACATGACCAAACCATCTAATCCGGTTGGATTTAATGAATCCGATTACATCGCAGCCTCCAAGAAGTTGTCTGATTTCATGATTCATTCGGATTCTATACTGATTTTCAGAAACTTTACATGGACCATAAATTGTTCGTATGAACTTCCTCTCGAATGTTGATAAAATTCTACAATCGGAGGAAGTCAGTGTTCAGCTTTCACTTCCGAAGGTAAGCACAGGTCGGATTAATGCTTTGTAAAGTGTGAGTTTACACGACCGCGAAAGATGTCTTGATCGCAGAAGTTTTGAGTATGCGTAGAAAACTCTGTATGCGGCAGAGGCACGGGCTTTGATATCTGCCTGCATGTCATTTGACGATGTCATTACAGACCCGAGGTATTTGAAGTTTTCCACGCGTTCCACTTCATAGTCGCCAGTATCCAGATTTCCGGGAGGTATGTTCCTAGATGTTGTTAACACTTTAGTTTTGCCGGTTGATGCATAATCCAAGTCGTTTAGCATTTCTTCAAGCTGAGAGAGACTATCCTTATATCGCTTGTTCTACGTTTGAGAAGCACAATATCATCTGCGTAGCCAAGAACTTAACTAGATTTGTTATATATGCAGTTTTGTGTCTCAATTCGGCTTTTTCTTATCGCGTACTCCAGCACCAAATTAAATAGTACGGGCGCGAATGCATCACCTTGTCGAACACCTGATGTTATATCGAAAGGATCAGAAACTGACCCTTCGAGTACTATTCTACAGTTTGATCCCGATGTTGTAAGTTTGCACAGAGAAACTAGTTTCTTTGGGATACCAAGGCATATGGGTGCGGACCAAAGGTTGTCGCGGATGATGCTATCATTTGCTTGCTTGAAATCAACGTAGAGCTGGTGAATGCTGATGTTGTACTCTCAACATTTTTCCAGAATCATCCTTAATGGAAAACATTCATCTGTGGTTGAGCGGTTGGGACGAAAACCACACTGATAGTCACCGATGATAGATTCGGCGAACGGGATGAGTCGAGCAAGTACGACATTAGCTAGTATTTTATATGCAGTGTGCAACAGTGCGATGCCACGATAATTCGCACTCTTTAGATGGTCACCTTTCTTATATAGTGGAACAATGAGAGCTGTTTTCCATTCAGCAGGCAGTTCTTCTTGGTCCCAGATTGCAAGAATCAGATCGTATATACGTGAGACCAAAGCTGCTCCTACATTTTTCAATAGTTCTGCGGGAATTCCATCGATACCTGGTGATTTGCCATTTTTCAGTTTTTTAATGACAGCTTCCACTTCTTCTATTGCTGGTTAAGGGACTAAAATCTCCTCAGTTGATGGAGCAATTGCTCGAATAGGATGAACTTCATTCGTCCTATTCAGTAGGTCTTGAAAGTGGGATCGTCACACTGCCAGCACATCACGTTCACTTGTTGTAAGTTCATTATTTTCATTTTTGATGGCTGTAGATCTTGGGTGGAAATCTTTTGTCAGATTCCGTGCATTGGTAAAGCACTCTTTTGAATTTCCGTTGGCCGTATGTTGGTTGATGTTTTCGATGCAGCTCTTCATGTGTTCGCGTTTCTTTTTACGTACAATTTTTGCTGAGGCTTTCCTGGCGCATAGATAATCAGCTTGGGAGCTTCGGGTGTTCCTTGCTAATTATTTGATTTCCACGTTGCCTTGTGAATTCTCTTGTGAAGGAAGAAAGTGCTGGAGATTACTAGATCATACATCATAGCCAGCTCGGCTGCGCGAAAACCGTTTAATACAAACTTTTTTCAAAATTCAAAAATATTCCAAAAATTATAACAAAATCAAAAATTGAAACTTTGTCCAAACAAAATCCTAAAAATAATTCAAAAATTCGAAATTCAAAAAACTTTTCCAAAAATACTTGAAATATCGCTAAAATTATAACAAAATCAATATCCATGTTCAATTAAATTTCTTGTCATACAAATAATTGATTTCATTTTCTTTCAAAAAATTAGGTGAAAAAAAAAGTAAAATCATTCCTTTGACATACTTGACAACATTTTTTTGACAAACTTGTAATGCGATAATTTAGATTTTGGTCTCACATATCAATCAATACCGACCATCACGATTTCTCCAAATTCAATGTTCCTACTCGTAATCACTTAAAAAATGAACGTTTTAAAGCAAAAAATATGCAAATTTCACAGCTATCGAACACATCGTCCTTTCGGCTCTTACCATTGAGTATACCTAATTTTAGAAAATTTTTTAAATCCCTCCAGCCGTTTCTAGATTTCGTCGGTTGTGACGGCCGGCAGACAGCCTTCCTTTTTTTTGTTTTTGCTTTTTTAGAATCAGTAGGTCCTAAAACGTCGAGAAATGCCAAAAGTAAGGTAAGAATTTCACTTTTGGCTCATGAATGTAATACTTAGGTCTTACAGACCGAATTAATAAGTTTCCTCTTAAGTAAAGGTAATCATGATTTCATTAGCAAATTCTTTCTAAGGATGGTTAATATAACTGAAACTAGTTAAAGAATTTATTTCAAAAGAAGCGTTTTTTAACCTTCGCGTGAACGGATATTTTTAGCGACTGAAATGAACAATATCTACCCCGGTAGATATTACATAAATCATAATATCAACAAACGTAACTGTGTATTTATTTTACTTTTGTGTAAGCATACAATAAAAGCATATATTTAAAAATAAAGTTACTTGTTTTTCACATTGACCAGTAAAAATTTTCATATAAGACCAAAGGAAAAAAAATATCTACCCGGGTAGATATTGTTTTTTTACGTAATATCAACTTACATAATATCAACAAACGTGTAATAATATCAAACGTGTATTAATATCATAATATCATTTTGCTTTTGTGTAAGCATACAATAAAAGCATATATTTAAAAATAAAGTTACTTGTTTTTCACATTGACCAGTAAAAGTTTTTAAATAAGACCAAAGGAAAAAAAATTTCTACCCGGGTAGATATTGTTTTCTTGCGTAAAAAAACCATAAAAATCCAAAATAAGTATTAAAAGGAAGTCCAAAATATATTTTTCTCAGATTTTGCGAAATCAATTTAAAAATTAGTCACATAGCTGAACAGGCATGATGATTGGTTAAAAACTCATAAAGTTATTGAATTACAAAAACCGTGATATCTACCCGGGTAGATACTGTTCACGTGAAGGTTAAGTGTTTAATAAATAAATAATTAAAATTACAACATTTTATTTGTTTTATTGTTGAATACTTGGTGAATGTGATTTTTGAAAAACTGAAATCAAAAAGACAGTTTGCTAAAGTTAAATACACGTTATTATGAAAAATTCGTTTCAGTTTTAAAAAATAATACAAGTCCATAAAAACAAAACAGACTACAAAACCACATAGTTGAATAAATAAAAGGAAAACAACATACTGGCTATGAATGAGAGAATATTTGTTTTTAAAGAAAATATTAGAAGCAAGAAAAACTGTAGTATATAGGTAATAGAAATAAATACTTTTATCCACGACTACTAAAGAATATATACTTTCCATGCGTATATCTTTCATTGTAATTGTATTCATTCCTTTCTATATATCAAATTCTTTTTTATTTTATTTCATTTTATTTATTCAAAATTCCCCTAACAAATTAAAAACTTGATTTGTTGGTATAGTAATATAAACAACATAAAACAAGAACAATACATATAAAATAAACAAGCATGTTTTGTTTTGTTTTATATTTCATAGATTTATTTCAATATGGCGATATATAAACTTTTGCAGGAAAACTTGAATGAAATTATTTGAAATATTTGTAGTCGTGGATAAAATAGTATCTTGTATTCGCTTAGGATAAAGGCAATTCTTCACTCGGATGACGAAACTTCATCCTCGTGAAGAATTGCCTTCATTCTAAACTCATACAAGAATCTACTATTCTGATATTCATAAAAACCGAAAATATTTGGAAAAATGAAAACGTTCATTGAACTGTAGTCGTTTACAATTACAAATTATCAAAATTACGGAAATAACACTTTAAATAGTTCTTAACTATCGTTTTGTTTAAAAATCAGGGGTCAGGTCGGTCTTACAAAGTATAGAAATTATTGTCACTATTATCGATTTTTACATAATCGGTTGGTTGGGGGTCAGTTATAAAAAATATGGAAATTATCCTCATCATTATCAATTTTAACATAATCGGGGATGCTGCGTTCAATTATTATACTAAAATTGGGACCGGACTCAGAGTAGTCCAATAATAGGTAGGGCTTGGGGGATCGGTTACACAAAGTATCGAAATTATTGTCATTATTATCGATTTTTACATAATCGAGGATGCTGAGTTCAATGGTGATCGTAAAATTGTTGACCGGACTCAGGGTAGTTCAATAAGGGGTGAGAGTTGGGGGTCTGGTCATGAATAGATTCAAAGTTATCGTCATTATTTCGATTTTAACATAATCAAAGATGCTGAGTTCAATGGTGATGATAAAAATGGTGACCAGATTCATGGTAGTTCAATAAGGGGTGGGGGGTCTGGTCACGAATATTATCAAAATTGTCGTCATTAGTGTTTAGTTCAATATACTTGAGGACGCTGAATCCAACCGTGATGTTTAAATTGGGATCAAAAATATAAGGGTGTCACTAAAGGGTGGGAGTTGGGGGCTGAAAGCCGAAAATGTTCACATATATATTATGAGTGTTGATTTTGGATAAATCAATGGCACTAAATTCAATGGTGGTGCTGAAATTATTATTTGGGCTCTAGGGAAGAAACTAGAGGATAAGGGTTTGGGCCTAAAATTGGGGTAATGTTCAAATATACATAATAAATATTGGTTTATCTATGAATCGAGAATGCTGAATCCAATGGCGATGTTGATATGCCGAACCACGTAATAAAAAATTCGTACTATGAAAAATACTATGTATTACAAATTGAACGAAAATGTTTTGCTATTTATTTCGGCAATTGCTTGTTGATTGATTTCAAATTTCAATGATAATGCTATTCTATTTAAAAACTAATCAAGGAGTATTTTTTTTTGGTTCGAGATCGAGTTCTACGTTTACTTTCGTTGTTTGTTATCGATTCTTTCAGTTCAATGAGTTGATTTTGTTAAGTTCTTTTATTTCTACTGCATCTCTTTGTCGTTTCTAGAGGCTTGATTTATTCTCATTTAGCATTACATTTTCCATTTCTTGATCTTCTACGATATTTAGTCTTTTCATTTTTTTAACATGCTTGGATAAGTTTGTAGAATCCATTTCATATTTACTTGTTTTTCTTCTCTGAATTTAGAGAGTTGCGTTATTAATAGTTTTTCAAGTTCAATTGAACATTTCAAAGATTTCATTGAAGAATTGTTTTCTGCTACATTTTCCTCGACTTCCATATCTGACTTATTGTATAAAATTTTGTAAGTTTCGGTTTGAAATGATGTATTTTCTTGCTTCTGAAAATTTAGAGAATCGATAGAGAGTAAATCTAGTTCTACCAATATTTTTTTTCGATTATTTTGTGTTTCGTTCCGTATTCTCAATTGTTTCAAGAGATTTATTGATACTGTAACGACTCTTCGTTGGTTCTTTTAGATTATTGAACAAACACGACAGTAAAAAGACGGATCTTTGGTTAACAGAATCTCAAACTTTATTTGTCAACAAATTACAGCAGCTTCCGTTTTTCCTTACAATAAATTCCAGGGTCTCCAATTTATGTACCATAAACTTCACCGCTTTTCCGCAATTTGAATCAACAATATTCGGAATCGTAAAATCTGTATTTACTATTCCACTAAGTTCAGATTCCTTCACTATTAGTACCCAGGCTCAAGTACCTCCGATTATTCCTTATACTTTCGAATATTTGTAAAACACTTTTAATTGCAAAATTAAAACTGATTCTCTGATATTTTTGTTTGCTTATTTATATCGAAAAATAAATAAATCGAAACTTCTATAATCCACTAGAAATCAATACTACGTAGTCCGTACATCTGAAATAGGCCACACCTGTTTTCATTCATACTTGCATTTGTATTAGCGAACTCAAATTTAATTTATGCAAAATGTATTAGGTAACTCCTTTTAATTCATTAATGTAAACATTTGTATAACAAATTTAATTTACATTAATTTATGCAATACAATTTGCAATACAAGTAAAAGATTGAAAAAAAGGAGTTAACTTTCAATTCATGAATGAGTAAATAAAATTAACCCATTCTGGACGAAGTTTATTACATTGCCCTCCATTTAGTTTTGTTCGTCCCGAACAATATCAGAGATCGCATTGGTGCTGTTACCTTGGTACGGTGCCAACCTTTGCAGATGTATCACTTTCATCTTGGTACGGGATCCCTTTTGTATGCGGTAGATAACATCATTAATTCGTTTGATTATTTTATATGGGCCTTCCCAATCTGGCTGCAGCTTGGGTGATCTTCCCTTAGTTCTTCTGGGGTTGTATAGCCATACCAATTCTCCTTCTTGAAAACCGCCACTATTTGCATTTATGTCGTACCTGGTTTTCATTTTGTCACTGGCAATTTTAATGTGGTCCCGAACCTGCTGATGGATTTTATTCATCTTCTCCCTTAGTTGTCCCACATAATCTGTTTTCGTGGATACCAGACCTCCAGGGATGCCGAACTCGATGTCACTAGGAAGATGTAGTTCTCTTCCGAACATGATATTCGCTGGCGTTTCACTTGTCGTATCGTGCACTGCGCTACGATAGGCCATCAAGAATAACGGAAGATCCTTGTCCCAATTTCTTTGGTTGGCTTCTACTACCTTTGACAAATGTTCTTCCATGGTTCGGTTGAATCGTTCTACCATGCCATCCGACTGCGGGTTCATAGGTGTAGTTCGTGTTTTTCTAATGCCGAGTGTTCTGCACAGCTCTTCCATCAGTTGAGATTCGAAATTCCTTCCCTGGTCGGTATGCAACTCGAGCGGTGTTCCATATCTGCAAACCCATTCATTGACTAATGTTTCCGCGACCGTAACTGCTTCCTGGTTCGGTATTGCATAGGCTTCCGGCCATTTTGTAAAGTAATCAATGACCACCATGATGTATTTGTTACCTTTTGTCGTTTCCGGAAATGGACCCGCGATGTCTATAGCAATTCTCTCCATTGGGGCACCCACATTGTACTGTTGCATCTCTCCTCGAGTTCTAGTTTTTGGTCCTTTGCTCGCTGCACAAGTATCGCATCGCCGACACCATTGCTCCACGTCTGTTCGATACCTTACCCAATAAAACCTCTCCCTTACTTTGGCTAGGGTTTTATTGACTCCCAGGTGTCCTCCAGAAATACTTCCATGCAGCTTTCGCAGTACCTCTTCTACTCGACTTGATGGCAGCACCAGTTGCTCTAACACTTTCTTTCCATCAGCGGACTCCCATTTTCTTTTTAGTATCCCGTTGTCCATCAATAGTGAGTCCCATTGCGCCCAGTAGCACTTCACCTCCGTACTTAAAGGTGCTACCTCTTTCCACTCCGGTCGCCTTCCCTCGGTTTTCCATTTCAATATTGGTGCCATAGCTGGATCTTCTAGTTGCTCTCTTTTAAATGCCTCGGTGCACCAATCGTCAGGAGTTTGGAACTTAATTTGTTTCACTTTTATTGCCTCTTTTCTCACAGCCCTGCTACATGACTTGCGCTCCTCAACACAGGGTCTTCTTGAAAGATCTTCAGCGTTACAATGTATCCTTCTCTTCCCCTGTTCAACGCGGCAATCTCCTTCCTTTTTGACATCCACTTGCTTGTTTGAAAGGTTCATCAACCGGCCTGGAACTACTCCTTCTTTTGCTGCTACTCGTGTTTTGCATTCTTGTCTGATGTGCCCTAACTGCCCACAATTCCAGCATCTTACTCTGCTAGATTTTCTTCGTTGATTTCGTTCAGGCTTATCCTCCAACTTTTTGACATGCATGATCACTTCATTAAGCGCTGCTTTTAGTGGCTCTTCAGAAACTTCCGTCTTACGTACTCTATCTAAGGCAAGCGCTCTTTTTCCAGCTTCCATTTGCAGGGCCAATGCTAAGACTTCTGCAGGTAGCTTCTTTCCGCTCAGATACAGCTGATTTCTCATTTGTATATCTCGAAGAGCATTGATAAATGTATCAGCTGCCAGCTCATCTCGATGTTCAGCATTATAGTTCGGGTATGACAGATTAATCAGTCTGACAATGTCAGCCTCTAATTCTTGCAAAGTTTGACTGACTCCCTGTTTTCGTGTTCTGAGCTGCATGCGATGGAGAGCTTGCATATGACTTTCCCCATATCTAACTTCTAAGGCCTCCATTAGCTTGCTGTAATCACGTTCTGTCGCTGATAGTGTCTGCAAAATTTCAGCAGCAGGTCCCTTCAATGCCAATATAAGCGCATTTGCTTTTTGCTGGTGATCGAACCCAGTTGTTGCTATCTCAAATTGCATCTTAAATATCTGGTACGATGTAGATCCATCAAATACGGGTGTTTTCACTCTAGCTGGAGCTGAAGTAGTTGATGAATTGATTATGTTACCAGACTTCACTTGTGCTATTTCTTGGCGGAATTCACTCGAAAGATTGCTTAATTTCTCTTCATGTTCTTCGGTAACTTTCCGCAGCTCCCTTTCCATGTTGTTGATTTTTACTTCTGCACTGGATACACGTGACTCGATTACTTCACATAGACTTTCTTGCTTTGCCATCATATCAGCTGCCAGTTTTTCTTGTCGGGCCATCAGATCAGCAAGTTGTTGTTGTTGGTTGTTTCCTTGTTTGGCAATCATATCAGCAAATTGTTGTTGTTGGTTGTTTCCTTGTTTGGCCATCATATCAGCAAATTGTTGTTGTTGCTCCACTTTTTGTTCTGCTGCCAGTTTTTCTTGTCGGGCCATCATATCAGCAAGTTGTTGTTGTTGCTCTACTTTTTGTTGTTGTTGCTGTGCCATCATTTCTTTCATCAACACCATCATCGGATCAATTGCTGGGACATTCTGAACTGGAGCTTCTTCCGACTCTACTTCTATGACCTCTGTGTTTTGGCCTGCTTCTTCTAAAACTTTACGCAACCGAAATGCAAGTTCTGCCTTCGTTCCATGGATTGGAGCATTCCTTTTCTTCAACTCATCCTTCAGCTGGGTCTGGCTGAGATCACTAATATTTACTGTCTTGACCATTGTTTCAATAATCCCACTTCTGACACCACTGTAACGCCTCTTCGTTGGTTCTTTTAGATTATTGAACAAACACGACAGTAAAAAGACGGATCTTTGGTTAACAGAATCTCAAACTTTATTTGTCAACAAATTACAGCAGCTTCCGTTTTTCCTTACAATAAATTCCAGGGTCTCCAATTTATGTACCATAAACTTCACCGCTTTTCCGCAATTTGAATCAACAATATTCGGAATCGTAAAATCTGTATTTACTATTCCACTAAGTTCAGATTCCTTCACTATTAGTACCCAGGCTCAAGTACCTCCGATTATTCCTTATACTTTCGAATATTTGTAAAACACTTTTAATTGCAAAATTAAAACTGATTCTCTGATATTTTTGTTTGCTTATTTATATCGAAAAATAAATAAATCGAAACTTCTATAATCCACTAGAAATCAATACTACGTAGTCCGTACATCTGAAATAGGCCACACCTGTTTTCATTCATACTTGCATTTGTATTAGCGAACTCAAATTTAATTTATGCAAAATGTATTAGGTAACTCCTTTTAATTCATTAATGTAAACATTTGTATAACAAATTTAATTTACATTAATTTATGCAATACAATTTGCAATACAAGTAAAAGATTGAAAAAAGGAGTTAACTTTCAATTCATGAATGAGTAAATAAAATTAACCCATTCTGGACGAAGTTTATTACAATACATTTTCAAGTTCAATTGAACACTTCAAAGAGTTAATAGGACTTTTTTATGTAAACAAACATTTTTTGAATTTTGTGATATTATGTTACTAGTTGTTGGAATTTGAGCTGGAATTTCATCTTCCAAAATTATTGGTAGTTTAGATGAACCATTATTTATTAGTACTTCCTGAATTTCTTGTAGTGTGTTTTCGATCGCTGTACAATCCTCCACTTCATCAGATAATTCATCCTCTATTTCCAAGTTTGTGGATATTGATTCTCTCGATTTTATCAACCGCTGCACTATTTCTTTTATTTGGTTGGATTTAAGATATTCGTTTATGTACTATGTATAATTTATGTACTATACCGTATGATTACGTTTGTAGTTCGTAGCACTGATTCTGAAAAATTGTTTTGAATATTTTGTGTATTTATTTACAAATGTGAAGTTTATAAAATAAAGAATAAATGACATTAAATATTTTATAAACAGATTTTTTTCCGTCTAGTTTACTCAATATGGTTTAAAGACGAAGTTCAATTATTTATACAAGAAAATGATGAACACTCAAATTGATACAGTCTTATTTTTGTGGCATTTGTTTGTATATTTCAATAATAAAAATATAAGAAATATAAAGAATTTGCTATTTTAGTTTATTATTTTTCTTATTTAATAATTTTAAAATATTTTTCTGCCATGTTTCGACGATATATCAATTTGACGATATAATTCAACCAATATTTAAGAAAAACCCACTTTTAAGGGGCTCCTTTGCTAAGTAACTCTAGCCTTGGTGTATAATGTATATTTGAACATTTTTTTTCCCCATCCTCTAGCTTCTGATTTTGCTCCTATGGTTGCTTGATTACTATTCCAAGACCACCATTGGATTCAGTATCCTCGATTCATAGAAAAACCAATATTTATTATGTATATTTGAACATTTCCCTAATTTTGGACCCAAACTCTTATCCTCTAGTTTCTTGCCTGGACCCCAAACACTAATTTCAGTATCACCATTGCATTCAGTACCCTCAATTTATACAAAATCGGTACCCATAATATATTTTCGGCTTTCAGCCCAAACTCCCACCCTTTAGTGACACCCTTATATTTTTGATCCCAATTTAAACATCACTGTTGGATTCAGCGTCCTCAAGTATGTTAAAATCAATAATAATGACGATAATTTTGATTCTATTCATGACCAGACCCCCAACCCCACCCCTTATTGAACTACCCTGAGTCCAGTCAACATGTTTACCATCACCATTGCACTCAGCATCTCGATTATGTAAAAATCGATAATAATGACAACAATTTCGATACTTTGTATAACCGAACCCCCAACCCCCCTTCCCCCCACCTACTATTGGACTACCCTGAGTCCGACCCCAATTTTCATCATGACGATAATTTCGATATTTTTTATAACCGACCCCCCAACCTCCACCCCTTTTTGGACTACCCCGAGTCCGGCCCCCATACCCCCCAGGGGTTAATATGGGGGATTGTATTTGTTATGAAATTCTGATTCTAACGATACCCCACATGACATATTTTACTCATTTAATGTGTCAACCCCACCCATGGGGTTGGTTAGGGGGGGTTGCAAACCCACTTTTGGACTCAAAAGTTGCGCCGGTCTGAATAAAAGATAATGGTGCCATTAAATTTTTTTTGTCTCTTCCCATTTATTTTATATAGATTTTTATATGCTAAAACTTAAAGAGGGTGTAAAGGGGTATGGGTGGATCCTACCACCCCAATCTCATAAAGTTTTCGGGAGACGGCCAAGCCCGATCGATTGATACCAAATCACAAAATCGAGCCAAAAAAATTTCCAAAAACCACGTTTCTGTCCGATTCTTAAAAAAAACGATAGTTAAACTTCATTTAAAAAAAATTGGTTATATCTATTGAAAGATATTGATGAGAAGTTTTGTTTTAAAATAGTATTTGGACATTTATAAGCTATGGTGTAGTAAAGAAAGAATTACGTAGACCAACTGGAAATATAGAGTAATCGGAGTAAAATCAGAACAACAATATAAAACATAAAAGTCATTGATAAATTTTAACTCACCCGAACTTCAAAATCGTCGTGTATTACACTTTCATGCAATTCAATAACTAATGTCGCTGCAAAGTCTGGTTTATTACTAGTTTGAGCATTTATATTTAAGCCTCTCATCAAATTTATTAATGTTACATCATGTCCAGAATAAATGAATATAGAACGATTAGGCTTCAACGTATTTGATTTTTTCATCATCATATTGTTGACAATTTCTGTTACTAATGGCCCAGCTTTGACTTTTTTCATAAAAGTTGTGTCAGTAAGTAGAGCTAAATTTCTTTCGGCTGCACGTAATAGTTTTTCTGGAAAAATTGTTTCAGTCCAATTTGGTAGTGATAAATTATTATTTTTTTCTATCTCCAATGTGTTAAATAAAGATTCTAAGTCGTTGATTGTTGTAAAATTCTTACCAGTATGTAATGATAGTAAGTTATAAAGAGCAAAATATTCCTCGTTTATTCTCTGTGATTGTAATAAAGAGTTCAGTAATTCGTCATATTTAGGACATACCTTTTTCTGTGCAATGTACTGCAACAAAATAAATGAAGATTATTTATATTAAAATAAATACATATTTAAATTTTTAAAATGATTTATACTATGTACACAACTATATTGAAGCTACCAGTCTACATATTATATTTTAGCAAAGATTCGAGGGTTCGCTTTTCGGTGAGGTCACGTCATCGTTTTTATTTTACGTACGGTGTAGTAACTTACCCAAAAATTACAACGTTTTGTTTTTTAGTCTACCAATCAGCTGTTTATTTTAAATACAATTTATGACTTTCAGTTCAGTCATTGAATTTTGATGAAACTCGCTACAAGCTTTTAGTGCGGTTGCCCATAGTTCTGAAAGCCAAGGATCAGTTTGTCACTTAAGGTTATTTGAATGTATTTTTCAGTAATGCAAACGTTTACGTAACGCAAAAACGGAATAACGAAATGAAATAGCGTTATTAGTAATAATTACGTTCATAACGTTTTAAAAATTAAACTACGTTACAATAACGTAGAACGTAACGATAACTCAATATTTTATTCCGTTTTTCGGGTGACTTTTTTTATAATTATGGATATGAAAATCAAAACACAAAAACCGGTTGAATAAAATCCAACTTATCTGCTCTTTATCAATTTTTGCGGACGCTTAAGCTACAGATTTTGGTAGTTCTAATGCACGATTTATAGTCGGTAACGTTAACTTAACGTTAACTTTAACTTAACCCTAACTTAAGACATCTAAAAATTTTGATTTATAGTCGGTAAGAAATTACGTATTCATTGACGTTTGATCTGATATTAATTATGGTTTTGTAATCAATGTTACAAATCAATCAATTCTTTAAAAGTAATAAACTGACTTTAAAATCAAAATTTAAAATAATAAAATTCGAAACATACATTTGATACAAAATTTAAAAATAAAAAAATTTATTTTCATATTAATTTTCTGCTAATATTTGGCTTTAAAGTCGCTCTTTTTATATCCTTTGCATTTTTTAGAAAATAAAATTTTATTTTTATGGACACATGCAATTAAATATTACTTTTCTTCAGTTTTTATACCAAACGTCAACAAATCCTTAACAAAATCTTTAAGATAGAATGAAATGAACTTTACGTTAAGTTTGCGTTAACGACTATAAATGCTCTAGTGCATTTTCATACATTTGTACTTTACGTTAAGTTAACGTTAAGTTAAAGTTACCGACTATAAATCGGGCATAAAATTTTGTACAATTTTAGGTTTATTTTAAATAATTTCAAGTCTGTAGTAGCCGTTTTGCATCACAGGTGTTTTGAATAATTTTAAGAAAGAATATTTTTATGCTGGCCGAGAAATCAATCTGAAGATCTATTAGAATCAACTCTAATAGTTATAAACAAACTATCAGATTTGTGAAAACTCCTGATAAGATTGCTTAGTTTTTGTAAAAATTAATTATTTTTAATATGAAATGATTTCAAAATATTCGTCGGAGTGACGTGAATAATCCATTGTATAATTCTTTAATTTTAATTACTTCAGTTACATATCTACGCCCGTCGATGATCTCCACGAGATCAAAACTATAGTAGTGTGAATTATAAAAAATATATATACTTAAAAATTTTAAAATTATTGTTTTTTTAATTGTTTTTTATATATAACAATAGTGAATAATAAAAGGTGTCGTTATTAAAATTAAAGAATTTGAAATGAGTCAAATTTTATAGTTACGTTATTTTAAAATTAAATTGTAATGTTTAAAACTAATCTGTTAAACATTACATTTAATTTTAAAATAACGTAATTATAACGTTATAACATAATAAAATATAATATTTTTCTGTTTCATAACGAAATAACGTACCGAAAAAATAAATATACTGTTATAAAAACGAAACGCATAACGTTACGATTTTCTTTTTCGTTTTGCAACACTGGTATTTTTTACTTCTGTTTAAGTGTTTATCTATACTGTATGTAGTCTACAATAATCGATCTTGATAAAACTTTCATAAATGGTTTCAGTCCGTCAACTTTTGGGATACATTGGGTATATTCTTACATTACACTCTTGTTTTATAAATCAATTTTGATGGATCTTTGATACAGTCTGTGGATTGTGGTAAGAAATTGGTAAGTTTATGGACGATGTTGAACAATGTAATGAGTTTATTTGAATCTTTAAGAACTTGAAGCTCTGATAAGAAATTTTGCTGAAACTAGCTATAAGCGTTTAACAATATCCAAAACATTTCTGTAAACATCTGGTTTGCTAGCTTCCGGTTTGTCACATTACGTAAACATTTACTTTTTCACTTCTACCACAATAAGAGTCATGTCTGTTCGTACTCTACAGTTTTCATTCATAACACCATATTGATGAAACTTAGAAAAAATGTTTGGATTTTTACGGCAAGGCACTGATAAGCATATGAGCGAAATTGAACATCTGCCTTCTAAGCATCTGTTTATTTGAAATTTCACGCACTGATCAAAGTAGTCTTCAAAATCAAAGAATCGTTGATTATTAACGTTGTTATAAGAAATAGTTTTAAAAACTAAAAATTTTTATTGTTTGATTTATTTTTTAAGTGAAAACTTCTTTAGGCGCGTTGTGCAATTTTGTATAGGAAAAATGTATATATTCCAGTTATCATTTTCACGCATCGCGTATATATTTTTAAATATAAAATATCTTCAAATACCTTCAAATTACAATATGGGTATCGCGGTCGACTGAGGTTCTATATTTTAATTTTTATTAAATGCCATTAAAATTATTGATTTTTTATTTATGAATTCATAAAAATCATAAAAAATTTTTTTTTACGAATTTTAAAAAAATGATCGATAATGCAGTTTGTTGAAGTTATTAAATTATAATTATCTTAAGGGATTTTGCCTAAATGTTGATAATTATTTATTTTGGTTTTTATTTAAATATCGTTTTATACGGTTAATTTGCTTTGTTCAATGTTTTTTTTGTTGAACATAATTATTATGAAATTGAAAAATGAAGATTATTTAATCTGAAACAATTACATTTGTTGATCAAAATTATATGTATTTATCTCATCAAAATTATATGTATTGGAATTCAACACATCATGATGTTACAAATTTTATCATCTACATCAAATATGTTGTTGGTTTGCAATGGTATGTGTATTCATGTTTTGTTTTAGGTAGATTTCATAGAAAAATCTACCTTTTTTAAGTTTTATTTTTTTATGTGTCATAAAAACCATACGCTAAATAAAATGGTATGTAATACATATGTTTCTAAAATTAAGTGAATATAGTTGATAACATCGATTATATTGCGCGTACTGTAGTCCCTGCTATTCGCATATGAGTTAACTTGAGATATCGTATACCACTGGCAATAGCAGTGAGATATCACTAGCCAATTTGATATCTTAGGGGTGCTGGCGGATGAAGTTTTTTCAATCAACGATAGCATCCCTTAGTCTTAGTTATGGAATATTCTTTGATTATGACACGCTATTTTTTTTAAAATTAAATGTGTTTGGCAGTAGAACTTGCAATGTGTGTCACAACACACACATAAAAACCTTTTAAGAACAAGTGTAATGCGATACATCACGCATTGCTCTTGTAGTATTCCTAAACTAGGAATATACATATTTTTTATTTATTATTTATTTATTTATGGGTTTATAAAAAAACCTTAAGTTTAACAATTTCAAATTTAAAATAATGTAGGTAACTCCAATTACAATAAAACATTATCATTATTATCATTATCATTACATTATCATTATTATTTTCTTTTTAAATCAAGACAAATTAAAAGCAATCAATATTTTTCTTTAATAAAAATCTCTACTAATGTTTTAAATCTTTTTAAGTTTTCTTCATTTTTTATGTTGTTAGGCAGTTTGTTAAAAATGTCTATCCCTCTGTACATCACTGTATTCTGTGTTGAGGTTTTGTTGAATCTTTGCAGTCGGAAGTCATCTGCATTTCTTAGGTTGTAGTTCGTTGAAGCATTCACGTAATTAATATTATCATAGAGGTATGTTGGCATCAAATTGTGTTTGAGTTTAAAAATAAAAATTAAAACTTTTAAGACACTTCGTTGCTTGACATTCATCCAATTTAGTTCCTCTAACAATCTTAAAATAGGTGTGTAGATGTCTTTCCTCAAAATGGTTCTCATAGCTCTGTTTTGTTGTACTTGTAGTCTAGACAACATTTCATTAGTAGCACTAAAGATAATAGTCGAAGAGTAATCATAATGTGGTAATATTAATGTATTATAGAGCATAGTCGCAGTTTTCTTACTTATTGAGTTTCGAATTCTTTTTAGAAATCCTACTTTTTTTGATATTTTACCACAAATCATATTCAAATGGTCATCGAATTTAAGTTTGCTATCAATAATCACTCCTAGGTATTTGAAATTTTGTACTATTTCTATCTTTGTATTATTAAATTCTAAATTTGGTTCTGTTCTAGAGTTAAATATCATTGCTTTTGTTTTGGTTATATTTAGCTTTAACTTGTTCATGTTAATCCATTCATATAAATTATTTAAATCTTGATTAAGTTTTTGTTCGAGTTCCAAAACATGCTTACCGCTTATATATATCAGACAGTCATCAGCAAATAGAGCAATTTTACAAAATTTTAAAACAGTTTTAATATCATTAATATAAATCAGAAACAACAAAACACCCAGAACTGTGCCCTGCGGTACTCCTAGTGTAACATACTTTGTATTTGACATACATGTTCCATTTAAACGTGTATTTTGTTTTCTTTCACTTAAATATGTTTTGAACCAATTATTTTCTTTACCTTCAATTCCGTAATGCACAAGTTTACCAAGTAATATATCTCGATCCAGGGTCTCAAATGCTCTCCTGAAGTCCAAAAAAACGGCAAAAATTGTATTTCCACAGTCCACTTCCTTTTTCCATTCGAAAATTATCCAGTTCAATGCAGTTTCACAGGAATGTCCCTTTCTAAATCCAGATTGCTCAGGAATAATAATATCATTATTAAATAGGTAACTTTCAAGCTGATAGTAGATAATTTTCTCTAAAACTTTTTCATGTACTGTAAGCATGTTTATTGGCCTAAAGTCTTCACATTTTTTTGCATTCTTTATTTTTGGTACGGGGACTACAATTGACGTTTTCCAGTCATTAGGGAACACTCCTAATTCAATTGAATAATTTATTATGTCCACCAAGTAAGGAGCAATAATCGAAAATGAATCTATATACATTTTGACACTAACTCCGTTAAAGTCCTTTTTATTTTTCAGTTTTTGGAGTATTGTTAATAAATCATTTTCTGTAACAAGTTCAAAGTTAAATCTACAATCAAATTGTGGTATTCTATCTACAAATGTTACATATGGTATACTATTATTTATTTCTACGACACTATCAACAAAAAAATCATTTAATTTGTTTGCGATTTCTTGTTCTTTCCTTATTATTTCACCATTTAAATCGATTTCATTAATATCATTACTTTTATTTTCATTTAACACAAATTTCTTAATATTTTTCCATAATTTTTGTTGGTCATGGCCACAACTAGCTACTTGTTCTTCAATAAACTTATTCTTTTCTTTATTAATTTCTTTTTTATAAAATTTACATGCTTCTGAATATTCACTCCATAATGTCTTATTATTATTACTATACACAGCTCTAATATACTTTTCAATTTTACTTGTTTTAAGATCACTCAAGTAATTATTATACCAACCAATATTACACTTATTATTATTTACAGTCATGCTAACATATAGTTTATCAATGCATTTTTTTATAATAAGTTCAAAACATAAAGATTTCTTATGCAGGTCCAACACTGGAAAGTCATCATTTAAAAAATGTTCGTATAGATATTGCACAAATCTATTTTTATCATATTTTACTATCTTAATTGTTTTTACATTTTCTTTAAATTTTTCATTAATATTAATATTCACTAATATAGTCTCATGATCTGTTATTTTACTATTCAAATCTACTTTATATGTCACATTTTTGCAGTAATTTTTTACCAATAAATAGTCTATTAAAGTTTCACTATTTCTCGTTATTCTGGTAGGTACACAAATTAGTTGTTTTAAGCTTTCATCACTGATGGTATTTTTCATTTGTCTTCCTTCTGGTTTAAGTAAATCAATATTAAAATCTCCTAATATAAGACAATTCAATTGATTCTCCAAATATTCATTACACCATTCTTTAAATACACTAATAAAAGATGTAGTTGAATTCATATATGATGGCGATCTATATAAAACAGCAATAATCCAAATTTCTTTGTCAATCAGAATTTCAACTGATATAATCCAAACATACAACAATTTTACTGTGTTAATTTTATTAAATTTCATTGATTTTTTAATATAGATTGTAACCCCTCCAGTATGTCTTGAATGCGAAAAACACGAGATACAATTATAGTTATTAATTTGATATTCTGATTCTTCGATATCCTCGGTTATATGGGTCTCACTCAAGAAAATGATATCTAATTTTAAATTTATAATTAACAACTCCAGTTCATTTTTATTAGTAAGCAGTCCATTTATGTTTAGGTACACACTTTTTAGTTGTAAGATATTCCGCTGTGGTTGCTAGAATATCTTTCTCCTTTCCATGCTCAATTTTCTTTTGTATACTTCGCAGTTTTCGGTATCGAATGCATTGTGATTGATATCTAAGTTTAATTTAAATTCTTTATTCATGGTCATACAACTTACACATTTAAATTCGGTAACGTTACACACATGTTCTTCATGGTGTTCTCCACTACACTTATAACATTTTCTTGTAACAGTACAATCCTTTGTCGTGTGATTAAAACCTAAGCATTTGAAACATCTTCTAACATGCGTTCCTTCATAGACTTTGCAGGAATTCCATCCCAAAAGTAATCTATTTTCTCTCATAATCCTATTAAATGTTTCGACATCTACTTCAATTACAGCACTGAATGGGTTATATCGCGACTTTCCTTTGTAGAATGCCTTCAATGTAACATCACTTCCGGATAACATTTCATTTTGTCGTTTTAGTCCATCAATGACCTCATTTTCTTGTACATCATCGGCTATTCCTACAATACGAATTCTCGGTTTACGATCTCTTGATACGTTGATTTCATATTTCTCTCCCAACACATCCTTTGCAACACTCTGAAATTTCTCAACAGACTCAGAATTTTTACAATCAATAACTACAATACCGTTTCGCTTTTCTTTTAATTTAATCACTTTTAGGTCATTTTGAACAGGATCAATATTAAGCTTTACATCTTTTTTTGTTTGTTCACCGGTTTGTTGTTTTTTTGGTTTAACTATTATTGCTGGAGTTTTTTTCACTATATCTGCAAATGTTTCCTTATCGGACACTTTTTCATTATTTTTTAAAGAAATACCTTTCATTACTTGCTTCTGGTCATCTATATTTTGCTTAATTTCTTTTAAGATTTCATTATCATTATTTAATTTCAATTTATTTACACTTTCCAGTATCAACTTTAATTCACTTTCATAACTTCCTATTTTTATTTTATTATCAGTAACAATTGACAAAACATTCTCAATTTTTTTTATTACAGTTTGTTTATATACTTTGCATTCATCACACAAAAATATAATGTTTTCATTTTTTTGTATGAGATTTGCATCATATTCACTCAAGGACATACATTTTAAATGAAATGCATTACCGCAATTGCCATTACAAAAAAAAACCGTATCATTACGAAAACCTTTATCACATTTTTTACATATTATTGACATTTTTGTTCTTCGTAATAAGATTTAGTTTAAAACTTTAAAAACATATAAACTTTTCAAATAAAATTATATTAAGATATATTTTCCTATATATTCTATATATTTCCTATAGATGTTCAACTTTAAATCACTTTTATATCGAATTAAATTTAAATTATTAAAATTCTTATAGAGCACATTAAAACACGTCTGAACGATTTCGATTTCATTTAAAGAATGAAACATATACAGTAATAGATCCCCAAATCCACGCAATAAAGGTTAGATCAAATATAACTATACCACATCTAATCCCATATAACACCCAAAACCCCTATTTTATCTAAAAGATACAACATCTAATCCCATACAACACCCAAAACCCTATTCTCATCCAAACATTGTACTAAATCATTGATATCTGTATATCAACAAATTCTATTCCAAACTTAATTTCACCACAAAACTAATTATTTCATAATACCAAGAAACCATACAAACAATTTCTAAAAACTTAATTTAAAATATTTCACAATATTACTCAATATTTACTCTAATACAAAAAGCCTAACTTAAGCAAAGTTCATAACTTAGCAACAAAGTTTGGATACAAAAGAATTTCCATTCAAAATTGCAATTAAGCAGATCCCACAATTCGTTCAAATATTCGAACATTGCTAGCAACAAAGTTAAACCCATAGATATTTCCACATTACAACAAAAATATTTTACCAAACGAATTTCATCGATAAGCAAATTCTAATGAAATAAACTCGTTAAACGATATTATTTTACTTATTTCATACAAAAACTCATATTCAATAATCTTTAAAACGGAAGTTGAAATTGAAATCAAATAAACAAAAATCTAATAAAACTATGAAATTATATTTACTTAGGAAAAAATAGCAAATACTACATTTTTCATAGAAAATAAAATTAATTAAATGCTAAGTTTTGATTGGCTAATAAAACTTAGCTTTTACTATAAAACCCACCAAAAAATCCAATTAAATAGTTAGTCAGTCAGTATTAATTTTAACATAACCCGGTCGTCGCGTGAAGTTTGGTTACGGCTTTTTTGAAACCAAGTGAAAATCAAGAGAAATCTGTGTGTGAATAAAAAATCAAAAAAAAATTTGTGTTAAAATGAAAATCTAGAAAAAGAAAATTGTGTTAACTATAAAATTATTATTAAATCAATTTTCCCATTGGAAAATTGAAATTGAGAAAAGTTGTGTTGAATATAAAATTATTATAAAATCAATTTCCCCATTGAAAAATTGAAATCTAGGAAAAGAATTGAAAAAAGAAATTGTGTTGAATATAAAATTATTTTAAAATCAATTTTCCCATCTGAAAAATTGAAATCTAGATAAAAATTGTGTTAAATATAAAATTATTATTAAATCAATTTTCCCATTGGAAAATTGAAATTGAGAAAAGTTGTGTTGAATATAAAATTATTATAAAATCAATTTCCCCATTGAAAAATTGAAATCTAGGAAAAGAATTGAAAAAAGAAATTGTGTTGAATATAAAATTATTTTAAAATCAATTTTCCTATTTGAAAAATTGAAATCTAGAAAAAAATTTGTGTTGAATATAAAATTATTATAAAATCAATTTTCCCATTGGAAAATTAAAATTGAGAAAAGTTGTGTTGAATATAAAATTATTATAAAATCAATTTTCCCATTGGAAAAATTAAGAATCTAGAAAAAATTGTGTTCTTTCAAGTGAAATAAAACAGTGAAATAGAAAAAGAAATCTTTCTTTTGGTAAACCAACTGAGAACCATCGACCCAGAAGTTCAACCAACCAACCAGGTAAGAGTTTTTACTCCTAAATAAAATAAGTGGTAAACAAGCACCTGGAAAAGGTAACAGGGTATCGAAACTACTGAAAACGTGCCAACCGGTAGTCGAGACCCATCACAATTGGTGCAGCTGGTATCTCTCCTATCATCAGAGGTACCTCTACACCATTACACTCTTGATAATTAAGATTTATAAGATTTAATAAGATTAAGATAAGATTAAGATTAAAATTTATAATCTAATAAGATAATTATTATATTTATGTATGATTCTCAAATTCTCAAACCTGAAAAGAAAGAAAAATGAATTGCATGTATGTCATACCTATTTGGTTCATATTTTGGAAATGAACTAAATTTACAATTTTTTTAATATTTCATGTTGAATATTATAAAATTGACCACTTAGCATTTCCAAATAATTTTTACTTTTGTTATGAAAATAAAAGTAAAATATGTTTTTGTTTTGATAATGAAAATTTAACGTAATATGTAATATGTTTTGTTTTGATAATGAAAATTAAACGTAATAATTTGTTTTGTTTTGATAATGAAATTTAAAGTAATTTGCTAATTGTTTTGATAGCAATTTTTTTAACGTAAATTAAATTTTGAAAAAAAAAAAAGATTTTCGGAGCATTTATATATACCATTGAATTTTAAAATCGTGGTCTTCCGCATGCTCATATTTTGTTAAATTTGTCAGCATGAATATGTGAAACTTCATATCCTTATCTTCTTGCAAAATTCAATTGTCATATTAACGTGGAAATATGTACGACTGTTAAAAGTGTGAAATATCGATGGTCTAGCGCACAGATGTGGTAAGTGACATTTAGCAAATTGTTCAGTACAGGCGTTTGAATGTTTACACTTCAATAAAAATTGAAAATGTAAAATATTATGTAGTGGAATTCGATAGAGTTTTATAGTAGTTATCTAGTCTTTATTGTAATTATGTCTTTCTACATGATAGAACTTAAGAGATACATGAATAATATTTAGTTTTATACAAACCATAAGTACTTACCACAGTACATGTGCAGTACAGTACAGTACAACAACGCCATCTACTGGATAAAATATTAAACATACACATACAATATTTTTACATTATATGAAAAATGAAATGGAGAATTTTATAGAGTAGTTAACTCATTTTCTCAAAAAATGTCACTTACCACATCTGTGCGCTAGACCATCGATATGTTCACAAGTATGAATATAAAGGATATGATTCTGCCAATGTTGAATTGAGAGTGAATGGAGAGAATGCAGTGAATAATGATGATGCAATTGAGGGAAATGATATTCAAGATTTTTTGAATGAACGGTATGTTGGTTCGACTGAAGCTGCTTGGCGCATATTTAAATTTCCAATGCATTTTCAATCTCACAATTATTCGACTTGATTTTCATTTGCCTAATAGACAAAATGGTTATATCAGGAATGGTAATGTGGCTGGTGCAGTCGCAAATGTATCAAGAACAAAATTGTTGGCATTTTTCCATTTGAATTCCATTGATAATTTAGCTAATGAGTTTTTGTATACAGAATTACCATTACGTTATGTTTGGCATGATCAAAGTAAATCGTGGAAAAGAAGACAACGTGGGGCTGATAAAGTTGTTGCTCAATTATATATGGTTTCTCCAAAAGATATAGAATTGTTTCATATGCGTTTACTTCTGTTGCATGTTCGTGGTCCAAAATCTTTTACTGATCTACGTATGTATGAAGGTGTTGAGTACCCTACTTCTGTTGCAGCATGTGAAGCTCGAGGTATTGCAACAAATGATAATGAATGGCGTGAATGTTTACTTGAAGCTTCAGAAATTCAATCACCAAAACAGTTACGTAAATTATTTGCATTTATATGTGTCGCGTTCTTTTTCTCGACAATGTTGACTATTGTTAACAATTGTTAACTTTCGTCGTTCTTTAATTCAATAATTTTAACATTGTGTAACAAAATGACGTCATGATGTCGTTCCTAAATTCAATGTTAAACTGTCAAAAGTTAACATTTTGTAACAATTTGTAACGGTCGCAATAATCGCAAAACAATAATAAAACCAAATTCCTCTTTGTTTTCAATTCAATAAAAATGCATTTCATTAGTTTCCGTTCATTTTTACATTAATAATAATTTTAAAATTTTCTAAAACTTAACTGCTAGTTAAATTTTGAATATACTATAAAAAGCAAACGAACGTACTAAATTTTTATTTCCAATACTAATGAACAGACGTCGTTGTTAATCATTTGCTGAATTTCGAATATTACACGATTGATTAGAAGAGGTCAAAAGCAAAATCACATTTTTGCAATTTTTAATTTGAAAAATTATTTCATTCCATTTTTGGCTTTTCAAAAGAAAAGGTTTAATTGTTTTTTTATAATTTATCAGCTTTACGGTTAAAACTTGATTCGTGTTTGTGCAAATAATATAATTTGGAATTTTTATTTTCATAAATTTATTTAATAAAGTTCGAATTTGATGTTTTATATAATAGAGTTTATTTTGGTTTACTTGGTTTCGTCGTAAATATATATTTAAAGTACACAAGGTGTTTGTAGTTTTCCCTGCATTGGGTGGCCTATAATTTGGCCAAAAATTGTTTGATTTGTGATTTCATAAGAAAGGATTGTTGAGTTTTGTTGAACGATTGCAAGGAGGTTCGATCAAGGGGTCTGCTTTATAAAAGTGGCAGTACATGAAGATAAATTATTTTCTTATCAACTTTTGTATTTTAAAGATAATTTGAAGCAATACAACTTGAAGAATGGCGCGTCTTTATATTTTTACTTGATTATGCTGTGTTTTTTGTGACTTCAAAACGCCATTTTGTTAATATAAAGTGGTAAATTTGTTTGTTCGATTAATTCGTAAAAAGTATCAATGGAAATATGGAGAGTTGTACAAGTTTAAATTGATTCAAATATGGAATATGGAAATGTTGTATATAGTGGCAGTAATGATCAGTCAGGAATTCATTTAATAAATCCACCGCAGACGGGTTTGACAGAACATAATGAAGAAATGATGTTGGAGGGTCAAACAAGTGACTTGAAACAACAGAAATTTTGATGAACCAGATCACCAATCAACGGTTATATTTAAGGTATTTATTATAAATATGTATATTAATTTTAATTTAAATATTAAATATTGGAATGTCAAGATAAATTAAACAAAATAAGAGATTCCCAATCTCAAGGGTTTGTACCGGGGGGGATAAATAGATATCCGGCGTGCTAGGAAAATTTCCAGCATATTATATTAGTATTAAAGGTCCAATGATTATATCGTGGCTCCGTATCAGGGCCTGCATTAACACGTAGCGCCGAACAAAAAGGGACCCGTTAGCTTAATTACAGTTATATTATTTGGTGGGAAAATATTTTCCAGTTTGGGCGTTGGCAAGCCGGTTTTTTTTTTGAAAAAAACTTTTTTTTGTGGAACATTTCATATTATTATATTTATATATTTATATATTAATTGATTATTTCAATTCAGATTAATTAATATCTATATATAGTTTATTTTTCGCGTCGGTTTATTTGGCTAAATTTTGTTAAAAAGCTAGAGGAAAAAATAAAGGTTTAGTTTCTAGGGTGTTCATGTGTATATTTATCATAAGTACTCTAAATTTATATTTTCAAAAATTTAAAGAATTCCGCGTTTCTCTTTGTAAGTTTTAGGATAAACCAGTTGTGGTTTTTTTTTGGTAATAGGGTGGTGGCAACCGGTTTGGGCCATGGTTGTCAATCAGCTTTTTGTTTATCTTGAAATAAACCAGTTATTGGTTTCGTTTTGGTTTTGATTAGGAAATTATATATTTTGAATTTTGATATTTTTTTAATTTTGAAAAAAAAAACCGTTTTGGGATAGCAATTTTTTTGGAGATTGTTTTTTGTGCTGTCATTTGCTTTTGGTAATACTAATTGTTTTTTTATTTGGAAAAAAGAAAACCGTTTTGGGGAAGCAGTTTTTTTTGAAATTTTTTTATGCTACCATGTACATATTGTACATATAATTGTTTATATATTGTACATATTTTTGGATGATGCAATTAATTTATATATGAAATTAATTGTATGTTTTTTTTTGATTATGGTTAGATTTAGTAAGTGTTTAGCTACCACCATTTTTTTTTAGAATTATTTTTTTTCATTGCGATTAATTTTAAAAAGTGGTATAAATATAGAAATAATTATTTTTAGCTAACATTTATTTTTGTTCATTGTTTTCATTTTTCCATCGTACTAACTACATTTGTTGTTGGGAATTGGTTTTAGTGTTGTTGTTAGCGAGTTCATAATTTTTCGGGTTTTACCATCAAAATGTCAAACCAACTAGACGTTGACCATCCGTTCTATGGTTTGGAACCCACCGAACTACAGATCGAATGTCTGGTTCGGGGTGTGAACTTCAGGGGGAACAATTGGGCAGAGGACTTTGCAATACCACAATTGGGTGCATCACTCCAAGCTGAACACATACACAATAGTCCAGCATTAGTACAACCGCAATTATCATTAAATTATCCATCAGTACCACAGGTACAACCACCACCATTATATCCACAAGCTCCACTTACAGCACCACCACCATACAACCAACCTCCTCAGGTATGGCGTGACGCGGCTCCAGCGTTAGCACCAGTGGAGTACCGAGGGGTTCGTGGGAACAATTTGAGTCGTTATGACTCAAATTGGGTTCCAACCTTCACAGGAGATGGTCACTCTCCTGATGTTCATGAGTTTATTCATAGAGTTGAGGCGGCTGCCAGGAGGGACCGTGTGAATCGGGACGACCTTAGGTCTATCGTTCCACGGTATCTCAAGGGGGCTGCCGACAGATACTATTTGAACTTAACTCATGAACATGAGGTGGTGACCTATCCAGTGCTAAGGGAGGGACTCCTACAAACCTTCGGTACGCTCATTGATGATAAGGCGATCTTGCGAGTTCTTCTGAACCGCAAACAAAAGTCAAAGGAGAGCGTGTACGAATATCTGGTGGAGATTGGTTCGTTGAATCGTCGCTTAGCACGTCCATTTGCTGACCGTGAAATGCTAGAAATTGCTCGGGAGGGACTGAGTGTGGAGCTCCAAAACGCTACTCTAGCTGCAACAATACATTCAATTGATGAACTTCGGACTTTATGTCAGAAGTTTGAACGGTTGTGGTCCACACCAGTTCCGACCAGAACATCAAATTTAAGAATTAGCAAGCTACAGCAGGTGGATGATTATGAGGTGGATGTGGAACTAGATCGATATGGATATATTGAAACGATGGATTCAAAACAGCCCGAACAACAGCACGAAGAAGGCGACGAGAGATGTAGCGACGCAGGACGATCGGCAACCATCAACGAAACCCAAATAAAATCATCGAATACATTTAATTTCCCATCATTACATCGAACGTATTTTAGACGTCTGGAACGTAACATCAGATATTGGAGGATGAGGAAATTATTTCGTAAAGCTTGTATTTCATCTATCCTTTCAGAAACAAAGGATCCTCGGCCGCGATTGACAATCAAGATTTTGGACAAACATATTTCAGGTCTATTGGATAGTGGAGCGTCAATCACAATACTTGGAAGAAATTCCTTGGAATTATTGGAATCAGCAGGTACAACTTACCGTAAGTACACTTCGTGTATTCGTACGGCAGATGGTACTGCAACAAAAATTTTGGGTTACATCGAAATTCCAATAACTGTGAATGGCTCCACTAAACCAATGCGGTTCCATATAGTCCCTGGATTACGAGAAGAGCTCTACCTGGGCATAGATTTCTGGGAGAAATTCGGTATTGTTCCTTCTTTTGTTAGTGAACTGACTCGCACAGAGCTACAAACTTTTAATACACATAACCTCACCACTGATCAGCAACATGAACTGGATATGATCAAGGATTCTTTCCCGTCATTTGAAGTGTCTGGGCTCGGAAAGACTTCTTTGGTTGAACATGTCATCGATGTTGGTGATAGTGCACCTGTTAAACAGAGGCACTATCCCACATCGCCGGCTGTTCAACTAAAGGTCTATGCCGAACTTGACCGAATGCTTCAAATGGGCGTGATCGAAGAGAGTAACAGTTCTTGGTGCTCGCCAGTGGTTTTGGTACAAAAAGAATCTGGTAAAAACAGATTATGTATTGATAGCCGTCGTGTCAATTCACTAACTAAAAAGGACGCTTACCCACTTCCCTTGATTGATGGCTTACTAGGTCGTCTAAATAGCACAAAGTACATTTCAAGTATTGATCTCAAAGATGCTTTCTGGCAGATTCCTCTGGCAGAAGCATCTAGAGACAAGACAGCCTTCACAGTGCCTGGTCGTCCATTGTATCAATTCCGGGTTATGCCCTTTGGATTGTACAATGCTCCCCAGACAATGTGTCGGCTAATGCACAAAGTGATACCACATCAATATCACGAAAATGTCTTTGTTTATTTAGATGATCTATTGGTAGTCTCTTCCACGTTCCAGGAACATATGGAATTGCTGTCCAAAGTCTCTTCATTGTTAAGAGCGGCTGGGTTAACAATAAACCTCAAGAAAAGTAAATTTGTTCTGAGAGAGGTGAAATACTTAGGATTTTTGGTTGGTGAAGATGGTCTTCGAACAGACCCTGACAAGGTAAGAGCTGTTGCTGAGTATCCAGCTCCGTCAACAGTGAAACAAATACGGAGATTATTGGGAATGGCTGGTTGGTACCAACGTTTCATACCAAATTATGCAAGCGTGGTATCACCAATTACAGATTTATTAAAAAAGAGTTCGGGAAAATTGAAATGGACATTGGAAGCGCAAGCTGCTTTCGAAAATTTAAAACGATTGCTGACTACAGCACCGGTATTAGTAAACCCTGATTATAATAAAGAGTTCTTTATTAGATGCGATGCGAGTCTGACAGGGATAGGTAGTGTACTGTATCAGATCGACGAAGACGGACAAGAGTGTCCGATAGCCTTCATGTCGAAAAAACTTAATAAAGCTCAACGAAACTATTCTGTTTCTGAGCTTGAATGTCTTGCGGCAATTCTGAGTGTGAAGAAATTCAGGGGCTATGTTGAAGGTCACCGATTTACAATTGTGACTGATCACTCAAGTCTGAAGTGGCTTATGTCACAGAAAGACTTGAGTGGTCGTCTGGCTAGGTGGAGCCTAAAACTCCAACATATGGATTTTACCATTGTCCACCAAAAAGGTACCCAAAA
Organism: Diogma glabrata; assembly: GCA_963693315.1. Classification (NCBI taxonomy): domain Eukaryota; kingdom Metazoa; phylum Arthropoda; class Insecta; order Diptera; family Cylindrotomidae; genus Diogma; species Diogma glabrata. The sequence goes on along the minus strand of OY856188.1, from coordinate 163,400,040 downwards.
TATAGTCCCTGATGCTCTATCTCGTCTTTATGACGATACACACGAAGAATTGACGGAAGCATTAGTACATCACATTAATGAAATTAAAATCGACAATGAGGGTTATCGGCACAAGGAATATACGGATATGATAGCTAAAGTTCAGTCATCTCCTAAGGACTTTCCATCTGTTAAAGTCGTGGATGATAAGCTATACATACGTATTGAGCCAAGACCTGATGCAATACCTAATGATGTTCCTGTGTGGAAACTCTGGGTACCAAAACCGATGACTTCAAACATGATTCAGAAACATCATGATGATAGTACTGCTGCTCATGGAGGTGTTAAAAAGACTTTAGAATTACTTCGACGTCTTTATTATTGGCCGGGCATGGCGTCACAGGTACACAACTATGTTGTGTCCTGCGACACATGTAAACAAACAAAAGCCACGAGTCAGATATTGCGTCCTCCGATGCAATATCAATTCGAAACAGCACGTCCATGGCAGAGAGTCTATATAGATTTTTTGGGACCGTACCCTCGTTCTACACTTGGGAATACGGTATTACTGATAGTTCTGGATCATGCTACGAAGTTTGTACTACTGAAACCACTTAGAAACGCAACTTCACCGAAGGTGAATGCTTTTCTAAGGAACGAAGTGTTTCTTACATATGGGGTACCAGAGTTTCTACACAGTGACAATGGCAAACAGTTCACTAGTAGGAACTTTCAAAGTCTTTTGTCAGATTTCGGCATTAAACACATTAGGACCGGTGTTTATAGTCCTCAAAGTAACGCGTCAGAGCGGGTCAATAGGTCAGTCCTGGCAGCAATTCGAGCGTTCATTAAAGGTCAACATACCAAGTGGGATTCACAAATTGGTGAAATCGCTTATGCACTGCGGGCTGCAGTACATTCTGCTACCAAGTACTCACCGTACTATTTATTATTTGGTCAACATCCAATCTCGGATGGAAATACTTACCATTTGTTGAGATCACTACACAAGCTTGGTGAAGATGCTGGTGAGGAAATAGAACGCACTGATCATTTGACTCTGCTCAGGAACCGGGTTCAACAAAATTTAAAAGCAGCTTTCAAAAAATCGCAACATCAGTATAACCTGCGATCTAAACTACGGACTTTTCAACCACAACAACGTGTGTTTGTACGGCAACATCATTTGAGTGACGCTACCAAAAAATTCTCGGCAAAATTGGCTCCAAAGTTCTTACCTGCAATGATTAAGACTAAGATCGGAAATGTACTCTACGAGTGCACAGATATGAGCGGTAAGAATCTTGGAGTCCATCACGCGAAAGACATGAGGGAATGATGTCTTTTCGTTAGGTAGGGTTGTTCCTCTGGCTGATTGTCGTCTCTGGGGTTCACATCTTCAGGTCATACTTACTGGTTGTATCGGGGTGTCCGTGGTGCTGACGTTCGGATGGATGGTCGGTCTCAATACTCGGTGAAGTTCTTAAGGACTTCATGAGTGTTGGAACCGGTCATCGGTCTTGACGCCAGTGACTGTGGGTATCTCGATCCCAGATACAGTTTAATAGGTGGAAGTAGTTCGGTGGTTTTCTGTCATGGAGGGGATGGCGACGTTTTTGTGATTTCAAGAGTAAAAATCTTGGTTTCTACCTTGAATTCATGGTGTAACGGTCGCAATAATCGCAAAACAATAATAAAACCAAATTCCTCTTTGTTTTCAATTCAATAAAAATGCATTTCATTAGTTTCCGTTCATTTTTACATTAATAATAATTTTAAAATTTTCTAAAACTTAACTGCTAGTTAAATTTTGAATATACTATAAAAAGCAAACGAACGTACTAAATTTTTATTTCCAATACTAATGAACAGACGTCGTTGTTAATCATTTGCTGAATTTCGAATATTACACGATTGATTAGAAGAGGTCAAAAGCAAAATCACATTTTTGCAATTTTTAATTTGAAAAATTATTTCATTCCATTTTTGGCTTTTCAAAAGAAAAGGTTTAATTGTTTTTTTATAATTTATCAGCTTTACGGTTAAAACTTGATTCGTGTTTGTGCAAATAATATAATTTGGAATTTTTATTTTCATAAATTTATTTAATAAAGTTCGAATTTGATGTTTTATATAATAGAGTTTATTTTGGTTTACTTGGTTTCGTCGTAAATATATATTTAAAGTACACAAGGTGTTTGTAGTTTTCCCTGCATTGGGTGGCCTATAATTTGGCCAAAAATTGTTTGATTTGTGATTTCATAAGAAAGGATTGTTGAGTTTTGTTGAACGATTGCAAGGAGGTTCGATCAAGGGGTCTGCTTTATAAAAGTGGCAGTACATGAAGATAAATTATTTTCTTATCAACTTTTGTATTTTAAAGATAATTTGAAGCAATACAACTTGAAGAATGGCGCGTCTTTATATTTTTACTTGATTATGCTGTGTTTTTTGTGACTTCAAAACGCCATTTTGTTAATATAAAGTGGTAAATTTGTTTGTTCGATTAATTCGTAAAAAGTATCAATGGAAATATGGAGAGTTGTACAAGTTTAAATTGATTCAAATATGGAATATGGAAATGTTGTATATAGTGGCAGTAATGATCAGTCAGGAATTCATTTAATAAATCCACCGCAGACGGGTTTGACAGAACATAATGAAGAAATGATGTTGGAGGGTCAAACAAGTGACTTGAAACAACAGAAATTTTGATGAACCAGATCACCAATCAACGGTTATATTTAAGGTATTTATTATAAATATGTATATTAATTTTAATTTAAATATTAAATATTGGAATGTCAAGATAAATTAAACAAAATAAGAGATTCCCAATCTCAAGGGTTTGTACCGGGGGGGATAAATAGATATCCGGCGTGCTAGGAAAATTTCCAGCATATTATATTAGTATTAAAGGTCCAATGATTATATCGTGGCTCCGTATCAGGGCCTGCATTAACAAATTTCCAACTCACCTCCTAGACATGAATTATAGAATGTTTTTATGTCAAATGGTATGTTGTGATCTATTT
>OY856188.1:163311137-163396820 GCA_963693315.1 Diogma glabrata | reverse complement strand
ACATTCATAACACAGTTTAAAGAAGTGCCATTTGAAAGAGCTTTTAATTTAAGTAACAACGGAATTTTTTGTAAAATTTTGCACTACACAGTTCGTAAATTAGTCAAAAAAGGGTTATTTCATGTCATATACATGGGCCTCTATTTGTTTCGAACTTGATGTGTAAAACAATTTGAACAAATTTACAGCTAGTCAAGAAGTTTGGTAAAATTTAAAAAAAAAAACCATATGTCGATGGCAGTGACTGACTTTATTTAAAAACAGCATTATTTTAAATTAAGTTTTTCAAAAGTTAGAACTGTCAAGTTATCACAAAAATGCAGAAATACATAAACAGATTTGATTTGTTTTAAACAGCCCTCAATCTTATACATTTTTAAAAAGGTTTTCAACTATGGCTGACTATGGTGTTTTAGAATTTGGAATTTGTTGTCTTTAAAACGCAATAAACAATCAAAAACGCATGTGTTGATAATCGGCCTATTAATCGGACAAAAAACCGATACCGACTTATCGGTAAAATGGTCGATATGGCCGATTACCGATTAATCGGTGCAACCCTACAACGAACCAAATTCGGGCCCGTTTTAGCATTGGTTATTTAACTTCGGTTTCAGTCTGGGCCAGTTGTGAATGCATAAACTAAACCAAGATTTAGTTAATTATATTCTGCGTTATTCTAATGCATTGTAAGCATGTGAAAGTCATATTATGTTTATCTTTATTTTTATGAATGTTACTAAAAAGTAGCATTCATAAAAATAAAGATAATCTTAAAAGTGTGGAAACGGTTGGATGCCACAACCTCTTTCCACACATTTAAAGGAGATCTGGGGGAAACATTGGTTTGGTAGACCTGGTCCAAGTCTAATTTGCCAGACTTGGCCCCATGCAACCAGTCCAAACTAGGTTCAAACTTGGGACGTTTAAAAATGTTAAACCTGGCCTGAACCACAAAAGCTGTATAGTGGGCTTGGCCCAAGTTTGGTACTTTAGCTCATTCTTACCTGGGTTACGAATATATCAATTTGAAAAGTGTTGACAATGGCATAAATTCTTATTCTATTTGTACTACTTTTTACTACTACTTGTACTAAATCAATTGACCCTGACGCTTTGAAACACTTTGCTTCAAACAACACCATTCTGAAAATTACTGAAGAAATACCCCAAATTCAGTCTTCAGGAGTTTATATGAAAAAATTTCATTTCAAAATTCGAACCCAAAATTGTCCAAAATTTTTTAAAGGCGGGTTTAACATCAACAAAGCTGGAAAACATCCAACCTATTATTCCGAACAAATTTAAAAGAACTTGCACTCACTTTAACTAAAATTGTCTACAGATTTTATAAATCTATAGTATTTTTTTCTTCGTGCTAGAAAAAGCCCAATATCAGTCGATCTACAAAAAAGAAACAAGATGTGGTAGACCAACAGCTTTACTCCCAGCCCAGTCCTATCCAAAATATATGACCACTATATTCATTCACATATATCAAATTGGAAGACAATCATTTGATATCTGATAGCTAATGCGGTTTTCAAAACAAACATCAACAGCCGTACTACTGAACTTAGTAAGCCGTTGTTGGAACTGCATACTTAAAAAAGATGCTGTACCCTACCCCTACGTTAGTGCGTTGATTTTTTTTTTCTTTACACGAGGTTAGTAGATTAAGAATTTGAAGAATTTTTTGAGGGATTTATTTGAGGTTAAGAAGCTTGGCATTTCATCACTCACGTAAAAGTAAAACTCTGTTAAAAAGAAAAAAAGTGAAATTATGTTGAAGAATCACGCTAAAATGTCACTGTTCTACATTTAGCTATGTGAACAGTGAATGGGTGGCCAGTGGAATTTGTTGTGGACAATGCAGCAAGAAAGCAGCGAAACAATGTAGCAAGCTCGATTAAGATTGATTTGATCTCCTTAGAAAAATGATCATTAATAAAGTATTTGTAAAATATTGCGAAATCTGCAACATTTACTAAGATGGCTTTTTTTTAGTCTAATTTAATTAAAGCTGGTGCACTCTAGCCCTAATTTTGTCCCCACTCTATTTTTGATTCATATGAACGAACTGTTGTAAATTCACAGTAACCCGATAAGTAGTTTTGCAGATGGTAAAACGGCACAAATCATTTTTCAGCCAATCTTGAAATGATAAAATACATCGTCCCCGAAAGGTGCAGCACTAAAAGTAAACTAGTAGCTTAAAATTCCGATTGGGGTAGTTAAAATTTGATCAACTATATTTTCAAAAACAGAGCTAGTTTGAAAACTGAGTTTCCCAACGATATTTCAATCAATATGTGTAGAGATTAAATACGTTAATGCGAAAGCATTCGTTTATTGGGAGTCACCATTGCATATGACTTACTATGAAACGATCATTTAATAGCAATAACATAGACCATGTGTACAAAACTCGGCCTCCTCCATAAAAGTTAAAAAATACTTCACTCCACATTAATGACTTAATATTTATAAGTAATATATGCGTCCCTGCGTCTTGTCAGTTAGTTAGTGCTGGCTGATTAGTAATTGTTGATACTTGTGATCACACGCTGTCATAGCGACAGAATGCAAAGGGATTTTTTTACATTGACGAAAAATATTAATTTGAACCTTTACGTAAAATTTTAGAGTATCCAAAAATTTTTAAGAACTGAAATTCAAAATATAACATTAGATAGATTGTATTATAAACTATGTCGCTCGCAAAAATATTTTAAATACATACAAAGGAGACATAAGTAAAATATTAAGAATGCATGCAGTATAACTTTTTTTTTTATAAAAAAGGTTTTTATTAAAATAAATTTTTTTCCAGAAAATAACAAAAATTCCATGACTTTCCATGACTTTCCCTGACCAAAATAAAATCCCCTGACTTTCCATGACTTTCCAGAATTCCATACCTGGTGGACACCATGTATTGGATCAAAATATGGTACGGCGCCGTCTGAGCACCACTGATGCTTTCAAGAGTGAAGAAACAGAAGCAAAGAGCTATGTAATAGATATTACCGCTCTGCAAGATATAAAGATATAACCAAACCAATAGAGGAATGACGACGAGAAGAACAGTTTCCACACAGCACTGGCAGAGGTGTAGGTGCACAACACCAACACACGACTTCGTTATAGTTCTAGGTGACTTTTATATGCAACTTGGTAGACATATCTAATGGAAATCTGGTGGGTTCAAATTCTGCTAGTGCCAAAACACATTTCGAGTATTTTGGGTATGCGAACCTTTAGCGGTGCATACTCTATAAATGACCACTTCTTGTATGAGTCAACAAAAGGGTCTACTTTTGAGCCCAGGCATTCTACAAATAAATTAACGTAGAGTTGGCACGTGGCACGGTTTGGATATCCTAAAACCCGAAACCACGGTTGTTGGGTCAAAAAATTGTAAACCAACTGTACAAAATTACGAAATAAAATTCGTAATCATCATCATCATCAATGATTATAAAACACATAGAATTGTTGTTGTTCTTCGTAAAAAAATGGTCAAAAATCTTTTCTTTTTTGTTGGATTTGTTTAAACTTTTTTTATACTTTATACTTTTTTATTTTTTTATATAAATGAAGGTTAGAATAGGATCGATTTTTCTAGATTGTATGGAATGAAGTATTTAAGCAGGTATTTTAGGCAGAATGAATTAATTGTAATCAAAACGTTCTTCCGTGCATATAAAATCGTGTAAATAGAAGTTATTTTAAAATTAGTTTTTGTAAATAAAGTTTTAAGTGTTATTTAGGAGAAATTTTTGTGTATTATTTTGGAAGCTGTGAACTGGACATTTCTACAATCAACCGATGGAGTTTCGAAGCTGTTTGAAGAATATTCTAGATAGGAATATTGTTGCTGTATTGTTTTCCTATTGGGGAACAATTAAGGAGTTGAATACTTAATAAAACCTGGTGTTTGTACTTACTAATCAGTGATCGAATCCAGAAGGGGATTGGGAATTGCGTTTATCGAATTGAAAGTAAGGCCAATTCGAATTAAGGTTAGAAAAACGTAACATTTGTGACATCGGCGGATTAGTTAGCTGTTGATAATGGTTGTCTTAAGTGAATTAAAAATTCTTGAACTAAAGTAGGAACTAATAGCATTGTCAACTTGTGGAATCAAAAGTGAATTGATGCTACAGCTTCGAGAAACTATGGAAACTAGTGGAGTAGTTGTGGAAAGTTACCAGTTTGGAATTGTTACAACAAATGCTGATTCAATAGCAGCTGATGAGGAGAAAAGTTTTGTTGCGGAAGCAACAACTTTATTGCCACCTGCAAATTGTGATGTTATATTTTGTTATAGTAGTTTGTAAAATGGCTTGTATACTAAATCTTTTTTTGATTTTTAAATTGAAAATTCAATTACACGTTTTCTCAGCCTGGTTTTATTCAAATATTAATTTTTATTCAATTAATTATTTTTAAATTAATTACGATATTTCGCCAATTGTGGCATTATCAAGTGTATCATAATTATTTTACAAAAAAAAAACATTACAATAAAAATCTTACAAAATATTTAAATTTTAAACATAACTACAAACATAAACGATTTGAATTTAAAAATGATTTTAAAATTTTGGAAATGACATTAGAAAATAAAATTTGTTTAAAAGGTAACATAGAAGTAAAAATGAAATTAGTTTTTCTTTTTGAATTTAAAAGTTTTTAAAAGGTGAATGTAAGGTTTTTTAAATTTTCAGTATTTGTTTTAAAATTTATTGAATTAGGTTTATCCAAATGAATATATGCTGATTCAATCATTTCTCTCTTTTTCGTGTTTTTTTCTGAAGAGATAATAGAAGGATGTTCCATATTCCAAATGTGTTGATTGTCAACACATTTGCAATTTGGACAATTGATAATGCCACAATTGGCGAAATATCGTGATTAATTTAAATATAATTAATTGAATCAAAATTAATATTATAAAACCAGGCTGAGAAAAGGTGTTATTGAATTTTTAATTTAAAAATCAAAGAAATATTTACCAATTTACAAACAACTATAACAAAAAATAAAATTACTGCTAACCATAAAACGCCAACATGTTTTCCAAACGTAACTCCACAAACTTTTTTGAACTTAACAATACATACAATTATTGTATTAATATGAAAATAATACAATTTATATGAATAAATGAAAAACTTAAAAGCATTGTACATAGAAGACATTTTCTTTTAAAATGTAGAACATATAAAACAATACCGAAATTTATTTCCAATAGAGTTAAAAATATCAAAATAGAAAATCAAAAATTTATAATTTGTAATCAACGACTAGAAAAAATTAAACAAAGGTTAGTGAAGGATATTTTAAATTTAGAAATTGAAACATGTATCTTAAAACATAAGAATCTACAAAAAATTATTATTATGTTAAATGACTATTTACAAAATTACAACGCTCGTTATTCAATACTGATTATCATTATCTTAAAACAACTCAAACATCATTTAATGAAATGTCAATTAAAAAACATAAAACAATACATCAAAAGAAATTTAATGCGTTAGTTAATGTTGAAGAATTAATACCTTTCCATCAAGAATTTATTGAAAATTTGACAAATACTTTTATTCCCAAAAAATGTACAATGTTTATTAATGTCGTTTTCTTTTTGACAAAAAAAGTGATCTAAGAGCAAAAATAGCAGCTTTCAGAGCACTTTTTTTGCATTTCGTATTCTTTTTGTACAAAAAGATTGCTCCATTTGATCTGAAAATATTTTTCTGAATCTAGATTTTTTGGTAGATCAAGTTGCAAATACAATAAATTTACACAAATACATTTACAAATCTGTAAAATTAGTAAACGCCATTTATTTATTATTATTTTTTAAAGTGAAATAGTTAGTCTACATTCACATGATTGTTTTTCTCGTTGTTTTTTTTAAATTTTTGGTTGTTGTTTTCTCCATACAAAAACACATAGAAAGTAGTGCCTCTTTATTTCAATCCCAAAACTAAAGCACACAAAAATAACGATATAAACAACCGATTTATCTCGGTCATAGTAATGGCGAATTCTTTTCACCCAAATCCATAAAAAAAAATTGATGTAAATCAAAATTTTGTTCTATTCACGCAAAAATATCAATTTTTTTTTCGATTTACATCAAAAAAAAATGTGCATTTTTTCGTAAATTTTTTTTGACAGGGGGGACAAAAATAATTTTTACATTTTAGAAAGTAAATCGAAAATGTGCTTTCGAAAATTACAAAAAAATAAATGTTTTGCACAAAAAAAAAAAATCACCTTTCATATGACACCCCCACATGCCATGATCAAAAATAATTTTTTTCCAAAATTTCTACTTTAAACCCCTCTAATGAACATTTTAAATTATAACAACCAAAAAAAAATTTTAGTTTCGATTTAGCGAAATCCCTACATCCATGAATTTTTTTAAATTATTTTGTAATGTTCGAAGTTAAGGGGACAAAATAGTTTTTTTTGGGGGACAAAAATAATTTTTACATTTTTCAAAATAAATTGAAAATGTGCTTTCGAAAATTACAAAAAAAACTCTTTTGCACAACAAAAAAAAATCACCTTTCATATGACACCCACATGCCATGATCAAAAATAATTTTTTTTCAAAATTTCTACTTTATTAAACGCCCTCTAATGAACATTTGAAATTATAACCAAAAAAAAATTTTAGTTTCGATTTAGCAAAATCCCTACATCCATGAATTTTTTAAAATTTTTTCCTTTGTAATGTTCGAAGTTAAGGGGGGGGGCGACAAAAATAATTCTTACATTTTTCAAAATAAATCGAAAACTGTGCTTTCGAAAATTACAAAAAAAAACTCTTTTGCGCAACAAAAAAAAATCACCTTTCATATGACACCCCACATGCCATGATCAAAAATAATTTTTTGTTAAAATTTCTACTTTAAACCTTTCTCTAATGAACATTTGAAATTATAACAGATGAAAAACGTGTTCTAGACAGACTTGCGAAAACTTGACCATTTTTGATTTTTCTGAAACTTGGCATATAAGTAGTATGGACAAAATAAAAAATACAACTTATTTTAAAATTTTTTTAAAGTTCATAGTTTGAGCATAGGGCATGCATGAATAGGGCATGCACCCCAACATGCATGAAAAATGAAAATTCTGCCAATCCGATGTAACTTTGAAATTAAATTGCTCAAGAACGGCTATACCTATTTCATCAAACTTTTTTTTGTTTGATAGATGATTAGTTAGTCGTTTGAAAAAAAATTAATTTATTGTTTTTATAATTAATTTTTAAATAAAAAAATTAAAAAAACTTTTTTAAAGATGGCGCTAGGGTCGAAGATCAATTGGAATTTGATTAATTTTTTTTCTGAAAATAGTTCTATCCTTACTCTAAAGTATATCAAATTTACAAAGAGGCGTAAATTCTTGTTCTTGAGATATTTAATTTTAAAGATTTTGAGTATGACTGAAATTCGAATTTTTCTTCATTTTTTCAAACAACTTCCCATTAACAAAAAATTTTAAAATCAGTTAAATTTTAACTTCTTTTTTTTAAATATAGCTCTAACCTTACTTTAAAATATATCAAATTTACAAAGAGGCGTTAGTTCGTGTTCTTGAGATATTTAATTTTAAAGATTTTTATTCCGTCTAAAATTCTAATTGTTCATTATTTTCTCGAACTTCAGTAGTTAAAATTTTTTGTTGATAAAAATTGTTCGAAAAAATAATGAATAGTTAGAATTTTAGAATTAGAATTTTTAATGCTCAAACTATGCACTTTAAAAAAATTTTAAAATAAGCTGTATTTTTTATTTTGTCCATACTACTTATATGCCAAGTTTCAGGAAAATCAAAAATGGTCAAGTTCAAATCTCGACTTTTTCATCTGCGTAGATCACGTTTTTCATCAACAACCAAAAAAAAGATTAGTTTTGATTTAACAAAATCCCTACATCCATGAATTTTTTAAAATATTTTCTTTTGTAATGTTCGAAGTTAAGGGGGGGACAAAAATAATTTTTACATTTTTGAAAATAAATCGAAAACTGTGCTTTCGAAAATTACAAAAAAAACTCTTTTGCATAACAAAAAAAATCACCTTTCATGACACCCCACATGGCATGATGAAAAATATTTTTTTTTCAAAATTTCTACTTTAAACCCCCTCTAATGAAGTTAAGGGGGGGGGGACAAAAAAAACCACTCGTTTTTGGTAATAACTCAAAAACTAAGCAGTCGAAAATTCAATGAAAATTGTTTTTGAAATACTTCCATTGTTTTAGATTTTTCTAGACCAAATTTGATTCCTTAAAAAAATCTTTTGTTTTATATCTCCTTATCTATGTCCATAAAATATAGATAAAAACAAATATTTGATTTTTTTTGTTATCATCAGGTGTGGGACAACGCATTTAAAAACTGTAGAAAATTTCAAGTTGATAGCACTTATAGTTTGTGAGTAAATTGATTATGTAGAAATTCGGACGGACACCGAAGTCTCACCAATAGGGTACCGTTTTTACTTTTTCAAAGTACGGAACCCTAAAAACGAAGACGCTTTTCTCTAAAATGAAGTAACCCAACGAATTTTATTTCTACAGTAGAAAGTTTCTACACCTTTTCCATAGGAAAACTACACAACGATTCTATCTCGAATCTTTCTATAAAATTTTAACGAGTTTTGATTGGCTGTTTCTCTGATAAGCCTGCCATTTGGAGAATAGTTTACAAAATTGAACTAAAACAAGAAAAAAGCAACAATCAAACATTCTATAACTTTATATGGTTTATTATTGTTTTACCGTGAGAAAATTTAATTATATTGTTAGCCCCACGCAACTGTGGGTTCAGGACTTTTAAACACTAATAAAAAAAAATGTATATCTATATTAAATACCACCGGGAACGAAATTGTTCCCAAACGAACCAAAATTTGGGAATCTCTTAATTCTTTTTCAATTAGCCTATCATCAAAAACTAAGTTGAACTACATAAAAATTGTAAATGCAATACTAATATAAAATTAGACAAATACCTTAAATTAACTTGTTGTTTGGTGGATCTCATTCACTTCCAGTATGATTTCTTAATTTTCAAAGTTTAATTTCCAAAAACCTCAGCAGCATCTGATGTTATTATACGAAATTGACACAATGTGCAGCCGTCAACACAACATGAGGATGGTTCAGAATTAAATCCAACAACAGGTATTCCATTTAACTTTAGCTTTACTAATTGATGTCCGATTAACAACATCTACCTCAACTCCAAATTCCAAAAAAAACTTTTGGCAACTTTATTTTCAAATTCAGGCTTTCCTTTAAAAAAAATCTTAACCAACAAATATCTTTCTTGTTTCTTCAAAAACACATATACGTATTCCCATTTGCTATGATAAATCGTTACATAAATTACTTTATACCACATATATATTCTTTATAATCAATTTTGCAAAAAAAAAGGAAACATGTATTAATTGTTAATTAATTTATTATATTACACACAATTAATAGATGAAAATTAAATTAACTAAACAATAGAATATCAGCTAACATTTTCCTTTCAAAATTCGAGTTTTACTTTTTCAAGACCAAAAATAGAATGATTATTTATTTTTAATACGTTTTATCTAATGTTTAATAATAAAAAACTCCTTAAACATTTCGTTTTAAGAACCAAGATCGAATTGAAATTAAAAATATCCAATTGGGAAAAATGTGATTTTTCCTTTTTTACATCTCATGATGTCAAAACAAATCGGGTAATATTGAAAATTCAGCAAAGATTAATAACGACATCTGTTCGTTAGAATTGGAAATAAAATTGAGTACGTTCGTTTGCTTTTTATAGTATATTCAAAATTTAACTAGCAGTTAAGTTTTAGAAAATTTTAAAATTATTATTAATGTAAAAATGAACGGAAACTAATGAAATACATTTCAATTGAATTGAAAACAAAGAGGAATTTGGTTTTATTATTGTTTTGCGATTATTGCGATCGTTACACCATGAATTCAAGGTAAAAATCAAGATTTCTACTCTTGAAATCACAAAAACGTCGCCATCCCCTCCATGACAGAAAACCACCGAACTACTTCCACTTATTAAACTGTATCTGGGATCGAGATACCCACAGTCACTGGCGTCAAGACCGATGACCGGTTCCAATACTCATGAAGTCCTTAAGAACTTCACTGAGTATTGAGACCGACCATCCATCCGAACGCCAGCACCATGGACACCCCGATACAACCAGTAAGTATGACCTGAAGATGTGAACCCCAGAGACGACAATCAGCCAGAGGAACAACCCTACCTAACGAAAAGACATCATTCCCTGATGTCTTTCGCGTGATGGACTCCAAGATTCTTACCGCTCATATCTGTGCACTCGTAGAGTACATTTCCAATCTTAGTCTTAATCATTGCAGGTAAGAACTTTGGAGCCAATTTTGCCGAGAACTTTTTGGTAGCGTCACTCAAATGATGTTGCCGTACAAACACCCGTTGTTGTGGTTGAAAAGTCCGTATTTTTGATCGCAGATTATACTGATGTTGCGACTTTTTGAAAGCTGCTTTTAAATTTTGTTGAACCCGGTTCCTGAGCAGAGTCAAATGATCAGAGCGTTCTATTTCCTCACCAGCATCTTCACCAAGCTTGTGTTGTGATCTCAACAAATGGTAAGTATTTCCATCCGAGATTGGATGTTGACCAAATAATAAATAGTACGGTGAGTACTTGGTAGCAGAATGTACTGCGGCTCGCAGTGCATATGCGATTTCACCAATTTGTGAATCCCACTTGGTATGTTGACCTTTTATGAAAGCTCGAATTGCTGCCAGGACTGACCTATTGACCCGCTCTGACGCGTTGCTTTGAGGACTATAGACACCGGTCCTAATGTGTTTAATGCCGAAATCTGACAAAAGACTTTGAAAGTTCCTACTAGTGAACTGTTTGCCATTGTCACTGTGTAGAAACTCTGGTACCCCATATGTAAGAAACACTTCATTCCTTAGAAAAGCATTCACCTTCGGTGAAGTTGCGTTTCTAAGTGGTTTCAGTAGTACAAACTTCGTAGCATGATCCAGAACTATCAATAACACCGTATTCCCAAGTGTAGAACGAGGATACGGTCCCAAAAAATCTATATAGACTCTCTGCCATGGACGTGCTGTCTCGAATTGATATTGCATCGGAGGACGCAATATCTGATTCGTGGCTTTTGTTTGTTTACATGTGTCGCAGGACACAACATAGTTGTGTACCTGTGACGCCATGCCCGGCCAATAATAAAGACGTCGAAGTAATTCTAAAGTCTTTTTAACACCTCCATGAGCAGCAGTACTATCATCATGATGTTTCTGAATCATGTTGGAAGTCATCGGTTTTGGTACCCAGAGTTTCCACACAGGAACATCGTTGGGTATTGCATCAGGTCTTGGCTCAATACGTATGTATAGCTTATCATCCACGACTTTAACTGATGGAAAGTCCTTTGGTGATGATTGAACTTTAGCTATCATATCCGTATATTCCTTGTGCCGATAACCTTCATTGTCGATTTTAATTTCATTAATGTGATGTACTAATGCTTCCGTCAATTCTTCGTGTGTATCGTCATAAAGACGAGATAGAGCATCAGGGACTATATTTTGGGTACCTTTTTGGTGGACAATGGTGAAATCCATATGTTGGAGTTTTAGGCTCCACCTAGCCAGACGGCCACTCAAGTCTTTCTGTGACATAAGCCACTTCAGACTTGAGTGATCAGTCACAATTGTAAATCGGTGACCTTCAACATAGCCCCTGAATTTCTTCACACTCAGAATTGCCGCAAGACATTCAAGCTCAGAAACTGAGTAATTCCTCTGAGCTTTGTTAAGTTTCTTCGACATGAAGGCTATCGGACACTCTTGTCCGTCAGTATCAACCTGATACAACACACTACCTATCCCTGTCAGACTTGCATCGCATCTAATAAAGAACTCTTTATTATAATCAGGGTTAATTAATACTGGTGCTGTAGTCAGCAATCGTTTTAAATTTTCGAAAGCAGCTTGAGCTTCTAATGTCCATTTCAATTTACCAGAACTTTTCTTTAATAAATCCGTAATCGGTGATACCACGCTTGCATAATTTGGTATGAAACGTTGGTACCAACCAGCCATTCCCAATAGTCTACGTATTTGTTTTACTGTAGATGGAGCTGGATACTCTGCTACAGCTCTTACCTTGTCAGGGTCTGTTCGAAGACCATCTTCACCAACCAAAAATCCTAAGTATTTCACCTCTCTCAGAACAAATTTGCTTTTCTTGAGGTTTATGGTTAACCCAGCCGCTCTTAACAATGAAGAGACTTTGGACAGCAATTCCATATGTTCCTGGAACGTGGAAGAGACTACCAATAGATCATCTAAATAAACAAAGACATTTTCGTGATATTGATGTGGTATCACTTTGTGCATTAGCCGACACATTGTCTGGGGAGCATTGCACAATCCAAAGGGCATAACCCGGAATTGATACAATGGACGACCAGGCACTGTGAAGGCTGTCTTGTCTCTAGATGCTTCTGCCAGAGGAATCTGCCAGAAAGCATCTTTGAGATCAATACTGGAAATGTACTTTGTACTATTTAGACGACCTAGTAAGCCATCAATCAAGGGAAGTGGGTAAGCGTCCTTTTTAGTTAGTGAATTGACACGACGGCTATCAATACATAATCTGTTTTTACCAGATTCTTTTTGTACCAAAACCACTGGCGAGCACCAAGAACTGTTACTCTCTTCGATCACGCCCATTTGAAGCATTCGGTCGAGTTCGGCATAAACCTTTAGTTGAACAGCCGGCGATGTGGGATAGTGTCTCTGTTTAACAGGTGCACTATCACCAACATCGATGACATGTTCAACCAAAGAAGTCTTTCTGAGTCCAGACACTTCAAATGACGGGAAAGAATCCTTGATCATATCCAGTTCATGCTGCTGATCAGTGGTGAGGTTATGTGTATTAAAAGTTTGTAGCTCTGTGCGAGTCAGTTCACTAACAAAAGAAGGAACAATACCGAATTTCTCCCAGAAATCTATGCCCAGGTAGAGCTCTTCTCGTAATCCTGGGACTATATGGAACCGCATTGGTTTAGTGGAGCCATTCACAGTTATTGGAATTTCGATGTAACCCAAAATTTTTGTTGCAGTACCATCTGCCGTACGAATACACGAAGTGTACTTACGGTAAGTTGTACCTGCTGATTCCAATAATTCCAAGGAATTTCTTCCAAGTATTGTGATTGACGCTCCACTATCCAATAGACCTGAAATATGTTTGTCCAAAATCTTGATTGTCAATCGCGGCCGAGGATCCTTTGTTTCTGAAAGGATAGATGAAATACAAGCTTTACGAAATAATTTCCTCATCCTCCAATATTTAATGTTACGTTCAAGACGTCTAAAATATGTTCGATGTAATGATGGGAAATTAAATGTACTAGGTGATTTTATTCTGGTTTCCTGAGTGGTGATCGATCGTCCTGCGTTGCTACATCTCTCGTCGTTTTCTTCGGGCTCATTGGATGTTGAACCGAGGGTACCATCCCCGAAGCATGTACTCACGGACGGTAGTTTAACGACAGGTGACAATATGAACAATTTGCATATATAACGTCCGGCTTGTTACATTTCCAGCAGTGCAATTTTATCCGATTCTTAGAGCAATCAGGAGCTCGGTGACCGTTTACTCCACATCTGAAACACACTATTGGTTGTCTAGACATTGATGGACCAGGTTGACTGTTATCTGATGTTATGCCAGGTCGCTGCAATATCCGTCTCTGTGTTGAATCCACCGCTTCAATATACCCATGTTGTTCTGGTTCAGCATCCACCTCATAATCATCCATCTGTTGTACCTCGCTAATTCTTAAATTTGATGTTCTGGTTGGAACTGGTGTGGACCACAAACGTTCAAACTTCTGACACAAAGTCCGAAGTTCATCAATAGAATGTATTGTTGCTGCAAGTGTAGCATTTTTGAGCTCCACACTCAGTCCCTCCCGAGCAATCTCTAGCATTTCACGGTCAGCAAATGGACGTGCTAAACGACGATTTAACGAACCAATCTCCACCAGATATTCGTATACGCTCTCCTTTGACTTTTGTTTGCGGTTCAGAAGAACGCGCAAGATCGCCTTATCATCAGTAAGCGTACCGAAGGTTTGTAGGAGTCCCTCCCTTAGCACTGGATAGGTCACCACCTCATATTCATGAGTTAAGTTCAAATAGTATCTGTCGGCAGCCCCCTTGAGATACCGTGGAACGATAGACCTAAGGTCGTCCCAATTCACGCGGTCCCTCCTGGCAGCCGCCTCAACTCTGTGAACGAACTCATGAACATCAGGAGAGTGACCATCTCCTGTGAAGGTTGGAACCCAATTTGAGTCATAACGACTCTCAAATTGTTCCCACGAACCCCTCGGTACTCCACTGGTGCTAACGCTGGAGCCGCGTCACGCCATACCTGAGGAGGTTGGTTGTATGGTGGTGGTGCTGTTAGTGGAGCTTGTGGATAATTTAATGATTGTTGTTGTACCAATGCTGGATTGTTGTGTATGTGTTCAGCTTGGAAAGATGGACCCAATAGTGGTATTGCAAGGTCCTCTGCTCTCAAACCTGATTGCTGAAAATAAGCCGGTGGTAATTGATCCGACCGTCTCTGTTGTTGATGGTCTGTACGATTCAGACTATTTATTGTCTCAGTTATTGGCTGTACTGGGATCGGTGTGGATCTCTCACCTGGTCGAAAAGCAGGTGAAGCAGATGGAGCAGATGATACTCCTGGTTTATTCTGTATAATTGGACGTGTTGACAGTGATCCTATTATATCCCAAGCGCGTGACAATTGCGAGATAGCGTAGGTGCGGGCTTCTTGCAAGTCATTGCGAGGACCCAACCTATTCATCCTACCCGTGTAATGTAACACTCGATTCGCCAAACCATCTAAGAAGGTCTGATTAATTGGTGGCCGAAGTCGTCGTACCTGATCTAAAACAACTTGTGCTGCCTGCACCACCGTTTGAGACTCAGCTACCAAGTCTCTCGCATGAGATACCATTACTGGAACTGCACCATGATTTACGTGGTTTCGCAGTTCCTCTGCCCAATTGACCCCTCTAAAATCCACACCCCGAACCAGACATTCGATCTGCAGTTCACTGGATTCCAAACCATAGAACGGATGGTCCACGCCAATGTGACTTGACATTTTGATGGTAAAATTTATAAAATCCAGAATTCACAAAAAAAACGTCAACACCAATAATAAAACCAATTCCAACTAGAAAAAAGGTGGAGTTAATTCGCCCGGAAAAATTCGTCCGATGGAAGTTGTAAAACGCAAAGAAATGAAAAAAAAACAACAAACGCCCCAATTCAAAAAAGCACACAAAAAACCTTTTTGTAAAAACACCCTTTGTAAAGGAACAAAAAGGAAAGACCACCGTCGTACCCAATCTTTGCTGAATCTTTTACAAAAGTTCCTAAAATATTGTATGTGTAAAAATATAATTTATTTATTTAATTTCAGATATACTGAAATATATATATATACCTAAAATTAGTTATTGACGATAGCACCCCTAAGAATATTTATTTATTTTTAAAAGAAAATTGAAAAATAAAAATATTTAGAAGAATGTTTATTTATTGGATGCACCGTCCTAACTTTGAAATATTGATTTATTTTTTTAAAAAAAATAAAGAATATTTATTTATATCTTGACGTAAAGCTTAATTAAGAAAATTTATTTTATTTAGCTACCTAAAATTAACTTAAATTACGAAAAAATTATTTATTTACCTAAAATTATTTTAATTAACGAAAATTTAATTTATTTAATAAAAATTTTATTTATTTAATTTTTGAAAAATTTGTTTGATTTATTTTATTTTTATTTAATATCATAAGAGATTCCCAAAATCAAGATTAGTCTGGAGACAACTGTAAAAAGTAAGTATGGTTACAATATCCATTTTGTTTAAATTTGAATTCCCGCGTTCGCGAGCCCACTCCAACAATGCATGTGAGAACTGACTAGAAAAGCCCCTAACGACCAGATTCTACAGAACAGATTCTCCCCAACCTAATAAAACAATCACAACTGTCACGATTAGACACTAGGTCCATTTCTACTGACCCAGTTGTGCTTGTTTAATCTACAAATAAATTACACCTAAACCTAATGCGAAAGTTGAAGAACGCTCCCGAGCACCAGACTTCAAACCCTAAACTCTATGAAAAACTGATCTATTGAAAAGCTAAATGGAAAAGTGGAAAAGTTTTTGAATTTGTATGAGGTGAAGCCTCTGATCCTGAAAGCAAAAGTACAATTGGTTCTTCTCTTCATTACACCGAAGAAGCCTCTGAGCAAAGAATGGTACTACTGGTTTGCACCTAAGTACAAACACAGCAACACCACTCCTCGTCCCTGAGGACTTCCTCGCCGAATGAAGAGAAGAAACCAATGTTCTTCGATCGCATAACCCCGATGGCCATAGGCGATCTAAGAACGACATCAATGTTAAGGGGATAAGCCCCATGGATGGCTTGTTAGGCCTACCGCTTGGAGAAAGATATTAATTATAACCTTATACAATACCATATATATATATATAAAAACACCAATAATTGGTTTTCCAAAAGAAATTCAAAAAAAAAATTAATCACCAATAAAAAATTGAAAATACAAAAAATATATCCTGCACACACCCATATCATGTTCAATGAGCGAATTCAACGAACCATTGTACTTGTATTTGTATACAATAACCTATTTACAACTATGTACAAGAATATTTACAATATGTACAACCCTGTACATTGACAGTACCAAAAAATATTTACAAAATATGTACAATGTCATTCCAAAATATGTACACGATTATATACAAAAATATGTACAATGAAAATTACATTGGAACTATATACAAAAAAAAATTATTTACAAAAATATTTACAAATATGTACAATATGTACAAAAACAAATTCAAATGACAGCACAAAAAAACAATCTCCAAAAAAAATTGCTGTCCCAAAACGGTTTTTTTTTCAAACAAGCAAAAAAAATGCATAAGCTTAGCTTATCCAACAACCAGGGACAGGAGCCTCCTGTGGTCCAATCCACTCCTCTACCTGTCGCATGGTCGGTGAGGTGGAAACCTCCTCAACCAGCTCCTCTGTTTGAGTACTCTTGACCGAGGAAGCTCCCAGCTCCACGACCAAGCGACTCTCCTTCTCCTTCTTCCTCCTCTCCTTTCTCTTCAGGTGTGAGCTCCTGTTTTTCTTGACCCGTCTCCTCTCACGCCAGCCCACTCATCCACGGCTCACACCCCCCCTGGTCGACTCCTACTTATCCCCCCCTGAAACCTCCTGATTGAGTTGTACATTTTAGTGTACTCTGTATTGGCAGCTCAAAAATTTAATTACACAGAAACTTATTTGACTAATAAGTTGTGACTGTATAAAATACTTCAATAATCAACTATTCAAAGACAATTTCGAAATTAAAATATTTTAAAATCTGATCACGATTTTGATATATATATTTTTTTTTTGTTATGTCACAATCGTGACGATTTTTGTTTATAAAGATTTAGATTAATAGTATCTTGGACCCTAGCCAAATAACAGTTTATAAGTATTTGTTCTTCTATAATCTAAAATTTATTAGCGAAAATTATTTGTTGCTAATGTTCATTATGTTTATCAATCATAAAAAAAAATATATCTTTAACTACAATTTTATCTTGATGTTCTTCTGAGTAAAAACATTACTTTTTACGATTTTAATGATTATTTCAAAAGCATGTATTTGACTTTTTATTACGATTGATGAAATGACGGAAAATCATTTCAAAATTATAATATATGAAAATTAAATTACGGATCCAATAATAGTTTTTGATCATTGGAAGTCATTTGATTTCACCTACTTCAATCCGAAAATTTTAGTTAAAGTAAATTTTTATTGATAGTTTTAAAAATTTATCACCATCAACAACCAACCAAACTCGCATTTACATACTTTATATATGTATATATATTACTAATTTTTTCACTAAAACAAACAAAAAAGAAAAAAAATATATGATATCCTAAATAAAAAGATATTACAAAAACCTGGTTTGCCACCGCCCAAACTGGTTGGCAACACCCTAATCCAAATATATAAAAAAAACCACAACAGGTTTATTAAATTATCGCGCCCAAAATTTACGAAATTTACCGTATAATTATTCCGGTTCTTTAAAAATACCAAATCCAAGGGTCCAATCCACCAGACTCCTACTGGTCCCTGTTTCGGCGCCAACTCTGTTAGCCCCACGCAACTGTGGGTTCAGGACTTTTAAACACTAATAAAAAAAAATGTATATCTATATTAAATACCACCGGGAACGAAATTGTTCCCAAACGAACCAAAATTTGGGAATCTCTTAATTCTTTTTCAATTAGCCTATCATCAAAAACTAAGTTGAACTACATAAAAATTGTAAATGCAATACTAATATAAAATTAGACAAATACCTTAAATTAACTTGTTGTTTGGTGGATCTCATTCACTTCCAGTATGATTTCTTAATTTTCAAAGTTTAATTTCCAAAAACCTCAGCAGCATCTGATGTTATTATACGAAATTGACACAATGTGCAGCCGTCAACACAACATGAGGATGGTTCAGAATTAAATCCAACAACAGGTATTCCATTTAACTTTAGCTTTACTAATTGATGTCCGATTAACAACATCTACCTCAACTCCAAATTCCAAAAAAAACTTTTGGCAACTTTATTTTCAAATTCAGGCTTTCCTTTAAAAAAAATCTTAACCAACAAATATCTTTCTTGTTTCTTCAAAAACACATATACGTATTCCCATTTGCTATGATAAATCGTTATATAAATTACTTTATACCACATATATATTCTTTATAATCAATTTTGCAAAAAAAAAAGGAAACATGTATTAATTGTTAATTAATTTATTATATTACACACAATTAATAGATGAAAATTAAATTAACTAAACAATAGAATATCAGCTAACATTTTCCTTTCAAAATTCGAGTTTTACTTTTTCAAGACCAAAAATAGAATGATTATTTATTTTTAATACGTTTTATCTAATGTTTAATAATAAAAAACTCCTTAAACATTTCGTTTTAAGAACCAAGATCGAATTGAAATTAAAAATATCCAATTGGGAAAAATGTGATTTTTCCTTTTTTACATCTCATGATGTCAAAACAAATCGGGTAATATTGAAAATTCAGCAAAGATTAATAACGACATCTGTTCGTTAGAATTGGAAATAAAATTGAGTACGTTCGTTTGCTTTTTATAGTATATTCAAAATTTAACTAGCAGTTAAGTTTTAGAAAATTTTAAAATTATTATTAATGTAAAAATGAACGGAAACTAATGAAATACATTTCTATTGAATTGAAAACAAAGAGGAATTTGGTTTTATTATTGTTTTGCGATTATTGCGATCGTTACAATATTTATAAAAACGATTTACTTTGCCTTACTGTTAGGGCTAATGTTGATGGGAAAATTGTCCACACAGATGTAGTGAACGGGAAATTAAAACCAGCAGGAGGGGATACCGAATGCAGACGCCAGTTGCCGTCGGAAAGTGCTTTAAAATTAAAGACAAAAAAATGGGCAACATTGAAATCGGAAATGCTCACTTTCAGCATGAAGTAGTGGTGCATAGTTGATATTGTGGATGAAATCATCCTAGGAATGGAATGCGGCCAAATGAAATTTGTTATTGATGCTGGCCAAGGAGTACTCACGTACGAAAATGTTGAGTTGCCAATCCAAATTAATGGTGAAGAATCAACTTCTATTCGTCGAACAATATTAGATCACAGAGAAAAGCCTCAATCAGAAATAATCATTTGGGGAAAATTGAAGGAAGGTTTTGGGTCACTCAGGTTGTGGGTTGTGAAAGTCAACAAAGATCAAAATTATAAAGAAACATTATAGGAAAAACCTTAGTTAGATCGGATGCTAAACACTGGATCTGCAGAGTGGTTACTGACAGGTGGAAGTTGCGGAGGAAGATCATGAGAAAACCACGTTCAGTGTAGGTAATGTACTATGGCAGTTTAACGTCATGCCATTTAGGCTCTGCAATTCTCCTGTAACTTTTTAAAGACTAATGGAACGGTTACTAAAAGACAGACACTGGAAAGCATGCCTTGTATATTTGGATGACATCATTGTCATGGGCAAAGACTTTGATGACCACTTGAGGAACTTGGCGGAGATACTGGAAAGATTGCAAGCAGTTGGTTTAAAGTTAAGTCCCAAAAAGTGTCCACTTTTCAAGGAAGAAGTAAAATATTTGGGACACAAGGCTACGGCAATGGGAATTCATACAGATTCTGACAAGAATGCAGCAGTTATGAACTGGCCAAGACCAAAGAACTTACATGAGCTACGAAGCTTCCTTGGATTGTGCACATATTATTGGTTTGTGCCAGGATTCGCACACGTTGCCAA
Source organism: Diogma glabrata (assembly GCA_963693315.1). NCBI lineage: Eukaryota > Metazoa > Arthropoda > Insecta > Diptera > Cylindrotomidae > Diogma > Diogma glabrata. Next base: position 163,376,243 of record OY856188.1, on the reverse strand, counting down.
AAGTTTGCATGAGTTTGCCAGAAAAGATAAGGCATTTGAATGGAATGAACCTCAGGAACAAGCATTTGTGGAGCTCCGAAGGAGATTATGTACGGCTCCAATTCAGTCCTAAGCTATACCTAATGTGAAGTTTATTTTGGATACTGATGCCGGTAATAAAGGTTTCGGAGGGTCTTGTCGCAGAAAATAGATGGACAAGAAAAGGTGATAGCGTATTTTTCCAAAATGTTATCCAAGCCGGAGCGGAATTATTGCGTAACCCAATAGGAGTTATTGGCTATAATGGAATGCGCCAAACATTTCCATAAGTACCTGTATGGTCAGAAATTTCATCTCAGAACTGATCATGGTGCACTAAAATGGTTACTACAGTAAGTAGGGACAAGTAGCACGTTGAATCGAACGGCTGCAGGCACACGACTTGGACATTGAGCATCGAAAGGGTACTGAACATGCAACGCTGATGAATTATTGAGGCAACCCTGTCAAGTTGAATTCAAGCATTGCAGTCGACAAGAAAGTAAGGAGGACGTCATCGATGTGCGATTACTACAAGTGCTACCTGATGATGAGTGGACCCCGAAGCCATAAGAAGAGATCAATTAGAAGATCACCCATCATCAGCACCCATCATCGAGTTCATAGAGAAGGGTTGCAAACCAGTATGGGGAGAAACTGCTGATAAAACTCCGACTTTGAAGGCGTACTGACCGCAATGGGACAGCCTCCATTTAGAGAATGGATGTTTAAGGAAAGTGTGGGAGACCTCAGAAAGCAAGATAAAGCAATCCCTTACAGTGGTACCAAAAGGGAAAATACCAGCAGTATTGAAGGAGTATCACGAAGGGACTAGTAGAGGTCATCTTGGGATCAATAAAACTGTTGCAAAAGTACGACAACGTTTTTGCTGGTCAGGGACTCGGCAATCAATTGTGGAGTGTTGTCAAAATGCGATGAATGTGCAGCGGTAAAAGGACCAGCACGAAGAAGTCATGGGAAAATGAAGCAATACAATGCAGGTTCTCCATTTGAACGGATCGCAATGGATGTAGCAGGGCCATTTCTAACAACTGATAACCAGAACAAACATGTGCTTGTGATTATGGAGTACTACAACAAGTGACCGGAAGTGTGTGCGATACCTAACCAGGAAGCAACCACCATCGCTAAAGCTGTGATAAATCATTGGATTTGCCGCTATGGTGTTCCTTGAGATCCACAACGATCAGGGACAGAACTTTGAGTCAGCTGGCTGTATTTCAGGAAATTTGCCAGATGCTCGGAATTAACAAAACGAGGACAACAGCTTCGCATCCACAATCAGATGCCATGACAGAGAAATTCAATGCTACATTGGAGGAATTTCTAGCTGAAGTGGTTAGTAAGAAAAAACGTAACTAGAATCTACACATTCCTTTATTTTTAATGGCATACAGATCAGCAGACCATGACACCAGCTCAAACTTTTTCTCCGGGGAGACGTATGTTGGTACCGTAAACGAGCTCAACCGAAGAAGATTGGAAGTCTTCACGGATAGTTAAATAGGTAGATTTTCAAATAAATTTTAGGTTGAGTGTTTAGTTTGAGAACAGGGTGGTCCGAAAGATTTTTGAAAACTCAAACTTAAGGATGACTTTGAAATTAAATTGCAAGAGAACTGTTTACCCGATATCGACTGTTTTATAGACGGCGGAAAGATAATTCAATCGAAAAAACTATCGAACTGAAACTGGAACTTTTCTGAACTGGATTTTTGGTTTTTTCAAATCTAAAGAAGATAATATAATTTTTTAATAATGAATGAAAAAGCTGGCAAACATATTTATTTTTGTTTACTGACTTTTTATTATTTTTACTATATACGCAGTTCGAAAGCTATGCTTTCATCCATCGTAGTATATAAAAAACGAGCTGGTTGTGCATTTTTTCTCCTTCTAAGGAACAATTGTTTTATTTTCAGTTATTTTCCAGTTTTACTCATACTATGACAAAAAGTATAAACACGTCAAATCAGAATGAAAATTTATAACGTCAAATCAAAACATTATAATAATAACTCAGAATCGTATTAATAATTTAATTTTATCTTTTATCATTTATAATAATATCTACTATCAAATTAATTTACATTTTTTATAAAACGTATTATTTTTTCTTCTTTTTCAACCAAACCAAAATGAATAAAGTTTAATAAAGTAACCAATTAAATTGTACATGGATACATGCTAGACTCACACATACAATTACATTGAATAAGTGCATGTTCTATTGAAAAGAGAGAACTCGTTAAGAAAGAACTAGTTATTTACTAGCACTTAAATCGAAAACGTAGGTAAGTTTTTTCAGACCGAATAATTGTAAACACAACCCTGCATCGGAACATAAAACCGTGTTAATAGAAGAAAAGTTAATTTTCAATTGTGAATAGAGTTTTAACTTTTGAGTGTTATTTAATAGAAATATTGTGTATTATTTTGGACGAAAAGATTTAAAGATTTCTGCAAACGACGAGTTTTTGAAGCTATATTGGAATAATATTCGAGATAGAAATATTGTTTACTGAATATTTTTTCTGTCGTTGTGAAACAGTGTTGAATGCTTAATAAAACCTTGTGTTTTTGCTTACTAATCAGTAATCGAATCCAGAAGGACCAATTGTCTCTTTAGGCCAATTTGAAGAAAGATAGAAAAACGTGACAATACATTTTGTATAATATTAATATTTTCTTCGGGATGACGTGAAGAACTATACATTATAAAGTATTTGTTGAACTTGTTTGTTTCACCAATAAGTATTCTTCACTTTAATAAAAAAAGTCAGACAAGTGCGAATAAAATTCGCTCGTCAAGGGTTCCGTGAATGTAAAAGAACACAATATCAAAAACTATTGACAAAAAGTTGTGTTGTAATGTCCTTATATTTCCAGACCATAGGCGCATAACAAAATAATTAATGTTTAATCGTAAATGTCAATAGTAAATTACAATCAAATCCACATTGATCAAAAATAACTCAAAAAATGTTACATTAGGTTAAATCTCGTCCATAGATTTTTATGGTAACTCAAGAAAGATTCACCAGCTTGTAAATAATTTAAATTTGATTATTTTTTCGGTCAATCAAGTGTTGAAATTTAGGGGGGATAAAGAGGCTACATACTAAAAATATTTTTTTCAATAACACAAAAACTGTGCACCACTAAGTTCTAAAAAAATTGTAATGTTTCTTAAATTAAGTGCTCCTTCATATGACACCCCGCATTCGCTTTGGTCAAAAGTGGTTTTTTACTCTACTTACACCCATCCCCTAAACACACAGAAATATAGTTATTTGAGACTTTGCTATGATTTTCATTCAAAATTTACAAATTATCCTGTCTCTGCGAATTTTTTCAAATTTTTTGTCAATCGTCGTCGAAACGTAGGGAGCGAAACGATCTGAAATTTGCACTTTTTTGATAATAACTCAAAAACTTTACATCACAAAATTTTAAAAAAAATTGCAATGATTTATAAATTAGGTGCTCTTTTAAATGACATCTCACTCGCTTGGGTCCAAAAAGATTTTCTTTTATTCTCTTTACCCCGGTCCCCTAAACGCACAGAAATATAATTATTTGAGACTTCTCTATAATTTTCATACAAAATTTACCGAATTTCCTAGCTCTGTGAATTTTTTCAAATTTTTCCATCAATCAGTGTCGAATCGTAGGGGGGGAACGGTTTGAATTTTGCACTTTTTTGTCCATAACTCAAAAACTGTGCACCGCAAAATTCTAAAAAAAATTGCAACAAATTTTAAATTAGGTGTTCTTTCAAATGACACCCCACTCGCTTGGGTCAAAAAAATTTTTTTTACCCTCTTTACACCGGTCCCCGAAACACACAGAAATATAATTATTTGAGACCTCGCTATAATTTTCATACAAAGTTTACTAAATTTCCTAGCTCTGTGAATTTTTTCAAATTTTTCTGTCAATCAGTGTCGAAACGTAGGGGGGGAACGGTCTGAAAGTTGCACTTTTTTGAAAATAACTCAAAAACTGTACACCGCAAAATTCTAAAAAAAATTGCAACAAATTCTAAATTAGGTGTTCTTTCAAATGACACCCCACTCGCTTGGGTCAAAAAAATTTTTTTTTACCCTCTTTACACCGGTCCCCTAAACACACTGAAATATAATTATTTGAGACCTCGCTATAATTTTCATACAAAATTTACTAAATTTCCTAACTCTGTGAATTTTTACAAATTTTTCTGTCAATCAGTGTCGAAACGTAGGGGGAGGGGGGGGAACGGTCTGAAAGTTGCACTTTTTTGAAAATAACTCAAAAACTGTGCATCGCAAAATTCTAAAAAAAATTGCTATGTTTTCTAAATAAAGTCCTCTTTCAAATGACACCCCACTTGACCCCATTTTAAATAGTGATTTTACCCCTCCTCATTTCCACCCCCTTAATAAATCTAAGTATGAGAATATGACACTTTTTTTATATTTTTTATTAAAAACGTATTAATTTTTCTATCATTCCAAATACATTTGAAAATTTTCGATCAGTTAGGTTCGGAGCTAATTGAGGTAAGAAAACACGAAAAAAACGTCATTATTCCAAATTATACAAAAAATGGTGAGGTGTAAAATTCCAAAATAAATTTTTAAGGAATACTGAAATGAAGCCCTTTCATATGATACCCTACTTGAATCTATAAAAAAATATATTTTCTCAAAGGTCTCACATCGTGCCCCTGTAAACCAAACGAAAACCACTTTAGTTTTATTTGTACCCGTCATTTCATGTGAGCAGATTAGTTTTATACGCACCTCAAATTTCAAGTCCATAGCATTTATAGTTTACGAGATAATCAATATAATGTGAAAAACTCGTTTTACTCTCACCAATAAAAAACGTATAAAAAACGGAACCCTAAAAACTAAAACTTAGAATTAAATTTTAAAACTTTTTATTTTTTGTACTACCGGTTTCAATCTTCTAAAGATCATCTACAAGTACTATTCAGCAAAGATTACAAAAAAAATTTTTTTTAAATAAATATGAATATGGCATAGATAGAATTAAAAAATTTTGTAATCTTTAATTGCTGTATAGTACCTGTAGATGATCTTTAGAAGATTGAAACCGGTAGTACAAAAAATAAAAAATAAAAAGTTTTAAAATTTAATTCTAAGTTTTAGTTTTTTTTATTAAAGTGGAGAATACTTATTGGTGAAACATACAAGTTCAACAAATACTTTATAAAATACATTTTGTGTGGCAGAAAAAAGTGGTAAAATTCAATCTGTCTGTATCATAGCAATCCGATTAATTTTAACTTTTGAAAAAGAATGAGTGCTGATATTAGGGGTAGGAAAATTCATTAAAATATTTCATTTTGAGATTTGTTTTTGTGCAGTTTATTTTCCTTAAAGAAACTCGCTTGCCAAAAGGCAAAAATCCCTCGCCATACTTAATCTCCTTTAGGTAATTATTCTCAAACTTCTCAACAATTTTCTGAGATACATATGGACATTATTGGTCCATTTCCTACCTCTGAGGATGACGGCCTCATCGAACTTTGGTACCGAACTCTAAAATCCACGATAATGGCCTACGACAGAACAGACTGGACACGAATATTACCGTCAATACTACTTGGTTTAGGAACCACTTTCCGTGAAGATTTCCAATCTTCGTCGGCTGAGCTGGTCTACGGTACTAACATACGTCTCCCCGAAGAATTCTTCAGTCAAAATTCTAACTCCACTCCACAATTTGATTTCGTTTCACAATTGAAACAACATTTTACTCACCTTCGTCCCTCTATTGCGTCAAGACACACTTCTCCTAAAGTTTTCGTCTCCAAAAACCTTGAGTCTTTTTCGCATGTCTTCTTGCGTACGGTTTTAGTACGTGAAGTACTCCAAGCTGCCTCAACCGCGATGGTAAAAATTTGAACTAAAAAGAGACGAAGACTTACTACAGAAATGATCCTGTGAAGTATAATCTACTTCTCAACATGGTTATTTGACCCCATTCCGCAACAACATTTTTCAATCCTGCATCCACAATTACGCGAGCAGGCAGAAGCACTCTTACCGATACTCGAATCCTTCGTGCTGTAGCACATTAATCTCTACATCGTCTCATCTTCTATGGCACTAGGGGTGAGTGTTGTGGCGAACTTTTGCACTAAAAACTTTTTAAACATTTTTTAACTAAGCAGGCGTTGTTTTTCGTTAAAATGAATATAAATAATACCGCATTCACAGCGACATAGCAAATTAGTAGATGTAATTTAAATCTGTGCTGTAAACACTTTTTATTTTAAAATCTTGAAACTAATTTGATATCTAGGCTTACTACCATTACAAACGATTCAAATACTTACGATTCAAATTACAATCTACGTTTTAAATTCATCTTAAAAATGCCAAAATGCAAATTATAATATACTATCTACTAATTTGCTATGTCGCTGTGAATGCGGTATAAAATTATTTTTGAGATTTACTTTTTCCGCAATTTTAAAATGTTCTTGATTTTTTTCGTTTGGATAAATAGCTAAAATTTCCTCATTATTGTGCTTTTTCAAACTTTATTAAATCAGTAAGATTTTCTGATTGATTTCAAATATGAAATAAGTTATGTAAATAAATTATTTTTCATTTAATTTGTATTGTAAAATATAAAGTTAAGTTTCTTGATTAAAAACTATAAACTAGAATAAATTATTAAGTGATGTTCAGCAAAATATTGTATATAGTGATTGTATCGTGAACAAATATACATAATAATTCAATTTAAGGAATTGAGTGATTAATTAAGATCATGAATATGTTTCTTAGAATAATTGCCTCATTAATAACTTATCGCAAATGAAAGCACCTGTGATTTAAATACATACTATCTTTTGATTATATTTAACATGAATAAATTCATTGATTATTCAATACCTAGGTAGTTGAATAAATTCTTAGACTTTAGTTTCTTATAGAATAGAAAATAGAACTTTAATATCAATTTAGAACGAGCTGTGTTGTTAAGCCACTGAAATTCATAGAAGGATTTAATGGACTAGCTGTAATTTTTAGCGTGGATGACAAGCTATAGTTAGAATTAAATACAGCGCGAATGACTGTAATATTTAGTGTGAATACAGCTATAGATATAAGTAAATTACCATGGTATAACGAATATTCTTTCATTTTACCATGGTAAATTACTAAGAAGAAAATTTTCCAGAGGAATAACTAAAATGCCCTGACTTTCAATGACTTTCCCTGACCAAAGAAAATCCCGACTTTCCAGAATTACATACATGGTGTATACCATGTAATAATCTGTAATATTTTTATAAATGAGCTTGATATTTGTAAGACGTGTTATTTGTAATTATCGATTGGTTATGGTATTCATTTATTTCTTACTGTTTGAAAAGTATTTTTATTGCTATGTTTAATTTAGATTGTGGATCTCTGAATAGATGTCGCCTTAAATACGATGTACTTAATAAGAAAATGTATAATTTTGATCATAACAGAATCGCTAAAACATTGTACCTTTTAAAAATGCGAAATAAGATTTTGAACAGGGCGCAAAATTTTTAAGGATTAGCCCTGCCGTATTAGATATCTTGGTTATGTTGAAAGATCCCCATAATTAATATGTGTCGCATTAACAAATCAGCTGGTGTTTGACCGAGATAAATGACCCAACAACACTTGTGTAATGATGTGTGCTCAAAGAAAGTCTTATAGATTTAAACTAAAGGTGTATAATCTAAAAAGTTATCTATGTGAATCTGAGTTCGCCCCGAATCGAGTTCTTAATAGCAAGCCACCACAAAAATCTCTGCCGAAGAGATCAAACTACTACGCAGCACCAGAACCATCCTAGCGCAGTTAAGATCCGGCTGGTGCGCATCTTAAATAACTACATGAGTAGAATTGACAAAAAAATTGTTGACAAGTGTCCCGCATGCGAGGGCACGCCCCATGATGCTAACCAACTATTTAATTGCCCAGACAAACCAACCGACCTGATTAAGAAAGATCTGACACCGCCCAAGGGTAGTAGCAGAGTCCCTGAATCTGGACTTGGAAGAATAGCACCACACTCGTCGCAACAACAACGTCCTTGTGTGTTCCAAGGAAGTCTGTCATAGATTTAAACTAAAGGTGTATAATCAAAAAAAGGTATCTATGTGAATCTGAGTAGAGTAATTAAATCGGGACTATCATGAATTAATGAACTCAAATTACTAAATTTAATGAGGTTTTTGGAAAATTGGAGGCACAAGTTCGTTATGTAGGGAAAGCTTAGGTGGTGGGGGTTATATATATGTAGGTACCTTAGGCCGGAGGGGTAAGGTTTAGGAGCTATGAGGGGTTGGGTTCTCCATAGACTTAACATAGGAAATTTCCAGAATTGTTCTAAAACCTAAAAAGAATTTCAAAATTTTGACAATTTGACTTTTGTATTTATTAATAAAAATGTAAGTATAAGTAATGTAAGTATATTAACACGCAGAACTATCAAATTATAACAATAATAAAAAATTAAATACAAAAGGTTAGGTTAGGTGGATGAAGGGATGGGTGCGGGGGAAGAGGGGGGGGGGGGGGGGTGTTGGGAGGGGGTGTTATTGATCGAAAGTCTGCAGGGTCGCAGAAGCGAGTGAAAAATATAATAATATATCATAAAATATTATATCTTAAAATATTTCATTTCAAATAACCTTAACCCCACCCCTCCGGCCTAAAATACCTACATATATATATAACCCCCCACCACCTAAGCTTTCCAACGAACTCACCCCCACCCCCAGGGGGCGGCTCCCATATAACGAACCGTAGCCAAATTGGATAACGACAAATCAATTTGCAGATCTATTTAATTACTGATAAAAATTACATTTACTAATATAATGATCCTTTATCTTCTTCATATAAAAAATAAATGGGGACCTCTATTTTAGGCATTTTAACATACTCAATGTGCTTTATAAGTTGAGTTGCAGCGATTCCGTAAAATAGTTGTGGCAGTCCTATAAAGAAATTTCAAATTTTTAAATTATTACTACATAGTTTTTATATATATTACCTAAATTAATCACTTTAATAACTTTAAAAAAATTGTTTTCAAATCTTAAATCTGCAACAGGCCTTTTTGTGCAATGATATTTCATAAAAGGATAACAACCAGTTCGAAGAATATGGTAGTTCGTTCCAGATTTGAGTGTCCAGTTAAAATGAGAATAACCCCATTGGTCATTCCACACGTCTTTGTACTAAATAAAAACATCAAGTTAAACTATGGTTAAACTATTCAGTACATATTACTAGTTTTCAAACTTTTATAAAATATGATGTCCACGGCGGTTCATTCGTTTGAATTAAATAAGCAGTAAGAACATCTGATACTTTGGGTTGAGTTGAATTCTTGAACGATAGTTTAAAATATTTAGACATTTCGTGATAAACAAGATAAAACTATATGTTTGTATTTATGTAATAAATGCCGCATCCCAATTAAAATATTTTATGAGTGAAGAAATACAGTGGATGCGTTATGTACCGCCTGTCATGCACGCGTTGAGACCTAGTAGCACGATTTTTCTGTTCTGGTGTTTACCGCAATGGTGCTGCATAAGGGGGATAAGAGAAAAAATTCAAAAACTTTTATATGGGATGTCATACAAAACACAACTTGAATAATTTTAAAAATTATCTATGAAATTTCTCATTTTACCACAATTAAACAATTTTAATTTGCTTATGGAGTATTATTGACTATATTTTAAGCGTAATATATAAAATATTATTCTTAAGTCGCTCAAAAAAGAAACATAAAAATTGCCAAAATTTCCCATACAAAGTTGTATGAAAAATTTAATCTATTTTCGTATTTGTTTTACGGACAGAAGAAAAGAAAATATTTTATATAGGGCTATATGGCGATTTTTCTGTTCCTGTGTTTACCGCAATGGCGCTGCAAAAAGGGGATAAGAGAAAAAATCACAAAAATTTTATATGGAATTCCATACAAAACACAATTTGAGTAATTTTAAAAGTTATCTATGAAATTTCTCATTTTACTACAATTAAATAATTTAAATTTGTTTGTGAAGTATTATTGACTATATATTAAGCTTAATATATAATATATTTTATTTTCTTCTGTCCGTAAAATATATACGAAAATAGTTTAAACTTTTCATACAACTTTGTATGGGAAATTTTGGCAATTTTTATGTTTCTTTTTTGAGCGACTTAAGAATAATATTTTATATATTACGCTTAAAATATAGTCAATAATACTCCATAAGCAAATTAAAATTGTTCAATTGTGGTAAAATGAGAAATTTCATAGATAATTTTTAAAATTATTCAAGTTGTGTTTTGTATGAAATCCCATATAAAAGTTTTTAAATTTATTCTTTTATCCCCCTTATGCAGCGCCATTGCGATAAACACCGGAACAGAAAAATCACCCTATAGGGCGATTTTTCTGTTCCGGTGTTTACCGTAATGGCGCTGCAAAAGGGGGATAAGAGAAAAAGTTCAAAAACTTTTATATGGGATTTCATACAAAACACAACTTGAATAATTTTAAAAATTATCTATGAAATTTCTCATTTTACCACAATTGAACAATTTTAATTTGCTTATGGAATATTATTGACTATATTTTAAGCGTAATATATAAAATATTACTCTTAAGTCGCTCAAAAAAGAAACATAAAAATTGCCAAAATTTCCCATACAAAGTTGTATGAAAAATTTAACCTATTTTCTTATTTGTTTACAGACAGAAGAAAAGAAAATATTTTATATATTATGCTTAATATATTGTCAATAATACTTCATAAACAAATTTAAATTATTTAATTGTAGTAAGATGAGAAATTTAATAGATAACTTTTAAAATTATTCAAATTGTGGTTTGTATGGAATTCCATATAAAATTTTTGTGATTTTTTCTCTAATCCCCTTTTTGCAGCGCCATTGCGGTAAACACAGGAACAGAAAAATCGCCCTATAGGGCGATTTTTCTGTTCTGGTGTTTACCGCAATGGCGCTGCAAAAGGGGGATAAGAGAAAAAATTCAAAAACTTTTATATGGGATTTCATACAAAACACAACTTGAATAATTTTAAAAATTATCTATGAAATTTCTCATTTTTCCACAATTGAACAATTATAATTTGCTTATGGAGTATTATTGACTATATTTTAAGCGTAATATATAAAATATTATTCTAAAGTCGCTCAAAAAAGAAACATAAAAATTGCCAAAATTTCCCATACAAAGTTGTATGAAAAATTTAACCTATTTTCGTATTTGTTTTACGGACAGAAGAAAAGAAAATATTTTATATATTATGCTTAATATATAGTCAATAATACTTCATAAGCAAATTTAAATTATTTAATTGTAGTAAAATGAGAAATTTCATAGATAACTTTTAAAATTATTCAAATTGTGTTTTGTATGGAATTCCATATAAAATTTTTGTGATTTTTTCTCTTATCCCCTTTTTGCAGCGCCATTGCGGTAAACATAGGAACAGAAAAATCGCCCTATAGCAAACCATAATTTATTTCGATTTATAGAGGGCGTCAAATGGTTACAATTTTAGAAATTGTGTGTAATCTCAATATAACTATTATAGGGCGATTTTTCTGTTACAATATTTACCGCAATGGCGCTGCAAAAAGGGGATAAGAGAATAAATTCAAAAACTTTTATATGGGATTTCATACAAAACACAACTTGAATAATTTTAAAAATTATTTATGAAATTTCTCATTTTACCACAATTGAACAATTTTAATTTGTATATGGAGTATTATTGACTATATTTTAATTGTAATATATAAAACATCATTCTTAAGTCGCTCAAAAAAGAAACATAAAAATAGCCTAAATTTCCCATACAAAGTTGTATGAAAAATTTAAACTATTTTCGTATTTGTTTTACGGTCATAAACAAATTTAAAATATTTAATTGTAGTAAAATGAGAAATTTCATAGATAACTTTTAAATTATTCAAATTGTGTTTTGTATGGAATTCCATATAAAATTTTGTGATTTTTTCTCTTATCCCCTTTTTGCAGCGCCATTGCGGTAAACACCGGAACAGAAAAATCGCCCTATAAGAAGGAATTATAATGTTAAATATATGTCATATTCTTTTTGTCCAAAAAAGATACTCTCTGATTCGCGGCTCTTTGCCCTCAGATTAATTTTTTTTGACATTATGTGTTCTATTTGACCAAAATAAGTGGACTATTTTTGCTCTAAAAAGATTTGTTTGAATCTAGATGTTTTCGTAGATCAAGTTGTAAATCTGGAACGCAAATACATTTATACATCTGTCAAAATTAGCAAACAAACAAGACGCCATTTACTTATTATTTACTTTTTTAAAGTGAGGTAGTTATTGTTTAAAAAAAGTTTTGTTTAAATCGTGTTGTAAATTAAAAATTAATATAAAAATAATTTGTACTGTCGATTACTGTTTTTAACTTTTCTCACAACTATAAGTAAAAATTAAAAACAATTACAAGCATTAGATCCTATGAACAAGCGTTCATTTTATTATTTTTCCAAATATTTCTGGGATTGCATGTCCCCCTCTTCAGTGTCCTATAATTAATGAAATATTATGCTATTATTTACGAACAAAAATACACAAACAACAACAATTACCTTATTGGGGGCTACTTATCTCATTTTTTATAATACAATTGGTTCTAGTATGTTATAACTATGTATAGTTGACATAAATTGAATCAGAGTAAACAGATTAAAAACTTTTTAAAAAACTAAAAATCACAAAACTATACTATGCGAATAAATTAACATAAAAACTTTTAAAAAAATTGATCTAAATAAATATCTAAAAGACAACGATTTACACTATGACAATTGACATGGCGGTTTTTTTTTCTTTTTTACAGATTTTGTAATCGACAGTACAATATATTTAGTTAGATCAGATTTATGATAATATAAATATCATAAACGCCATCACCAAATAAAAATATATTATGTGATTTAAAAATAATTATGTAATTAAATACAATTATGTAATTACAAAAATGTTCAATGACAGTTGACAATCCTAGTGTTCGATCGAGACAACGTGATAAAAAAAAATCATGATTTTCCGAAGTCATTTATCACGAAAAAAGTTTTCAGATTTGCAGATTTTTTGCTGGTTTTAAATGTCAAAATATTTTGAATTTAGGTGGCAATAAAAACATTTATTTTAATTTTTAACGCTTTTGGATTTGTTTTGTTTATTCTTACATTTTTGTGATAACTATTCTTGATAAAATTGGTTTTTTGGCTTTCGGGCTAAATTTATTTATTTATTTATTTCGGCAAAAAATATACAAATTAAGACTAATAAGTCTTATTTACAATTTGATCAGATAAGAAAATGTAAGAAAACAGCCAACAAGACTAGCTTCAAAAGACTAGCTAGCTTTAAAAGACTTCAAGACTAGCTTCTTTTGTGATAAGATTAATTGAAATAAAAGTGACCTAGGTTGACGTATAAAACTATCTTTTTATCTCTTGACTGTTCGCTCCGGTTTGCCGTAATATTCAACGAAGTGAAGCTAGAAGAAAAAAATTTGACGTAAAATAACGTGGTATTTATTATGATATTGGACGACCGAACACTACCAATATAGAAGGTTTTGCTATAACAATTGGGAAAGAGCATTAATGTGTTATTTATGAGATCGTTTTAGTAACAGCCCTACTAAATTTTATTTCAAACATGTCATTTTGACACTTTTATTAGTGTAAACAATTTAATTCTTATATATTTATAGATTGCACAGTAATTTAAATAAAAAAAATGAATTATTCTCCTTTAACCGAAGGTTGTGCGAAAGCATTAAGTGATAAAACGTATGATAAAAGAAAAGCAGCTGCTCTGGAAGTGGAAAAGTAAGTTAATCAAATGTTCTTCTAGATAATTTAGGCTTATCGCTTTGCCATTTAAACGCCCATGGATGATTTTATTTATACAGGATGGTTTCTGAATTTAAAGCCACGAATAACTACACACAAATAAGGAAACTGTTAAAAGTTCTTGGTGACGACTTCGCAATGTCATCGGATCCTAATAAAAGAAAAGGTGGATTAATCAGTCTTGCCGCCACCAGTATAGCACTTGGAAAAGAATCGGAAAAGTTTATTGATGAGTTAATCAAACCTGTACTTAATTGTCTCCAGGATGCAGATCTGCGTGTTCGACATTTTGCTAGCGAATCATTATACAATGTTATTAAGGTTGCACGTGGATCAATCATGCCACTTTTTCCGGATATCTTTTCTGCATTAAGTCGGTTAGTACCAGATCCTGATCAAAACGTTAAAAATGGCAGCGAACTACTTGATCGTTTGCTGAAAGACATCGTAAGTGAGTCTTCTCAAACATTTGATTTAAATGCATTTATTCCCCTCTTGCGCGAGAGGGTCTATACAAAAAATTCATTCGCACGTCAATTTGTAATATCGTGGGTGTCAGTGTTGAATGCGGTTCCAGAAATAAATATGGTAATCTATTTACCAGAAATTCTAGATGGGTTATTTCAAATGCTTGATGATGGAATGGTCGAAATACATCGGATGTGTGATACATTACTTTCCCAATTCATACGGGCAATCAGAAGTGATCCAGTGATAGCTGATATGCCATCAATGACAAATATATTAATAGGACATGCTCAAGCAAATAACGATTTGATACAGTACACAGCCATAACATGGATCAGAGAGTTTGTTCAACTTTCTGGACCCAGTATGTTATCATTTGCAAGTGGTATATTTACTGCTATTCTACCATGTTTAGCATATGAAATTGAATCTAAGAGACATATAAAAGAATGTGCACAGTCTGTCAATAAAAGTTTACTTGAACTTGTATCTGCCAAAAATGATAAATCTAAATATGTATCGAATCTAGATTTAAAGTCCGTAATGGAAGTTTTGCGGCAGTATTTAGCACATAGTTCTGTTCATACAAAAGTTGCTGCACTAAAATGGATACATCATTTATTTACTGAAGTTGAAAACGAGATGTCATCCCACACTACGAGTTTATTCCCAGTTTTGTTGGGAGTTCTTTCAGATAATTCTGATGAAGTTGTGTTACAGGGATTGGCTGTATTAGCAGAAATTGTTAAATCCAATGCACAAGGTGAAATCAACATAAACTCAGATCGATATGTAGAATTAATTTGAAATATTGACTTATTGTTAATTTTAGATGATTTCAATCAAGTTCAATGTCGCAATTTTTTATTGAGTCTATTGAACTTATTTAGTGAAGATAAAAAGTTTTTGGAAAATCGAGGAACTCTAGTTATAAGGCAATTGTGTGTTTTATTGAATGCTGAATATATTTATCGAACTTTTGCAGAAATAATATCAGAAGAGAATATATTACAGATTAAGTTTGCTTCAATAATGGTTCGAACGCTTAATATGATTTTACTAACTTCATCTGAACTGTTTGAGCTGCGGCAGTCGTTGAAAAATATAACAAATCCGGTAAGTTCAAAATACACAGGTAAAAATATCTATATATGTTTAATTGCATTTATTATTTCCAGAAATCTGCTTCATTTTTTGAATGTCTATATAAGTGCTGGGCTCATTGTCCAGTTTCGACATTATCGTTGTGTTTATTAGCAGAATGTTATCAACATGTATCAAAATTAGTAGTCATATTGTAAGTATTTTTTTTAGATACATTAAGTAAAATTTTAATTACTCCACGAAACTCTGTTGGCTCGAAAATTAAATGCAGCCTACCTAAAGAAAAAAAAAATACACACTTAGATCTTTTTGAAAAGTTTACCTATGAGGATGAAATACCACATTCACACAAATTAATTAGTTTATGCAGCTAATTTCTTTTTGTCGGTATAAATTAAAAACACTAGGTTGATTAAACCAACTCATGACTAATTAAGTAAGATATTCCAAAACTATAATTTTATCACGATCTGGTCAAATTAAATTCAAACGCTTTAAATCAAACTCAAACGCATAAAACTTAAACGCATGGAGGTTTTGTTGATTTGTACTTTTTTTTAAAATTTTAATCTACAATTGTACCAACCTCACGTATTCACATCCCAACTATTGACATACTAGTAAACGTGAGATATCACATACCCTGGCAATACCAGTGATATATCTCTAGTTAAGGAATAAGGTGATATCTTAGAGGTGCTGTTAGTCCTTGAGATACCTATTTGATTGCACGAAGATGATCCCATTGCTCGAAGAACTGAGCCTCCTGGCCTGGATTTAAGTCATTGAGAAGACACACATGATCATGGAATAAGCTTCAAACTGAATTATTTTTCCGAATGGAGGTACCAGTTTTTATTTATTATTATTGACAACCCCCGGTGATAAGGTGATATCTTAAGGGTGCTGTTGGATGTGCTGTATTCAGTCTACGGGAGCACGCTTAATCTAAGCTGTGGAATATGCCCAGATCAGGCACACTATTCCTAGCTCGAAGAAATGAGCCTTCACATAACTTTATATCTGGATTTTAATTATTGTAGAAGACAGTGCGTCACATGAGCAAGGAATATGCCACTAGCTGGTTTATTTGGGTTGTCAATAAACCAGCTAGTGGCATATGTGTTATTCCTGCTAATCTTTAAAACAAATTTGCTCTCAACCATTTATTTTATTTTTATTTTCTCTATCCTGGCCTATGTCACTACAATGAATATAAGGTTATAACTCTCTCTCTCTCTCTCTCTCTCTCTCTCCTCTCTCTCTCTCTCTCTCTCCTCTCTCTCTCTCTCTCTCTCTCTCTCTCTCTCTCTCTCTCATCTCTCTCTCTCTCTCTCTCATCTCCTCTCTCTCTCTCTCTCTCTCTCTCTCTCTCTCTCTCTCTCTCTCATCTCTTCTCTCTCCTCTCTCTCTCTCTCTCTCTTCTCTCTCTCTCTACTCTCTCTCTCTCTCTCATCTCTCTCTCTCTCTCTCTCTCTCTCTCTCTCTCATCTCTCTCTCTCTCTCTCTCTCTCCTCTCTCTCTCTCTGGAGAGATCCCACGAACGGGTTTTGTCATCTGTGCAATCAGCTTCCATTCATCTCGTTCCATGACTAGGTGACCCCAGTTTCGACATCCTATATCCCGAAGCTCTTGGGTGATGTCATCACGCCAGCGTTGTCTGGGTCTTCCTCCTCCGGCGAACACCAGCTGGTTGTTGTTGAGACGCTTTTTATCATTCTATGCAATGGAACCCTTTCTACATGACCAAAAAGTCTAATCGGTTGGATTTAGTGAATCCGATTGCATCGCAGTTTCAAAGGAGGTGTCTTTTCGTGGATTCATTCGGATTTTATACTGATTTTCACCAACTTTAAATGGACCTTTAAATTGTTCGTATGACTTCCTCGAATGTTGATAGAATTCTACAGTTGGAGGTAGTCAGTGTCCAGCTTTCACTTCCGAAGGTAAGTACAAGTCGATTTAATTGCTTTGTAAAGTGTGGATCTTACGTGTGATCCAGATTTCCCGTGGGGTACGTTCCTAGATGAAACTTAACTGGAAAATTAAAGTTTTGCCGGTGCTGTAGCGGACAATGAGAGCTGTTTTTCATTCAGCAGGTAGTTTTTCTTGGCCTCAGGTTGCAAGAATCAGATCGCATAAACGTGAGAGCAGAGCTGCTCATCTATTGTTAAATAGTTCTACGAGGATTCCATCGACAACCGGGTGATTTGCCATTTTTCAGTTTTTGAATTGCGGCTTCCACTTCTTTAATTGCTGGGTAAGGAACAAAAATCTCCGATTGGAGTTATTACTCGAATAGACTGAAACTTCATTCGTTCTATTCAGTAGGTCTTGAAAGTGGGATCGGCATACTGTCAGCACATGAAGTTCATTTGTTGTAAGTTTATTATTTCCATTTTTGATCTTTTGTCAGATACCGTGCATTGCAAGCACTCTTTTGAATTTCCATGGGCCGCATAGCATGTTGGTTGATGTTTTCGATACAGCTGATAGATAATCAGCTTGGGAACTTCTGGTGTTACTTGTTAACCATTTTTCTCGCAGTTTTTCAACGTTTTTCCGGCATCGTCGTCAATTCGTTGTGTGATTTCGGTGGTGGTTTTCCGATTGTAGTTTTTGCTGTGGCTGTAATGGTTGATTGAAGCGTTTGCCATTCTTCTTGTATGTTTTAATGGCACCTCAGAACAGATGTCATGCTCTTCTATGTTTTGTGTTACTATTTCCTGATATCTATTCAGCGTTTTCGGATGTTTAAATGCATCGACATTCTAGCGTTACGGTCTTTTTTGTTTGTCTATTAAATGTAGATGATAAATTTCACTTGTAAAGATGACAAGCATATGATCGGTGTCCGTATTAGCTCCTCTGTATGATGAACGTCAGTTAGACTTGTAGGGTATCTCTTAGAGATCATGACGTGACCATTGAGCATAAGCAGTATTTACTCTGCCATCTCTCAACTATACCAACCTAATTCTGTTTGCGTTACCCAGGTAGCATTGTTGTATTTGGGGGCTTATCGTTTTATATGTTTTAAACAAAGATAAACACCAATGCTTTTAAACGGTTTTAAATTTATTTATACACAGTTTCTTTTGTTTATAATTGTTCACCACACTAAAACCTTTATTATTCTAATTTTGTTATTTTCTATTATATAAATAAATGAAGAAGCTGTTAGGCACTTGGCGTAACATTTTAATATTGGTGAAAAAAATTTTAGTTTGAATATTGATGTATAAAAAAAAATAAATTTAAAATAATAACCAATATTTCTATTATTTTGATAAGATTGGTTTATTTCTGCTTCGGTTTATTTTAATAAGATGACTGCTTGTAATAAACACTTAGACTTTCACTTAACAGATTGCAAAAACTTTGCTATTCAAAACTTAAAATTAACAACTGATTTTTAGTTTTATTATTTATATAATTTTACCTTAATTGGCATATTTTTAAAAATGAGTTGCGATACTTAATTTTTTAATGAAATTTACTTATTTGACAAAATTGCTTTTGTTTAAATTAATTTAGTTAGGAATTCTGAATTTTAAAATAGGAAATTACTTGACAAAATAAATTAAACTTCACTTTAAAACATGTGTAACCTAAATTTCCACAGCTTCCAAAATAATACACAAATTATTTCTACTTAATAACACTTAAAACTTTCACGATTAAATTTAAAAACAACTTCTCTGTAGAGCGTATCGTTTACCATTAATTAAATTTCATATAATCACATATTCACAACTGTTCCAGTTAATTTTATTTATAACTTTACACCGTCGCAGGTCTGAAATAAATCCACTTTTATTCTACAATCGGGAATTCCTTATATACGATTCTGCATAATTTCACGATTATTTGAGGTCACTTCCGAGTATTCGAGGTCAATCAAAGAATATGATGCAGGTATTTCAATATGGTGATACAAACTTTAGCAGGCAAACTGGAAATTAATCGAAATATTTTGCAGTCGTGGATAAAATAGCATCTTGTATTCGTATAGGATGATGGCAATTCTTCACGAGGATGAAGTTTCCGAGTATACAAGAATAATCCGAGTCATACAAGAATCCACTCATACAAGAATCCACTCATACAAGAATCTACTATTCTTTCCAAATTGTCCTATTTATATTTCGTCGCTTTAATAATGAAATAACTAACGTATACGCAAAAGTTGTGTAGTTTCGAAAGTGTAGTTTCGAGATATTTGAGTTTAAAGATGGATGTGCGCATGCATTTGCATGGACGTTAATTAACAATATATTAATTTTTACCCTCAGTCATAAAATAATTCGAAAATGTAAAAACGCCACTTCAAAGATATCCTTATGGGGAATGTAGCGCACCCATTATATAATAATAACGTATACATAGCATACGTTATTTCATTATTAAAGCGACGATTTGTTCTTTTAAGTATCCTAAACAATGTGTCATATGAACCGTTTTTTTTTTAAAGTGGTATAAGTCCATTTTTCAAAAAATTGAGTTAGTGGTAGTTTTAGAAAGATAATGATGGCCTCTTTCTATATATATATAATCATACCTTCAATAGAGCCCGATTTGGGGTGGAGCGTGGGTGGAGAAATGGCTAAAGATCGATTTCAACATTTTATTTGTTTATATCAATAGAATAACTTTTGTTAATTTTATTTTTTTTTAAACTAGCATCTTTTAACTTTAAAATAAAACAAAACAGAAGTTTCTATCTTTAATAGAATGGAAGTTATGAATTTTTGAAAATAACTCATCAAGAAGTTTAGAACCGCTATATTTTCCAAAAAAAAATCCTCAAACTCTTTTTTTTCGATATAAACGCATAAAAAAAATTTCGGCCAGATCAAAAAAGAATGACCCATTTACATGGAACTTATACCACGTCTCTTGTTCTTATTTTTTAGAATGTTAATATTGAAAGTGGTATAAGTCCATTTGGAGCCAAAAAATCAATTATTTTCATTTTAATTTTGAATAACTATTATTGCATCATAAAATTAAATTGGTATAAAGTGTGAAAAATATTACAAAATTTTAGTTACATTTGCCTATATTTTTATATTAATGCAAACACAAATCCTTAAATATCTCAATATAGAAAAAATGGACTTATACCACTTTCAAAAAAACGGTTCATATGTTATTTGCTATTTAGCACTCTTAAAATGATGTTTAACTAATCGTGTATGAGTATAATATAAAAACCCTTCACTGCAGCCGAGCGAATAAGTAGGGTTTCATGTAAAGTTTACTGAAACATTTGTTGTTTCATTTTAGCGGTGATCTAGAAGTCACACAAGAATTGTTAACTGAAATTGACAAGCTAATACAATTGATCGAATCGCCAATTTTTGCATGTAAGGAACATCATTATTTTTGAATATCAGTATACAATATTGATGGTTATTTAATTTCCAGCGTTACGTTTAACTCTAGTATCTCATCGAAATGAAAATGCAGATGCTCAACATTTAGCTCAAGCCTTGTATGGAATTTTGATGCTACTACCTCAAACCGATGCCTTTCATTTGCTTAAAAATAGACTGCAATGTGTTCCAAACTATTGGGCACAAAATTCGATAGTGTAACTTTTAAATTTATTTGTGCTTATCAAAATCGAACTAACACACATATTTTTAAATAGAAATTCTTCAAAGTCAGCAGAGAACCAAAGTAGCTTAGATTTTATTAGCTTATTAGAGCATTTTAAGAGAATACAAGATATACACCAACTTCAAAAAACAGTACAAAGGAAAAAAAGTATATTACTATGGGAGTCAAAGGAAATATAAATATATAATTATAGATAATAGTGTTATAAAATATTTTAATCGAATCTAGTTGTTAGGTTACTTTATTTGTTATTAATGTATAAACCAAATATATATTATTTTATTCTAAGTTTACAATGGATAATTTAATAAAACATCTTGTCTTGCTAATTCTAACAACATAGGATCATCGAAGAATTTATTAATCGATACATCTTCTGACAAACCTTTCCTTCTTCTTGTTTTGATCATAAACTCCCTCGCTAAGTGTGTGGCTGGTTGTGATTCTAGAGGTCGTATTATAATACTTTTGTCTAGCGGATCTCCAGGAACAATTTGCCAATGATGAAAGACAGACAAACAAAATGCTTGACCTTGCGTATGAGTACGTAAATCCGTTTCAAATCCAAATGAATCTATAGCAGGGATAAAAGCTTTAATAGTGTATAAAGGAGAACCTGGTACTGGAGCATCTTGTGTTACGTGACCTCTTCGACGAGCTAGCACTGTATAAACTGCAGATACACAATCGGCAGGTGCTTGAACTTCCACAAACAGATAAGGTTCCATTAATCTTGGTGTTGCCATAAGAAACGCTGAATATGCTACTCTTCTGGCGGTTGGTATAACCTGTCCTCCTCCTCGGTGAAGCGGTTCATTAGCTATTACTGCATCCAGAATCTTAAATTTAACATTTCTTATTGGTTCTTCACATAACGGGCCTTCTCGTGTTCCCCATTGAAATCCTTGAACAATTGACTCTTTTACGGAATTCAAAAGAATTTTATCTACTTCTGATGGTAAGGTATCATCAACTAGAATATTTGGACCAGTGACATCTGGCCCGAATGCCCATATTGAACGTGCAGCAAGTAAATCCCAATCATAGTTAATTTGAAAAAATTCTCCGATCCTTTTTTTATTCCACCCAATAGAAACCACCTCATTCTCAATATCTTCAGCTAAACCTTTCTCAAGCGGTTCAGCGATCATTGTTATTTTATTTTTTTTATTAGGAGTTTCAGCAAAACATTTCAGGGAGCTTGTTTCAACAACCGTTTCACAAAACGCTACAACTGGATCAGCAACTTTAATGTCTATTTCTGAATACATTTTTCTTAAATCATGCATAACGCAATCTAAATATAATTCTCCTGTTCCAAGAATAACATGTTCTCCCGATTCTTCCACTTTGGTGGACAGCAACGGATATGATTTATTTACTTTTCTAAGACCATCTAACATTTTTGGCAGTTCCGAAGGATTCACTGGTTCAACAGCGATTTTAATTATACTTTGGGTATTAAATTTAAGTGGGCGAAATATGTACAAGTCTTCTTGGATATTAACTTCAGCTATTGTAGAGGTTTTAACAATACATTGGTCAATCCCTTCTATCAAAACCCAATTACCGGCGGGAACACGGTTTAATTCAATTTTATATCTTGCTTCGTACACCCATAAACGGCCAACTTGTAAAACTCTAGAATCTTCCTCGTCTAAAAGTGAATAATTTTCGCCCAGAACCCTTACTTCTTGGCCAGCAAAGAGCGTACCGCTCATTACGCGTCCCAGAACTTGAAAAAATGTACAATCTTCGGTAGGATACATTTTAGCGCTGTGTACTATCAGACTACCATATTGATTACAGTTTAGCATGTCTTCATAGAGCCCGTCTTCTTTCGGCCCAGTATATATGTGATCTACCTTATTTTTGGCATTTTCAATCGGAGATCTAATATGATCAACGCACATATCAACAAATCCACTAAAATCGCCTAAAAACCTATTGCAAACCAGTCTAAGCAGTGGACGAATATTTTTTTTCATTTCTTCTTTTGTAATTTTAATATTCAATTCAGCCAAAGTGTCAGCTAGTGTTGTATCAACATCACCAACAACTTGAGCAAATATTTTATACAATGGTTCCAAAATAAATTCAACAAAACTTCGTTGCGCCGAGTTATGAACAGGCTTTTTAGTAAACTTGCGAGTTTTAGTGTTGAAATACATATCACCCCATAATCTTCTGGCAAACTCATTGATATTCACACCTTCATATGAGTCAGAATATAATTTCGCAAATGATTTAAGGGTGAAACATAAACCATATAACGAGCTAGCAAAGCATACATTGCCCAAAATAGGTGATAATTGATAGTTTGCATCACCCTCTGTGTGTAAATTTAGTAATCCATTCACTTCGTCGACAATATGTTTTAATTTAAAATAAGCATCCTGAGGAGGTAGTTTTAGTTCTAATATTAATCTATCTATTTTGTTGATACACAATGTGATTGACATTTTCTCCTGTACAGCATGTTTAAGTAATCGTTCTGTATTTAACATAACGCCTTCAGCGGCATCAACAAAAAGCACAATCCCATCACACAAACGAATCGAAGCTGTTACTTCATCAGAAAAATTAACATGACCAGGAGTATCGAACACGTTTATAAGATAACTTTTTTGTTTCACATCTTGTAGTACGAGGGTAATAGGAGTAGCTTTAATGCTGACACCTCTTTCTTGTTCAGTAAAAAGTGTATCTGTATAACGTAAACTTCGGTCATCTTGTTCGTGAGCATGGGGATGAGTTTGTCGCACCAAGCAATCGACAAATGTTGTTTTACCATGGTGAAGATGACCCACTAGCGCAACATTTCTTATCAAAGTGGGTATATCCATCAAATCAGCCATAAATCTAGAAAAAATTTAAAAGTATAAATATGTGTGTGCCTTTCGAATACACAACCTCACTCCATTTCATATGTAGTCTCCGGTAAATCTTGCTCTTTAATTTGAAATTTCTTCTTTTTAACCGGTTCGATTAATGGCTTATCTAAAGCTTGGGTATCTTCTTCATGGACAATAGTTTCAACCTCAGGACCATATATTTCCATAGCGGTCGGGTAGTACCTTTTATCCTCGTGGAGGACAACCGCCATGGTTTTTTTTCCATCTTCTGGCTCAATGTCCTCTTCTTCTAAGACTTCATCCTAAAATGGAATTTTTAATCCGGTTGTGTGAAATATAATAGAACAACATACGTCAATCTCCTCATTAGGACCAGCGTGGCCATAAACGCTTTGGTCGTCATCATCGTCACTGTCTAAATCGGGTCCTATATAATTCCCAAATTCATCATAGAGATCTGAATCCATTTTTAACTGAAATAAAAATAAACGTTTAACGTAACATACGCTAACCCTACTTCTAAACAAAGCCTGGCATTTTTGCAATTTGAAAATAAGCTATTACTAACTTTGTTATTTGTATGGTTTTAATGTAAGAATTAACTACACTTGTGGAAACTATTTTTTATATTTTGTATTAAATAATAATAATTAAAAATTTGTTAAAGCATGTCAAAACAACAGTTTGACATGAATTGTTTATTTTTAAAAGACCTAGATGTAAATAAATAGTACCTATTTACACTATCGGGTAGGAACGTTTGGATTCAATTTTACATCGATAGCAAAATACTACATTCCCACTATTACTAAGCTTACACCAGTATCTAATTTGCTACGTATCAACGAAATGAATGGAACCTGACTGCATTGAGTATTTTCCTTAAAATATTTTGACAGATAAAATAGTTGATTTCAAAGCCGGGTGGCAAAAGTGAGTTTTTGTTAATACAAAATAGTCAGTTTTTGTATGAAAAGTGTTAAAAAATAAACTAAAAATTTATCTAGGAATTGTTAATTACATTTAAACAAGTAGTAAGTATAAACTGGTTAAAAATATTTCAAAATTTCTGTTAAATCGATTTTTTTGGTTGCCCGCAGTGTTGTTTAGTTACTGGAAAATCTTCAGTTTTATTTATGAAAAGTGCCAAAAAATAATTTAAAATAGTCAACAATAAACTAAACTACAAATTAATAACAATACTAATACAAGTGGTGCGTTTAAATTTGTGAAATATATTCAACAAATTTCTGTTAAAATCAATGTTATATTACTGTATGTAATCTGTCGTTACGTCGTTATATTTCTGTATGTAATCGTCGTTATAATCTGTCTAATGATAATTAAACATCAGAAATTATGTATTAAAATTTACTTCAAAGCCAACAATAATGCAAATATATTAAAAACAACGCAAAACCGTATTGGTTTGCAAGAAATAACAATTATTTAAGGTTTTCGAAATACAAATCAGCTGATGACATATGTCAAGTTTTTTTTCGGGAAGAAAGATGTACTATAAACAAAAAATGTTGACTTTAACATAATTTATTGAATATATTTAACCAATTTAAACATTTCCCGTGTATTAATATTATTATTAACTTGTAGTTTAGTTTATTCTTTAACTAGTTTAAATTGTTTTTTGACTCTTTTCATACACAAAACTGAAGATTTTGTACTAACTAAACATCACTACGGGCAACCAAAAACATTGTTTTAACACAAATATATGGAATATATTTAACCACTTTTATACATACTACTTGTATAAATGTTATAAACAATTCGTAGTTAAATTGTTAAATTATTTTTTAACACTTTTCATACAAAAACTGAAGATTTTGTATTAACACAAATTCACTTTGCCACCCGGATATTTCTAAATATTTTTGACATTTCATTTTGACGTTTAAGTAAAAAGGTCAATAGACGGAAAAATCCTTTCATGGGATGTAAACGAAAGAGAGAACATTTACATTTTATCTTATATAAAAGATTGATTTTGTCATGTACGGTTTTAAATTATTGCCAATTTGAATTGATAATTTATTTTTTATTTAAACCATTTTTTTATTATTTTTTTTATTTTATTGGGGTCCCGAAGCTGCACTAATGCTTGTTAATATGATAGACGATGCGGTACACCGTATTACTATAGCGATGCAATGCGTTAATATATAAGAGCCCGCATTTATAGTGCGGTATACCGTTTTATTATTGCGGTGTACCGCCTTATTATTGCGGTATACCGCGCATATACTGTTGATCGTGCAGATAGTCACAGCCAACACTGTGTTAAGTGTCAAACTCATTTAAAATGTTCACAAACTTGTTTGTTTTTAAAAAATAAAATTTTTTAATAATAATGAGACGCCGGGCAGGAGTTGGTGCTATCCATAAACAGAAACTAGCTGCTGAAAAATATAAGGATAAAGGAAATGAGATACAAGATTCTCAGCTTGAACAAATGACAAAACAATTGGACATATTCCGTCAAAATTTGGAGGAATTTGCTGCAAACCACAAAAACGAGATTAAGAAAAACTCTCAATTTCGTAAGCAATTTCAAGAGATGTGTGCCGCAATAGGTGTTGATCCATTAGCTTCCGGAAAAGGATTTTGGAGTGTTTTGGGAATCGGTGATTTTTATTACGAGCTAAGTGTTCAAGTCATTGAAACTTGTTTATCATTAAGTTATGCTACAGGTGTGTGTATTAATCTCAGTAATTTTTTAAATACTTATATTTTCTAATAACACAGGTGGTTTGATGGAGTTACATGAGTTACGAAAAAGACTCGTGGCGGCGAGGGGAAAAAATGCCCGGCATCAAGACATAACGGACGAAGATATTTTAATGGCCACAAGAAAATTAAAAATTTTTGGAGAAGGGTAAAGTTTAGCATATAACAATTAGAGTTTAAGATCTTACTATTTTTTTGTTTATATAATATGGGTTAGGTTTACGGTTCTACCTTTAGGTAAAGGTAGATACATGGTGCAGTCTATCCCTGGAGAACTTAACTTACAAGAAACCTCAGTATTAACAGTAGCGGCCAATCAAGTCGATGGGATGGTTACGGTACAACTGTTAATAAAAGAACTAAAGTAAATAATCGTACAAAGCTGAGTTATAAATTGTTGATGTATTTTGCTTTTAGCTGGACAGAATATCGTGCTAAACAAGCCCTTGAGAAAGTCGTTAGCGAAGGTTTGGCGTGGATAGATTTACAAGAAGAATTACCATCTTATTGGTTTCCTAGTTTATTTCCAGGTCGACAAGTTAGTGTTTAACTTTGAAGCTGTATATTTAAAATACTTGTATTTCATAAAAATTATATTTTTATTTGCTGTTAGAAATTGCTTGTTTTAAGACCCAGTTTTCTTTTTGAAGCTTTATGTTATTTTGCCGCAGCATTGTTATTTCAGATTGTAATTTATTTGTCATTTCTTCAACTGTAATTCGCCATTTTTCTTTTAATTTACGACTATATTTTAGAAAGTCTTGCAGCTCCTTAGCGCGCTCTTCACATAATAAATTGTTTTCTTCCTCTTTTTTCATTAGATTCTCAAATGCTTCTAGTTTTAATTCCAATTCAATCTAGAAATAGTAATATTAGTATATTATAATTAAGAAAAGAATGTATTTCGGGTTTTGGTCAGTTATTTAAGCGTGTTAACGTTCGTACTAGCTCGTAAGGACAACATTTTTCACTATAAAAACAGTACATAATATAATGTTGGTTAAGCTGAAGGGCAACTAACTTGTAGTTAGTGAACCTCTTTTTTAATATTCATTAAAAGATCATTTAACAGCAAAATTGGATTTTGTTTCACTCATCATTATGCTTTATAAACAAAAAGTTTTAATGATTTACGGGTGATTTCTAAAATGAGTAATTTATTATATTTTAAAATGCACTTAATAAAATCCTTTTGTGCATCACTTTCGTAATTATTTCACGTAAATATTTATTTGAAAAATAAGAATAGAAGGTATTTGTTTATAGTTTTAATTCACTACCTAGATTTGAAAATTTCGAATTGTATATTAGAGATTTTTTGAGCACTTAAACTCAAGCAATTAAGTATTTTGAATTTTACAATTCGAAAGTATATTTTTGGATTTTTCGCAAAGAAAAACTTCATTTTTCTCTTATACGTGTTTCGGATTGGGATTCGAACTATCCTCATCAGTGCCTGGTTCGAATCCGTTTTGGCAGACACGCTATCCAACTAACTTGCCGAGGCGATGGTATTTCAAAGTTGAAATTTCATCATTATTTAACTACTTTAAGTTGAATTTTTCTCATTAGTTATATCTGTGCTTTGTTGTTGTAGCGACGTGTTTGGTGCTAATCCTCCGGCTCCATGTCCAGGTTCAGGAACTCTGCTACTGCCCTTGGGCGGTACCACAAATCTTCCTTCGTCAAGTTGGCTATGTTTATATTTTTAGGACAGTTAAATAGGTGGTCTACATCATGTGGCGTGCCCTCACATGCGGGACACTTGTCAATAATTTCAGGTTCAACTCTGCTCATGTAGTTGTTTAGAATGCGTGACCAACCGGATCTTAGTTGAGCTAGGATGGATCTGGTGCTACGGGGTAGTTGGGCCTCTTCGGCAGCAACTCTTGGTGGCTTTCTATTTAGAACACGATTTGGAATATAGTTCCTTATTGTATTTTCAACCGTTTTGGTGTGGAGTGTTTTTAAGCCAGTTCTATATGTAGATTCGTCGATGTTACCAGTAACCTGGCAATCTCTGACATCTTGCAGAAAGCATCTTGCTGTCTTCCTTATGTCTCTGGGTGGTTATGTCTTATGTCTCTGGTCTATTGTAGTTAAGGTGTCATTGCAAGGATGTTGCTCTTTGTGACAGGCCAATAGATATTGTTTGGTTAGCATTTCATTATGTTCACGGATCGGCAATATGTTACGGAAAGTAAGTGATCGTGTAGGTGATCGCGGTGGGCCATCAGGTGACATCCGGTTTCGGTTCGCAAGGCAGCATTTTGTGTTGTTTGTAACTTATTCCAGTGAGTGTTGGCAACTTGAGGGGTCCATATGGGTGCAGCATAATTTATAATGGGTCTTCCTATTGCTTTGTACGTTGTTAAGATCGTGTTTGTATCTTTACCCATGAACTGCCCGCTGGTGCTTTCAATGCGTTATTCCTGTTTTTCAATCTTGAGTTTATTTGTTGTGCATGAGCATTGAATTTAAGCAGTGGGTCGAATGTTACACCCAACAGTCTCGGATTTTTTACTGTAGGAATAAGTATCTTGTCTATGCAGATGCTTAGGTTTGAATTTGCCTCCTTCGTCAATGTGGTGAAAAGTGTAGAAGTGGACTTTTCAGTGGAAAGTTTCAGTTTTCTGGCCTTGAACCAATCATTCAGAGTATTAAGGTATGTATTCAGGATATTTGTGAGTTGCTGCAGGTTATTTCCTGTTGCAAGCACTGTGCAGTCGTCTGCATATGACGTGATAGTTATTCCTTCTGGTGGGGTAGGCAAACTGCTTAGGTAGAGATTGAATAATGACGGTGAGAGAACTCCGCCTTGAGGAACTCCTTGTCTTAGCACTCTCATTTTGGACTTGCAGTTACGGAACTCAACATATGTTTGGCGACCTCTGAGGTAATTGCACAACCAGCGCTTCATTAAACCTGGCAAGTTAGTATTGAAGATGTCATCCAATAGAGCAGCGTGCGACACTGTGTCGAATGCTTTTGAAAGGTCAAGTGCAACTAAAATTGTTCTAGCACATGGTTGTTTTTGATTCAGACCATCACTGATCTGGCTTTGTATTCTGTGTAGCGCGGTGGTTGTACTGTGTGCTCCCCGGAAGCCGTGCTGGTGTGGCGTCAAAATACAGGATCTTGTCAGCTGAGGGAGCAGAAGTGCTTCGATGAGTTTTGCGACCGATGAAAGAATGGATATTGGTCTGTAGGACTCTCCCTTTTCTTCAGGTTTTCCTGGTTTCAAAATGGGGCTGATTCTGGCCATTTTCCAGATATTTGGTATCTGAAGAGTATTTAAAGATGTATTAAGTGTAGTAGTGAGGAAGTTCAAGCCTTTGGGTTCGATGTGTTTGAGCATGATGACTGAGATGCCGTCGGGTCCTATAGCTTTTGATGGCTTAATTTTCCTTATTGCATTCTCCACTTCTTCTACGGAAAATATAATATCCTCCAAGTTGTCAGTGTTAAGTTTGCGCATGTGTCTCAACACTGATCTGGTCTCTTTCTCGTGTTTACGCTGCATTTCTGTAAACTGAATGTTAAATTTGTTTGCGCATTTCCTGTGGTTATCAATGGAGATATCGTCGAAGGAGATCATGCAATTATTTTGTGGTTGTCGAGGATGAGTTAGGCCCTTAATGACCTTCCAAAGACTTTTACTAGTACCCAGGTTTGATTCTCTCACTAACTCTTTCCATTTGTTTCTTTTATGGTCCGTGACCAATTTGTTAATTTGTTTGTTCAGGACCGGAATTCTGGAGTCGGCTGGATATGCTTTACGGATGTCATCTCTTTGGTTAGAAAGCACACACGCTTCATGTGGAAAGTTTGGTTTTATTTTTTGGATTCTGCCAGCTGGTATATAGCGAGCTCTAGCCTTAGTAAAAATTTCTCTGAATTGTTTTTCCCCAGAGAGGGCGTCAAGTGGTAAAAATTGCTTACTGAATTCAATCTCGGTAAAATTTGTAAAGTTTTCCCAGTCAGCTTTATTAAAATTAATGTATGTCTTCTTTTCGGAATTTATTTGATTTATGGAACGGCTTAAGGTGATAATGATCGGCACGTGGTCTGATCCCAATGCAATTTCAGTTCTCCATTCTGCAACTGGCATTAGTGACATACTGGCAAGGGAGATATCTGGAGAAGAGTATGAGTTGTTTGTTACCCTTGTCGGTTTTGATTCGTTGAGGACTCCAAAATTGGAGCCGTCAATTTGATCGGCAATGCTTTCACCTCGTGGATCAGTGTTTAGATGTGGGTGCCATAGATCATGGTGCGCGTTCACATCTCCGAGAATTAGACAGTCTTTGATATGAAATAAATGTCCTATGGACGGTTCATAACCTGTATCACAGCTGCTTACTGGTGGTATATAAATATTGACTAGTGTTATTTCCGTATTTCCGGATTTTATTATAATTCCTTGTTGTTCTAAGTGTTTGTCAGTTTCCTGTACTGCAGGTGTGGTTCTACGGTAAATTACGCTTTTGTGAATGAAACCTTTGTCTTTCCCTCTATCCAGCCTTATAATTTTATAATCACAGATACTATCACTAATCTTAGATCTAACATTTAATTTTGTTTCTTGGAGAAACGTGACTAGAATATTGTTATTGCACATATAGTTTATTATATTGTCGATCTTATTCGTGAGACGGTTGCAATTTAGTTGCATAATTTTTACATCACTCGGAGTTTCCGGTAGCGTGTTCACTCGTAATGTGTTTTGTTGCGGGCTCGTGTAGGTATTTAAACTTGATATTTGACAACATGGCGCTATGTAGTTCTTGGTCCATTGCTTATCTCTGACAAGACCTGAGCAGTTCTTGAGGTGGCACCATTTCTTGCAGGTATTACACTGAATAGATGTTGTGTTTGCCCTTAAGATGTTTTTACATATTGTACAGTGCCATGTTTTAGTTGGTCCTGTATTTGTTTCAATACCAACCATGACGAGGAGTATTTGAAGCAGTGAGGCCAGTGACAGCTGCTTCTTTACCAAAAAAATGGAGCGTCGGATTTGCACCTTCCGTCGAAATTGTTGTGATGGTCCTTGGTCGGAATTGAGTTCCGAGTGCTTCTGGGGCGTAGACCCGTCCATCTTGAGAAGCTCTCTGTGTTTTGTAATTCAATTAGCCAATTCTAGTGTATTTAGTCTTATTAACTCTACGAACATTTGTTTATCTAGAAGCTAGTTGTTCATCGGGACGAACAAGGAAATTACGCCTTTCCACAAGAATCGAAAGGTAGGAAGAATAGAAGGCAAACAGTCTACAACGGCAAAAGGATAATGCAAAACCTTGGTAAATAGTATACATTCATTTTCTCTCTGGCGTTTACATCCTATGGAGGAATTTGCCGTGCGTGTTATCAGCTTATATTCATCTCGTTCCTCAAATCAAATAGGTTTTAAGTTAGACAAAAAAATAAACATTTGTTTTAAAAATAAGGTTCTGGCTTTAATGGGCTGTGAAATAAACTTTAAATGAGTTTAAGTCGATAAAAAAATTGTCATTCTAACTAAGAAGTTCGATTTCTGAAAAAGAGCATATTTACTGTAAATTTTTCATCTTATGTGGGTGCCGACATAGTTTGAAAAAGTGAGAACAAATGGGTAATTATAATAATTCTTAGTGTATAGTTTCTGGGGATAATCAAACGGTACTGAATTAAGCAATTTGATGTTTATTTGTAACATAAAACAATTTTTATATAATACTAGAAAAATATCGCTAAGTACTAAATCGAATTCACAGTATCAACTACAAATATACTATCGAATGGAAGAAACTTAAACTTGTAGGTAACCTGGCAAGATTATCAACATTCAGTTCAAAATCAGTAAGGTTAAAAACAGTTTTTAAGTCGGTTTTACAATTAACAGATAGTCAAACAACATGGTTGGCAAATTGGAACAACACTCAATGGGTATGATCAATAATATAAATGTAATCTAATAAATTAACCCTTCAAGTGAAACACGTGTCCCAGTTTAAGTCCAGTTTTGTCACTAGAGTTTTCTGACGAAACTATAATCCAGTTTGCCCATTGTCCTTAAGTCATTAATGGATTTCATTTTTAAGTAATTATATTAAAAAATAATACTATTGCTTGTGATGCTATATGTAAATCGGAGTCTAATTGTTTGTTTGTTCGCATGGCATTGTTTAGTTCATTTTCTAAGTGTTTCACATTGTTTTCGGCAAATAAGGCTCTATCAGTTTCAGTTTTAATTGCTATATTTAAATTTTCAATGCCGGAGTTTAAGTTTTGAATTCTTTCGTTATATTGTGATTTCAACACGTCAATTTCAGACTCCACTTTTTTAGCTGCATCATCCATAACTTGCGCTATGGTTATTGCTAAAAAATCGCATTCTTCTTTCATTGTTCTTTCCCTTAAAATTGCTTCATTTTTTTCTAATAATGCTGTTTCTGCGATTTGTAAGGCGTCTTGTACTTTGTGCAACGCTTCAGTTTCACGAGAAGTTTGGTCTCTAGCAATGGCGTTACACTTAGAAAGCGTTGTTTCAAGTTCAAAATTTGATTTCATTATTTCTGAAATTCGTGCCTTTGCACTATTTAATATCGATTCCGTTCTCTGAAGGTTTTTCAAGGAAACTGATTGATCTTTTAATAAATTATTATATTTTTGCTCCAGTTCTTCTATATATTTCTGATGTGTTAACTTTGTATTATTTAATCGTAGATTAACTGCAACTTGATTATCAAGTTCTTTCTTTAACTGCACGTTGTTTAATTCTTTCGTTAAAAGACAATTTTTGAATTCGTTTTTAATCTGTAATTATTTATATTATTAAATGTTAAATAAAATATACGCATTCGAACTTATTTGATTTACAAATACCTCTTCGATAGACGGCTCAGGTGCTGAGAATTGCTTACTATACTCCCTTAATGCTAATTCTAAATTTCCTATAGTTGCTTGAGATATTTGAAACAAATTTTCAACTGATGATTTTTCCTGTAGGTATTAATTAGGTTAATAAATATTAAATATATAATATATGGATTGATTAATGGTACTTGTGATAAAAGTTTTATTTGATGTTGCAAATTTTCTATAATACAGGCACTTGTTTTTTTATATCTTTCATCAGACCAAATCTCGATATCTGAATTAATTCTTTCCTGATTTAAGCTTGAACTAAGGCGGCTATTTTCGTCAAGGATCAAATTAATTTCTCCCCTTATTTTCTCATGTTCTATCTAAATGTACAAATCAAAAGTTTAGTGGTTCTACAGTAGGATGTATAAAAAGTTTGTACTTAATGAATACAATAATAGTTTGTTCAATAAATTGTATTTCAATGAAATTGTGAAAACAATGTTTGGAAAAATAATGTTAGTTTTTTCCTGAGTACACTTAAATTCCTGGAAATAACCCCTTGGAAGTAAATTAAATTTATTTTGTCGAATACTAATTCAAAATTATGTAGTCTATATAAGAAAAAGTAGTATTCTTGTGTTTAGTATTATTTTCAAAACTATTTACAAATCTTACCTTATAAAAGTTAACTTGATTTTGAATATTATTTAACAATTTTTCATAATTCCAAATTATTTGTTGTACATATCTGAAAATTTTGCAAATTTGTATTACGATTAATTTATCATATGTATTGGGGTTGTAATGATTACTCTCTTTTTATTATAGTTTCCTTATTTCTTAATTCATTTGAAAATTCTACAGACATTCCAAAACCATCATAAGTACATATTTACTAAATATATATCATATCAAATACATTTACAATTATAAATAACCAACATAAATTATAAAACTAAAGTATAATGTAATATTAAATAATTGACAAAGGTTGCTGTGTTTGTCGTTAATATCCATGGTAACGAAAGTTAAGAAAAACAGTTATTTATCTAGTGTACAAAAATTGATTGGTAAATTTTACATATTTTAATTCCAAGATAATTTTTTATATTTAATTGTTGGTGTTGAATTATTTTTAGTTTATGTATTATGCCGCTGTTTACAAAAAAAACTGCTACTAAAACACTTCTTCCAAGAGCCCGTGTATCTTCAAGCAGTTGTCCAAAAATTGCAGAAAATATAGATGACTTTGACAAAATACAAATGACACTAAATGGAAAAGAGTTTTATTTCGTTGATGGAACATGGATTATTAACACTTCAAATAATTCCCAAAAGAACTTTGAAAATTTTGATGATTTGCTAAAAATTCAAAAACGACTTAGATTATTGGAATCAGAAAACAATTTATTTCAGATAAAAAATGATATCCTAATTGATATGTTGTCCGAACAAATGTCGGAGTTTAATGTTTTGCAAAAATTTAGTGACAATAGTCTTGTTAATAAAAAAGTTTGATAATTGCCTATCATTTGGTTTTTTAATAAAAAGTGTTGTGTAATAAGAATTGAAATAAGGGGGATATGACTTCTACTTAGGCCCAAGATTTTTTTTATTTGATAAAGAATCACTCACTGAAGCGAATAAAACCAAAACGAGTTGTATATCAGCCCAGGGGTCCAAGATACAGGCCTTTGAAAAAAGCAAAATCCATACAAAATTTTTTTTTTTTTTTTTTTTTTTATTTTTACATATTTATTTGGTTTTTGGGCATGTCAAGTAACTTGACACTGGTTTTTTCAGCCCATATAACCAATTGTTTACATTTATTTATTTACTAGTTGACTTTATATAATTCAAAAAGTACTATATCATAGTACTTATTGTTTGTTATAATTTATTTTAAAGAATTCAGTTTTATAGGGGGAATTTAGATATATTAGTTTTTTATGTTATAGCTTAACTGAAAAGATTAGTTTGCTAAGTTTTATTTCTTATGTCTTGATTTTGGAATTTTAAATTTTTCCATCCTGGTGGATTGGTACTATAAAATTAGGTTATATATTTAGTAGGTTTTT
Organism: Diogma glabrata; assembly: GCA_963693315.1. Lineage (NCBI taxonomy): Eukaryota > Metazoa > Arthropoda > Insecta > Diptera > Cylindrotomidae > Diogma > Diogma glabrata. The sequence goes on along the minus strand of OY856188.1, from coordinate 163,340,526 downwards.
ATGAAATTGAATTTTAGTTTGTTATGTTTGTTCATATATTTATAAATTATACTGTGAACAATGATATTTTTATAATGTTGTCTTCTTACATAAAGTTATAATGTTGGTAAGAGTAACATGACTATGTATAATTTTATTATGGTTTAAGTTTTAATTATTTCTGTACTTTAGTAAATCTGTAATAAATTAGAATTATTATTTGATATTTTTATTTATATTTTAAATTTATCTACTGGATACATATTATAGATTGGTTAGAAGTTTGTTCGAATTTTGTTCGAAGACAAAGGGTATTGAGATAAGAGACTCTTACGCTCCGAGTGTATAACAATATATTAGTATCGAAGGTCGTAAATAACATGATTCTGAGTTCTTAGAGCGTCATCCACCATCCCGTACAAATTTTTAGCTTATTTAAAAGTCCAAGCTAGCTTCCGTTAGGAAATCCGAGAGTATTTTGTATTCTTCAATTATGCCATCGCTTAAAATTTTTTGTAATGTTTTATCTTGCAGGAGCTTATATTTCTTTCTTATTGGATCTTGTTTTTTGCAATTTTCTATGCTGTGTCGCGCATCCTCCTGTACGTCACATATCTCACAGGTGTCATTGTCTGTTTTTTTAATTAGCTTTAGGAACCTTTTATCAAATGTGTGATTAGTTCTAAGTCTTATTAACTTTTTGATACTTCCGGGGGGCATAGTGGAGTTTTTAAACCATGTTTTGGAGTAGGTGTTGCCGTTGGTGTTGTTTCTGTGGATGTTTCCTATTTGGGATGTTTTGTCTAAAAATTCTCTATTCCATTTTTTGTATAGAGTGACTTTTAAATTTTTCTGGCATTCTTCCATTGGCATGTCCAAATTCATTGTGGTTCCATTAGTGGTTCCTATTTTAGCTGCTGAATCTGCCTTGTCGTTTCCTGTTATGTCAACGTGTCCTGGAATCCAATGTATCTTTACTTTGTTCCCGCCCATCGCAATAAGATTTAGAATTTTGTTTTCATAGTATTTGTCATTTGTGTTCTCCAAAGTGTTTTTTAGTGCCCAGCATGCACTGAGCGAGTCTGTGAAAATGTTCAGGGTGTCGGCATTGGGACCTGTTCCTTCTTCTATCGCCAGTTTTATTGCGACCATTTCCAAGGTTTTGATTGATAGTTGTTCAGGGATGTTGTAGGATTGGGATATGTTTTTTTCAACAATGTACAAGCCTATACCTCTACCTTGTATAGAGATAGATGCGTCCGTATATATTGAGTTTTTGGAATGTATCTTACTAATCATTTCCTTGACTATGGATTTGGCTTCTATCTTATTGGTATAATTTTTGCAGATCTTTTGATTTAGGCTGGTGTGAATCTCCACTTTATTCATGAGTTTTTCTATGTTCCAGTTTTTGTTTTCTGTAGTTGGAATTTTCTGGAATAGTAGGCTGTGTTTATTGAAAATTTCCACTAGCGTTTTGCAGCTGTTACCTTGTGTTATATCCCTGTATATATCCGAATTATAATATTTTTGTCTGATAATATATTTACCTATGGATAGTTCTAATTTGAGGTGGGTGGGGAGTTCCCCTGCTTCAGCTATTATAGCTGTGATGGGTGTACTCAGAGTTAGACCTAAACAAATTCTAAGGCTTTTGTTTGTTACTTTTTGAATTTCTTTTTTGTGGAAGGTACCGTTGGAAATGAAGTCGCAATATTGAATTCTGCTCTGTATTATGGCGTTGTGAATGTTCAATAGGGTGGAGGGGTGAACTCCTCCTTTTTTTCTGCCTAGGATTTTCATGAAGTTCAAGCTGTTATTGCATTGTTCTAATAGGAGTTTGTTGTGTAAATTGAAATTTAATTTGTTGTCTAGGATGTACCCTAATATCCTTGTATCGTTTACTTCCCTCAATTTATTTCCCTGATAATTGATATTGCAATTAGGTTTGTACCTTTTTCTTGGATTATCTTTTAATATCATATATGAAGTTTTGCTGAGGTTGATGTTTAATTTTAGCTTGTTAATTCCCAGGAAGAATACTTCTATTAATTGGTTGGCTTTTAGTTCTACTTCTTTTACCTCTTTGGCGCCTATCACCATTACGAAATCATCTGCATATTGTAAAATTTTATTGTTGTCTGAATTGTATCTATGTAAGCCATGCGTATAAATGTTAAATAGTAAAGGGCTGATGGGATCGCCTTGTGGTAGGCCTTGGCTAGTTATCATATTATGAGTCCAGGAGTCACCTTCAATTATGCAATTTCTATTGATGAGGGATTGATAAATCCAGTTGATTATGTCTTCTGACAGGTTTAAATTCAGTAGTATGTCGATCAGTATATCAATATTGACATTGTCAAATGCGCTTTCTATATCCACTGAGATGATTATAGTAGTTAATCCTTTTTTCTGATTCTGTTCGATGTATCCCAATATTTTTGTAAACATGTCTTTTGTGGACTTGTGTTTCCTGAAACCATATGTGTGATCCGGAAGGATGTTTTTTGATTCCAAAATAGTTTCTATTCTTTGTTTTAACAATTTGTTTAAAATTTTATGGAAAACGTTTAGAAGTTGTATGGGTCTATAGCTGTTTACTATATTGGGGTCCTTGCCAGGTTTCAAGATGGGGATGATTTTTATTTTTTTCCATTCTTCTGGATAATATTTGTTATGCCAAAGTTTGTTCATGTGATCCCTAATGGTGTTGATGTGTGCATCGGGAAGGTCTTTGAGAAGTTTGAACGTTATTTTGTTTAGTCCAGGAAGAGTGTTTGCGCTCTTGTTTATGATGTTTTTGATTTCTTTTGTCGAGAATTCATCGACTAGGGGATTAATGTTGTAGAATCTGATTTTGTCTTTTTCAGCTGTAACCTTTTCCGTTAAATTTTTGTATAGGAATTCCCGGGTATTGGAGCTGATTTTGAATATGTTATTTTTGATTTTGTTAGGATTTCTGATGGCGTTTATTTTGCTCCATATTTCTTTAATGCTGTTACTGGGATTGATTTCTGATATATATTTGTTAAAAGATATTCTTTTTTGTTGCTTGATTTCTCTTTTAAGCCTTGCTATGGCTTTGTTTAATTCCTTTTTGTTTGTTACGTTCTCTTTGTTGTTGTTAAATATTTTTAGTTTTTGTTTTTTGATCAACCATAATCTATGGATTTTTTTAGACCACCAAGCTTTGGGAATGTATTTGTTGTCTTCCTGGATGTTAACTGAATTGTTTTCAATGAATTTTGTGATTGCTTCTTCGTAGTCTATGAAGTTGAGGGTGTGTTTGGGATTAAATTCGGAGCAGGTTTCTAGACATTTTTTATAATTTAGAATTGTTTTTGTTCTTGGGGGATCCTGTTGTGTATTGAGATTTAATAGAATCGGGAAGTGGTCAGTATTTCCTATTATGGTAAAGTCCCTGTGCCAAGATATGCTTGCTGTTATGTCATTTGTTGCCAAGGTGATGTCTATTGCAGATAAAGTGCCGTTACTTCCTCTTCTGGTTCCCTCTCCACTGTTTAGTACGTTAAAATTCGAGTCGATTATCAGATTAGCCATCATTTCTCCTTTTTTGTTGTGTAAGCAATTACTATCCCACAGACTATGTCTGGCATTGAAGTCCCCCATAATGATAGTGTTATTGTGGTCTTTGAATTTTTCCAATATTTTGCTAAGTTTATCTTTTACTGTATTCATCGGTATATTAGGTGGGATGTATATTCCTATGAGTTTCAAGTTGTTGTGGTTGTTGTTGATGATGTCAACTTCTATTGTTTCAATTGGTATATTGTGTTTGTCCATCTTTATTTTCCCTGTAGTTAGTTTTTTATTTATTAGAAATCCGACTCCTCCGTAACCGTCCATTCTATTGTTTAAGAATACTTTGTAGTTACTGAATTTGATAACATCTTTATCCTTAGTCCAGGTTTCCGAGAGACTGCATATATCTATTTTATTATCATAGAGGTACATCTCCAATTCGTCTTTGTTGGTTTTAACGCTCCTTATGTTTATGTGGACTATATTCATTGTCGATGTAGTGGAAGACAATTGACACCCGGGTGTCTATTTTAGTTATCGTAGGTTTAGTATTTGTTTTGTAGTTATTTAAGTCGGTGACCCCTTTATTATTTGTTTTGGATACCTTATCCTGTGTTGAGGTTTTGTTGTATTTTAGTTGGATTTTACGCTTGGATTTGCATCTTCCGTAATTGGACTTGATTCTTTTGTTAAAATGAGATTGATTTGTTAGAAGGCAGATGTATTTCATGGTGCATCTGATGAGGGGGGGTTGAAGAAAATTCTTTGTTAAACAGATGTATTTCAGGGCGCATCTGAGGTTATGGGTGGGGTTATGGTATATAATATTTGTGTTTATAAATTTTTTGGTGATTTCAATTTTATAGGGTTTGCTTATATTTAATAAGTGGAGGTATATAAAGCAGTTGTATTTCAGGGTCCAACTGATGGTAGGGATAAGTTTGGGGTGGGTATAGTTAGATAATGTGGTTTTATTGTTAAGATTTTTTAGATGGGATTTAATTGGGTGTAATACGCGGAAGGGAGTCTTTGATTGTTATTGCGTACTCGAATCATAGGTAGGGCAAGAACTGATGCCAAGTATTAGGTTTTTTTTTTATAATTAGGTCTATATGGTTGGCGAATTCCCCCATCTTAATTATGGGTTCATCGTATCCTAAATTATTGTTAGGGATGGCGATGATTTTGGTTATCTGTTCTTTAATGCAATTGTTGATATCTGAAATGGTTTTGAAATCTTGGATGAGGCATTCGAATTTCTTGTCCATTTCATCCCTTAGTTCATTTTTGAATTTTTGAAAGTCTTTTCTTATTTTTATTATTTCTATATTTTCTTGATGTTCGTTTTTTTTGTTGGAACTTAAGCTTTTTTTGAGTGTAGCTATTTCGTCCGTCAATTTTTTTATTTTTTTGTTGAGGTCCCTGTCTTTTTCTTTTCCTTCTATTAATTTTTCGTTGTATTTTTTTGAGATTATTAATTCTTCTTGTAGTTTGTTTATCTGTTTGTTAAGTGTTTCACTTTCTTCCTTGTCTATTTTTAACTTGTCCATGTCCTCCTTCATAGAGGAGATTTCCGATAATAAGTTATTTTTTTCTACTTCTACACTAGTTGGGTTCCATACATTATTGCGTTGGTAATGTAGTGGCGGGAAATTCTTGTAGTTAGCTTCTTCTTCTTTGTTTTTGACGTAGTCGAATGCTTCTTTAAAGGTCAATTTCTTTGTCGTCATCCAGAATTTGACGTCCTTTTGTTTGATAAATTCACTACAATTGTTGTCATAAACCTTGTGATTTCCTTTGCAGTGGGCACAAGTAGTTTTCTCCTTGCATTCTGCAGTATTGTGATTGGCGTCGCCGCAATTGTAACATTTTTCCGTCCCTTGGCAGAAGTTGGTGGAGTGTCCGTACCTTAGACATCTCTTGCATAGGGTAGGATTGGGTATGTAATATCTTATGGGTCTTCTTACTTCAAATAGTTTGACATCATCTGGAAGTAGACTGGATCGAAATTTGATTTTGATTGCTGTGGTTGGTTCCGCTTGGTTCAGTACCGTATTCCATTTTTGGATTCTCTCTATGTTGATAATCTTATGTCTATCCATCAGATCATCTCTTATTGTGGGTAGATCCATATCCAATGGGATTCTGTTCAAAATTCCTATGGATTCTATGATGGAGTTTGGTATGTAGATGTTTATTTTCAGATTCTCTTTCAGATCATAATCCTTTAGAATTTTATTAGCTGTTGATCCGTCTTTAGTGATGATCTTGATCTTATTTTTGGTAAGTTGGTCAATTCTGATTATGTTGCCATAATTTTTTCCCTTTAATAACCTGCCTATGTGTATGTCATTGATGTTATCTTTTTCCGCAATTAGAGCGTAAGGTCCCATATCTCCCGGAAGATAGTGGGGAGTTCTTGTGTTATTATCGGTTGTAGTTGTTATTTTGTTCGATTTAATTTTGGGTGTTTCTGTGTGGGATTTCTTTTTCCTTTTCAGATTGGAGGCCCCTACTTCCATGGCTTGTTCTTCTTCATATTGTGGATTGAGACATTTGTGGTATTCATTTCCGTTGGAAATGTATTCCGGGGGATTGTAATTATCATTAACACTCATTATGTTTGTACAGTGGAGTCTTGTTAGTATTAGGTGTGTTTAATTAATTTATTGTTGTGACTGACACTTTGTAATGCCTATAAATTTAATGAAAAATTGTTTTGTTAAAAATTAGAAAGAATGTTTATACCTCGCCCTGAAATATTTGTACTGCCGTTATGTTGTTGTATCTGACGAGGAAATGATTCTTGTTGTTATGTTTTAAATTTATAATTATGAATGTTGTCACTTTAGAGTTCAGTGTGATTAGTTAGACGCTTTTATGTTCTAGAAATGTCGATAAGTAAGGTTATGTTTAAGTAAGGTTATGTTATTTTGTCATCCCGATTTTAGTTAATAATTGCGATTTGTTGAAGTCACTTTGTAGCGATTTTGTAATAATTATATTTTAGTAATGGATTATATTGTTACCTACTTGGACCCTTAAACAATCCACGAGCCTATAAATTATGATGACCACTCTCTAGATTTCAAAATCATGCACGACAACTGTACACAATTTTTATATAATTTATTTTTATATGTATACCGAGTAATATATATTTCTCAGAGTTATTGTAGGAGTCTCTTACCTGAATAATATAAAAGGATTTCTTATATTAATTAACAATTCTGCTAATCCTAATTTTGTATTGTTGGCTTGATGTTTTTATCCATTGAATTTCCATGTGCGGCAGTTGCGTAATTCCATTGGAATGTTCCAGAGCGCGTTCTTATGTTTTTTATTCTATGCTTTTATTAATTTTGCAAATTCCGAATTAATATGAATAGTAGTGGGGTTGTATTTAAATTCTATTCTGGCTTGTCTCTTGTGATGTATTCTTTATGTGTTTTGGGGTGTGGCACTTGTGTTAAATAGCAAAGTCGACTTTAACCACGTTTGAACTTGTTCCAATCGTGTGGTGATAATTTAGTTAGTTGAGATGTTGTTTATTTATTATTTATTATAAATTGATCCACTTTTCCACGATGTATTTTTAGTCAACTTTTATTAGGATAATTAGCGTTTTACCCCAGAAATCACTATTTTCACAATCACAATGGCGTCCTTACTGACGCTGACTTTATTAATATTTGTTGTGTTGCTATTTTGATATATATTGGTGAATTATATTAACACTATTGAATGTAATTTTTAGATAAAATATCTAGATTATTTGGTTATTATTTAATTTTGTTTGTTATTTGTTGAATTTATCATTAGAATTTCTTTTCGTTTTGGATTGATAACCACTCGACTTATCTTCACGGTGTTCGAGAAACGAATCCCATACAAAATTACAATGTTTTGACAAGAATTTTTTCTGTTTTTTTAATTTTTGCTTTATTTTTTTTTTTTTTTTATTTATTTATTTCATTTATTTATTTACACAGACCTAATTATAAAAATTTTCAATGCGCCTGCATAAGATACAACAAAGTTAATCAAATCATTAAGCTTACAAAATAACAAGTTATCTACAATATACAATCACTATCTAATAAAATATAATAAAATATTATTTCCTATGTGCTTATAAGATAATCAGATTAAAACTGTCCCTTTTACTAAATTTTCTTAATTTACGATAAAAATAATTTAAAAAAATTGGCTGGCGCGTAAGTTCAAGTCATCTTGCCGAAATAAGTGTTGTCACAATAACCCAGATACATAGTTTTTAAGACCTACCTAAGTACCACAACGACGCGTCACGCGTGGTTGAACATTTGTTGATTGATGCGTTTCGAGGCTATTGTTTCGGCAATTATTCCATTTGTACGCTATAAATTTTAAATTTCTAAATCACCTCATTGAAGCTTTAAAAAAAAATTTAATTTTTTATTACATATTTTTAAATAATTTTAGACTATTCGATTATTAGAATTAATTTATTTATTTATTTCAATTTATTCATATAAAGGATACAAAAAAGGCCATAGGCCCATGTTTATGTACAGAAGAACTGTCTTATACTTAAGAATAATTACAAATATATTTCAGAGAAAATTATGTAATGATTAATATAGATTTCAAAATAAAATTCGATGATAAACTATTTCTTGTCAATTACTTAACCACTTGCAAATGAAAGTCTGACTCACTGTAGACTGAAAGAAAAATAGCAACCAACATCCCACTCAGAAAGAGCTAAGAATAGGTTTGATTGCAAATAGGCCAAACCTATCTGAGCGTTCACGGTGATAAGACATTCAGATGAGCTTAGGGGCTTACATATAATACTATACACATTACAACATTACAACATCACAATTTATACTATACACTGACACATTCACATTACTCTAACATTAAACTTTGGTGGCGGGTAGCTGTAAGAGGTAAATATATTATAAAATATCAAAAATGTGGTTTAACCTAACCTAAAAGAAATAATATTATGTCGAATTCTTTTCACCCAAATCCATCAAAAAAAATTGATGTAAATCAAAAATTTTGTTCTTTTCACCCAAAAACATCAATTTTTTTTTCCGATTTACATCAAAAAAAAAATGTGCATTTTTTCGTAAATTTTTTTGACATTACTAATATCAACAAAGAAAATTTAAAAAATAAACGTTTTGTTAACGACAATTTTTATTTAACTATGAATTGTTTAATTTTGAAGAATTAATGATTGTGTTTTATATTATATATATATACAATAATGTAACTAACATTTAATAAAATAACTCCTAATAAATAAAAAAAATCTCTTAAATGGATTTATTAGAATTAAAATATTATATTTCATTGGGCGGATGAAAAAAGATGCATCATAGAAAAAAACGAGACGCTTTTATCTAAAATGAAGTAATTTAAATTGGAAACAAATATGAATGAATAAAACAAAATTATTTTATGTACAAATTAATTGAATCTTTTATAAATATTTCAATACGCAATTGCAGAATATGCTATTATACGAAATTTTTCAAATTTAAAAGTAGACAACCGCCATTTAAATATCACTAATACAAACATATTTCACATCAACTTTTGTTTTTTGTTCTTTTCAGACCCGAATTTATAAATTGATTTAGAAAAGTCAAAAGAAAACCACATTAGTATCACAAGTTCTTTTTTATTTTAAATTTCTTTGTGGTCATAATATATATAATTGTACTTGAAAACACCTTTTAATTCTTTTATTTAAAGGATAATTAAAGGAATGTATCAAAAAGCTTAAGATATTTATAATAATTAAATTGTTGATAATTAAATAAAAATAATCAAATATCTTATTTAAAATGAATATAAAATATCATTCTTATTGATTATACAATTTATATCAATCATTAACAAAAATTAAAATTTGTTTGACTATACAACAAAATGGTCGTTTCAATGATTTGTTAAGCTACACAAATTAAATAGCTTTTTTCATTAATTAATGTAAGGTTTGATATTACATAGAGCTCAATATCAATTAAAAAATAAAATTTATCCTTAAAAATACATATATATCATTATATATTAATAAACATTTAAAATTTGTTTGACCACACAACATAATGGTCTGATAAAAATTTGTTCAGCTATATAGACAATGGCTTAAAATAAAATTTATTATTATTCTCAATACAAAATAAAATTTAAAACTATAAAATTTGTTTGACCACACAACATAATGGTCTTTATAATAATTTGTTAAATAATTATCATAATTATTATAAAATATATTTCATTAAAAATTAATATAAATAAAACAATTTATTCATAAATAAAAATTAATAACTAAATTTAAGTATGTTAATTTAAAAGCAATTTAAAATTAATTAAAATGTTATTATACTTTTATTCATTTAAATCCTAATTCAATTAACATGAATTCATTCATAAGTTAAATTATAAAAATATTATGTATCAACCGATCTTAAGATGAAGGGTCATAACTCTCCTTCATGATGCTCTGGTCAGATAATAACTTCATGTTAAAGTCTGAATCGTCGTTGATGTGGGAGTTATGAAGTTTCATCTTGAGTTAGGGCTTGTTTATTCATTCATTATTTTACAATGGAATTTTTCAATTTTATATAAGAATATTTAAAGTAATTACGTCCGGCCAAGACGGGAAAAGGGCATTACTTCTTACCAATTATTGTAAAATTATCAATCTTTTCTTTAATACTATGTTAACCATCGTCAAGGAGGGTAATTTCGTAATCGCTTTTCGTGCCTGATAGGATGTCTTAACACAGCCCTGTCTAATTTTCGGGTGTCTGCCTTGTTAAGCTCCAATCAACCATGGAAATATGATAGTGAAATTGCTCACCTTGGCCTTGGGCACTAATTTAAAAATATAAAATTGGTGATGTAGACCTAACAGTCTAAACCATTATATGAAAATAAAAAAAAAAAAAAAAAAAAAAAAAATAGGCCAAAGGCCCACACTTTTGTACAGTAGCAAGAGAAAGAGAATTTCTGGGTGTTATGAGTAGGCTACAAGCAAAACAGGGAGCTGCCATAAACGACACTTGCAAGCCAACCAACAATAAAGCACACCTGATCCCAGACAAGAGATGATATAAAGATGAGGAAAAGAAGGGGGGGGGGGGGGGAGGGGGGAAGAAGACAGGGAAGGAAAGAGAAGAAAAAAAAAGAAAGAAAGAAAACAGTTCTATAATTAAAGCATGAAGATCGAGTACAAAAGACACAAGGAAAAAAAAGAAAACAAAACAGAGAACAGATAGGGAGGGGAGGAAAGGGAAGGGAAAAGGGGAATGGCATAGGGAAAGGAAAAAAAGGAAAAGAAAAAGGAAAAGGAAAGAGGCTCAGTGGTCCTACTTATATTAAGTAATGCAAAGCAGTCAATTAGCGCAGGGGCACCAGAAGCAAAGGAAAAAAACAACTAATTAATTAACTAATTAATCAGTTAAGTGATCAAACTCGAACAGAGCCAAAATGAGCCTTCTAAAGACAGCTGGGGAGAAATTGAATCTCTTCAAAGACATAGGTAGGTCATTGAAGAGCTTGATGACTCTCACAACAAAAGATTTTTCCCACAGAGCACAGCTCACCACTATTTTAAGCACTAATCAGCCCTTTATTTTTTATTAAATCAATCAATTACATCAATCAAGTAATCAAGTTAAAGAAAAATATAAAAAATATTGCACAAAAATAATTTTTTTAAAAATATCTACAAAGTGAAAAACTAAAAAAATAAATAAAACACACTTTTATTCTAAACGACGACTTATTTGAAACTTATTTATGTAGACTAATACTAGCTTCCCACCGCAGCAATTTACTATTAGAGCAAGAGCCAGCGACGGCCAGACCTCCGTGATTTTGTAAAAGCTGAAACTTTCTCTGCGCATACCCCCTAGCTGCTCAGGTAGGAACGATTAGCGACATATGAAGTTTGGATAATCGTGGATTTGGCAGGGAACAGGTAACAAAGAGACATAAAATTCCTCCAAAAATATTCCTCATGAAAGTATAAAGGGTAAGTTTTTTATATATTCTTCGGAATAGTATTAGAAATCACGTCATCCATTGCCAGACACTTACTATCGTGGTAACCCCCGCCAGACACCTTTTATTTTTAATAATTTGTAACTAAACTTTAGTTATCCTATAAAAGATAAAGTTTTCTAAAACTTTGGTATATTATCCAGGTTAACTTGAAAGATATGGATTCATTTCGAAAATGGACAAAATGGCGGGGTCTCCCGAACACCTTTAAGTTTAAATCTTCCATAACTTCTTTTCTTGTCTTTCAATCTTATTGAGACTTCGACTGTGTTCCAATCCATGCTATTTAGTCTTAGGGAGTCCAGCTTTTATATGGAATTCAGGATACAATGAAACAAATTTATTTTATAAAGAACTAAATTGTAATGCAACTGATCTATTGTACAATTGTTATGAGAATAGAATGCTTGATAGTTTTTATTATTTAAATGCTAGTAAAAGCCTCCTCCAACAATCCTCCTCATTTAAATAATTCGATTCCACACAATTCTCTGAAATTCTTGAGAACACCAGCTGGTAATGGTTTTGTCAACATGTCCGCTATATTGTAATCTGTAGGACAATATTCACATATTATCGTGCCTTTGTCCACATAGTCCTTAACAAAATGCTTCTTTATATCGATATGTTTTGATCGACTTGATAAATTTTCATCCTGACCTAATTTCAAACAGCTGTGATTGTCTTCATAAATTGTTGTTGCTGTATTGACAGGTTGGTTGAAATCTTCTAACAAACGTCGAATCCAAAGAGTTTCTTTGCATATTTCGGACAGTGAAATAAACTCAGCTTCTGTTGAAGATAGCGCAACACAAGTTTGTTTTTGCTACTCCAACAAATGGTATTTCCATTGAACATGAAAACGTATCCACCAATTGACTTTGGATCGCTTCTATCTTCTCCCCAGTCTGCGTCAGCGTACGCAATTAGACGCCCTTCACCATTGCCAATTAATAATGATAAATCTGCAGGGCATTTTAGATACTTTACGATACGTTTAAGCTCGTCCCAATCTGCCTGTGTTGGTTTTCTACTTTCTGAGCCAAAATTGCCACACTAGCTGCTATATCTGGTCTTGTATTTACTGAAACATAATAAACTTCCAATTAATTTCCGATATTTTTCGTTACTGATCAAAATATCATCTCTGCGGTTTCCTCGTCGGTATGACACATTCATTGGAACATCGGATGGTTTTGCATCGGCCAGTCCATAATCATTGACAGTCTTCATAATGTACACTCTTTGATTTAAACAAAAACCCTTATCATTTCTTTGAATATCCTACCTTTGATGTCACCAAGATTGTTAATCTTGAATTTTGAATTTAAAATGTTTTCAAAGTCTACCAATGTCTTATCGAATTTGCTCGCAACAACTAGATCGTCCACATGGATTAAAGTGTAGCATAAATGATCACCATCAACAAATGTATATAGACACAGATCGTTTTTGCTTTGAGTGTATCCAGCATTTATCAACACTTGATGAATCAATTGGTTCCAAATCCTTCCAGCTTGCTTTAAACCATATACATACTCCTCCTCTTGAGACAAACTTGTTTTTCCTTCCCTTCGACAACAAAACCTTGAGGGTTCTTCATGTATATGGGCTCCTCTAACTCTCCATATAAAAATGCAGTTTTAACATCAAAATGCTTTACCATCATCTTCTCAGCACTAGCAACAGCAAAATTTTGAACGTCGTTTGTTTAGAAACTGACGCAAACACTTCATCGTAATCAGTTCCGAACGAGTTCCAATTGTCGTAGAATATAAACTCGGTTGTTTGCACTGTCCTTTTCATGAATGCGTCTTTCTTCTTTTTCCATGCATCCCGCGCTATAAGCTTACATTGACGAATGTGCTGAATTTGATCATCTTCAACATTGAGTGCTATTGTCAAATTAACAGCTTGATCATTCTTTTTCCATTCATCTGTTATTGGATTAGGCACATCATCACCTATGACACTCCAAACACCTTTTTCAATTAACATCATTTGGACCTTATACCTCCAATTGAAATAGTTTTCTCCATTCAATTTCTTGATTGTGTATTTCGTAACCCGTTCGGCAAAAAGCTATCATAATGAGCTCTTAAAGGTAACCGTTTTTAGATCTGACATCCACAATATTTATCAAAAAGATAACATAAAGATATCAGAAAACCCTCTAATATGCCACCTGCGGACAACTTTTAGATTTCTTCGAAAAGATATCAGAAATATAACATTTTTCTGAGCTCCGAATGATAGCATATTAAATTAGAGGGCTAAAGTGCGGTTAGTGTGGGAAAACATTTTTTTTCTTTTATTTTGTTTTTTTTTTCAAAAAATTTTAATTGTTACATAAAGCTCTGGTATCGACAACAGAAAGGGTATAACATAGAAAGGGTATAACATAATAGAAACAATAATAGAAAGGGTATAACATAGCGTTTTTAGAGTTTCCCACACTAACTGCACTTCCCCCATTTTCTGAAAGTACAAGGAATTTTAGCAATAAATAAAAATATATTTTATGAAAGTTCAGAATAATTATACAAATTTAACACCGTCAGTCCGTCATAGAATCTTTCTCTTGTGGTTAATTTCTAGAAAGTAAATAAATAGTAAGGTTAGAGGTTCGTTTTGCACATTACGAGTAAATGAAAAGTTTATGTTTTAATTTATATATTATGTACTATTAATGATACTCACTCAATAATAATAATCACTCAGATACTTACTCAATATAGATTTATCCATCATCACCCGATGATGTGGTGCAATAACTAGATCTGCGGCTTGCTCGTTTGACGTTTCGTTGTGACATAATATGACAGCTGAAATCAGCTGATTTGTATTTGGACATTTGTGTTGTCTTTAGTATAATTAAATAATTATTATTATTGTAGTTAATTTTAACACAACGTAAAAAAACAAAAAAAAAAGAAATGATATCTTATCACACGCACATTTCAGCGGTAAGAAAGTCAAAGGAACCAAATCAGGAGTTTGTTTTTAGGGTTTAATACACAACGTAAAAGTACCAAACCAAAGAAATGATATATTTTGATAAGCGAATTGGATACTGCGACAATAAAAACATTTCATGTAACTATTCAAGCTAAAATTTTCAATAAACATACCAAGCTACAAAAATGTATGTATATTTATGAACTAAAACTTAAAAATAAAAATAAATAAATAAATAGTCCCGATGGTCGACACAATTAAGTTTACAAAGTATAAATTTATTTTTCATCGAATTCCAAATGTACAATGCATTATTTGAAAGTTAATCTGAAACGAGAGAAGTAAAAGCCAAACGCGAAAACTCTTTGAAGTGTAAGGGATCTCTTGTCATTAAACGCCCAAAACTAGGGCTTTCAAAAATAAGATACTGTCTGCCTTTAAAGAGTTTTCGCGTTTGGCTTTTACTTCTCTCGTTTCAGATTAACTTTCAAATAATGCATTGTACATTTGGAATTCGATGAAAAATATATTTATACTTTGTAAACTTAATTGTGTCGACCATCGGGACTATTTATTTATATATTTTTAAGTTTTAGTTCATAAATGTACATACATTTTTGTAGCTTGGTATGTTTATTGAAAATTTTAGCTTGAATAGTTACATGAAATGTTTTTATTGTCGCAGTATCCAATTTGCTTATCAAAATGTATCATTTCTTTGGTTTGGTACTTTGCCATTGTGTATTAAACCCTAAAAACAAACTCCTGATTTGGTTCCTTTGACTTTCTTACCGCTGAAATGTGCGTGTGATAAGATATCATTTCTTTTTTTTTGTTTTTTTACGTTGTGTACATAACCTCTCTAAAAAACTGCTTTATTTACATTTTTGATGTTTTTTTCCGCTAAGATATCATTTCTTTTTGTTTGTTTTGTTTTCGTACATTGTGTATTAAACATCTTTAAAAAACTGCTGAATTTACATTTTTGATGTTTATCCGTTGATATCATTTCTTTTTGTTTGTCTATATAAAAAAATATAACATCAGTATCCAATTTTTAATCCATTACTAATCCCTATTCAATTATTATACAATCCATATCCATTCCATATCTAATCCATATCCAATCCACATCCAATCCATATCCAATCCATACTCAATTCATATTCAATCCATATCCAATCCATATCCAATTCATACCCAATCTATATCCAATCCATATCTAATCCATATCCAATTCATATCCAATCTATATCCAATCCATATCCATTCCATATTCAATCCATATCTAATCCATATCCAATCCATATCCAGTCCATATCCAATCCATATCCAATCCATATCCAATCCATACTTAATTCATATCCAAACCATATCCAATCATATCAAATTCATACCAAATCCATAGCCAATTCATATCCAATCCATATCCAATCCATATCCAATCCATATCCAATCCATATCCAATCCATATCCAATCCATATCCAATCCATATCCAATCCATATCCAATCCATATCCAATCCATATCCAATCCATATCCAATCCATATCCAATCCATATCCAATCCATATCCAATCCATATCCAATCCATATCCAATCCATATCCAATCCATATCCAATCCATATCCAATCCATATCCAATCCATATCCAATCCATATTCAATCCATATCCAATCTATATCCAATCCATATCCAATCCATATCCAATCCATATCCAATCCATATCTAATCCATATCTTATCCATATCCAATCCATATCCAATTCATATACAATCCCATATTCAACCCATCTCAAATCAATATCCAATCTATATTTAATATATATCCAATCCATATCCAATTCATGTCCATGTCATATCCATTCGAAGTTCAACCCATATCCTCATCCATATCTATGTCTTTATCTATATACATATCCATATCCACATCCATATCCATATCCATATCCATATCCATATCCATATCCATATCCATATCCATATCCATATCCATATCCATATCCATATCCATATCCATATCCATATCCATATCCATATTCATATCCATATCCATATCCATGTCCATGTCCATGTCCATATCCATATCCATATCCATATCCATATCCATATCCATATCCATATCCATATCCATATCCATATCCATATCCATATCCATATCCATATCCATATCCATATCCATATCCATATCCATATCCATATCCATATCCATATCCATATCCATATCCATATCCATATCCATATCCATATCCATATCCATATCCATATCCATATCCATATCCATATCCATATCCATATCCATATCCATATCCATATCCATATCCATATCCATATCCATATCCATATCCATATCCATATCCATATCCATATCCATATCCATATCCATATCCATATCCATATCCATATCCATATCCATATCCATATCCATATCCATATCCATATCCATATCCATATCCATATCCATATCCATATCCATATCCATATCCATATCCATATCCATATCCATATCCATATCCATATCCATATCCATATCCATATCCATATCCATATCCATATCCATATCCATATCCATATCCATATCCATATCCATATCCATATCCATATCCATGTCCATATCCATATCCATATTCATATCCATATCCATATCCACATCCATATCCATATCCATATCCAAATCCATATCCAGCCCAAGTTAACAAATCATCTTAAAATTAGGAACAATAACATATTTATGATACTACCAGTGTAAACTACTGTAGAGTTTTTAAAAGTGATATTACATCTTTTTGATTAGTAGCCCGAATAATTGCTGTACCAGCAACAATCATATTTGCTCCAGCTTTAGCACACTCATTAATAGTTTCTGGTCCAACTCCTCCATCAACCTCTATATCTGATGTTGGGGTAATTTTCACGTGGCCATTCCACTTTTGGCATAATATCACTCATAAATTTTGACCACCAAAACAGGGTTCAACGGTCATAATTAAAATCATATCAGCTAAGGGAATCTACTCTTTCACAAGCTCAACCGGAGTGCATGGTTTTAAAGCTAAAACCTTCATTCCAGCGTCTTTCTTTCCTTGAAACTTCTGCAACAATTGTTTGAACCGGTTCAACATGAAAAGTATATTGATCAACACCAGCATCGGCCATTGGTTCTATCCACTGATCTGGATTCGATACCATCATATGAGTTTCACTCATAAATTTTTGACCACCAACCAGGGTTCAACGGTCATAATTAAAATCATATCAGCTAAGGGAATGCACTCTTTCACAAGATCAGCCGGAGTGTCTGGTTTTAAAGCTAAATAAAACATAATTCCATAATTCCTAAATAAAACATAAAAACATAGTTGATACTATATAACAATTATTAATCAAATAAGTTTAATAATTATTAATCATTTAAGTTTAACTTAACTTTTTCTTTTCATTTAACTGTAGTAATTTAAGATAATAACTATATTAAAAATAACAAAAGCAACCTTGATTTGGAAGAAATAATATTCTTTGAATGTTTTCAAAATACAAAGTATCTGTCAAAATTTTCAAATAGGAAAGTAGGTAAGGTAGGAATGTAAAATGTATTTCGAAAAAAGGAAATCAATGCCATTTCTATTAAAAATTACCGTCGTAGTTACGACGAATTTTTAAGTGAAAATAAAATCTCATTCCATAAATATTAAATTATTTCTGTTTTTCGTTGTTTTTTTCAGTTTTTTAGATTTAAAATATGTTACAATTTCAGATTTAAAGAATATTTATATGCTTTGAGCCATATAATGACTATAATATTGTCACGTTTTTCCAAACTTCCTTCGAATTGGCCTAACTCACAATTCGATAAACGTAATTCCCAATCTATTCTGAGTTCGATCACTGATTAGTAAGCACAAACACCAGGTTTTATTAAGTATTCAACAACTTAATTGTTCCACAACAATAGGAAAACAATACAGCAAACAATATTCCTAACTAGAATATTCTCTCAACAACTTCAGAAACTCCAACGGTTTATTGTAGAAATTTCCAGTACACCACGTTCAAAATAATACACAAAATATTTCTACTCAATAACACTTATAACTTTATTACACTTATAACTTTACACAAAAACTAATTTAAAGATCACTTTTATAATTTTAACTTCACTATCGCAGGTTTAAAATAAAACTAATTAAAAACTACAAGAGGCAATTTCCTTATATACATTCTGCTTAATCTCTAGAAACTTCTAGGTCACTTTTTAGAAACCTTGAGAAAATATTAGAATACTCGATTATTTTACGTTACGTTGATTTGATTCATAAAATCATTTGTTTTAAGTAGACCCTAATTCTAAGAATATGTACAACAACAACAATTTTCATTTCATTAATCTGTTGTACTATTCTGTTGATTTGATTTTCCTAGAAGTGACCGTAATCGTCTAGATTTTTCTGTACTCGTAACATTACCCTCCACTTAAGCCTGTTCGTCCCGAACAGGATCTAGATCTCTCCTCTAATTGTTGAATCCAAACATTTTTTTTTTCTTTTTCTATTTCCCAGGCGGTTTAGAATTGCTTCTGGTCCCTTTCTAAGTCCTTGGCCATTACTTTGTTCTATGTCCGCCCACCGTGATAAGTATGGATTCTCATTATCTCTAAAGTCCTCCTTATCTTTTCCCTTTGAGTGTTTCACATTGCCATGTCTTCGAACCATTCTCATTTTCAGCTGCGATTCGTCCCCGTTTGCAGCTATTTGAACCACCTCTTTTACATCGCTCACTTCGTTATGGGCTTGGACCTGTTTCCTTTTTAACTTTCAGCGTTTGTTTAATCGTCTGCGTCGGTTGACGTTTCTCTCCCTCATCTGTTTGGATGGTGCTGGATTTTCCTCTGCACTGCGTAGTTCCTCATCGCTGCCAATAACTGTTGGCTCTGCCTCATTCACAAGTAGTGGCATCTCAACATTATTAACCTTTAGGATTCCACATCCAAAATCAAAGACTAATCCCTTCGCCTTCATGAAGTCCATCCCCAAAATGACTTCATCCATAATGTCAGCCACTAGCACCTCTTGTTGATAGCAGTTATTTCCCAATTTTATGTCAGCGATTCTTTTACCTTCTATTTCAGCGCATTCTCCAGTTACTGTTTGGAGTATCAATCCATCTGATGGTTCCAAAACACCGTCAATTAAACCTTTGCGAACGAATGTTCGAGCTGAACCTGTATCCAGTGTCATGAAGCAACCTTTACCTTCAAGTTGTCCGTTGATACCCAAGCTTTCACCATTTACCGCAATTCTTGAAATTGGAATGTAGGCTGCATTCTCCTCACTTTTTGGCTTTACAGTTGCACCTTCAACAGGCTTCCGTTGAATAGGAGACGAAGATCTATCACGCTTCCTGTTCCAGCAGTCCTGTGAGATATGGCCCGATTTTCTACATATCCAGCACAGGAGTTTTCTACTGCTGTTCCTGAACCCTACGTGCTCCATTTCTTCGGCTCCTCTGTTCTTCACAGAAGACGACAATCTGTCTGCTTCCCCCTTTTTCTTGCACTCCCGTGCCATGTGACCCTCTTCATCACATACCCAGCATCTGATGTCGCTTCTATCTCTGTGTGCCAAAACTTCCCCTTTGATGTTCCCCTCTACATTCTTTTTTCTGCATCCACCAGATGGCATACACATCCTCTATACCATCTCATATTGCATTGCGTATGCGACAGTTTCATGGAAAGTCGCCTTAGGTGTAGTCATTACTTTGATCCTGGTTTCTGGATCTCGGATACCATCTGTAAAAGCCTCAATCTTCATTTTCTCCATTAAATACGGTGGAGTATTCGAGTGTGCCAAATGTACAACCCGTTCTACTGTCGAAGAATAGTCCTGAAGGCTTTCTCCATTCCGTTGCAAGCGACCTTTAAACTCGATTCTGTATAACTCCTTTTTATGGTCGCTACCATATTTACGCTCCAACGCATTCATCACCTCTGCATAACTTTTGCGATCGTTTTCTGGTACTGCATGTAATGCTTCAGCTGCTTCTCCTTTAAGTGCAACTATCAATGCAGCAAGACGATTTTTGGCGTTCCAAACATTTTGATCTGCTGCAGTCTCGAACTGGAACTTGAAAATACCGAAGGATGTGGTACCGTCATATGATGGTGGCTTTAGTTTAATATTTGCTATTTGTTGTACCACATGTGAAGTAACTTTTTTCGTTTCAATATCTTGCAACCGTTTCTCGAAATCATCTACTTTTGAGAGTACCTTTTTGTTTTCATCAAGTACTTTCTGCTCTAGCTCTTTCACCTCTTGATGAACTCTGCCTTCTGCCTACTTCCTCCCGTAACGTAGTAGATATTTCGAGAAGTTTCTCGTCCATTATTTGCTTGACGTTCAAACTGATTTCTTCCTTAGTTGCAGCCATTTGTTGATTGATGTTACTACTTTGTTGATCAAATTTTTGGTTCAGTTCATCTTTATTTGCAGCAAGTGTTGCAGTAATCTCTTCTTTATTAACAGCCAAACTTTGATTCATCTCGTCTTTATTGGCAACCATATTAGCATTCATCTGATGCATGTTCAAATTCATTTGTTGCATCATAGCCATAAACTGAGTAAAATCGCAGTTTCCAGATGGTAATGTTGTTGTTGTTTCTGCAACAAAACTTTTCTCCTCATCAGCAGCCACTATATCATTATTTGTAGTAATCATTCCAAACTGGTAGCTTTCCACAACTACTCCACTAGCTTCCATAGCTTCTCGAAGCCGTATCGTCAATTCAGTTTTGTTGCCGGTTGTTGCCAATCCACGTTGTTCTAGTTCTTTCTTTAACTCAAGAACCTTCAAATCACTTAATAAAACCATTATTAACAGCTAACTAATCCGCCGATGTCACCAATGTTACGTTTTTCTTAACCTCCTTCGAATTGGCCTAACTCACAATTCGATAAACGTAATTCCCAATCTCTTCTGAGTTCGATCACTGATTAGTAAGCACAAACACCAGGTTTTATTAAGTATTCAACAACTTAATTGTTCCACAACAATAGGAAAACAATATTCCTAACTAGAATATTCTCTCAACAACTTCAGAAACTCCAACGGTTTATTGTAGAAATTTCCAGTACACCACGCTCAAAATAATACACAAAATATTTCTACTCAATAACACTTATAACTTTATTACACTTATAACTTTACACAAAAACTAATTTAAAGATCACTTTTATAATTTTAACTTCACTATCGCAGGTTTAAAATAAAACTAATTAAAAACTACAAGAGGCAATTTCCTTATATACATTCAGCTTAATCTCTAGAAATTTCTAGGTCACTTTTTAGAAACCTTGAGAAAATATTAGAATACTCGATTATTTTACGTTACGTTGATTTGATTCATAAAATCATTTGTTTTAAGTAGACCCTAATTCTAAGAATATGTACAACAACAACAATATTCATTTCATTAATCTGTTGTACTATTCTGTTGATTTGATTTTCCTAGAAGTGACCGTAATCGTCTAGATTTTTCTGTACTCGTAACAATATTATTACAATGGTGAAATAAAGGAATTCGAAATTGGATTTTTTCATGGTTAGCTGTAAGATAAGTGCTCGTCAAAATTTTAGTTTGAGTTGTTTTTTTTGAGTGATTTTTTTGTTATAATAAAAAACTCGCCAATTTCTATCGAAATTTATGATTAAGTTAATTAAATTTTATTTAGTTAATTTTATTCTAGAAATTTTAGAAATACTGTTTTTATAACAAAATTGGTATTTGGTGAAATGTTAACAAGATGATATCATTTTTAGGTCATAAAAATGTCGACAGTAGTTATCATAAAGGCATCTTTTTGGTCTCCATAATCTCTCTTTAAAAGGCTGTCAAAAAATTAACAATTTTCTGAGTTCTAAAAGACACCATTTTTTAGATAGCATTAAGATATATTTCCGATATTCGCATGCCGAGCAGGAATGCTACTCATATTCTGGGACTATCTGAATAAAATTCGGAAATTCTTGAACTTGGAAACGGAAATTCTTTCTTTACAAAATTTTTGCAAATCCAATTACTATCCTCTGGATGGGTGATTGCCCATAACCTCTTAGAGAGTCCAGCTTTATTGTTGTTTTCTCCATACAAAAACACATAGAAACTAGCGCCCCTTTATTTCAATCTTAAAACTATAGCTCACCAAAAAACAACGATATAAACAACCAATTTATCTCGGTCATAGGAATTTTGGTTGTTTTTTACCGTTGTTTTTCTTTAAAGTCGATAAGTTTATATCGACATCGATTAAATAACGATTAACGATTAATTAATTTGATATTTGATTTATCTTTGAATTGAAATTTCGTTAAAAGTAAGAATACGAGTGATATATTAGAATAGAATATTTAGAAAGAATATTTAGAAATCGTAGAATATTTAGAAATCAAGGAAAATTTAAAGGCCTCTAACCAAAACATGAATAAACTTTACTTTTGGATTATGCCATTAGCTGGACTATTGGCAAACCAATTTTAGTTTTGTTCCTGCAAATTTTTAAAACAAATTTGCTTTTTATCTCTTATTTTATTTTTATTTTCCCTATCCTATCACGAAGTATTGGCCTATGTCATATTTTATATGTGATAGGATTTATAGTTTAGTTGTCCATTATTTAACAAAAAATATTAAAAAAACAAAAATAAACAGATTTGCGTCGATTAACATCCTTAGAACGCATGTTGTTGTGGGACCTTGGTCTTAAAAGGTTTTTATGTGTTGTTGTGACACATATTGTAATGCCTACTACACATCACATTTTATTAAAAAAAAAAAAAAAAAACTGATAATCTTATTTATTAAATTATTTACAAGTTAAATAAATAATCAAATAATAAAAAGTGTTGGCTTCTCTCTTCACAATAGTAAATATTTTGACAGGGGAAAGCAGGGGAAAAAATTTAAACGATATCTACGATATATTTTTGTTGTTGTAGAACGATATTAAAAAAAACAACGAAAAAAACAATCATGTGAATGTAAGCTGTGAGACGCTGGCCTCGGAGTGTCACGATTTTAATTCATTTTAGTATCAATCAATTGCGCGAAATTGCGCGTTTAAGAAAAAATATCCCTTTTAAAAGCGCGTCCTTTGATTTAGAAGAAAAATGGAAAAAACTGACCGGGGCTACGGCAAACTAAAAAGTGTTATATATCGCTAAATAACAATCTTAGAATTAATTTTAAGGTGTCAAATTGTGCGTTATTCAATTGCGCGTTATTAGTAGATTTTGAATTATACAACGCGCCTGTCGCAAAAAATTATATTTATTTACTTATTAAGCTTGAAACATTTTCAAAAAGTGAGGTTAGAAATATAATTAGTACACCGATTTTTCTTTGAACAAAATGAAAACATAGTACAAACACTCGTCGCTAGATGTCACAATTGATAGATACAACATTTGATCTGTTGATTTGAAGTAATTTATTATTTTGAAAATTTTACAAAGATTATTGTTATAATTAAAATTATTTTAATATCAAATAATTTTGTATGCATTTTCGTGTTGTTTAATTGAACATTTTCAAAAAATAAGTTCATTTAAAAGCGCGTCCTTTGGTTTATGAGATAAACGGAAAAATTACGTCCGGGGCTACGAAAATTTTTGAATTGTTTTAAATCACTAAATATTAAGCCTTCCATCGAGTTTATGGTGTCAATTAATTGCGCGTGAGGTTAGAAACTGACTTTCACTAATATAATTTTTCACAACTAATCCAGAATTTAATTATTTGTATGCATTTTGGTGTTATTTAATTGAACATTTTCAAAAAATAAGTTCATTTAAAAGCGCGTCCTTTGGTTTATGAGATAAACGGAAAAATTGCGTCCGGGTCTACGAAAAACTTTGAATTGTTTTAAATCACTAAATATTAAGCCTTCCATGGAGTTTATGGTGTCAAATAATTGCGCGTGATCAGCAGATTCAAAAACACTGAACGCGCTTTTCCAGGGAATGAAATCTTATGAATTGTATAACAACTAACATTCATTACTTAAGTGAGGTTAGAAACTGACTTTCTCTAATATAATTTTTCACAACTAATCCAGAATTTAATTATTTGTATGCATTTTGGTGTTATTTAATTGAACATTTTCAAAAAATAAGTTGATTTAAAAGCGCGTCCTTTGGTTTATGAGATAAACGGAAAAATTGCGTCCGGGGCTACGAAAAACTTTGAATTGTTTTAAATCACTAAATATTAAGCCTTCCATGGAGCTTATGGTGTCAAATAATTGCGCGTGATCAGCAGATTCAAAAACACTGAACGCGCTTTTCCAGGGTATGAAATCTTATGAATTGTATAACAACTAACATTCATTACTTAAGTGAGGTTAGAAACTGACTTTCTCTAATATAATTTTTCACAACTAATCCAGAATTTAATTATTTGTATGCATTTTGGTGTTGTTTAATCGAACATTTTCAAAAAATAAGTTCAATTAAAAGCGCGTCATTTGGTTTGTTATAGCAACCATTGCTATAGCAATGGTTGTAGTATATCGACTATAAATTACAAAAAAAAAGATTTTCCAAAACAGTTGATTTTCGAAAATGCTTGCTATAGTAATAGCAATAATTACAAATATAAATTCGGGCCTAAGAAAGCTGACAAAAGTATTTATGTGTCTACAAGTAGCAATTGTGATTTAAGTAGAAAATTACATTAAAGCATAAAAAATAGTATTAAAATAAAACCAATAGCATAATTTAATTAAAAACTGTTGTGACATCAGCTAAATTCTGTAACTGTGACCAGTGGCGTAGCTAGCATGGGTGGCACCCGGGGCGGATATTGTGGTGACAACCCAAGAATGAAAACTGTCAATATTAATAAAAAGCCAATAAACGTGATTTATAATTTTATTTAATTAATACAAATGAGCATTATTATTAATAAGTAACGTATAATTAAAGTACTTTTTTATTATACATTCTTTTACATGGATGCATAAAAATGAAACTTTAATGATAGGGTATAGTAAAAGAAAAATGAGAGTAAAATTAATATACTCTCACATACATATTATGTACACACATTTTAAATCTCTTCTTTTTAGCTTTAACAGCTGCAAACTTAGAAATCACATCTTTAAAATTTATATTTTGTGTTGCTTCATGTTCTATTGTTAATATGCCACGATTGTTAAGTCTCGTTTGAGTCATTGTTGCCAGCAAGTAATTTTTAATTAATTTTAATTTGCTGAAACTCCTCTCACTCGAAGCCACTGATACGCAAATAGTCATATACAACTTTAGTGCGACCATAAGATTCGGAAGAGATTCTGTAAAATCCCATTCCACGATCAATTTCAAAATGTCTATAGTCACGCCCAGTTAGAAACTGTTACATTGGCCGCTTTTAAATGCCTTCTCAACCTTAGTATCTCTATGACGAGTTCTGTTTCCGTTACCTCATCATAAAAACCGGTAAATTTTGATTCAGATAATTGCAACTCTTCACTTTTCGCCAAAAGTTTGTCAGCACAGCCTTGAACAATAAAGCTACATCTTGGACTGACTTTAATTTTGCTCGAAGTTCAGCATTGAATCGGTCAAGACATTCACACATTTCCTTTTTAAGTTCAGCTCTTAGTGTCAGTCCTACATCAGGGGTCAACTCACCAGCCATTCGTTTTTTACGACGAATTCGTCTTTCAATTGGAATGTCGTAGTCCTCTGCCTTTGCCTTTTCTACAATATGACTAGGTTTTTCTTCAATATAAAGACGAAGTGACTGTATTTTAATAACTAATTGATCAATATTCAAGTCCTTGCTTTGCAATATAATCCATGCACAATTTATTCCCCTTAAAACATCATTCCGAAACAAAAGATAACAAAGAAATGGAAAATCACACACAATCACCACGCATAAGGTTCTGTGCAGCGCCTCTAGTGTCTACATTTCCTTGTTGCTCACTTAATTTCTCAATTGCAGTAACAATCCAATTAAAATTTTCATCCAATACTTCAACTGAAGCATAATGAGCATTCCAACGCGTTGTTTGGAGTCTTTTAAAAGTTGATTTGTTGTGTTTAACAAGTACTTCTCAGCGGCTAGTCGAAGCAGAACAAAATGTAAAAATTCCACTGTTCCAAAAAATGTTACAAAAGCTACATTTTGTGCAAATGAGTGTTGGTCACATAAATTAATTGAATGATCTATATACCCACAAATATTGCTTTGTTGTTTTTTGCTTTAATAATACCTTGCATTCCTCCATGTATACTAGGCATGATCAGATATGTATGAACAATTTTCAAACAATCTTTTTCTTCGCTCCCACGGGCTAATTATGTTCCATTTGACTTGAATATGAAATATATCCAGTTTTATTGAAATCGGAAAATAATTACCCACCGCGCAGTGGCGTCGAAGATAAGAAAATTAGCAAAATAATAGGATTTTTTATTTTTATCAGATATAATCATCTTAAAACATAATATATCTCATAATTTTGATTTTTTATTAAAAGCTAATTAATTAACGATTCTAACGAGCCTAAGTATGTAGAAATCGATCTCAGGAATGCGACTTATCTTAATTTTTCTTCTTACATATACGAAAATTCACTAATTCATAATAATCTTTTTTCAAAGAGAAAAAATTAATTTTTTTGGTTGAATTTATAATAATTTTTCATTCAAAAGCAACCTTTTTCCAAAATAAATCAATACATTAAATTAGATTTATTGTATGATGGGTATTTGCATCTGTAGCTTTCGACCACCTGAATGGTTTATTGTGTACCTTTCTTGTCTTTAGTTAGAATGTTGTTGTATTCCGTGTCATCAACTTAACACCGAGTTCGGCGGTATCATCATTAACAACATGCAAACTTTGGCAAAACAACGCGGCTTTGCCTAAATAATCATTCCGATGGGTCATGTAGCAAAAAATCAATACAAATTCTAGATCGATTAAAAAAACTCTGAGTTTTTTCTGTGACAAACTCACTAATGTTCTTATTAGCAAAAAGTTGCATATGTTTGACTGCGTCAAAATCTTTTTTGCGAGTTTTTTTTTTTTTTATTCTAAGTTAGGCATGTTTAGTGTTAATTATAATAAATTATTAATTAACGTCTCTGAATATCCGAAGATACCATGCCAACTAGGGATTGAGATTAAGTATTGAATAAATTAAGTTTCTTTTAAAAATTTATGGACGCTAACTTTAAAATTTTGAGGATTAAAGCTATTAGGAAAAACCCATGAAGGTAACGCATTCCAGAGATAAGAGACTCTGTTGAAAAAATCACGCTGGAAGGCTACAGTTCTGCATCTTTTTATATGAACCGTAAAAGGATGGGCTACAACATTTGCTCTGGTGTTACGCAATGGCTACTTCAGGTAAAATTGATTTAATCTCTTCAGAAGTTCGTTCATCCATAATGTATTTGTAGAAAATTGTCAAATCAGCAACATTTCGTCTGTGCTGTAAAGAATCAAGCTCATTAGTAAGAGTTGAGTTGCCAATCAGTTTAACTGCTCTGCGCTGAACAGAATGAAGACACTTCAACTACTATAATAAGCTCCACCCCATATGTGAGAACAGTACTCCATGCAGGGACGTATGAATGATTTGTAAATTAAAAGAAGCTGTTCGCTATTAAAAAACATACGACATCGTCCCAAAAAGCCCAATTTTTGAACAACGCTCTTAGCTAGGTTAAAAATATGAGAATTCCATTTCAAATCATTTTCAACTTCTACTTCTAGAAGCCTAATAGATTCTTTCACTACAAGATCTTTAGAGTCGAACTGTAAACGGATTAGGTGTGGATAATCTAGAAAAATGACAAGCCTGTGTTTTGCTCGTATTGAATTCAACACTATAAGCGAGCCCTCAATCCAAAATAGTTTTAAGGTCATGGTTTAAAGAATCTATCAAATTTGATCTACAGTAGTTAAGCGCTAACGGTGAATATAATTTAGGGTTTTCATGAGACGCATGAAGAGTGCTATCATCAGCAAAACTACGAATAGGACTAACTGTAGAATTCAACAAATCATTAATATAAATAAGAAAGAGAGTTGGTGACAAAGCAGAACCCTGAGGAACTCCTGCATTAGTTGAAAAGACATCCGATGAAACACCATCAACATTGACCCGAAATTTCCGCTCGGAAATAAAGCTTTGTATCCAAGATATAAGTTGCTCATCCAAACCATTACGTATTAATTTGCAAATAAGATTGTTGTGCCAAACTTTATCAAATGCTTTGGATATATCAAGAGCAATACCGAAAGTCTCACCATGATTTTCAAGCGTTTTGTTCCACACATGAGTGACAAAAGAAAGCAAATCTCCCGTCGCTCTTCCTTTTCGAAACCCGTATTGTCTTTCATTAAGTAGTTTGGAAGACTCTAAGAAGCACATTATATTAAAATTAATATATTTCTCAAAAATTTTAGAAACAACTGATAAAATTGAAATAGGTCTGTAATTTGTTGGATCAGTCTTATTACCCTTTTTTGGAACCGGTTGTACGCTTGCAATTTTCCATATTTCAGGAAAAACTCCTTTCTTATATGACAAATAAAAGATTTTAGTGAGGATTGGTGCTAACTCCCTAGCAAAGGTTTTCAGAATAATTGGGGGAATACGATCTGGTCCAAATGCTTTGTTAGCATTAATTTGTAAAAGCATTTTCCGAACAATGTTTTTACGAAAAATTATGGGCATCATGTTGTGCGAAACTCTAGGAATTGATTTAGGTAAGAAATTGGGTTCTTTTAGAGTAGAATTTTTAGAGAAATAATTTCCC
>OY856188.1:163072378-163310937 GCA_963693315.1 Diogma glabrata | reverse complement strand
AAATATATATATATGAAAAAGAGCTAACAATGAAAAAGGCGCTAAAAATTAATATGACATACCTAATTAATAAGAGTTTACATCACCGTGCCAAATTTAAAAAGTATCATGGTGAAAATACACAGGATAAGTAATATTAGGATATTAATACTACTTCTACTACTTTTGTTGATATTATATTGCACTGTGTTTTACTGCAGGTGTCTAAAATCAACGATGGGAATTTAAGTTAGAGAATATTGTTGCTGTACTGGTTTCCTGTTGTAAAACAATGAAGTCGGTGCAATGCCTGTATGCTGGTGTTATTACTTAAAATTCGGTTTTTTAAATCAGTAGTGAATGGAGGAATTGCGTTTACCGAGTTGATAGATAAGTCAATTTGGTAGTGAAATTTATAACAATATTGGATACGCTACGGAGTATGACCATAAGTACTTACCAATTACCTAAGGGCTTAGTATGTTTTTATTTACCGTATCAAAATAAACAATAAAATTACTGTAAAAGATAAAATTTAATCGTTATCAGGAATGGATTTTTCCTTTAATATTCTGATTAAATATTTATTGAACGTCAGTAAGTACACATAAATAAAAATCGAAAGAGCAAAATAGAATATGTTTATGAGATTCAAAAAAAATTAACAGCGCAACTCTTCATTCACAAACGATCTTAAACACTTTTCGATTTTTCAAGACGTCTTAGTCATACTCTGATCGTTAAAGGTTTAAAGTATTAGTACTGAAAATTACGCTCAATAATATCGTAAATTGCATTTAAAATTTACGACTAAAGTAGTTGTAAAAGAAGGTTAAAAAACAAAATTATTGTAAAATAAACAACGAAAAACTAATGTAAACATTAAAACAAAAATCATAAAAAACACAGTTAATTTTAAAATAAAAGAAATCGTTTATTCTTTCCAAAGTGATAAATTATTAAAATAATTAACATAATATGACTTTGGTGCATATCGACAAAGTGATTGTTTTATATTTAAATTATTAAATTGTGAGTAACATTTCGTTGCTTTTTTTATTTATTTAAACATATGCTTGTTATAAGTATGTAACTTATTTTAAGAATATTTGGAAAGTGTAGAAAAAAGTGCAAAATATTTGTCTGAAAATTTTGCTTTTTTAAGTTTCTAGTGCTGCATTTTGGGTTTCCTTTGAATATCAAGGCACAGTATAAATTGTGTAAATGTTTCCAAGAGGAATTACTTCATATCTAGATCTAGGTAGATTTTTTCAATTTTTTAGAACTAGTGATATTCAATCAAATAAGTATATTATTTTTATTTTTTATCTATAACTAAAGTTAAAAGAAATAACGTTCGCGTTAATAGATATAATTTAAATGTTTTCAAATAAAAGGCAGATGTTTAGATTTAAGAGATAAATGTGTCAAGTATCTAAACGGTGCGCAACCAATACACCTATCCCCCGCTTTACACGGCACTCGTTTAACACGTTTTCGACTTTACACGGTTTTTGAAATCAAAATTTCCAAAAAAAAAAAGTTCAAAAAAAAGACAGATTTTGGTATTACACGCACTTATATCTACTTTATTTTAATTAAACCTTCTGGTATACCATATACATACAGGTTGTAATTAAAACAAGAAAACAAGAAACTTGTAACAAAAAACGCATTTGAGTGTTCAAAGCAAAATTTTGAAAATACATGTTGATGTAAATCAGCAAAGATATGTAAGAGATTCTCTATGTAAATCAGTTGATTTTAAGCAATATATCGTTATTAGCTAAATACAAAATGCGTAGGTGTATCAATGGCCATAGTTAATTTGTAAGTAAATAATTATATCTGTTGACATACGAGTTAACGTGAGATATTATACAACACTGGCAATAGCAGTGAGATCTTATTCTATCCTATAATGAAATATTGGGGTCTGTCATATTTATTAAATGGTTGGATTTATTGTTTAGTTATCAATTCAAAAAAATTTAAAGAACACAAACAATAAAAATTAGCGTCCATCAACATCGTTGAACGTATGTTGTTGCGGTGACCGTGATGTTAAAAGTTTTTATTTGTTGTTTTGATACATATTGTAATTCCTACTACACAACACATTTTATTTAAACAAAAAATAAAAGCAATGGAAAATAAATTAATGATATGGCTTGAAGACCAATATCAAAGACGTATTCCAATTGGTACCAATATCATAACTAGTAAGACTTTAAAATTTTTGGAATGTGAAACAGTTGCCATCTACTTAAGTAGCCAATGCCATCTACTCCATCTACTCAAATAAAATGCCTTTTAACTTTTATTGCAATTTATGGTTGGTTCGAAATGTTTAAACACGGGCATTTTTTGCAAAAATTTAAAATTAAAAAACGCATCTACTGATTTAGATACAGTACAACAGTATGTACCCACTAAAATTGACTGAAATTAATTCCGGTACATCTTACTGTCCTGCAGCAAAATTCTGTAACTGTGAAGCGGTGAAGCGTTAAAAATTCCATCGTTTCTGTTCATTCAAAAACTTATCACATCACCGCTTCACAATTACAGAATTTGGTTGCTGATCAGGTTTTCACTACTATATAGTGATAAGGCTTATGTGGCAAAGCGTCCAGGTAAAAAGGAATAAACAAATCTTTCCATTTATTGGAATGCCAATACAAAAGCTTGGGTTAAAGCCATATTGTTCATTGATTTGTCTCATAGCTCTTACGTACCAGAATTAGAATAGTATTTAATAAAAATAATATTGAAGGTTCTTCTTTTACTGGACAATGATCCATGTCATCCTCAAGATTTGCAGCTTACAAATGGATAAATTGTATTTCTACCCAAAAATAAAACTTCTTTATTGCAACCATTATACCAGAAGATAATAAATAATGCAACTACTTTCAACAACATAATCCGAATATTGAACTGATTCTGATTTCTGCAAACTTTCAACGAATTTTTAAGTCAATATGAAGATGTTTGCAAGATTTAGCTGAAAATAAAGCACAATTATTAATTACAGATTTAACTTCCAAGTCGCACCAAACTGAATCAAGTTAAGTTAGGTTTGATTTAGGTCAACATGCTAGTATGTGCATGAATAATTACTTTTTATTTTTACGTGAATTTCTTATTGGTTATGTTGCATGTTTCTTTTTGAAAATCAATTTAACTGTTATGTCGATATCTTATGTGATTAAACTGGTACTTTTATGTTTTACCCAATCTGTTTGTTGCCAAATAAATGACCAAAAACCCACGTTTTAGGTAGATTTCATATAAAAATCTACCTATTGCAATGGGCTTCATCTCGGAATTTCGGAAAAATTTTGATGCCAAACGACTATATGTGATAAGCGGAGATGGAAAAACAAAAAAAAAAAAAATTATATATATATACATATATATATATATAACGATATGAGGTATAACGGAATTTAGCGGCACTCTCACGGTCGCATTTTTTGACCTACACCAAAATAATTTTCGGTGTATGTTTCCGCAAATAATGTCTTGGACAAGTTCGTGAACTGGCCATATCCGGGTACCAGTTAAGCGGCTAGAGCCTAAAAAGTCGAATAATCTAGGGCGCTATAACTTCCGTTTGAATAATAATATTTTAATAAAATTTAAAAATATTGAATATTTGAACCTTTTTTATCATTTTTATCCAGATGACTGCTTTGGCGTTTCAGGTTCCTCAAAAATCAGCTGTTTTAAAAATTTACTAAACTTTGCTGCCCTTGATCTAGCTGAAATGGCCAAGCTCATATTTGAAAACTTTTTTTCACGTACTTAAAATATAAATCTTTCCAAAATTTTCAAAAATAATAGTTTAAGTCTAACGGTTGAGACCCTACGGCTGTTGAAATAAAAACAAACGCAAAAGGCAATGCTTTCATCATGTTTCAATTTATGTTATTTAAATTCATTTTAGCTTTTAAACATACTTTTCAACTATAGCCTCAAAAAATTTCAGCTTTCTAACCCAAAAGGTTCCATTTTTATAAGCATTATAATGCAACCCTTACAAGAAAAATATCAACCCATTTAATACCATAGAAAAATTATCAAAATCTCTTTTGTTTTTATTTTTTTTACTAAGTAACCATTTGAAAAAAGATTAAATAAGAACAAAAAAACACTACAACAAAAGATGATTTTGAAATAAAATTGTTTGATAATGTTTGATTATAAATTATGTGTGATGGTATAATTGTAGTTGTGACGTAGTTCATTTGATCTTTGGTGGATTTAATATGTTATTAAAAGTAGTTTAAACCAACTTAAATAAAACTGTTCCGAAATTGTATTGATGGAGTTGGATACATTATCCGTATTTAATTTGGTTCGATAATTTTTTTGAATTATTCTGTTTCTACTTATATTTTTTATTTAAACTAATCTGACTTATCTAATTTTATTTGGACACAAAACCGTCTGACCCCGAAATCTACCTATTTCTAGCGGATATACCTGCCGCTGGGATTTTTCGTTTAACACGGTTTTCCATACAAAATTTATATTTTCGATTAACACGTTTTTATCAGGAACGTATCTACCGTGTAAAACGAGGGATAGGTGTATTGGTTTTTAAATTTTGTTAAATTGAAGGCAGATATCAAAACATGTTAACATGTAATGCCAAGTACAACGACTTTTACCGTACGTTTATCGTAGTTGTTTTAATTGATTTTAGTTGTACTATACTAAAAATGAGACACTCAGTTGAAACATTCACACTCAAAGGAAACCATTTTGTAAGAATTTTTAATGGGTGGGTTGTGACTGTTGCTAAAAGGATAAAAACGTTTCCGTTTCTATTGCAGAAACTTTACAAATTTATTCATTTTCCTTTAAAAACCGCAAAGGAATCAATGAATCAAGAAAATCAAATGACCCTATATCGTTTATTTTTTCCATGGGAGGTCGTCAAAAGAGAAACCTCACAAATTTAGAATGTAAATTTCAGAATCATACCAA
This sequence comes from Diogma glabrata, assembly GCA_963693315.1. Lineage (NCBI taxonomy): Eukaryota > Metazoa > Arthropoda > Insecta > Diptera > Cylindrotomidae > Diogma > Diogma glabrata. The sequence goes on along the minus strand of OY856188.1, from coordinate 163,305,960 downwards.
TAGTATGAAATATTGTCGCATCTCACCCTTCGAATTGGTCTAAGGGCCAGTTGTACAATAGCAGTTTAAGCTAAAGCTTAGTAGAACCCGATAGGAGGTTGAGCTTATGCTTAAATGACAATGGGTTGTACAAGTGAGATTATGGTTAAGTTCTAAATCTTAAGTTCTAAAGATTAAGTTAAGTTTTCTAAATCCATAATCTACTGAAAAAGTCGTCTATATGCAAGATGTGAGATGTGATTCTCAATATTATTTCGCAAAATACTAGTCAGAATTATTATTCTTGTTGTTTTCCAACGAGATTGATTTGATTGTTTTTTTCGAAAAGAGTTTTTTGAACCGCACTTGAACCAACAAATTTGGGCGCTCAACTTGAACCCTGGCTTAAGGTCATACTCGCGAATAAGCCGCAATTGTACAACGCGTAACTGAACAGAATCTCAGGTTTAGCATAATTTCAGCTTGAACCTCGGCTGAACTGCAATTGTACAACCGGCCCTAAGTCTCAATTCGATCAACCTTAATCACGTTAATTGTTTGATAACAGGAAGAAAAATATTTATAATACAACGATACTATAGTTCTTCACTAGAATATTCTTTAATAGCTTCAGAAACTCAAAAAATGGGTTGAATAGATTTATTATGAATTATGCGTTAAAATAATACACTGAATTTGGGCGTTTGTTGTTTTAAATTTCTTGATATGCCTATATTTGAATTCCTAGGATGAGAATAATTCTATTTGTCAGCATCCTAAGTCACGAGTGTTGAGTGATTATTGATTGTTACCTATCAATGCGAAACTAAAATATAACAAACAGTCAATTTATTGCCATATATCGTTCCATATTTAGACAACATTAGGGGAATATTAATTTGGGAATATTGTTGTGAGTGATTAAAGCTTAAGTAATTATTGGAATTCACTTGAATTTTGTGAGTGAATTTCAAAATTTTATTTTCTCTTAGAAAAACGCCTTAACTCCTATAGATTCTCTGATGAGTGTGACACGAAACACACAAAGTTTTTTCAAAGAGAAAATGAAAAATAATTTCGAATTGCAAAATTCAAGTGAATGGCAATAGTTACATAAGCTTTGATCACGCACAAAAATCTTTCCAAATACATAGAATGTTTCTATTCTCCTACAATGAAAGACAAAACTTTATGCTAATGTATGAGAAACGAAAAAACAATAATATAAAAACTAATTTTATCCACGACTACTAAAGAATATATGCTTTCCATGTGTATGCCTTCCATTGTAATTTTATACATTCTCTCACTTGATGTAGAATGTGACGCAATCGTTACATTCTACAACAGTTCTATGGTTTATTAAATCTTCCCTTAACAAAATAAAAACTTAATTTGTTGGTATAGTACTGTCAAAAGGTTAAAACGAGAACAATACATATATAAAATATAAAATAAAAAGTATAACATTTTCCGTTATGTCAATTGTTTTGTTTTTCTATGCTATCTATGATGTATTTCTATATGGTGATAAAAGTTTTAGCAGGCAAACTGGAAATTAATCGAAATATTTTGCAGTCGTGGATAAAATAGCATCTTGTATTTGCATAGGAAGATGACAATTCTAACCTCATACAAGAATCTACTATTCTCATTCCACTGAACCGGAATGCAAAAATCTCATTTAGTACGAAATCTCAATCCACGAAATAATTCCATACAACCAGAATCTAGCTACGGATTATACTTTCATTCTTCAATTTCATAAAAATTATGTTCAACAAAAAAAACTTTGATCAAAGCAAACTAACCGTATAAAACGATATTTAAATAAAACCCAAATTGAATAATTATCAACATTTAGGCAAAGTCCCTTAAGATAATTATAATTTAATAACTTTAAAAAACTGTATTATCGATCAATTTTTTAAAATTCGTAAAAAGAAATTTTTATGATTTTTATGAATTCATTCCATATAATTCACTTACTGGTTCCGTGTATATAATATTTGAGAATACAACAGTTTTTGTTAGCATAGTTTGAAAAAACAGATGGGATGAAATTAAATTTGTAACTAAATTACCTAAGGAAGTTTTTATCGATATTTCAGGTTTTTTTCTTGTATTTCTTATTATTTTCCATTCAGCAGGTTGTTGATTTTGGTCCCAGATTGCAAGAATCAGGTCGTATGTACTACTTTCCGTTCTCGCGGTGAGTAAAAGTATCATTTATATTTGTATACTCTATCGGTGCATATAGTTTTGAATCTGGTAAATAGAAAAAATGACAATATTTTTTCCTTGTTAAAATTCGCGCATATTTTTAATCCTTCTCAATCTTTTCAATTAAAAGTGTGAAAATAACCTTCTCAACTGGTTAATGTTCCTTAAATTTTTTAAATTAATATGAAAACATGTTTTACATCATTTTTTGGGTATACATACTTTTTAGAGTTTTTATATACTACAGATGATAAAAGCATAGCTTTCGAAATGCGTATATAGTAAAAAATATAAAATAATAAAACTCAGTAAACAAGAATAAGGCGCTTTTTCATTCATTTTTTAAAAAAATATTCATATACTCCTTTTTTCTAATTTTCTTTATACAGTGCCATCTGTAAACGATGTTTCTTTAAAAAATGTTACGTTATAAATGTATACATTAAATTTGTTCATGAATATTAATTTGTTCATGAATAATCTATCCGTTTCTGATCATATAGATATGGTTACGGCAAAGGCTTTAAAAATGCTCGGATTTCTCATAAGAACATGTAAAGCGTTTAATAATATACAGGCTATACTGAGTTTATATAAATCACTTGTACGACCTGTTTTGGAGTACTCATCTGTCGTGTGGTCCCCTGTGTACACTACTTTTTCTACTAGTATTGAAAGAGTTCAGAGGAAATTTATGAGGTATCTGTGTTATAGGAGACTGTTGAACTGTGAAAATAGTATATTTAATTATGAACTTTCTTGTCAGATGGTAAATCTTAATTCACTCAATCTTCGTAGGAACATAAGTGAGCTGAAGTTTGTATATAAATGCTGTAATGGTCTTATTGATTCATCATCATGTATTGAGAGTCTCAATTTTTATGTTCCTTCTTTTATGTCTAGAAGTAGTCACACCTTTAAAATATCTCGTTGTCGTACTAATGTTGGTTTACATCAGCCTTCTAACCGGATTATGGTCAGCTGGAATCAATTCATCATCAATTTTGGACAAGATTTTGATCTTAATAGCTCATCCATCAACCAATTCTATAATATTCTTGATAAATTTAAAGAACATTCCTTCTGAATATTTGTTTTTTTGAATGGGAATAAATGATATTATATAAATAATTAATACTTAATTTTTCTGATTTAAATATTAGCTTTTATTTTTCTTCTTTTAATTTTCTTTTTAAATTTTTTTGTCCTATTTGTTCATTTTTTGTATTTTAATTATTAGTAATTTTTTTTTTGTTTTGTAACTAGAGATTAAGAACGTTTTAAATCTTTTGTATTTTAACCGAGATGCATGTTTTTGAGCTTTATTGCTTGTTTTGTATCCATATGAAAATAAATAAATAAATAAATAAATAAATATTAGCAACTTTAACAAAGAAACAAAAATAATCGTTCTCCTGATTTATTTTTATCATTTTCTTGTCGGACTGGTTGAACGCGGCTAAACACTACCCCGTCAGGACTCCGACTTCCAGTCGTCGGACTGGAAAAACGCGACCGAAAATTTGTCGGACAATATGACCCTTCAATTTCACTAATTTTTATTAAACAATCCTGTGAAAATTAGTTTTGTGGTAATTGATTTTCAATACCCTGGTATTTTGTCAAGTTTGAGTTGTCGAACTCGACAAAAGCAAACAATTTTTGTCGAACAAATTTACCCTCGTTTTCTAAAACAAATTTCCACCCCCTTTGACAAATAACAAAACTATGGTAATAAATATACAAGACCCCGGGAAATCCATGTTTGTTTCGGAGTTTCCCGAGGAAAAAAGCGGCCGAATCAAGGAATACGGCAGATAAAAAAGTTGTAGGACTCTACAAGGACAAGCGCCTTACGAAGTATAAAATATGTGGTGATTATCAAATTAAATAGGAGATGGCCCAGGGACTAAATAGGAAGTTAGGTTGGATAATTCGTTTTGATTAAATGTTGTTTTTTTTTTTCTAAAAGTTGTAATTATTGAAAATAAGCATTTAGAGCATGATTTTTTAAGACGGGTTTTGGACAAATAGGAATAGTTGGTTTGGAAAATATCAGGTAATATGATATGAAATGTGGGTTTTTGCAAAAGTTGTAATTATCGAAAAGACGCATTTATGTTAAAAGTTACGGTTTTTTGGATCAATGGAGCAGTTGGTTTTGAAAAAGAACAGCTCGTCTCTCTTGTAATTATTGAAAAGAAGCATTTACCTAAACGAAAAAGTTTTCTGGGAACTTTTCTGTACTGATAGAATCTCTTATGTATTGGTAGATAATAGGTTGTATGTTTTTTTGAAAAGTTGAAATTGCTGAACGCTAAATGGAGAGGTTTTTGAGTAGTTTGCTGAGTGTATAATCTTTTTACTAAATTATGTTAATTTATGATCGGTTGTTATTTTTCGGCATCGTATTGATGTTTCGAATTAATTTTGTAATACATTTCTAAACACAGAATATTGCTTGTACTTTTACAAAAAGTTTTATGTTTAATAGGCATCGCTTCTAAAACTAAAAACAATGTCCTCATAAAAATCTTTTGCTGTAATATAAAAATATATTTTGCTATATAAAAATCCTTAGCGCAGACTGAAGTCTTGATATCTCAAAAATAAATTACAAACAATTGACCAAATCAAAAATGAACTTTTTTTACGATAGCAGATGAAAAGTATATTTTCATACAGGCTGTATTCCCTGTAAAAATGGTTTTTTCCACTGTTGTAATAGTTATTTACATATCGAGGGCTGAAAGTAGAAGATTACGCCAGCGGTTCATATTAAAGCCCGACGCGAAGCGAGGGCTTTTATTGAACCAAGGGCGCAATCTTCCTTTCAGCCTGAGTGTATGTACAACGTTTTACGCACAACTGCACAACTTTATTGCAGTATAAATCAATTTTTGAATTTTTTAAACTCCCTAGACATTTTGAAAATTATGCTAAAGTGCTAAACATGCCATGATTTTCTCTATAAACTTCATACAATAATTTATTTGTTTGTTCTAATTTTATGAATATTTTACGGGTGATTATTTTACGAGCAGTAAAGTAGAAAACTATATTAATATTTCAAATAGCAACGGGATTTTATTTTACGGATGTAAAGTTCAACTTTCAGCCACGATAACTAGGATGTGAAATGTGTTTTACGATTCGTTTGTGCGTAAACATATTTTCGCTAGATAACAAATTATAGTTGCTATGGTAGATTTATTTAATTTTACAAACTTTTTAAAACAAAGCATCTATGAAAAAATAGAATATAAATTTTGAATGTTATGTTGTCGATTCCTAATTTAACAACTTATAATAAATATCGTTTATATATTTACTATCGTAGAAAAAATTGCATTTCCTATATGTGAGATGAAAAAATTTTACTTTCGTAAAATTGTCTCACTCGACGACAACGGGTCTCGTGAACACGTTTTCACTCACGAAAAAGCAGTGTTTTCATCTCTTGTAGAAAAATGTACTATTATCAAAATCCATAAAAAGGCTAAAACAGCAACGTTCCATTCGTCTGCGTGCGGGGGTGTATATTGTATAGCTGCTTTTTCAAGCTCTTTTATCATTTTTTATATATGACCAGCTCGTACTGTACACTACCGAAGAACTACATGGTATAGATGATTATAAAATCTGCTGTTATCCTTTTTGACAAAGGATGTTTTTGTTATAATCCCCTTAACTATTGAAATATAAGCATTTTTTAAGTGAAACTTCTAATGCGACTTCCAACAATGTTGCGTTAAAAACGTTTAACGCTGTAATATTTGGGAAGGCCGGCGGCTTACAGTACCCGCGATTTCTTATAATATACAGGGTGAGTTTTTTAAAAAATGCCAGGCTTTTATCTCGAGAACCATGCTAGATGGGACAAAATAACCCAAGGTAGTATTTGTTAAAGGTCAAGGGGGACGTCTAGTGGTAATACTGAATGACCTTGAAACTCATAAGTATTGGAGATATATGCTAAAGTAGGGTTTTTTTAAAATTAGAACCCATATATTTAAGGGTCTTTTTAAATTAAGCAAATCAAACTACACACTTTTCGCTTACAAAATTTTTTTGTAAAGTGTACGATTTTGTAGATATGATGAAAATTAATTTGCACTAAAGCAAACGTGTCTTTGCTAAGTTCTTCAGTAAAAAAATAAAATTTCGATAAATTAAAAAAAATAACGAAAATCAATTTCACGCAGTAGACCACGATGCAATAATATTTAAATTAATGAATAATTTTCATTGTTTTTTTTTAATTTATCGAAATTTTGTTTTTTTTCTGAAGACTTTAGCGAAGACACGTTTGTTTTAGCGCAAATCAATGTTAATCATATCGACTAAATCGTACACTTTATAAAAAAATTTTGTAAGCAAAAATTGTGTAGTTTGATTTACTTAATTAAAAAAAAACCTTAAATGTATAGATTCTAATTTAAAAAACCTTGCTTTGGCATATAATTCCAATACTTATGAGTTTCAAGGTCATTCAATATTACCACTAGACGTCCCCCTCGACCCTTAACAAATATCACCTTGGGTTATTTTGTCCCATCTAGCATCGTTCTCGAGATAAAAGCCTGGCATTTTTTAAAAAACTCACCCTGTATAATATTTAACTTTGAACTAAAAAATGCACACCAAAATTATATTTCTTTTTTATTCCGTTTATTCTATTTATTTTATGTTACCACTCTTTTAAACAACTCTTCTCGTAATTCATCACTAACTAACCAAAAAATTTACACTTCCTCTTTATTTATCTGTATCTATCATAAATCCTTATTTTCAATCAATCTCTTTTCTACAATCATGGAATATTATTGTTCGCGATTTGTTTACATATATAAAAATTAAAGGTTGTAACCGTAATAAAACAATCCATGATTGTAGTTTTCTTATTATAAATTATGTACAAAACGTTTCATCCTTTTTTACCTTATTTTATTATCTAACGCGTATTTTGTTTCTAAATGAATTTTAATAAAATAAAAGAATAATAAATATCGGGCGACAAAGTGGCGGTGATCATAATTACATTTGTCAATCGCCAGTTTGTCGATTCTAATATAAAATAAAATGATAAAGGATGATCCATAAAAGAGATCGATTGTTATGAAGCTATCAAACAGGAGGTGAATGCGAAATGTCGCTTGCAACAGAGCTCCTCTTTTTGAGAACTTCGCATTTGGTAATCATTTTTAAAGTAAATACTTTCAAAATGGTTACCAAATCGAACCTAAATGTAATATATTGAATTTTATTAAGTATATTTAAACTACATTTAATTAAAACTAAAATATTATGGAGACTATGTTATATGTTGAATATGTTGATTGTAGAATATCGGTTGCTAATGTGATTTAGTACACGCCTTGAATTGGTCTATTGCCTTGGTTCTCAAACTTTTTGAAGTCGGGGAACACAAAACTCTGATATATTTTTAGACGGAACATCTACAAAACAGCATACACTTTAAAACAGGGGGTGCGGATTTACCTACGGATAACCTTTTTGAAACCAAAAGAGCAATAAAAAACAGAATATGATATTTGGCTTGTGTATTATATTTTTAAAAAGTTTTTTGGTTAAAGCCAATAAATAATTTATATATTATTTTTTATCCAACAATTATTTCGGTTTGTTGTTGTTTTTATTGTTGTTTAACTTGTTTTTATTTTTGTATAAGAATTGTATCCTTGAAGATGGTTTCCAAATAAACCGAAACAATTGTTGGATAAAAAATAAAAAATAATATTTTAATTATTTATTGGCTTTAACCAAAAATCTTTTTTGAAATCAAAAACAGAATAATGTTTGCCAAAACACTCCATTATTATAGAGCAAAAAGGAAACGGAATCGTGTCGCAGCGTTTGATTGTCAACCCCCTGCTTTCAAGTGCTACGTTTAGAAAACAAAATAAAATATGTACCGATATCGTTTGATGCAAATATATTTATTGAAAGCACAATTAAAATTGTAATACTTTTAAAAAAATCTCAAACTTAATGCGATCCATGAGCTTGACGATCTTTACAGATCTCAGCGATATTGTGACGAATAAATGATATTGAAAATCCTGCTTCGCAAAGTTATGCCGTGGAAAATAACAATAATATGTTCAGGGATTTTGTTGCTTATACTCGGGTATTCATCTTTAACAGAGATTCAAAAATTTTCAGGAGTGTTTTCATGGAACTGTAATTTTAATCCACGATCTGAAGAAAGGCGCCACCATTTTAACCAGGTTATCCATATAATTTTAATTTATAAATTGTGATAACTTATAAATGTGTCCTATAAATGTGTTATTGGTTCAAAAAGAATCTATTCTTCTTTTTAAAATTTTTGAGTTATTACGTGAAATAATATTTTAACAATATTAACCGAATCAACATGTTGAGCATTTAATACCATCACCACAATTACTCAATAGCTTTGAATATTCCTATAGATACCAAATTGACTTTTTTATTTAATATGCAAGAATGATTCGTTAACGAAAAGGTCTGAAAACACATATGCTGAATAATGTATAGGAAAAGTGGTGTACGTCGATAATGTGGCACCCTTTGTCGATCGGGTTACAATGTCTTTATTCCAAGATGATTTCTAAAATATTAGCTTAACTTTACTACCTAATATATGTTTTACATTTCAAACAAATTAACTCCAAACACCTAAGGAAACTAATAAACAATCAAATCACCGTGTTTGTAAATGATCTCAAAATAATTTGTTTTTCCTTTATCTTGAAACTCAAGGAATAAATTGGAATAGATCGTTTTTCAATGGACACAAAAATAATTACTGTGGAATAAAATGGCAGTTATGCAATTGCTGCAGTTTTACAAATTTTTATAGGTAGATACATACTCATACTGTTTGTTTTCAGTTTTATATATTTATATATTTAAATTAAATGAAAGTTTATTAAATTTAAAATTACATTTTGTTGGGGTTTAAATCCCTTGTAAATTACACACTCATTAAGTGATTTCTTTAGAGATCCTTGGCTACATAAATGTAAAGTCTTCAAATTTTTTTTAAAAGTGGTGTAGCTATTGTTATTAACTATGTAAATTGTTTGCAAAAATAGACTTAAAATTTTGCTTATTTTTCTTCGTAGGAAGGTATTCCTTAAATCAGTCTTTAAAACATTTTCCGGTTTTCCCGATGTAAAATTTTTCACAAAAATCACATTTAATTTTGTAAATTATTGAGCATGATTCTAATTGGATATTTAATTTTGGTTTCAATTCTTTATATAAAATATCTTTTAGGATCTTATACTTATATTTTTTTAAACAGTTCCTTATAATATTAGGTATATGATTTGTATATTCCATTTTTTCAAATATTATTTAATATAAGTTGTTACAAGGAAATTTAAATAATTTAATTTTCTTGGCGGTGTTTTTAGTCGTTAACACAGTGTACTTATTATGAACTAGACATATATGTATCCTACAAATATATTTAGAATTAATGCTTTGCTGATACCTACTATAATTAAAAATATTTTTTTACATTTCATTTAGCAAATATCCCAAAAAATAAATATGCCACGAGGAGTTCATACTTCTTAAAGAAAAAGTGGATTCCAGCAGAGAAAAACCAAACAGGTTAAAATAGATGCAGTTCAGAGCATATCTGGGTTCATCTATAAATATGTTACAAAACCAGATGACATCCAAGGTTCATCAAAAGAAACTGAGTCTCACGTTGATGCAACGAATGTTTCAAAGAACATTGGCTCATCTTCGGAAAGCAACAGCGACAATACAGAATTAATAATGATAAGCTAAGATGAAAACGAATTAGAAAGAAATACTGAAAATGACAGTGATAATGCTGCTAATGCTTCTACTATCGAAGACAGTATTTGCATGGGTGAATCACTTCAGGACTTAAGATACGTATCACATTGGAATATACTAGGTAGTCTCTGATAATGTTCGGATTGAAATCATAAAAAAAGGAAGTGAACATTTTCAAAATAGAGAAGGGTCGTTTGCTACTGTATCTAGACACGGGTTGGAAATAAAATGTGATGTTCGCCATCTTTCTAAAGAATGGTATTATAAAGTGATACCGTATGGTGAAAAAAATCTGCGGTTATGGATGGTTTATTCTCCTTTAAATAATAACCTGTACTGCTTCAGCTGTCACCAATAGTAATAATACAAAATCTACGACTAGATTTCAGAAGTGGAGGAAACTAAATCCCAAAGTAACCGACCATAAAACTTCAAATGAACATCTGGAGAATTTTTAAAAGTGGCAAACTTTGGAAATGAGGTTAAAATTTCATAAAACGATAGGATACGCAGCCTTGCAATTAATATATAATGAAAAACAGAAGTGCAAACATCTTTTATCCAGATTATTTGATATAACTTTGTTTTTATCTAAACAAAACCTAGCATTTCGTTGACATGATGAAGGACAAAGTTCTTCAAATAAAGGCAATTTTTTAGAACTAATCAATCTATTGTCAAATTATGATGTAGTGCTAAAAGTACACATTTTGAATTTGGAGCATGGTAAATCACCAAAAGTATCATATTTGTCACCAGATATACAAAATGAGTTCATAAATGTTTTAGCGAACCACGTTTAAGCTTGTCAACGAAATTAAATCGGTTAAATATTTTGGAATTATGTTTGATAGCACACCTGACAATTCACATATTGATCAAATGTCAGAAGTGATTCGTTATGTGAAAATTGATGGTAGAAAAGTGGAAATCAAGGAAGTATTGCTTGGATTTTTTCGTTTACATGGAAAAAAGCCGCTGATTTAAGCGATGAAATTCCTACACTGAAAAAAAATTTGAAGTAATGACAACCTCATCTCGAAGTTGGCAGTTTATTATTCATGCAAAGAAAAAATATTTACAAACAATTTCACCGTGATTGGGACAACTACTTAGTACTCAGTAAAATTTTCCTGACAACAGAAAGAGGTTTATTTAAAATATAAAGTGTTATATCCAATATAACAGTAGTTGAATAAAGTTAATAACTATTTCCATGAAAACATATTTCTTTGGCCTTATAGACGCGTATTCACTTGAAAATAAATTATTTTCCCCATACAAAATCTATGTAAAAACAACCACAGTAAAAGGAAACGAAAAAATTTTCGGTTTGCATTTCGTAAGTAGTATGCAGTTGAAAATAAGAAAAAGTGAAAAACGGGCCTGTCAATAGATGTCATGACTACCCGTGGAGATTTCTTATTTTCAAATTACGAAGCGAAATTTAAATGTAGTTCCATTTATTTGGTACGGAAAATAAAAATAAATTGAATGTTTGACAATTTGACAGTGTTATATTTGTTGATATCCCAGGTAGTACGTATGTGTGATGAACCAATAGGTGAATGTAAAAACATTCGTTTATTGGGTGTCACAGTTTCAAATGACCTACTCTGGAACGATCATGTAATGGCGATGGCAAAAAGCGCGTCTAAAAAACTCGGCCTCCTAAATAGATGCAAAAAATTTTTCACTCCATACCAATTGCTCCATGTTTATAAGTCCTATATTCGTCCCTGTATGGAGTACTGCTGTCAAGTTTGGGGTGCTGCCTCTGTTTCCATCTTGGCCCTCTTGGACTCTGTTCAAAAGCGAGCTATACGAATTGTAGGTGATCGAACTTTGACATCAAAACTTGATTCCCTACAACATCGTCGCACTGTTGCTGACCTCGTTGTTTTTTGCAAATATCGTCATCAGCAGTGCTCAGATGAAATCAGCGGCATCATGCCGCAAACTTATTTTTACCCCCGTTCCACTCGGCAATCGGCTGCCGCAACCAGTGAAACGGTAAAGATCCCGCGCTGTCATACTGGCAGATCGCAGAGAGACGTCTTTGTCCGAACTGCGTACAAATGGAATAGTTTGCCGGAACACTTAGTCTCAGGTGGCTTCAACCCACAGATGTTTAAAAAAAGCGTTAATCTACACCTTATAACGCCAGTTGTTGTGGGACCCAGGTCTAGACCTAGGTCTTAAAAGGTATTTATGTGTTGTTGTGACACATATTCTAAACCCTATTACACAACACATTTTATTAAAAAAAAAAAAAAAAATTGATTTGTAATCGATGCGGTATCAATTACATGCAATCATATAATCGAAGCGTATTTCGATTTAGCTTCGATACTGTATCGTTTACATTTAGAACAACGTGTTCGCCCTAGTAAGCGAATATGTGATCGATACCAAATAGAAACTATAATCGATACCTAATCGAAACATGTAATCGAAACATAATCGAAACCTGTTTCGATACAAAATCGAAACTACTAGTGACATGTAATCAAAAGTTTAGAGTATTGTATTTTTGGTTGTATTTTAATTAAAATATTTGTAATAATTTTATTAATAAATTTATTTATTATAATATAAAAAACATATTTACATATTTTTATTACAACTAAATATAAAAACTTAAAAAAAAACTATATGTGAACCTGAAACGAGAAAAAATGGCATTAAAAGAAATAATGGCTAGAATTACAGATGTAAATGTCAAATCAAAATGTGAGCCTGAAATGAAAAAAAAATACCATTAAAAGAACTAGTTAGAACTTCAAATTATAGGTTATGTTATGATGAAGATAAAATTAAAATAATTCTAGACAGAAAACATATTTTCTTATTGTATATACATAACATTAAAAATGTACTTACTGTTGAAATATATTATATTATACACAATTTTTAATTTAATATTTGTTCCGCGCAACTATATATACGTAAATGAAAAATGTGTAATTTTAAATGTCAAAACGCCATATTTTTTAATTAGAGTGAGATGATAACTATACAATAGGTATGCCTCTTTTTCTCCAATTCGAAACTATCGATTACAAAACGATGTCGATTACAGTTTCTTGCCTGGGATAGCGTTGTTTTTTTAAGTGTGTATACCAGGCGCGCACACAAGGGGGGGGGGGGTTTCGGGTCCGGACCCCCCCCTCTAACCGATAATCTTTCAGTATTGTTTTTTAAATTTAGACATTATTTAGTGCAAACCATAAGAATTTATAGATTAACATCTCTGAATATCTCTAAGCCCCTACCAATCTGCAACCTAAATAAGACTAGGATTAGATTGAAACTGTTTGGGAACTTGTAAATTTAAATGAGTGGAAATCAAATTATGGTCTGAACCACCTAAAGGTTCTGATACTTTAAATTGTTCAAACGAAAGATCATTTATCAAAAACAAATAAAGCAATTTACTAATTTGACCATGACTGTCAGGAGCTCTGATAGGTTGTTTGGCCGTTATATCCGAGTGAAAATAAATATAAAAATAAAATAATAGTATAGTAATAATATAGTATAAATTTTGTTTGACTAAAATGTTTTAGTATCAATAAATTCGTTTCCTTCTTGATAATGAAACACCAACAAAAACATTTGCTTTCCAGCCAAATTGGCCCTTAGAAACAAACAAATATTATTTAATATTTGGTTCCATAACAAAAATCCCTTAACGATTTAAGTTCTGATATCTATACAGCCCAATATTATATTAAACCACATAATCGAAAACGAAAAAAACAGAAATTGACAGAGCGAAAGCGCGAGAAAAATCACATTGCTTGCGGAACGCTTTGCTGTGATCTCGACTGTTTCAGAAACCCCTAAAGAAAAACCAAAAATGCAGTCTTCAGGCGTTAGTATGAAAGATTTTTATTTCAAACCCAAAATTGTCAAAAAAATCTTAAGGGGGTTAACTACCAGCAAAGTCTCCGGTCTGAACATCATTCTTCCTATTCTAACAACATTTTCAAAGGAACTTGCACCTTCTCTTACTAAAATTTTCTACAAATCCTATAGATCTGATATTTCTCTTTTGTGCTAGAAGTTAGCCAATTCATTCCCAAAACGAAACAAAATGTGATATTTCAAATTAAAGACCGCAATACCCTTGCTCTCAGTTCTATCTAAAATATATGAGCATTATATTAATACACACCAGTAATGCCAGACCGGGTGATTTTTTTCCGTTTATGGGATATTTCATTTAAAACAGGAAAGTGGACAAAAACTTGGCAAGTGCGGGCTTTTTTACAATTAATTGCAGAAGCTTTTTAAATTTAAGCTTATTCAAAATGATCGCAACAACTATTTTTTTACTATCCTTCCAGAAAGATGTTGATTATTCAATAATTTTGTTTAAATAAATCTGCCATTCATCGCCTTTATAGTATACAGTAAAATCGATGAAATTTCAGCCTTCTGACGTTGATGTTCTGATATTTCTTACGAAAATAGAAACAAAAGTTTCGAAAATCCCACAAGCAATAACATATTTCTGAGTTTCAGGAATATTTTCACACTACGAGACGAAAAATAAAATCACTTACAATAAGGAACTACAAGATCCTTCCCTTTAAACAAAACGTACGGAAAGCGGACCGCATTTGGATCCAAATTCGCACTGCGTACTCGGAAAAGGAACATCCAAGCACACGGAATTCCGTACGCTTTGCAGAAGAAAAGTGAGAATTTTTTTCCACCTCTGTTATGTGAATGTGTGAGTGCAGGGTATACCCTTTTTCCATACCCATTCCTTGCAAAAAAGATAATCAGTTACGCACGGAATTCCAACCAATTTTCCATACCCATTCAGTCCGAATAAGATAATTATTTTCGCACGGAATTCCAACCAATTTTCCATACCCATTCCGTCCGAATAAGAAAATCATTTTCGCACGGAATTCCAACCAATTTTCCATACCCATTCCGCCCGAATAAGATCATTAGTTTCGCACGGAATTCCAACCAATTCAAAATAATAAACAAAATTAGTTTCAAATATAAATAATAATTCATAATAATAATTCATAAAGATAATATCATAATTCATTCATAATATCACAAATTCATTTTGGTAATATTGCACCTTAATATAAGTCAAATTAAGTATAAAAAAATAGTTTTTTAAATAAAGAAACTTTAAATTAAAGAAAAAATAATTCATAAAATTCATTAATATATAAAAAAAAATAATCAAGTGTCTTAAATAATACTAATCACTAATCAGCTTTTGTTTGTTTTCTTATTCGGTCTTTAGCTCTTTGGAACCATTTCTTAATATATCTACAAATTTCTTCTGATGAAGCTTTCGGAAATTTGCATGCTGCAGATTCTAGAAAAGAAATAAGTACAAATTTATGAAAAAGTATAAAATATGAATTGCAACATTAATTTAAATAGGAATTGTAACATATATTAAAATATTTAATGAAGAATTGCAAACAAATTAAAGTTTATTTCACTGTGTGATGCCCTTTTAAAAAAATTGAAAGAAATCGATAGAAAACTATTGAAAACGATACGTTTTCTATGGGTTGCTATCCGTTTATATCACATTTAATCATTTTTTTAAACGCAAAGTCTTTATCTGCCAGATAGAAAACGCACCGTAATCTATCGTAACCTATAGGATATTTCAGTTTTCGGTACTAATTCATATCTAATTCATAACTAATTCATTCAATTCGGTACTAAATCATATCTCGGTACTAATTCAGTTTGAAATGAATTAGTGCAGAGTTGAAATCTCGTCGCTATTACACAAATTATTTAAATTGAGTTTTCGGCGCTATTTCTAATGAAACTGAATTGGTACCGTTATTTTTAGCTGCGTATTGATATTTAGTGTATATGTCCGTAATTTCCCCAGAAATTAGTCTTTTACTTTAATTAGTCAACGGCAACACTCCCCAGTCTTTGCTAGGCGTTACGTAGTAGTACCGCTACTTTGGGCTTTGTGCCTCGGAGAGCTGGATTATTGGAAATTAGTTTTGTTTTGTTTTCTGCAAATTTCTCACAATTTGTCCTTCACTTATTATTTTGTTATTATTTCTTCATCTTATCATGAAATATTGGCAAATATTGGCCTCCAAATCTGATATATTTCCCTCGTGCTGGAAGTTGGCAAATATCCAGGGCGTCCTCAAAAAGAGACCAAAATCCGATATCTCAAATTATAGGCCAATAGCTTTGCTATCGGTCCTATCCAAAGTCTATGAGCATTATATTAATACACACACATTTCAAAATTTCTAGAAGTAAATCATTTAATATCCGACAGCCAATACCGTTTTCGAAACAAAAGATCAACTACCGACCTATTAAGCTATGTAGTGCATTAATGGAACAGCATACTTGATACAGGTGATGAAACATACGTTATCGGTTTAGACATCTCCAAGGCATTGGATCCAGTCTGGAATGCCAACTTGATCAACAAACTCGTTGCGTATGGTTTTCATTCCAATGTTGTGAAGCTGATTCAAAATTTTCTATCCAACCGATACATTTCAGTCTCCTTATAGACGGATTTATGTCTGAGTCTAAACTATTTATCGCTGGTGTACCCTAAGGCACAGTATTGTCTCCAACCCTATTTTTGATTTATATCAACGAATTGTTGAAAATCACCAGCAACCCAATAAAGTTTTGGAGATGATAGTACTCTGCACAAGTCGTTTGAGCCCCTTCCTTCATAAGGTAAAATGCACGAACGAATCAATCCTGCCCGGAGAGACCTAAAAATTGTCGATTGAGGTAACCAAAACCTGGTCAATTTCATCTCTACCAAAACACAACTGTTGATTGTTTTCTGATCAAAGACCGAGTTCCCCAAACATATTTTATTCAGTATGTGTGATGAACCTATAGATGAATGTAGAAACATTCTTGTATTCTGTATCACAGTTTCAAATGACCTACTCTGGAACGATCATGTAATGGCGATTGCAAGAGGCGCGTCTAGAAAACTCGGCCTCCTAAATAGATGCCAACAATTTTTCCCTCTATACAATTGCTCTATGTTTAGAAGACTATGTTTAGATATTCGTTCCTGTATGGAGCACGGTTGTCAAGTTTTGGGTGCTGCCTCTGTTTCCATCTTGGCCCTCTTGGACTCTTCATAAAAATTTTGGGTGATCGAGATTTGACATCAAAACTTGATTCCCAACAACATCGTCGCACTGCTGCTCAGTGGATTACTGATGGAAGACCTGGAAAAAGTCAAGAGCATCAAAATTGCAAAGCTGAATCGCAGTTAGGCCTGCCGTCAATTACCTGTGAATGGAATCATCATCTTTTAATTGGTGGATTGACAACGGAGCGACTCGTCATATCACGAATTCGAGTTCAACAGTCAACAGTCCCAAGAGTATCAGGACGGCTTGAAATAATTCCATAATAGCACTTGGAGAAGGTGACATCAAGGTATCATCATCTGTCAATAATTTTTCCAAGTTCTTTGATTTGCAAGGAGTATGGTATGCACCAGAAATTTATTATCTGTGCTAGCAGCTTAAGACAGAAAACCGAATAGTAACTTTGAGTCATCTGCTACGAAGTGTCATCTAAGTGTCAACGGAGAACTTGTTCTATGTGGTATTAAAATTAGGTTTCAAAGCTAGTGGAGCCAATTCTTGTATGTACATCAGAAAACAAAACAATAAGAAAGTAATTATTGTACTCTATGTTGATGATGGACTCAAGACAGAAACCCGAATAGTAAGTTTGAGTCATCTGCTACGAAGTGTCATCTAAGGGTCAACGGAGAACGTGTTCTATGTGGTATTCATCAAGATGACGGGTCATTGTTCAAGGCTTTGCTAGAAATGATCACACCAGTTGAACATGCACATTTGGCTGTTGCAGATGGTTCCACACTACAGCTTTATCATGAAAGGTGGGGACATCAGGATAAAAGGCATGTTGTGGAAATGTTGCAGAAAGAGTTGGGCATTAGTGTGAAGCTAGAAAAAGACATTTGTGATCCTTGTATTTATGGAAAGGCACATCGCTTACCATTTGGAACTCGTAAGAAAGCATCGTATCTGGGTGAGTTCATATCGGCAGATGTTTGTGGACCTTTTGCTTCATCATTCCAGAAGAAACGCTATCTTGTTGTCTTTAAGGACAGTTTTACGGTTACGCTTTGGTCAACAAATCTGATTTCAAGAATGTCATACTCAAGATGCTAGCTCATGCTGAAACATTGGGACATACTGTAAAGGAAATGTTCAGTGATAACGGTAGAGAGTTTCACAATTCTGCTATTGAGGAAGTTCTTCAGAGTAAAGAATAGTACAAAGACTAACTGCACCATATTGTCCAGAGCAGAATGGTCGTAGTAAAAGAGAAAATCGCACTGTCATTGAAATGGCAAGAACATTTAAGCACTCGAATGCAGATGCTAAGTTTCCAGACAAGATTTGGGCCGAACTGGTGAGTAGTGCTATTTATATTTTGAATAAAACCGGGAAATCTTCTTTAAAGGGAGTTAGTCTTTATGAGCTTTGGATGGGTAAGAAACCAAGAATTAAGCATCTTCGTATCATAGGCTCAATTTGCTACGCCAATATACCAATTCAGAACGAAAGAAGATGGATGCAAAAGCTACTAAAGGGTATTTGGTTGGATATGATGGAGAAGAACGCTATAGAATTTGTGTCCCAGCAACGAACTCAATTGTTTTATCTAGAGATATTTGCTTTCACGAGAAGCCTATTCAATGTGAAGAAATAGTGAAGCTACTGTTTAAAGATGTAGTTAAGAAGGTTGATCAGGAAGGTCAAGTAGAAGACGAGAGATTTGAAGTAGTTGAAGATAGTGAAGAAGACTACAAAACTGGCAGAAAATCTGAGTTTGACGAAAGTAACTTGCAACCAGAAGAGGTTTCGGAACAAGAAGTCAACAGGAGTGACTATCGTTAATAAGATAAACCTCAGAGACCGAACCAAGCTCAAGAAACCTGATCATTTTAACAACTACTTGACGAAAGCTGAAATATACTTGAGTTATATAGATGAACCAGATACATTTGAAGAAGCGATGCGAAGTATCAATAGTACTGAGTGGAGAGAAGCTATGAGTGAGGAAATATCATCGTTAGAAGAAAATCATACTTGGGAGCTGAATGAGTTCAAAAGGGTTCAAAGCTATTCCATGCAAGTGGGTAGTTTAGAGCTCGTCTGGTCATAAAGAGATTCAGTCAACGATATGGAATAGACTACAATCAAACATTCAGTCCAGTGATTTAAGATGACAACTATTCGCTCAATTCTAAGTATTGCTGCTTGTGAAGGGATATTTCTAGCTCAATTTGATGTAAGCACAGTTTTCTTATATGGAGAATTAGAGGAAGAAATATATATCCAACAGCCTGAAGGGTTCAAAGATGGTACCAACAAAGTGTGTAAGATAAGAAAAGTCTCTATGGATTAAAACAGGCTCCACGTTGTTGTAATACACTCATAGGTAATTTCTTCTTCAAATTAGGTTTCAAAGCTAGTGGAGCCGATCCTTGTATGTACATCAGAGAACAAAATAATAAGAAGGTAATTATTGTACTCTATGTTGATGATGGACTTTTAGCTGCAAATGATAGACAAGACTTAGATGTTTTCATCAAAAAGCTGAAGAAAGAGTTTAAGATTGTTTCTAAAAGTGCTGAATATTTTTTGGTGTTGGAGATTTACCAAAAAAGGGTTCCATCAAAATTAATCAAAAATCTTATGCAAACAAGATTCTTGAGCTCTTCAATTTTTCGCAGTGTAAAGGCATTTTCACACCAATTTTAAAGGGAGTAGATGAAAGTAGTTCTGCTGAGGATAATACAAGTTTCCCGTACAGACAAGCTGTAGGAGCATTGATGTATCTTATGCTCGGAACTAGATCGGACTTAGCCTTCACCGTATGATTTTTATCAAGATCTTTACTGCCGTGCTAAGCACAAAAGCCGTATCTTGAATTTTTGACATTTC
Source organism: Diogma glabrata (assembly GCA_963693315.1). Lineage (NCBI taxonomy): Eukaryota > Metazoa > Arthropoda > Insecta > Diptera > Cylindrotomidae > Diogma > Diogma glabrata. The sequence continues at coordinate 163,285,936 of OY856188.1, read as the reverse complement.
GAGATATTAACACTTTTTAATTTTCAAGTCTCACAGTTAAACTAATCAAAATTGTATTTTTAGTCAAAAAATTTCAAATTTTGGTTTAAATCAGAGAGATAGAAGGTTATATTAATTGTTAATGTTGTAAAATATTAATTATTGGATAATTAAATAGTAAATTTGATACGTATCTTCCATACGGTATTTTTAAAAGAGTAATTTTTGAATGAAAAAATTGATTAAATGGTTTATTTATATGATAAAAATGTCCATCGACTGTTATTATATCATCTTAGATGTATAACTCATTTTTGACAAAAAAGCATGATACGGCCTGTGTGCTTAGCACGGCAGTTTAGAAAATCCAACAGGTGAAGATGTTACTTGAGTCAAGAGAGTTTTTCGTTACATATCTGCAACTAAAGAGTTAGGAATCACTTATGAGTGCAGTTCTAACAAATTTAAACTAGAGTGTCTTAGTGATGCAGATTTCGGAGGTTGTGTAAAAACAGGGAGATCAACATCTGGAGGTGCTATTTCATGGTTGAGTCAACGTCGACCAATGGTTTCTACTTCAACAACGGAAGCGGAGATTGTGGCTGCAAATGAAGCAACAAAAGAACTTATTTGGTTAAATAGATTCTTTTCTGAAATAACTCACTTAAAGAAAAGTCCAATGTTATTCCTCGATAACACTGCTGTTTTAAGACTCGTGCAAAATCCAGAATTTCACCGTAAAACAAAACATATTCAAATCAAACATTTCTTCATTAAAGAAAAAGTAATGGACGGTTCAGTTGACATCGAATATGTTTCAACAGAAAAACAATTAGATTATCTGATGACGAAGTCTCTAACATGTTCCAGATAAACTATGTTGTGCAAGGAAATCGGAGTAAACTGATTTATAAAACCAGGAAGAAGTATTGAAGATGTTGTTCTTATAAGTCCATGTTTTTGTTCTGTCTAATAATATTTAATTAAAAAACATTCTTTGTTTCGAATAGACTTTTGTTTTCTTTAAATTACTATAATAGTAACAACACAACAAAAGTGACAGTAAGCTGCCACTCATCTCTAAACGAGATAGTCAAGGAGTTTGATATTCAAATTACATGGGTGTCGTTTTAAAGCAGTAAAAACAACTGTATAATGATTGCAATGATGGCTAGGCAATGGTCTGAATTGGATATGTTACCATAAAAATAAGCTCTAGGCAGGTGGTCGCATGTCTCTATCTAACAACTATCTAATGACAGACCTACCTGCATAACCAAAAACCGGTGGTAAAACATCAGCACATATTAGATAAGTAGGCAAATATCTACCTATATTTTAAGTTTTATTTTTATTGCGTCACAACAAAAACCATACCTTAAATAAAATTTTTGTTTTACAAAGGTAGTCTTTACGATTGCATATTGTGTTATAGTCTAAGTTAAGAGTAGACAACAAAAACTAAGCGTCGTTATCGAGTGAAAATTTGTTTTGATCAAATTGAAATTAAATATAAGTTAAATAGTAATATTTGAGAGTATAATACATACGTTGTAATATGTTGATGCTGACGTATTTTTTTATCGCAATATTTTCTTGAAGTCCATACCATGAAAATTTAGCTGCAGACTTATCATTTATTATTTTTGATAAAGACCAACTTATGTATTTCGATAAATCGTTCGTTGATACTTGATCAAAAATGTTTCCCTTGAAAGATTAAAACATACCAAACATTAAGTATTAAACATTAAGTTAAGAGGGGAAAAATACCAAATACTGTTCAGCTTTGTCGTCCGATTTGCATTTATTTTCCATTTCTATAAAATCTTCAGCAGAAGTACAAGGCAGTTTTAACGGATGAACATCTACACATGCTGATGCAGCTGTTGCATTTTTTGGCAAAGACCGTAGAACTACTAATTGTCTTAAAATAGTTCTATGACCTTTAAGAAGCTCTTCATTTTGTTTTTCTATTCTCGTTATCCGGTCATTCATCGATTTTAATATATCAGCAATGGCTTAATAAAAAATATTCAGTATACAAATTAAAATACTTTAAAAAATATAAACAATTTACTTTAAAAAATACTAACAATTTTCTTTGTTGGATTTTGATTGTTCGCTGCAATCACTGTGTACTTCATGCACCTTTTCCGTGGAAGTTGTTGGATACGTATTATTTATTTTTAAAAAATTTTGATATCCAACCTCGGAATTAGACAAAGTTATTTGATTTTCCAGCTCTTGACTTTTTTTATTTTGGTTTTGGACTTTTAAAATTATTGGGGTTTTGTGTTGTTGTGGTACTGTAAATAAAAATATTTAATATGTCAATAAAATGTTTATATGTATATGTATTTGCAATAAAAGTATAAATTGTATATACTGTGTTACTCACCTTTACTTTTAAAATAGAAAACACTCTGGCTTTCACTTTCCATTTTTTTTTGGATCTATAACAAAGGTATATAAACGGTTAGTGAATTTGTTTTTAATGCAACTACTTTAAATTTAATTAATTCTATTTTAAATATGTTTGCGTCGTCATTGAACAATTCGGAATATGAACAAAATATATTTAAATTAGTGGATGAGAAAGGTGTATTGAAAAATTCTTGTGTGTTTAGTACAAAATTTCCTTTGATATTGATTTCTAAATTGTTTTTGATGATTTCCACAATTTTAAAAATTTTACTTTCAATAAAGCAATAATTATTTGGCGGATTAACTGAGTATTTGCATTCCATGTAAAATAAATCGCGGTACAAAGATCCTCCAAAGTTGTAATCAACTATTGCATGTGGTATTATATTTATTTCATTGCTTTTCACTGATGTATGCAAATTTATTTTAATTAATCTATTTTTTAATTGCTGAAGCGGTTGATTTTGTTTTTTAATCATTTTTTTCAACTGTTGCATGTAGTTTTCAAATTTGAAGGCACTATATTTATCAAGATTTCCAAATTGAGAAACATCTGCGGCTAGATGAAGTAAATTGTGCACGTTGTATCCAACCGAACTTCGATCATATAATTTTGGAAAATCTTTAACATATTGAATTAACATTTGAGAAGCACACGAATTGTTATTCACACATTCTTCAGAATCACATAAGATTCTTATGGCACAAACCAACAACATAAAATGACTATAATATTCTGTTGGCAATACATCTTTCATTAAAATTGACCCAGTGTACAACAGGAACATTCGCAACTCAGTTGCCTTCCATCTATCTATATCTATTAGACTTCTCGGTTTCCTTGAAAATTCTTTAATTATTCCACATTTAATCATATTGATTCTACTCTCAATCACTTGTATATGATTATTAGTTAAGGAATATTTAAACTTCTTGAGTTTAACCCAAGCTTTAATAGTTTGCCGCATAACTCCTAACAAAACACAATGCATATAGTCTACTGGAACTTGAGAAACACATCCGATACTAATTTTTTCCAGAGCTATTGTTTCTAGCTTTTTGTGATATTCTGGATGCTTTCTATCACAAAATTCTTCATCAGTTCTAAGCGGCGCATTTACTTCTCGAAAACACACTTTTTTATTTAAATATTCGCCTTTTATGTGGCATTTTGTGCACCCATAATATCCAGTATGCCCCTTAACACCAAGTACCATTGATTTCGCTGGTGCGTCACAAATAATTGCACGTATTCTTACAGTAATTCTTTTATTTTTTACACGCAAACAGTTTGATTTTAATTGTTTAACTTCAGCAACGAATTGTTCAAGAAATACATCGGAGCAAAAGGGTTTTCTGTAACCATGGTAAGCCCCAATTACGAAAACTTCTTTACAGCCAACTATGTTTCCTAATATCGGCCATAATTGACTAGATGAACTTTTTGATAATGGCAGTCCATCTATTCCAATATCTATATCAACTGCATCTAACCCTTGATTTTCTTTTGTATTTAATATTTTTTTTAAATAATCCGTAAGGCCTATATGTATATAAGATCCACATCCCATAACTTCTACTATATGTTTTTGAGGAGTTTGTTTTAATGTACGCACATCCTTTGGTAAATTTGGATGAAATTTTCTTAGAACTTTCAACAAAGCATTTGCAGATTCATTTGTTGCTTTATATTGTATTATCCATTGGGCTAAATCATTTTCCAAAGTAGATGCTGTTTCATCGGTAGCATTATAGCTATCGCTACTTAATTCTGAGTCTGATGTGGACAAATCACCAATGTTTTCATCACTAATATTTTCATCACAATTAATTTTTTCACAAAAACTATCAAGGGTTTCATTGCAGTTTTGCATATATTCACAATCAATGACGATAGTTTCATTTGTTGAACAAGAAGCTATGGCAAATGTATCTTTTGTTTTTGCACGTTCACGATTTGAATATGAAATTAATGTATCCACTTCATTCTTTATTTTTTTATATTTATTTGCTTGAGAAGACATAATTATTAACAAATCACACTTTACAATTACAATCACGTTAACAATCACAATTTTTTCCAGTGTTTGCTTTCCAAATTTAGTTTTAATAATGATGGGAAATATATTAAACCTGTTTATCTCTATGAAATTATACTTTACCTGCAACTAAATAGTAGATTAATCAAATCACTACACCTCACACTACACAGTAAAAATAATAACTAAATTTTGTAATGCGTATTTTACAACCACACAGGCGATCACAATGTTTTTTATATTTTACTGTACAATATGTACGTGTTATTCGTACAACAAATTTGTATTAGTTCGTTTATACTTTTCTGTCATTTAAAATTTTTATGACAGCAAATGGGTACGGAATTCAGTGCGAAAATAGCACTCATTTGGGTACGTACCCAAAATTGCATGAAGGGTTTCTATGCATCGATGCATTTTGAACATATTAAAAAATATTGTTATAGTGGTGGATTTTGAAGTTGTTTCCATATAAACAATTGGATTTATATATATATATATATATTTTTTTAAATTGTAAGCTTGATGGGAAGTTTTTCCTTAAAGAAAAGGTAAAATCGGTAAGTTTTGATACGGCAACGGGAAATCTATTTTTTAAAGTCTAGCATCACTGATGCACATATATAAACATTTTTGGAAGACAAATCTGACAGCCAACACGTTTTTTGAAACAAAAGATCAACAACCGATCGAAACACACCGATTTACATCGTGCAAATGAAATGCTTAGTCCAAATCAACAGTTCCGGGGGTGTACAATCCACAAAGGTTTAAAAATCGTTCATCAACACCTCAACAGGCATCTTGTTGTTGGACCTACGTCCTAAAAGGTATCTATGTGTGTTGTTATAATTCCTACACAGCGCTTTTTATTTAAAAAAAATTTGTTGGACCCCCCCCTAAAACTTTTTCTGTGTGCGCCCCTGGTGTATACAAATATTCTCCATTTACGTAGATTTTGTTTAAATTTATGTAGATTTTTTTCCATTTTGTAGATTTTAAATTTCGTTCCGAAATAAATACACCTTTTCGAAAATAAAATTTATTTTCAAGTGCATACGGGTCTTAAATCATGAATTTTTCATTTTAAAATTTAAGTATTTGAGATTAATTGAACTATATTTTATTTTCACATAAATATTTCATGTGATTGTCGGTTTATAATTGTACAGTTGTTGAATCAATCTCGTAGTTCGATTCGCCATATCTGCCCGCACGGTGAGGTTGAGACAACTGCATTTCGATTGGAAATAGGACATGTTTTTTTTAGAGTAAAAATCTTGAAAATGACGGTAATAGATGTTATGAATTGTCGTTCCAAAGGTTATGATAATGCAGCTGTTATGTGTAGTATATATGGAGGAGTGCAATCTATTATTAAAGCAAAAACTAACAAAGCAATTTTTGTCGGCTGAATAGATCATTCAATAAATTTATGTGGCCAACACTCAGTTGCACAAAATATAGCTTGTGTAACGTTTTTTGGAACAGTGGAAGCCATTTTTACATGTTTTTCTGCTTCGACTAGCCGCTGGGAAGTACTTGTTAAACACAACAAAGCAACTGTTAAAAGACTCTTAACAACGCATTGGAGTGCTCATTATGCTGCAGTAAAAGTATTGGCCGAAAATTTTGATGGGATTGTGGCTGCAATTGAGAAGTTAAGTGATCAACAAGAAAATAAATGTGGACACTAGAGGCGCTGCGCAGAACCTTATCCATGCAGCATGTGATTTTACGTTTCTTTGCTATCTTTTGTTTTGGAATGATATTCTAAGGGAATTAATATCTGTGCTCAGATTGGATTGCAAAGCAAGGGCTTGAATATTGATGAATTAGTTACAAAAATAGAGTCAATTCGTAACGAAGTCACATTGTAGAAGAGGCAATAATTCTTGCTGCGAAAAAATCGGAGGACTATGACATTCCAATGGAAAGCCGAATTCGTCGTAAAAACGCAAAAAACCAATGGCTGGTGAGTTTGCCCCTGATGTAGGATTGACACTGAGAGCTCAACTTAAAAAGGACATGTTGGAATGTCTTGACCGATTCAGTGTTGAACTCCGACCTAGACCTAAGTCAGTTCAAGATTTAGCTTCATTTTTCGAGGTTGTGCAGACAAACCCTTAACTTTTGGCGAACAATAAAGAGTTGAAATTATCTGTATCAAAATTTACCAGTTTTTATGATGAGGTATCGGCAACAGAACTCCTCATAGAGATACCATGGTTGAGGAGGCATTTAAAAGCGGCCAATGTTACAGTTTCTAACTGGGTGTACTAAGTACTTAGACTTTTTGAAATTCATCGTATGAATGGGATTTTTCAGAATTTCTTCCGAATCTTATGGTCGCACTAAAGTTATTTATGACTATTTGCGTATTAGTGGCTTCGAGTGAGAGGAGTTTCAGCAAATTAAAATTAATTAAAAATTACTTGCGGGCAATAATGACCCAAAGTAGCTTATTAATAGGGCTATTATTTTGAAAACGTGCATCGAAAAAAAACAACAATTTTATAAAAATCTGAAATTTTGATATTTTGTTGGTATTGACGAAAGGAAAAAAGTAATTTCTGCTTTTATTTTTTGTGTACTCTGAATCGGAGTTATGCGTGGTTGAATTTTTGAGGCTTTTTCACGTAGTTTTGGTAATGGTGTCAATGTTTTGTGAATAGGTGCCACAAATTTCATCCGACTTAAGTATATTTTTGCAAGTAAAAAGAAAAATAATTGAATAATTGAAATAAGTAAGTTTAAAATTAATAACTTTTCTCTTTTCCGTTAGGCGGCGCGTAAAACCTTGGTTTACTTCAAAGCTCATATCTCAAAAAACCACCTTTTTTTTGTTTTTCACAAATTTTAAAGTAAACATATGCATAAGAACTGAATCTAAAAAATTATGGTGCAAATTATGAAACTTTTTGCAATCCATACAATTTTAGAGCGATCTAGTTTCGAACCAATGAGAAAATTTTTAAACTTTAAAAAAGTTTATCATTCTCATCAGGGCTAGCCGACTAGATAAACTCTACCAAAAAATGTTAACGCTAAGGATTATAAACCAAAAATTAGGTTACAACTCTAGCGAAGTGTAAAAACAAAAAATTTACATAAACATACATTTAATAAATTCAGGTTTAGTCAATTAATTTCTCTGGTGATCACTGTTTTGTTATACTCTAGATTTTCTAGTATTGAATAACAAAATTGTATCTGTGAGAAGAAGATGACTAGTCTTCACTTGTGTCTATTGACACATGATCAACAATTAATTCAGTAAATTATTTGTGATGTAACATCACCCCGATGGAAAATCTCCCATCAAGAATAATATAAGAACTGAATCTAAAAAATTATGGTGCAAATTATGAAACTTTTTGCAATCCATACAATTTTAGAGCGATCTAGTTTCGAACCAATGAGAAAATTTTTAAACTTTAAAAAAGTTTATCATTCTCATCAGGGCTAGCCGACTAGATAAACTCTACCAAAAAATGTTAACGCTAATGATTATAAACCAAAAATTAGGTTACAACTCTAGCGAAGTGTAAAAACAAAAAATTTACATAAACATACATTTAATAAATTCAGGTTTAGTCAATTAATTTCTCTGGTGATCACTGTTTTGTTATACTCTAGATTTTCTAGTATTGAATAACAAAATTGTATCTGTGAGAAGAAGATGACTAGTCTTCACTTGTGTCTATTGACACATGATCAACAATTAATTCAGTAAATTATTTGTGATGTAACATCACCCCGATGGAAAATCTCCCATCAAGAATAATATAAGAACTGAATCTAAAAAATTATGGTGCAAATTATGAAACTTTTTGCAATCCATACAATTTTAGAGCGATCTAGTTTCGAACCAATGAGAAAATTTTTAAACTTTAAAAAAGTTCATCATGATGTTACATCACAAATAATTTACTGAATTAATTGTTGATCATGTGTCAATAGACACAAGTGAAGACTAGTCATCTTCTTCTCACAGATACAATTTTGTTATTCAATACTAGAAAATCTAGAGTATAACAAAACAGTGATCACCAGAGAAATTAATTGACTAAACCTGAATTTATTAAATGTATGTTTATGTAAATTTTTTGTTTTTACACTTCGCTAGAGTTGTAACCTAATTTTTGGTTTATAATCATTAGCGTTAACATTTTTTGGTAGAGTTTATCTAGTCGGCTAGCCCTGATGAGAATGATAAACTTTTTTAAAGTTTAAAAATTTTCTCATTGGTTCGAAACTAGATCGCTCTAAAATTGTATGAATTGCAAAAAGTTTCATAATTTGCACCATAATTTTTTAGATTCAGTTCTTATATTATTCTTGATGGGAGATTTTCCATCGGGGTGATGTTACATCACAAATAATTTACTGAATTAATTGTTGATCATGTGTCAATAGACACAAGTGAAGACTAGTCATCTTCTTCTCACAGATACAATTTTGTTATTCAATACTAGAAAATCTAGAGTATAACAAAACAGTGATCACCAGAGAAATTAATTGACTAAACCTGAATTTATTAAATGTATGTTTATGTAAATTTTTTGTTTTTACACTTCGCTAGAGTTGTAACCTAATTTTTGGTTTATAATCATTAGCGTTAACATTTTTTGGTAGAGTTTATCTAGTCGGCTAGCCCTGATGAGAATGATAAACTTTTTTAAAGTTTAAAAATTTTCTCATTGGTTCGAAACTAGATCGCTCTAAAATTGTATGGATTGCAAAAAGTTTCATAATTTGCACCATAATTTTTTAGATTCAGTTCTTATATTATTCTTGATGGGAGATTTTCCATCGGGGTGATGTTACATCACAAATAATTTACTGAATTAATTGTTGATCATGTGTCAATAGACACAAGTGAAGACTAGTCATCTTCTTCTCACAGATACAATTTTGTTATTCAATACTAGAAAATCTAGAGTATAACAAAACAGTGATCACCAGAGAAATTAATTGACTAAACCTGAATTTATTAAATGTATGTTTATGTAAATTTTTTGTTTTTACACTTCGCTAGAGTTGTAACCTAATTTTTGGTTTATAATCATTAGCGTTAACATTTGTTGGTAGAGTTTATCTAGTCGGCTAGCCCTGATGAGAATGATAAACTTTTTTAAAGTTTAAAAATTTTCTCATTGGTTCGAAACTAGATCGCTCTAAAATTGTATGGATTGCAAAAAGTTTCATAATTTGCACCATAATTTTTTAGATTCAGTTCTTATATTATTCTTGATGGGAGATTTTCCATCGGGGTGATGTTACATCACAAATAATTTACTGAATTAATTGTTGATCATGTGTCAATAGACACAAGTGAAGACTAGTCATCTTCTTCTCACAGATACAATTTTGTTATTCAATACTAGAAAATCTAGAGTATAACAAAACAGTGATCACCAGAGAAATTAATTGACTAAACCTGAATTTATTAAATGTATGTTTATGTAAATTTTTTGTTTTTACACTTCGCTAGAGTTGTAACCTAATTTTTGGTTTATAATCATTAGCGTTAACATTTTTTGGTAGAGTTTATCTAGTCGGCTAGCCCTGATGAGAATGATAAACTTTTTTAAAGTTTAAAAATTTTCTCATTGGTTCGAAACTAGATCGCTCTAAAATTGTATGGATTGCAAAAAGTTTCATAATTTGCACCATAATTTTTTAGATTCAGTTCTTATATTATTCTTGATGGGAGATTTTCCATCGGGGTGATGTTACCTCACAAATAATTTACTGAATTAAACATATGCAGCTATGAAATTAAGAAATAAAAAGTGAGCCATTCAATATGGATTTTTTCTTACGATTTTTTAAAGTTTGGTATATGAAAAATTCACATGTGTTTTTTATTAAGTTAATAATCCTGTACTAAATGTGGATCTAATAAATTAAACATTTCATATTTTAACACCTGCAATAAATTTGAACCATTTTCTGTGTATTTCTGATTGAGAAACAGGTTTTTATTCAGAATAAGAATTGGAGATCCCAATGATCGAAGATTTTGTTATAATCTCAACATCACCAACACTAACATTAGAAAAAAACATTAAAAAAATATTTCTCTATAAACATTATAATTTAATCAATATTATAAATAAATACATTAAAAAATTAATTTATATATTTTTTTTTTGCCTTAAATTGAAATATTTATGATCATCAGAAAAAGAAAACATTTTGGCAATTATTTTATCGGGTGTAGTGTTATGCGGTAAAAAACAGTGGAATCCTTGAGTTCCACTTATGGTTTTAATGTCCGAAAACCGCATCGAAAGAAATTGTTCCTGTAGTTCGATATCTTCTGAAGACACATATGAAAACTTCATAACGTGGTTGGTTTTTTTCGACCAAATTTCCGCCCATTCAAACAATTCCCTTGCTGTTGATATTTTTTCTCCTCTAAGCCAAGCTCTCCGGGCTTCTCTTTTAAGTGTTCCTCCAATCCCATTGGATGGACTCTTTCCGTGGGCAGTTGCAAAGAAATGCCATTCTTAAAATCATCAATATGTTTGCAGATATTTATGAAATTCTTCTTATTTTTATATTGAGCTGCTGAACCATCAATAAAATATAACAATTATTTGATACTTGGATATATTTCTTGCTGTTTTTCAATGAATTCAATACACCTTTCCTGGTATTTATGAACTGCAACTGTGTTATGCATTAAATGATCAGATATAATGACAAAAGATAAGACCTCTAGTTTATCATTACATGATTTGTAGTAAACTACGATTGGGTGGATTGTGGCTTGAGCTTTATTGAAATGTGCAGCTTGTATCTCATTCTGCGTTATCATTGAGTTGTTTTCTGAAAAATCCATTAAAAATACGTATTCGCCGTGAAGCAAGTTTTGTTTCGCATCCTTAAGAATCTTTGATTGCTGCCTTGCGATGAAATCATGAATTTTTAATTTGTTTACCGATGTATGTACTAAATCTTCTACAAATTCTTCCTTATTTTTTTCCATGCGTTCTAACGAATATCTATCTTGCATTAGCCATTTCTCATAATGTATTTCTTCGTAAAATTCAAGAGATTCCAAAATTGTTTCTGTGTAAGCTTCCACGATATTTTTACAATCATTGCATATATTTGTTGCACAATCCACTGTATCATTAGAACAACTCAGTTTCTTAAGCAGATCTTTTTCATTTTTTACTAAATTTAAGAGCAGCTTACACATTAAACGTACATTTTCATGTATCATGCATATACAGACATTGTGTGTTCCGGTAGGTCCGGCTAAAATACATTCCTTCGGTCGCAACGTAGTGAACTTTGAGAAGCTGATTTTGACATCTGGGTTTTCTTCCAAGAACATTTCGTAGATCTCGGTGAGAGTCCATAACACCAACCGCTTTGATTTCCTAATTTTTGTTGATCCTTCTGTAATAGTAACAACATCCTCTGATAAGAAGTATGTTTGAATTTGTTTTACTTTATTTTGTGACAAACTGTGCACTTGTTTGCTTTGAGGCCAACTGTAAGGACCTACTGTTTCCAACAGATCCATGGCGAATTCTACCAGTCGTCTTGATGCATTCAATTCATCCTGGATACGTTGATTTGACCAAAATTTACGTGGTCGAGTTGTCAACAAAAACACTTGTTTTGATTTACAGCTGGCATCTTTAAATTCTTTTTTAAGGTTCATAAGCCATGATGTATATTCACATTCCTCGTTTGGTGATAACACTTTAACTGAATCTACTTGAAATATTCTTTGACTTATTGCCGATGTGACACTTGCAATTTTTTTATAACTGCCTGTTGTAATATGTTTTTGTTTGATATCTTCTAAAATGACATTAAGTATAGTAGAATTTTTTTGCCAGCGAATTTTTGACAGATAGGACGCAGCAAGAGATAAAAGATGAGACAAAAAGTAAAACAGAGATGTATTATTTATTTTGGGATAAATTTGTTTTCAAAACAATTATATTAGTTAAATTTCTACTTCTAGTTCGTACCATTTGTTTGTTGTGATATTTGTTTCCATAGGCGTCGTTATTTTTTTTATAATTATTTTTAATTATCAAAATTTTGTTACATTGCCTACAAAATCATTAATATTTTTACTAGTTTTTGGTTTTCTATTATAATTGGTTGAATTTCAATAGTAATTTATTAATTTTATGCGTTTTTTTTACCATTTCAATGGGACCCCAATAGTTTTTTTTAATATTTTAATCAAGACACTGAATGTGCAAACAATATGCGCATGTGCAAACAATATGCGCATAACAAACAAATTTTGTGTTCGCTGGCAAAAAATTCTACTATAGTTCAGGAACTGGTGGAGATATAGTATCAACCGAAACTGGTGATGGATCTAAAGATGCTGGAGGTATTTGAATATTTTCGTTCGTTGGAACATTTTCAACATCCTGATTTATAGAAATAATTTCACTATCGATAGTTTCCGAACATGAAAGCTGCTGTAGAAAAAATTAGTTGCATATGAATTTTTATTCATTTTAATAAAATAATTAAATTTACCTTATTTTTATAGATATAATTGCGACATGTTTTACATATAAACTGGTCATCACGCAAAGTAAAATTTAGGGTCGCAGCTTTTTGAATAACAGCTGGTGTGACCAGTTTCACATTTTTTGATGTCCGCGTATGATTTTTGAGACCGTACAAGTTACAGCACAATTTGAAAGGCATTTCTATTATTATCTTTTCTAAACGTTAAGTCTTCTAAATATTTTTGAATATAATTGATTATAAGACAATCCAATCAATATATATACCCTTGAAATAGTTTTCACATAGGTAGAACCAGCTAAAATTAGGTAGGTACAATTTAATATATTTTGATTGGATTCAAGCATTATTTGTTCCAAAAAACGTTTGTGGGCGTCATTAGAAATTGTAAATGTTAAAATTATGAGTCTCTAATGAGATTTTAATTAGTAAAAAGGGACTGAATAGACATTTTTTAAAATGAATAAACATTTTACAGCCCCTTTTAATAATTTAAATTTCTTTATATTAACTTAACTTAAATTTTTTTAATAAGTTTTTAACCATTTACCCGCACAGAAAATGGTTCAAATTTATTGTAGGTGTTAAAATATGAAATGATTAATTTATTAGATCCACATTTAGTACAGGATTATTAACTTAATAAAAAAACACATGTGAATTTTTCATATACCAAACTTTAAAAAATCGTAAGAAAAAACCCATATTGAATGGGTCACTTTTTATTTCTTAATTTCATAGCTGCATATGTTTACTTTAAAATTTGTGAAAAACAAAAAAAAGGTGGTTTTTTGAGATATGAGCTTTGAAGTAAACCAAGGTTTTACGCGCCGCCTAGTGGAAAAGAGAAAAATTATTAATTTTAAACTTACTTATTTCAATTATTCAATTATGTTTCTTTTTACTTGCAAAAATATACTTAAGTCGGATGAAATTTGTGGCACCTATTCACAAAACATTGACACCATTACCAAAACTACGTGAAAAAGCCTCAAAAATTCAACCACGCATAACTCCGATTCAGAGTACACAAAAAATAAAAGCAGAAATTACTTTTTTCCTTTCGTCAATACCAACAAAATATCAAAATTTCAGATTTTTAAAAAATCAAAAATTTAAAAATCAACAAAAAAATGTACGTTTTCAAAATAATACCTCAATAATACTCATTTGTATTAATTAAAAAAAATTATAAATTACGTTCATCGGCTTTTTATTATTATTGACAGTATTTAATTTTGGGGTGACACCACAATATCCGCCCCGGGTGCCACCCATGCTAGCTACGCCACTGATTATACATATATCTGCTCCACTATCAACTAAAAAAACAAGTTTTTGATCAGATTTTGCTATTGAGCAGTGTGTTGCTAGTTCCTTTCCTCTTTGATTAGTGTTTTTAATTGATATATGTTTTATATTTGTTTTATTACTTCGGTCTGAAAGACCTAAGTATTACATTCATGAGCCAAAAGTGAAATTCTTATCCCCACTTTTTTTGGCATTTCTCGACGTTTTAGGACTTACTGATTCTAAAAAAGCAAAAAAAAAATGTATGTCTGTCTGCCGGCCGTCCGTCCGTCATTACCTACACTGCAGGGAAAACGGCTGGAGGGATTTCAAAAATTTTTTTTTCTAAAAATAGGTATTCACAAGGGACAGGTCCGAAAGGACGCTGTGTTCGATAACTGTACCGGAAGTGTGTCAAAAAAATCATTATGTGTGTCAAAAATAGCAAATTTTCATATTTTTGGCTTAAAAAACGTTCATTTTATGTGATCACGAGTAGGAACATTAAATTTGGAGAAATCTTGATGGTCAGGATTGGTATGTGAGATCAAAAACTAGATTATTGCATTATAAGTTTGTCAAAAAAATGTTGTCAAGTGTGTCAAAAGAAAGATTTTTATTTATTTTTTTACCTAATTTTTTGGAAAAAAAATAAAATTAATTGTTTGTTTGAAATAAAGTTTTATTATTATTATTGAGAATTATGGCATTATAAGTTTGTCAAAAAATAATGTCAAGTGTGTCAAAAAATGATTTCATTTATTTTTTTAGCTAATTTTTTGGAAAAAAAATGTAACTGTTTTTATGACGTAAATGTAATTTAAAATGATATTGGACATGGGAATTTTTGAATTTGTTATAGTTTTTGAAATATTTTTGGAATTTTGAAAAAATTTGTATTCTTGATTTTGTAATAATTTTTGCAATATTTTTGGAATTTTGGAAAAAGTTTGAATTTTTAAGAATTTTTGAAATATTATTGGAATTTAGAAAAAATTTAAATATTTGATTTCATTCTAATTTTTGGAATATTTTTGGAATTTTGAAAAAGTTTGATTTTATTTAATTTTTACAATATTTTTGGAATTTGGATTATAATTTTCCGGCAACGTATTGATGTTTCGTGTTAGTTTTGTAATAAATTTTTAAACAGAGATTAAAAATACTTGTATTTTAACAAAGAGTTATGTTTGATATACATCGCTGCCCAAAACTAAAAACCATGTCCTCATAAAAGTTTTTTGCCGAAGACTATATGAAAATCCTTAACCCAGACCGAAGTCTTGATATCTCAGAGCTGTGAGATTTCAGCCCCTCCATATTTTATAAGTTGTTTTCTGACAGTTTGGCTTTCAGGGCTGACCCAGCCGAACTGTGTTCTGTCAAGTTTTTGATAAGCAATTACTTACATATGTTCTATTGTATTCTTGTCTTGGATTCTGTGGCACGTCTGGAGATCTGTTTCGTGTGCCGTTTGGTCTACGTTGTCCCACATTTCGATTAAAAGTGGTCCTATTGTTTAAGTTGAAATTTGGGCTATAGTTATTATTAATAAATTTATTATTTTCGTTTGACTACCTATTTGGGTTGTCGTATCGAGGAACAAACGTGTTTTGACTAAATTGAGAGTTTTTGTATCTATTTTGTCTAGAGAAACAATTGACATCGGTATGACCTGGTTTTCCACAAAACTGACATGTGTTGAAATTCTCATATCTATGTATGTTTGGGTTTGTGATTTGAGATGATTCACTTGTAAAGTTATTAAGGTCCTTGACAATTTCGATTGCCTCGTGATTGATTGATTTAAACCATTTATAAAATACTTCGTAGCTCTTTTACGAGCCTCTTCTCTCAAATACCTTAATGTTTCTTTATTTAGTGTATTTGAAAAAGAATCTTCGATTGATTTTACTAAAGTTTGGACCTGGTTGCTATACTCTGTAATTGAGGACTTGCCTTGGAAAATATTTTCTAATTCTCTTTCCAGTGCTTCCTTGGATTTTGGTGGATTTACAATATTTCTAAGATCTTTCAAAAATTCTAACTATTTTTCATCTTCTTTATTTTTAGTACTTTTAAACTGTTTATAAATTTCAGAAGCTTTGCCCGTAAGTTTAAAAATTATTTCACTGAAAAATTCTTTTTTATTGGCTTCGTCCAAGTCTGATCGAAATTTGTCACATCTTATTTCGAAACAGCATATTTCGTTTGGATTGCCGTCGTACGAGGGTATTTTTACTTCACCACAATTTTAAATTGTGTGAAGTAATGCAATCTATCGTGAAAAAAAATCTTACATACCCCAAATTTTATTTTTTATTTTGTTTTGGACCATCCTCTATCTAAATAGCCAAAAAAAATGTTGGTGTACGTCTGTGTGTGCGTGGGTGGGTGGGTGAGTTTTCTGCATAGGATCTTGATGAAACTTTGGTAAATGATACAGGTTCACTTGAAAATAGAAGATCTGGATTCATTTTAAATTTGGACAAAATGGCGGGGGGTCTCCCGAACACCTCTAAGTTTAAATCTTGAATAACTTCTGATCGCGGGATATAATCTTATTGAAACTTAGTATATAAGGTTTTAATACTGTTTCCAAGATTTCTGCATACCAACTTCCGGTTTGTCACTTCCGGTTAAAAAGTTTTTTTTCAGGTGTTTATCCCTACTGTAGCCTACAATTACTGATCGATTTTCATGAAACGTTGCGAAAAGCTTTTAAATAACATGAAAAAGATTTTATTAGCTTTTGGAGCACATTGGATAAAGGGTTGGGGGGTCCACCATACAACAGGTGGTTTTTTCCACAAAGTTTTTATGTTTGTTGGGAGCATAAAACATTCATTCGTGAATGAATTTTGATAACACTTTGGAAAAAGATGCAAACATGTATGACAAGGAACTGATTAGTTTTTGAGCGATAGTGAACAAAGGGGTGGGGGTCCCTGGAGCACCTGTTTTTTTGAAAGCTCTATAACATCTGTACCTGATAAGCGAATTGAAACTTGGTACATGAGTATGTAGTACGGTTCACAATAGTTCTGCATCCCAACTTCTAGTGTTTCGCTTCCGGTAAAAAAAATTTTTTTTGTACTTTTTTGAAGTTTTTTCAGTGTCTTTATGCACACTACAGCCTACAATAATGAAGTGATTATGATGAAACTTATAGAATAGGGTTCCAATTAGTGTGAGAAGATAATTATCATGTTTTGGGACACATTGATCAAAGTGGTGGGGGGTCTACCATACAAATGCTGACTTTTCATACTTTGTTTTTTAAGTTTGTTGGGAGCATACAGACTTCATTCATTAATTTATTATAATGACACTTTGAAAAAAGATGGCGACTTAAGTAACAAAGAACTGATTAGTTTTTGGACAGTATTGGGATAAGTGGTACGGGGCCTCCCGAACACCTGTTTACTGTGTCATCATTTTTTCAATGTTTGTTGGGAGCACACAGCATTCGTTCGTGAATCAATTTTGATAACACTTTGGAAAAAAATGCAAACATGTATGGCAAAGAACTGATTAGTTTTTGAGCGATAGTGAACAAAGTGGTGGGGGGTGTCCCATACACATGTTTTTTTTAAAGCTCTATAACATCTGTACCTGATAATAAAATTGGATGAAACTTTGTACATAAGCATTTAGTATGATTTACAAAAATTATGCATCCTAACTTCCGGTTTTTTACTTCCGGTAAAAAAAATTTTTTTAATTGTTTTTTCAGTATCTTTATGCACACTACAGCCTACAACAGGGGTGCTCAACCTTTTCGACCCAAAGAGCTACTTTTTTTCCTAAACGAATGACGATCGACCAGTAATTAAATTATAATAGTAATTAAAAAATTAAATAATAATTATTATAGTAATTAAAAAATTAAAAAAGGGTTTTCATTGAAAAAAACACTTCTTTATTTAATGAGATGATTGACATTGAATATCATCAGCTATTTTTGAGTATATTCGGGTTCATAATTACTTACAGCTAAACGCAAGCAATCATCCAGATGATTTTCAGTCCTACGTGGACGGTATTTAGATTTTGCATAATTCATTTGAGAGAATGACGATTCACGTAAAAATGTTGACCCAAAACATGAATTTATTCTGAGATAGACATCTTTTAAAACTGGATATTTTTCATTGAAAATATTGTTCCATATATCAAATTTATCACGCGATTTTAAGCCAATGTCGCTTTGTAATTCAATTAATTGCATTTCTAAGCTACCTACATCCATACTAAATGTTGTTCCGATTAGTAGAGCCCTCCATATTTTTTATATTTATTTTAGAAAATGAAGAAGCTAAAAATGAAGTAGTTGGAGTCTGCAAATCTTTGTTTAAATTGCACTAAAACGCTCTCCAAAATATTACTAAATTACATTACTAAATTACATTTCCATATTTGACTTCATTTCGTCTGTTAAATTCGAAAAATGAAATTTAATCTTCCAATACCTAGTATTTTCCAACTGTTACTTATAAGTCGAGAAAACTATTCAGAAAACCTTTACATTTAGCTAAACGATTCCTTTCAATAACTACAACTGTAACAACCTAATGTTTGCCAACCGAAATATTCGTATTGATCCACAATACATCTATAATTAGCGATATCTAGCATGCAATAACCTGACATATTCCAACTGTTTATATTATTTGGGAGTAGCTGAATCTGAATTCACTCAGAAACATGTTCTTCAATTGAGGACCTTGCAACGAAATGAGGGCACATCCAAATTTTAGACGTTGCTCTTTGTTCCTAGTCAAAAGTGTTTCCCATAATATGTTTTTTTTTAAATTAGTTAGCAAAATGTATGAAAATCATTCTTTTAACTTACTTGAAGATATTTTTGACATACTTATAATTTAATGATCAAGCGCCTTGTTTCACCTACAGATGCCAACCATCAACGAGATCCCACATTCAAAGCTAACTAATTATTATCACTCAAAATATACATTTTTAAGCTAAATATTATGCAACACTGTTTTTTGACGCACTTGAGTTATCGAACCCTTCGCCGGTTGGTCTCTCCGCAATAACGAAACATAGAGTTAACTCGTTAGCTTTAATTCTTTACGGTTGATAAACATACAAACTTAATCGTTTTGGTAAAATGAGTGCTATCGTGTTTTTCAAAATCTAATTTTGCCACATGGCCATTAATAAAATTGTATCCGTAATAGAAAGCATATAAAAATGCAGGAACAAATAAATAGTTATTTAATAAAATGTTTCTGCATTGAATTAAATTTTATTCGAAACCATGTTTGGTGTAAAAATAAAAAGTTAAAACACTTATATTGGATCAAAAATATTATTTTTATACGAATATAACATAAATAAAAACTACTAATAGAGCAAGAGCCCGCGACGGCCAGACGTTCGTTATTTTATAAAAGCTGAAAATTTTTCTGCGCATACTTGAACTTGAACAAATTGATAAAGTTCAAGGGTGACTGGCAGGGGGTTGCCATGATAGTAAGTTTCTGGCAATGGGTGACGTGACTTCTAATACTTTCCCGAAGAATATATAAAAAAATTTCCTTTTATACTTTCACGAAACTTTGGAGGCCCCTTTGTTACCTGCTCCCTGCCAAAGCCACCATGATCCTTCATATGTCTCTATGAAACTTCATATGTCTCTAATCGTTCCTACCTGAGTAGGGGGTATGCGCAGAGAAACTTTCAGCTTTTATAAAATAACGCAGGTCTGGCCGTCGCGGGCTCTTAGTCTATAATCAAAGTAGACTATTTTCCCAACATTAAATAACAAATTTCAAAATTTCTGCTGACAGAATTCTATCAACAGAATTCTGTGGACAGAATTTAAGTGAATGAAACCTTTGAAAAACTCTGTCGAAAATTTAAATCAATCGACAGAAATTTCGATCAAAATTGTGTTGGATGATGTTGATTCTGACAACAGAAAAGCTTCTTTCGACAGAAACACAACCTATAGCAAATCCAGGTTTAAACTAAAACTAAATATACTAGATTTCAACAAAAATATTTATATGGAAAAAAAACTTCTCGCGATCGACTTAAATTTTCTTTGCGATCGACCAGTCGATCGCGATCGACGGGTTGGGCACACCTGGCCTACAATAATGAAGTGATTATGATAAAACTTATGGAAAGGTTTCAATTAGTGTAAGAAGATAATTATCATATTTTGGGATCAAAGTGGCGGCCGTCTACCATCCATTTGCTGACTTTTCACACTTTGTTTTTAAAGTTTGTTGGGAGCATACAGATTTCATTCATTAATCAATTTTAATGGCACTTTGAAAAAATATGAAGACTTTAATGACAAAGAATTGACTAGTTTTTGGACAATATTGGGATAAGTGGTGGGGTCCTCCCGAACACCTGTTTATTGTTTCAATGTTTGTTGGAAGCATACAACATTCGTTCGTGAATGAATTTTGATGACACTTTGCAAAAAGATGCAAATACGTATGGCAAGGAACTGATTAGTTTTTTTAGCGATAGTGAACAAAGTAGGGGGTCCTCCAAGCACCTGTTATTTTGGAAGCTCAATAACTTCTGTACCTGATAATCGAATTGGATAAAATTTGGTACATACACATTTAGTACGGTTTACAACAGTTCTGCATCCTAACTTCCGCTTTGTCACTTCCGATAAAATTTTTTTTTACTTTTTCTCGTACAACAAAATTTATGTTTGTTGGGATACTACTACCTGCTTTAATATTTTTATTATTAGAACTACGAAGTCCATAATATTGGTTAGCTTTTAATTAAAGTATTTAATGGATATTAGCTCATTATATATCCAGAACACTATGTTTCTAGAGCTGTGGTGAAGTCAGCCTATGCACCAGCGTCGCAATATTTTTTATCGAAACTGTCGAAATCAAATTTCGCCATACTTATAGAGTCTACCGTCCTATGTTGTACACTAAAATTACGACCACCGCGTGTTCGACTAGGGGTTTCTGTATTTTTTTTGCTTTAACCAATGTCATCAGTTTTTAACGATATATTTCTTTTTAAAAACTACTAGCAAACTAATAAATTATTAAAAAGTTTTAGAAACTTACCAATTTATTTTATTTTCCTTTGTTTTCACTCACAATATATTTTAATCTTTTGTTTTTTTTTATAGTCACGATCACATAATAATTACACTATTCAAATTTTATTTTATAAAAGTCACAAATACACAGACTTAAATTTTACACAAAAATTTTGTTAGATTTTTAGGAGCTTCTGGACACCTTAGTAAAACACATTTTTTTACTTAATGTCAAAAGAAGCCTTTACTTCTGACACCAACTGTAATATTTGGGAAGGCCGGCGGTTTACAGTACCCGCGATTTCTTATAATATATAATAATATTTAACTTTGAACTAAAAAATGAACACCAAAATTATATTACTTTTTTATTCCGTTTATTCTATTTATTTTATGTTACCACTCTTTTAAACAACTCTTCTCGTAACTCATCACTAACTAACCAAAAAATTTACACTTCCTCTTTATTTATCTGTATCTATCATTAATCCTTATTTTTAATTATATTTATTTTCAATCCATCTCTTTTCTACAATCATGGAATATTATTATTCGCGATTTGTTTACTTATATCTTCTTATATATTAGTACGCTAAAAAAAACTTTGTACAGCCTAAGGCTTTTTTATTCGCATTTTGATTCATTTCAAATTTTTACTTCTAACTGATATTAGTGTAACTTAGATTTTAAAGATTTTTGGGATTTTTCGGATCATAAATAAAAAAGTTATTATATACGAAAAACTTTTTATATACATATGCATTATAAGTTTACATACAAGTAAAAAAACACGAAACAAACGAAACGAAATGAAATTTAAAACTTAAAACTTTATTTTATATTTATTTTCTTATATTTTAGTTTATTCATTTCTTTGGTAGTGTATAAACGTATTATTTTTCTGTGTTTTAAAAAATCGTTTTTTAGGCAAAACGCAATTACGTTCAAACAAACTTTAAAAATTTATATTGGAGAAATTGTGAATAGTTAAACTCAAATAACTGGATGAATAATAGGAATTTTTCAATTCTGAAACCAGTTTTGGAATCTTCTAATTAAACCTTACATGTTTTAATCAGAAAAAATTTTACGTGTTTCGTGGCGGTATCAAACCCCATTCATCAGTAACACAAATTCGATACCTTGTGTTATACACGTTTTATCAACTGAGCCATTAAATTGACATGTTTTATGGAAATTTTAGTTAGTGAATTGAAACGTCATCAACAATTACAATGAAGTTAACAATTTCACAAAGATTGCCGACCTAACGACATGATATATTCAATTAATTATTTCTAATTAATTATCTATCTAATTTTTATAGAGTTATTTCGATTAATTCTCAAGACACTACTATTTCATTAAGTATGGTAAGTTAATGATATCCATTAATTTACGTACACATTCTCAATGTGGTAGAATCATTACAATTAGTTGTTATTCAACTAATCTGAAAACCAATCTAATATGATCTAGGCGATCGGGGGGTTATTTCGTATGGGAGAAATTGTGAATAGTTAAACTCAAATAACTGGATGAATAATAGGAATTTTTCAATTCTGAAACCAGTTTTGGAATCTTCTAATTAAACCTTACATGTTTTAATCAGAAAAAATTTTACGTGTTTCGTGGCGGTATCGAACCCCATTCATCAGTAACACAAATTCGATACCTTGTGTTATACACGTTTTATCAACTGAGCCATTCAATTGACATGTTTTATGGAAATTTTAGTTAGTGAATTGAAACGTCATCAACAATTACAATGAAGTTAACAATTTCACAAAGATTGCCGATTGCCAACTCTATAAAAATTAGATAGATAATTAATTAGAAATAATTAATTGAATATATCATGTCGTTAGGTCGGCAATCTTTGTGAAATTGTTAACTTCATTGTAATTGTTGATGACGTTTCAATTCACTAACTAAAATTTCCATAAAACATGTCAATTGAATGGCTCAGTTGATAAAACGTGTATAACACAAGGTATCGAATTTGTGTTACTGATGAATGGGGTTCGATACCGCCACGAAACACGTAAAATTTTTTCTGATTAAAACATGTAAGGTTTAATTAGAAGATTCCAAAACTGGTTTCAGAATTGAAAAATTCCTATTATTCATCCAGTTATTTGAGTTTAACTATTCACAATTTCTCCCATACGAAATAACCCCCCGATCGCCTAGATCATATTAGATTGGTTTTCAGATTAGTTGAATAACAACTAATTGTAATGATTCTACCACATTGAGAATGTGTACGTAAATTAATGGATATCATTAACTTACCATACTTAATGAAATAGTAGTGTCTTGAGAATTAATCGAAATAACTCTTTAAAAAATTTATGTTTATGCGTAAATTGTAATTTTTTTTAGTTGTTAATGAAGCTAATGTTGATTTTATGATAGATGAAATGAATGGTAATAATGATGTAAATGATGGAATGAATGCTGAAGCTGATGCAGCTGATGAATGTTGTGAATGATGAAGTGAATGTTGATGATATGAACGGTGTCATGAATGGTGAAATGAATGGTGTCATGAATGGTGTTAATGGTGAAATGAATGTTGTGAATGAAGAAATGAATGATGGTTTAGAATTGAATGTGGTGAATGATGTAATAGAAATTCCCTTAGTAATTTTGAGAGATTCGTTCAAGTGTGCTTTGAATGTGATTCCAGGTAACTTTGATTCGTATGTTTGTGGTGCTTTGGATATGAGTTGTCAATTTTGTCATGCCAAACATTTTGCAAGAGAAGTTACTTCAAATAATAATGAAGCGTTTTCTTTGTGTTGCCATAAAGGCAAAGTCAATTTACATCCTCTTTCTGAAAATGCATTTTTCTCTAAAATTTTCGAAGGATTGAATTCAAATGATAATGCTATAAAAAAACGTTCTAAAAGTTTTCTTTCAAATATTCATTCCTATAATTCTGCATTTGCAATGATCAGTTCTGAATGTAATATAGCGGATTCTACTGCACGTGGTATTTATCATTTTAAAATTCATAATATTTTTTATCATCGTACTGGTGCTTTAATTTCTGCTTATGGTCGACCTCCAATGTATGCACAATTATATTTTTATGATGTTGATACTGCTGCTAATATGAGAATGAATAGAAATGCCAATGTATGTGAAGTTTTTTTTATGCGTGAGATAGGTTTTGAGTTAGATCGTGTGAATCTTTTTCTTCGTTCTTTTAAATCAATGCATGGATTTTGTGAAAGACCTAAGAATGCTACTGCTGATGTGTTAATGGTTATAAAAGTTAACAGAGAATGTGATATTCGTCGTTTTAATGATGCTGTTCAAACTGATGTGGCTGCTATTTTTAAAAATGATGATGGTGAACCACCTTTTGAAAGAAATATGATTGTTTTTTCAAAAAATGCAAATGAAATTCGTTCTGTTTCTGATGTCCTTGATTCTTCTTTGGATCTTTTAGCTTATCCTTTTTTGTTTCCAAATGGTGATACCGGGTGGCACGTTAATATTCAACATAATTTAGTTTCAACTTCACGTGCTAATGTGTCACGTACAAAAGTTACAATGTTGCAATATGCATCTTATCGCCTTGCTATACATGATGGTTTTAGTCTTTTGCATCGTTCTCAAAAATTATTTCTTCAATGGACTGTTGATATGTATGTTCGTATCGAATGTACACGGCTTCATTACATTCGTTCAAATCAATCTGCTCTTCGTGCTGATTTGTACAATAATTTAACAGATTTCTTGCATCAAAATCGCAATGGCGATGATAATATGCAAGTAGTTGGTCGTAAAGTAATTTTGCCATCTTCTTTCACCGGTTCACCACGTAACATGTATCAAAATTACTTGGATGCAATGTCTATTGTACAACATTTCGGTAAACCTTCTTTATTTATAACAACTAGGAGGGCCCGGCGTGCTTCGCTACGCTTATAAATAAAGTTTTTTCGTAGACATTTTGTTGACGTAGAAGCAATGATTTCAAAAAATGATAATGAGAAATGCCAGCATATAATTTTTAATTTTTCTTTTCAAATATATGAATGAAAAATAATCAGAACTCTAGCTGATCAGTTCGGATATATGAAAAATTAGCGATCAAATAAGTTAGAGATCAAATAAGGTTACTTGAAAACTTATTTGATCGCTAATTTTTCATAGATCCGAACTGATCAGCTAGAGTTCTGATTATTTTTCATTCATATATTTGAAAAGAAAAATTAAAAATTATATGCTGGCATTTGTCATTACCAATTTTTGAAATCATTGCTTCTACGTCAACAAAATGTCTACGCAAAAACTTTATTTATAAGCGTAGCGAAGCACGCCGGGCCCTCCTAGTAAAAATTAAAGGTTGTAACCGTAATAAAACAATCCATGGTTGTAGTTTTCTTATTATAAAATTATGTACAAAACGTTTCATCTTTTTTACCTTATTTTATTATCTAACGCGTATTTTGTTTCTAAATGAATTTTAATTTTTAATAAAATAAAACGATAATAAATATCGGGCGACAAAGTGGCGGTGATCATATAATTTACATTTGTTAGTCGCCAGTTTGTCGATTCTAATATAAAATAAAATGATAAAGGATGATCCATAAAAGAGATCAATTGTTATGAAGCTATCAAACAGGAGGTGAATGCGAAATGTCGCTTGCAACAACGCTTCTTTTTTTCATATAACTTTATGATATTTATACAATAACCTGTGGTCTAATTCCCTAAAAATATAGTGATAATGTGATAAATGATAAAATCGTTCAATTTATCCTCACTCGTTTTCATTTTTTCATTATCATTTTTTACTAAAATACGATTCCGTAAGCGCAAAATGATAAAATGAAATTTACTGTTCTAAATTTTAAAAAATTGTTCTAAATGATAAATATTTGAAAGAACTGTCACTCGATATATATATTTGACATATTGTTCATAACAAAATTAATTAATAAAATAATAGACGCCTATTCTTGTTAAATTGAGTTTTATTTCACAATACATATTTCGAAAGCTATGGTTATATCGACAGTAATGTCTAAAAAACTATAGATTTTTCCTTAAACTTCAAATCGTTATTTTGCTGTATGTATTGATGTATGTATCTGTCAAATAATAGTTATAAACCAGTATTATTATGTATTAAAATTTACTGCAAAAATAATAATAATGCATCAATATTAAAAACAAATTAAAGACAACACAAAACGTGTTTTCGAAATACAAGCAGCCGACCCGACTGCCTACATAGTTTTTTTCGGGAAAAAGGTCCATAAGCAATACTTAAAATAAAAATAATAATGGCGCTTAGTTTGTCTATTAATATTGACAGCGTATAAATGGTTTTTGTGAATTATTCTATAGAGCTTTACACTAACTTCATATCGGTATGTTCTTGAAAAATTACAGCAATGATAATTTTAAATTATTGTAGTAATTACGAATTAAAATTTATTGCAATGATAAGAATAATTTTATTATAGTAAAAACAAATCAAACACAACACAAAACAATCTTGATTTGTAAGAATATAATTATTTAGAGTTTTCGAATATTTTTTTAAAAAGAAAACGACATGAGTTTAATGTCAAATTGTTTTTAACAATTATTTTTATCATTAATGGTAAACGTTTTCTCCACCTATTTGGTTAAGGAAAAAAAACTTATCATTTTCACTAATGATAAAAATTTTTTATCATTATCATTTTATCATTTGTCATACGGAATCGCAATTCGGGAAAAATATGAGTTATCATTTTATCCTTTTATCATTTTGTGCATTTCTTCGTTAGGGAATTAGACCACTGACATCTGACAATATCAGGAGTCTTCTATAAAAAAAAATCCCTTTTCAACTTATTTTGATAGAAGATTCCTGATAGAAGATTCCTGATAGAAGAAAAAAAAAAGTTGTGCGTTTAGTCCCTCCGCGCGGAAGAAGTGAAACTTCGTAATGTGGAAATAAAAACATATAGTCTAAGAGCCAATGACCAGCAGCCTTACGGTATTTTAGGAAACTCCATTTTGATGCTAGGTATAGTTTTTCACCTGCCGTAGTTGAAATGGGTAGTCACTATCCCCGCCGATGGTTCCTTTGGGCGTGTCCGCAAGTCAAAAAACGTAAAAATTGACTTCAAAAACGTGATTTAAGCATGTCTGCCGTTTTAATATCTTAAAGTATACAGTCTTTTTTTATTAAAAAATCCAATGGCAGACACCTACTCCGGTTCCGAGTATTTTTTTTTAACTTTCAAAGTTTTAAAATTTCATGAAAATTTACTTTATTTCAGCAAAGCTGAAATTTGTATATGTTATTTACATTATTATTATACATATATATATATATATATATATATATATATATATATATATATATATATATATATATATATATATATATATATATATATATATATATATATATATATATATATATATATATATATATACCCAAGTAACAATTGACTCGGTAAATTGTCATTCACAGCAAAAGTTATGCTGTGACAACGTCTCGAAATCTAAAAAACTATACGAAATAGTTATAAAAGTTAAATAGCTAAATCATTAGTTTTGGAAATGTTGTGACAGTAAACAAAACAGCTAGTTCACTTATATAGGTAATATGTGTTCATAGCAGTATAATATAATTAGTTTCGTAAAATCAAAATTTTTATGTGGAAAGCAATTTTGCTGCTATAGACAAGTATATATGCGTTTAAATAAAAACGTTTTATTATCGTTTTTGTATAATTTCAAAGTCAAATCCCAATTAAGCAGTTTAGCTCTTTTAATAGGAAGATAGTTGAAAAAGATGAATGCAATATAACTTAGACTATATTTTGAGTTTGAGCTTTCTGTAAAGCAAATTCGCTGTGCACTCATGTTGTCAATTAATTGCATGCTAGGTATGTATATTTTTCATGTATATTTTTCAAACCATTTAACAATTATTTGGTTTTACTTGGTCGGCTGTGACAGTGCACTCGATATTATTTTATATAATGGAAAATAAAAATTTAAACCATTATTTTAAATCATTAAAGAAATATACACCCAGTTCTACATTTCATAGAAAGTCCGAGATCAATACTGAACAGTTGAAAATGGAACCTTAGCTAATAACGAAAATTTGTGTATTAATGTTAAACGATTGAGATGTGCCAATTACACTGTTAGAAAAATAAAAGTGATTTCTTCCGAACCCAAACTTCTGATCCGTTTTATTGTAATATCACAACAACATACAAGCAACAAAGTATGTAAACATAAGTAAGTTTTTTTTTCAAAAATGTCTATTTAATTTGATAACAAGTATTATTTTATTCTCTTTGTTTTATAGGTGAGAACAATTTAGTTTCCAATAAAGATTGTGATACTGAATTAAAAGAGAGCAATTATGTCTTTTTCAAGCCAAGTCTACCTCAAATACCAAAACTTTTAACATCTGTAAACTCTATATATGATCAAAACGAAAAATTCGGACATTTCCTTTATGATAGCGAAGACGAAAACGAAGATAATACAGAAGACTTTCTTGATAATATACAAATATAGGCAGTATCATTTAGTACTGCACAAACTGCTTTAAAGGAGCTCTTAACGATTCATAAACAATGACTTAAACAAAATAAATTGCAACCACTACAATGTGATGCTCGCATCATGCTTAATACACCACAGAAGATTGCAAATATAATACCATTAAATCAATTGGAATCGAAGTGTTAAATGTTGCTAGAATCTTATTTCAAATCCCTAGATAGTTCAATTTCCATCAGTTTAAGAATAAATATTGATGGAATTCCTATTTATAAAAGCTCAAAAACTCAATTTCGGCTCATGCACATCGTAATTAGGGTTTCTAAATATCCGACCTATTTGATTATCCGGATATCGAATACATAAACAATAAATTATCCGGATAATCCGGATATCCCTATAATTAAACAATAAATGAAACATGTCTTTTACTTTGCGGTATTTAAATCATTTATGTATATTTTTCGTGTATCTATATTAATTAATTTTTATACATATAGTCACAAAATAACTAAAAAAGTAACAAATCATAAATAATAATAATAAAAAATAAAATTATTGATAAATTCAATAAAATTAATGAAGTTATTGATGAACTTGTAAAAATGCATATTTTAGAAAAATTAATTTATTGCATTAATTAATTAATTATTACAATATCTCGAAATTGAGTCGAGTTCTAATTTTTGTCCTGTTAAGACCAGCAATTGAAAATGCTCGTTCCGTTGCAGTCGATGTAGGTTCTATTGTTAATAATACGCAATATAGAATATTTAAATTGCCCGCCCGTTTTTTATAATTATTTAAATAAATGATATCTTTTTTCAGCAATATGGAACTTCCTTCATTCTGCTACTCAACATGAGTAATTAACACAATAGCATTCTCAAGTACTTTCTGCAGTCACGATTTCTTATACAAACTTCACTACCTAGACTTTCTTCATCTTCACTTTCAATAGTAATTTCACTAGTGATTTCCTCAGAGTCATAAGCTCTCATAAACTATAAATAAATAGCCAACGCTTCAGATTTTATGGACAGGGCCACAATAAATATATTATAAAATAATATTTTTTTAAAATTAATATAGCATTAAATAAATATTAGTAAAAAATCTTTACACTGCAGATTCACGAAGTGTTTCATAAAATATTCAATGATTACAGTTTTCAAAAGGTTAAAGTTGTTAATACATTTTTAAAACCGATAGTCACTTCACTGCAATAACAAACTTTGCAACGCAAGTTAATATTTATTTGAACATTTCAACGCAATTTGATTATTTTTTAAAAAATAAAAGGTTTTTTAATATTCGGATAGTCGCAAAAAAGTATCCGGATAATCGAATAGTCAAAATATGGTCGAATAA
Organism: Diogma glabrata; assembly: GCA_963693315.1. Classification (NCBI taxonomy): domain Eukaryota; kingdom Metazoa; phylum Arthropoda; class Insecta; order Diptera; family Cylindrotomidae; genus Diogma; species Diogma glabrata. Next base: position 163,255,696 of record OY856188.1, on the reverse strand, counting down.
TCCGGATAATTCGATATCCGGATATCCGGATTAGAAACCCTAATCGTAATACATGCGAGACCGACGGTTTTGCACCGATGGTTGTGGGGATTTACTGTGGCAAAGCCTTTGTAGATAATTTGTAAGCGATCTTGCAAAACAGTATGATAATAAATAATAGCAAAGATATAGATAGAAATAAAGATAAATAGATATTAAAATCCGTACCCATAGATATTAAAATCCGTTGCTTTATTTGTGATGCTGCAGCTTGTAGTATGATCAAAGGTAAATATACTAATCGAAAACAAAATGAAACCAACATTTCAAAAACTCAATTCACTTTGTCTGAGTCTTGCTCTAGTTACAGTTAACTTCAACATTTATCATGGATGTCTTAACTGCCATGTCATTGGAGAGTATGATAATGGCCAACACAATATGAGCTTTCAACAAACTTATATGCCTAAGCGAACTGATTATTCCTTTTGCTAGCAACTAGACAAACATCATCACAAATTCAATTCACCCTTCTCTGCCTTCATCTTAATATGGTAGATGATGTTATCGTGTGTGATATGCTTCATCAGCAGCATATTGGTATTATGAAAAAAATGTTACTTTGTTTTACTGGTCACGAAAAGAAAATGGGGTTTCATTCACGATGAGATCATAGACGCATGAAGGAAGTATCACCATATTTAATAAAATGCATTTTGCAATTGGGCTTTAACCGTTCAGTTACACCACCCTACCGGCAATTATAGCAAATTGCAGCAAATGTATGTTTGCCCTACAAAACGAAATTTGTTTTCATTCCATTGCTTCACACTTTATAAATCATACTATTTAAATATCCTCTATTCAATAACGCATACCATTGTAATTGTAAAAAATAAAAAACAATGTTTATAAATTTATTGATTTCCAACAAATGAAAATATATTTTCTTGACAAATTCATATCATGAGTTCATTGGTTAAGTATGTCTCATGACTAGCCAACAGACTTGCATTCTGATTTTTAAGATCTCGGTATAAATAAATGATGATTGATGAATACGTATGAATTTCATTTAATAAATAACAACTACGTTTTACTTTTATCCTCTTTTTTCACATTTTCTTTCACACAAAGCAAAACTACTTACCACAAAACTAAAAAGGCCACCTGAACAAAAAATTGCTTACCACAAAGCAAACCGTGAAAATGCTTAACATATAACAATTTTGGTTTTTTGGACGACAACGATAGGCCTTTTGACAAAGCATTATAGTTATTAAGGGCAATGAATATTACTTATTTGTTAAAATGTTATTAATGGTAAGTAGTTCTCAGAAATGATATTCGCATCGATCCAGAATGAAAATAAACAATATAACTGAGAGAGAAACCAAAAAATCGTTTTAGAACAATATAACTCACACCCAAAACTATTTACACTGCACGGTTGCTTACCACAGAGTTAAAATATATCTAGAACGCTTAGTGTGTAGATATATTGCTATACGCATACTAAAGTTTCCGACACATAAAGCGATTTGATTGGAAAAGGAAATTAGTATTATTCCAAGTATTATAGTATCCAAACTGTTTTATGTAAATTGGTATCGGCAAAGAATTGAGAGCGAATTTTACAATATAAGAAGCACATTTGTTATTGAAACGAAAAGTGCATTTTTTTTTCTTATTTTACTAATGAGCAGACTATTTTGGCTGTATTTATACTTAAATTCGCATAAACAATTAAAATGAATTGTGTGAAGATGTTTTGTTATATCAAATAAAGAAGCCATGTTTTATTTAATTTTTACAATATGCTTGCAATACAATAAATTATTAATGTGGCATTCAATACTCTTTTTCAGTGATAACATCTGTAAAAATATCAAACATATATTTCTGGTTCATTATTTACGAAAATGTGGTACTTTCGGGCACGAAAAATATTATTTCATTTTTCTTTAAATATTAAATATTTTTAGGGCCTATCACTATTTTGGAGGTATCTTAGAAAATCACTTGAAATATTTGATTTCCCATATAATTTATCTTTGAAATTGGCTGTGAAATTTATATTCTCCATGCGATATTTTTTAAAACATAATACTGTCACTTATTTGTTGGTCAATAGAAACATTTTTTTATAAAATCTAGGAAATGTAATGTACTACACACAATTATGCATTTCAAAGTTAATTTGGCAAATAATTTATAATAAATTGTTGCCACCACAATTATTTCTAAAATAAAAGTTGTTTCGTTATTTCTGCCCTAAGTGCTATTTAAAATCCGTTTTCCTTAAAATAACCATTCTCATTTTAGAAGAGTGAAATAGCCATTAAAACCGATTAGATGCTTTAAAAGTATGTTTCCATTTTTAAATATTTCACTTGTTATACAGTCATATTGTGACTATTACAAGTTTGTTGTTTTAGACGCAATATTATTAAACACATCAAATTGATGTCTCAAAAGCAATATTTCTTTCACAAGAAAATTGCTGTTGCATCTTGCTAAAACGTAATGGCAACCAAAATACAATCCCCATTTTACCTATAATTATGTTGATGAAACATAATCTAAACGTTTTTCCCTTTTTTTAAGGAAGTTATTGTAACTAAAAAGCTGCAAAATTTTACTGCAACAACGTATCGGCAGCTTCAAATTGTTACTTGGGTATATATATATATATATATATATATATATATATATATATATATATATATATATATATATATATATATATATATATATATATATATATATATATATATATATATATATATATATATATATATATATATATATATATATATATATATATATATATATATATATATATATATATATTAGGTCATTCAATAAGTCCGTAGGATGACACATAGATGGCGTTACTAGAATTTTTTCCATATGATTTTTATTTAGTACTAACCTTCAAACGATACGTGTATAAATTTGAGAGCAATCTGACTATTTATTCGTGAGTTATAGCATTTTGTGTGAAGCAACTTTTGTTTTTGAAAAAAAATGGAAAAAAGTGAATTTCGAATTTTAATAAAGCATTGCTTTTTGATGAAAAAAAATACAGTGGAAACCAAACAATGGCTTGATAAACATTATCCAAACTCTGCTCCATCGAGACAAATGGTAGAGAAGTGGATGGCTGAATTTAAATGTGGTCGTACCAGCACAAAAGATGCAGAGCGCAGTGAACGCCCAAATGAGGCTGTTATTCCAGAAAACATAAAAAAAATCCACAAATTGGTTATGAACGATCGCAAATTGAAGGTGCACGAAATAGCTGACATTGTAAAGGTAGCAGATGGTAGTGTTTTTACCATTTTACATGAACATTTGGGTATGCGAAAGCTCTGTGCAAATTGGGTGCCGCGTGAGCTCACAGTCGACCAAAAACAACAACGAATCGATGCTTCGGAGGAGTCTTTGGCACTGTTAAACCGCAATAAAAGGGAATTCTATCGTAGATATGTGACAATGGATGAGACATGGCTTCACAATTACACACCAGAATCCAAAAGACAGTCAGCTGAGTGGACAGCAGTCGACGAACCGAATCCAAAGCGAGCAAAGACGCAACAGTCGGCCGGTAAGGTGATGGCGTCTGTATTTTGGGATACGAACGGAATAATATTCATCGACTATCTCCAAAAAGGAACCACCATCAACAGCGAGTATTACTGTGAACTTTTGGATCGATTGAAGGCTGAAATCGCAAAGAAACGGCCACATTTGCAAAAGAAAAAAGTGTTGTTTCACCAAGATAATGCACCGTGTCACAGATCGATGAAAACGATGGCAAAATTGAATGAATTGGGCTTTGAATTGCTTACCCACCCACCATATTCTCCAGATTTAGCCCCCAGCGACTTTTTCCTGTTTTCAGATCTCAAGAGAATGCTTGCTGGAAAGAAATTTAAGTCCAATGATGAAGTAATCCCTGAAACTGAGGCCTATTTTGACGAGAAAGAGAAATCGTACTATAAAAGTGGTATAGAAAAGTTGGAAAATCGCTATACTCGTTGTATCGCCCTCGAAGGCAACTATGTTGAATAAAAAAATCGAGTTGAGTCAAAATGTTGTTTTTTTCTTACTTATCCTACATATATATATATATATATATATATATATATATATATATATATATATATATATATATATATATATATATATATATATATATATATATATATATATATATATATATATATATATATATATATATATATATATATATATATATATATATATATATATATTTTAAGAAGCACGCACAGGGCGGTTCCAATATGCGGTCACACGCTATAAGGCTTTCTTTGTCTGAATGGGAATGAAAGCGAATCAGTAGTCATACGTTTTTTGAATAATTTTTATGAATGTTAAATTTTGTTAAATGTTAAATGTTATTTTTTTGAATGTACGAATTTAATAGTCTGTTAAGTAATAAAAATATAATTTCTTCTAAAGAAATAAACAAAACTTTTTAATTGTCTTAATCATACAGATTTGGTTGTATATTTATTTTAACATAAACAAATTAAAATAGGAATACAGACAGAAGTTGACGGCTATTGCATTTATTGCGGCAGCGAGTGTGTAATTGACTGAGATGGAGATGAAGACGTTTCTATAATTTTTTATGTTGTATGATAATAATTTTTTTTCAATGCTGTAAATGTCTTGTAACAAGTACGATGATAGCCACTAACTAAATGTTCACGTGGTAAAATAACGTCACTATATTTTAAATTATGAAATTTTCGTAAACGCAAAATAGTCTGACATTTTTTAAAAGTTTTCTTCTGAAAAGATATGTACACTTTCACCAGCATTTAAATTTCAAAATACACAATTAATCTAAATTGGCCATGATTTAAAATTTTGAGTGCATTTTAAAAAAAAGTCACAAATTTGAATACAAAATAAATTACACATGCTTCGATTGAAAATTTGAGAACGAATGGAATGGAGCAGAAAACCGTTACAACATTCCAGGTATACAGTAAACTCACGAAATAATAAATATTCATTATTATGAAACTCCACAAATGTGAACACTTTTTTCTTTCCTTGACTATTCTAAAGTATGAACGAAAAAATAAAGCTTGACATTTTGTTTACATTTCAGAGCTATGAAGACAAATTCTTAAAAATTTCGTCGGAATTCAATCAGAAAGAAAGACATCATTCAAAATAGGTTCAAAATGTATAGTCATTGTGTATGTTCAATAAACCTTCTCCATCATATGATTATAAAAATTAAAAAATTTCGTTTATTTCTTTAGAAGAAATTATATTTTTATTACTTAACAGACTATTAAATTATAACATTCATAAAAATTATTCACAAAACGTATGACTACTGATTCGCTTTAATTCCTATTCAGACAAAGAAAGCCTTGTAACGTGTGCCCGCATGTTGGAACCGCCCTGTGCGTGCTTCTTAAAATATATATATATGTATATAATAATAATGTAAATAACATATACAAATTTCAGCTTTGCTGAAATAAAGTAAATTTTCATGAAATTTTAAAACTTTGAAAGCTAAAAAAAAATACTCGGAACCGGAGTAGGTGTCTGCCATTGGATTTTTTAATAAAAAAAGATTGTATACTTTGAGATATTAAAACGGCAGACATGCTGAAATCACGTTTTTGAAGTCAATTTTTACGTTTTTTGACTTGCGGACACGCCCAAAGGAACCAATGGCGGGGATAGTGACTACACCGAAAGAAAAAATCTTGCTTGATTCAAACATGTTGCATTGTTAATCGAAAATTAAGTGAAAATTGGGGAACTAAATACGTTAGTGATTGTATCAACCAACGCTCCGTATTTAAATTAAACTAACAATTTAACCGTTGTTGATATATTTTTTTATAAGTATCACAAACATATTTGATTTAACCATGTTTGTAGTTGAGTCAATTATGATTTAATTTTCAATTGACTACAAACGTGGTAAATTAAAAATTAGACTAAAAATAGTGATATTGAATACGTTTGTGATAGAATCAAGCAATACGCCGTATTAAATCTTTTGGTTTGGTACATCTTTGTTTTGTTTTTGCTGCTATCGATGTTTGTATGGGTTCGTTTTTTTCGTAAATATAATATTTGAAATTTTTTATATTAGAAGTATGTATTTCGCATCAATCCCGACAAACATTTTTATGCATAAAGCTAGCGTTCGTATATTTACGTTCTAAATAGGAAATGTATGAGTGTGATTTTGTTTGTAAAGGATGCGTCCATTTTTTCGCCATTTTTTTAATGATACGATTTAAAAGACCAAACATCAGAAATGAAAAAATTTAAATATTTGAATTATGTGTAGAAAATTATACTAATTTTCTATAATTTTCTCATTATTATGAAAAATTAAATTAAAATATCGATAAATGGAATGAAACAAGACAAATAAAAAATATTAAAAAAATATAATAATTTTTTTAAATCACCAAAATTAATTATAGAAAGGGCCTGTTTCATTAACGATATTTTTGTTATAACATTGACTGAAAAATTTCTTTCGCACATAATTTTATATGCAAATATTATGGAAATTATTTAAATCAATTAAACACATCTAAATTATTTCCTAAAGTAAAATGTTAAATAAAACCAGCCATGTTAAAATATATAAAAACTTTTTATTTTTCTATTCTTTTGTTAGAGAAAAGTAATAATCTCTATTTTGTTTATTAGTTTCTTTTCTACTAGTTTTTTATTTTAACGAACACAATAATTTTCAAACAAAAACATGAACAAACGAACTGAAAAATATGAACAAGAAAAATTGATCACGCCGTGGTTGATTTAAATAATGAAAATTGTTACGTTTTTTAAAATAAATTGACAATGCTACATTGGTTAAAATAACCACGTTCGTATTAGACGCAAAATCAAACAAGCTTTGTAGTTGATTCTACCAACGTTTTTTTTTCGGTGTACCCATTTAAACTACGGCAGGTGAAAAACTATACCTAGCATCAATATGGAGTTTCCTAAAATACCGTAAGTCTACTGGTCACTGGCTCTCAGTCTAATATTACATTCTTTTAAAAGCCATTAATTATTAGTGAACTCATACTGTTCATATTATTTAAGACAAACTTTATTAACGTTGCTTACAATTTACAATTGATCGCATCTTTTAATTATCATTTTGAGAATAGTGCAGAAATATCCAAATCTATAACATTTACAATGGGATTAAGATAACTAAAGTAAGATACGAAATGTTTGAGTTCTATAGTATGCTACAGACCTACAATCAATTTGTCAATCAATCGAAAAACGAAAATAAACGAAATAAAACTTAGTGTAAAATTACCCAAAATTTTATTTCGTTTATTTTCGTTTTCGATTGATTGACAAATTGATTATAGGTCTGTAGCATGCTTATTTTTTCAATACTTCTTGCAAAAACTGCATTTTTTTTCTCGTTTAAAATATTTCAACTTAAAATGATAAAATAAAATTTTTTCTTTACTTTTTTTTTCTTCTATCAGGAGTCCTCTATCAAAATAAGTTGAAAATGGATTTTTTTTTGATAGAAGACTCCTGATAGAAGACTCCTGATATTGTCAGATGTCAGGTTATTGTTTAAATATCATAAAGTTATATGAAAAAAAGAAGCGTCTTTACTTTTTTTTTAAGTGAAACTTCTAATGCGACTTCCAACAATGTTGCGTTAAAAACGTTTAACGCTTCTTTTTTTCATATAACTTGATATTTAAACAATAACCTGACATCTGACAATATCAGGAGTCTTCTATCAAAAAAAATCTATTTCTGATAGAAGACTCCTGATAGAAGACTCATTTTCTTTTTGTTGATTTGTATTTAGATAACCTGATTTACAAAACAAAATTGTTTGTATAAGATGTTTGATTATTTGTTGTAGTGTCTATGCAAATGGTTGATCTAAGATTTTTGTTTTAATCATTTGTGAATATAATGACTTTTAAAAGAATGTAATATGTTTTTTGGAGATTCTGTATTGATGTATTGTTAAGGTAAATCAATAGGGAGGATGTATTGTATTATAGGGATGATGTATTGAGGATGTATTGTTAACGTAAATCAATAGGGAGGGTTGTGACATGACATAATGTGACATGACATAATGACATGATATAATCATTTGTGTATATATTTATAAGGTAATTCGTTGACCGTGTTTTTTTTTAAATAATTTTAATCAATGACTTTTAAAAGAATGTAATATGTTTTTATTTCCACATTACGAAGTTTCACTTCTTCCGCGCGGAGGGACTCCACGCACAATTTTTTTATTTTTAATCACCGCTTAAAAATTTACATAGATTTCATATAAATATCTCATACATACTTCGAATTATTTACAAAAATTCAATGGTAAATTTTATAAAACAAATTTATACGTATACATACTACCTAGTAAATGAGTCGAAATTGAGAAAAATAATAATTGTGTTATAAACATAAGGAAATATGGAAATAAACAATTCTTATTTTGAAGTAATAAAACAAACAATTTTCTTGGTAATTTATGATACCTCTGTTATCACCTCCAATGTAAATAAATATAAAATGTTGAGAAAAATTAATTACGAATTTAAATGTATGCAGATAATAAGTAAATTTTACATTCAAAGATATAAACATTTACTACATAATTCTTTTTTTCTATATTTCAGAATTATCGTATTTAAATGATCTACCATCGTATCGTGGATATGGATATAAAATGAATTACTTTAGATTCGAATGAATGAAATGTCAAAAAAAATTTTTATATTGGCAATATTACTAAAAATAATAATGAAGACAACAGCCGCAAAATTAGATTATTACGAAGGTTTGTTACAAATGTTTCTTTTTCTTTTAACGAAATGCACTACATAACAATGATGGCGAACATATGGCACGCTAGAAATTTGGAATGGCTCATGAAATTTTTAGGATTTTAAAATAAAAAAATTTAATATTTCTTCGAAATTCTCTACCTTTTTACAAGAAATTTTTTATAGGTAAATTGTAACAGCAAAATAGAACAACAAAAATTACAGGTTAGTGAGTGCAGTGCGTTCGCTATACAATTGCCCTAACGTCACTGTAACCTTTCATATAATTTGAATTGCAAACTACTAGGTTTTAGGGACGTATATTTTAAATTCCAGAAACAGGTATTAAAATTCTAGCTATAAAATTCAAAATTTCTATAACCTTACCTTAAATATCACTTTTTTCTACATAAGCTCAAATTTGTTCTTCAAAATTTTCTATGATCAATGATTTTTGCCTAACTAATTATTTTATCTTGAATATCATATATCATCTTTGCAGCGTCCGTACATAGTTTTTGCCTATGGCTAAATAACATAACCTCAAAAAGTCCAAGTGGCAGGGTGTCCACTAGAAATAGGTAGATTTTGGGGATCAAAAAGTTTTGTATACAAGTAGAATCTGATGTATCAGATTAGTTTGAACAAAACAAACTAATTACAAACAGATTTCGATCAAATTCTAAAAAGAAAATTAGCTGCATATAAGTAAAACTACATCTATGCAATTTTGGGACGTTGCTACGAACGAAAAAACCAATTACAAATCTACCACAGAACATATGTGTGACAATATATGACACTATATGAAAAACACACGATAAGCCTACTCCATATCATACGTCATTCAATTACTGCGAAAAATCATAATAGCTTATTTCTAAGAAAAAATAGTAGATTTTTATACAAGTGGTGAAAACGTCTCTCTACAAGTGGTGAAAACGCAAAAACGTTTTTACCACGCGTAGAAAACGCTATTTTTTCTACGCTTGTAAATATAAATGATAATATTTAAAAATTCATCTACTAAAAACTTACAAAACGGCATATCTAAATTTGACTGTGTAAAAAATAAACAATTATATATCGCATTTTTACCAGTGTAAAATAATGTTATAATTGTGTTCGCCTACAGATGGAATAATAACAGGCGAACACAATAATAACATTATTTTACACTGGTAAAAATGCAATCTATAATTGTTTATTTTTTATACTGTCAAATTTAGATATGTCGTTTTGTAAGATTTTAGTAGATGAATTTGACAATATGAATAATGAAAATAGTTCATATATTTTCTCTAAAAACTTTTACAGATATTACAGATATTTTTTTTACCGACTGGAAGTCATCGTTTAAAGTATAAACTTAAAAAATTGTAGGTAACGTTTCAATTAAAAACAAATAAAAACAAATTTTTTAATAAAATTTATTTATTTATTTAATAAATTTTTTTTTTTTTTGGCGGAACTCAGAGAATATATTTTATATCTGACAGTTAATTATCGAAGGAAAAAATTATACGATATATCTGATACAAATTTTATTTTATCGCTCCGATTTCTCCGATATAGAAAAAAAGCACACTCATTATTAGTTTAATTAATTAATTACACACAATTGATATAATGATTAGTTTCGATTCGATTCGATGAAAATATATATTCAATCAAATATTCAATCCTTTAAATAACCACCACCTGTAGGTGACCACAGAAACTTATTTACTTTCAGTCCTAGTGACTGAAAACATTTTTAGTCACTACTTAGAAAAAGTTTCCCTTTCACATAGGTTTTACTATATATTAAAATGACATTTTCGTAGCTTAAAGTAGAAAAAAATTAAATTCTTCTATTCAAATCTTTTTATTTTTTTCCATTGATTGTTATAAGGTTTGTGCAAATTGTCGTTGTTCGGGATTGTTGCAAACTTTTTTGTTGCAGCCGACAAGCCAAAAACCTCTAACTGCAGAGGTTTATATTTAAAATAAACGGATTAAAATGTTTCCAAAGATTCTAAATTTATGAAATTTATAAAATTATTAGCATCCAAACGGCCGTTATATCGGTTTAAAAACACCATCTTTTTTTCTAGTAGAAAGCCTCTAGTTTCTTAACCTGCTTTGCTTTTTTGCAAGCTTTTTCGCTACAGCGCATCACTAAAAAAGATTCCAAAGATTCTAAATTTGTTAATTTTTTTTAATATTTGTATCCAAACGGGCGTTATAACGGTTTTAAAAAATAAATTTTTTTCTGTGAAAAGCCTCTAGTTTCAAGATATTAATAGAACACACGTGTACAGGAAATTGTTTTGATTTAGCTCAACAAATGCGACCGTGAGAGTGCCTATCATTTTCGTTATATCTGATTAAACGCTATCATTTAAGAAATATTCATTCGGCATAAAATTTTTTCAAAATTCCGAGATGACGCCCATCGAAATAGGTAGATTTGTATATGAAACCTACCTAAATCCATTGAAATATTCAAAATATATTGTAAATTGTTTTGAAATTTTTTTAATTATTGACAGTAGTTTTTTTTTTAAAGCTTGATTAGAATCGTAATAAATCGTTTTGTGAGCTTCTTTTCCATTTTTCTAAAATGTAGTTACACGTAAATGCTTTGTAGCCGACGATATCACTAATTTATTCCGTTCTTTCGGAGCAAATAAGATAAAAAATATAACATTCCCAAATAAAGGAACAAAAAAATATCGTTCTTACTAATTTGAAATAATAGTAATTTATTGTGTAAATATTTATTTTTATATTATAAACTTGTTTAGCCGGGTTTAAAATTTAAAATAAAATAAAATTAAATTAAAAAAAAAAATAATTAATAATTTAATTTTTTAAAATTTAAAATTTTTTTTTTTTTTAAGTTAATTATAACATAGTAACTCATGTTAAATTGTATATCGTTTTTTGTTTATATAATTTATGTCAAAAACTTTATTTTCTTATTGTGATATAATTTTTTATTATTTTTATTAATAATCCTGAAGATGGGCCTAGCCCGAAATATATAGATTTAATAATAAAAATTATATTCAATTAAACGGGGTAAATTGAGGAAAAACAAAATAATAAAATATTTATTTTTATATTTTATGTTTCTAGTAAAATTTTACAAATTTGCGAGCGAGGCACGAGCTAGCATTGCAAATTTGCAAGAGAATAAAATTCATTAAACACGAACCCAATACAACGTTTTATCCTTCCGATAGAGTAACATTTATTAATTTAAATTGAATTATTTTAAAATTTGTTGATAAAACAAGTAAAACGAATAAAGAAAAACAATGAATTTTATTGTATTTTTTGCATAATTAATTAATTGAAATCGAATAAAAAAAACAATGAATTTTATTGTATTTTTTTGTCATTAATTTCAAACCATTAAATAAAATTTATTCAAATTCGATGCCTATTTAACTGTTTAGTATTTTGAAATTGAAATGTACAAGGGAAGACATCAAAGTTCTTACTACTAATACTAATGAGAATGGAGAAACCAAAAAAACAATCATAACAAATACTAATTTTTTCACAATGGAAGTTTAATTTAATTTAACCATAGTAGCCTTTCCCTTTTTCAATATTCGATAGAAGGACACGCGCATTAGTTTGAATTTATTGTTTTTTATATGATCAGATCGGAAACATTTTTATTGATTTTGTTTATAAAATACAATCAAATTATTTATAAAACACAATCAAAAAAATTTAATTTAGAGTTCAATACAATAAAATAAATTGTTTCTCCTTCCGGCAATTATAAATATAGATTTACTTTTGTTTTTTTTAGAACCATAATTATTTGAAATTTTAGTTTTAATAAAATCAACAGCTGTTAATTTTATTCTGTTGCGTGAATGCTGTGGAACAATTTTAGTATTGAAAATGTTGAGAGTGCAATTACGGTTCAAAATAACATCCCATGCAAATCATTGAAATGTTTAAAAGTTTACAGTTCAAACAACGGGAAAAGCATCAATGCAATTGTTGAACTTGATGGGGAAGCGTTTCAAAAAATTTTAGACCGAAATACTCTAATGATAGGTTGAAATAGCTGTTGAGTGTTGGGTATATGAAAAAATTACTATCCATAGGTGTTATAAATGTTTGGGTTTCAATCATTCGTCACGATATTGCAAAGAATCTGAAAAACGTTGTCATAAATGTGGTGAAGTTGGACATAACAAAGAAGATTGTACACAACTTAAGCCGCAATTAGACTATTGCAGAACTCTGCAATATTTCTGCAATGGTAGTGTGTAAAATATTCATTGCAGAAAAATTTGGCAATGAACTCATTGCAATGAGTCATTGCAATGTTTTGTAATAACTTCATTGCCAAACTATTCTGCAATGAATATTTTACACACTACCATTGCAGAAATATTGCAGAGTTCTGCAATAGTCTAATTGCGGCTTAAGTTTTGAATGTTTTAATTGTGTAAAGGTAAAGAAAAGTCTTAATTTGGATGATGATGTATGTGATATCAATCATAATACATTCGGTTCAGAGTGCAAAATTTACCAACGTAAACTAAAACAAGCATCTGAGAAAATAAATTATTAGCAACTAGCTTCAGTGCAGTGTTTATACTTAAATATCCAGGGTGCTTTAAATAATTTTACAGAACTACAAACTATTATTACAGGAGAAATCGATTTTATTTGTTTAACAGAAACACATTTGATAGAAGAAGATAATGATGCACTGGTAAATTAAAAAATTTATAACCTAATACGAACTGATAGTCACTCTCGGCATACTGGTGGTGTAATGTTTTATGTTAAAACAAATTGGACAATTAATGTAGTAAAAAGTATCTCGTTTGAAAAAGAGTTATGGATTTTAATAGTTAAAGCAAAAACTTGTGAAACATTATTGTATCTGGTTGGTTTATATCGGACACCAAAATATTTGAGTCCAGAAAGCGCTTTCTTTAATAAATTTAATAAAATGCTTGAAGAACTCGGTGAAATGAGTGAAACCATAATAATTTCAGGTGATTTTAACATAAATTGGCTTAGTAATCCAAATCAAAAAGAAAAGTCTAAGCAAATTATAGATGAACATTTTTTGCCTTAGTTTTATTTTAATTTAAACCAATGAAATTCTTTAAAATGTAATGGCATCATTCAATTTCACCAATAACATTTGAATTATACTAATAACAAATAGTTATACGTCTGGGCTACTGGGATATGAAATAATTAACTGATATCAAAGTAGGCCAACGTATAATTCATAAAAAATATATAAAGAAATGAAAAATGGCAAAAAATTTTCTAAACGAAGGGGAATTCGTTCGTTGATAAATTTGTAATGAAGCGCTTTCTCATTGGCGAACCAATGAGAAGGACATAGCAGGAAGCGTACCTAGCGAGATTGATTTTCAAGCCCCAAACTAGCTTCAGTCCATGGGAACGATAAAGTAACCCTGCTACTTCAGCACAAATACAGACATGTACGCTATTCACGAAAATTTGCAGAAATGGAAAGAAATACAAGTGGAAAAACGAAGACTCTGGCGACCCCATTGGCGAAAGACCCACGATCAACACGTCCAACCCCTCCACAATCACTCTCAGACGCTCACACACTCACACTTCACGCATACTATCGTTCGCCCACACATTCACACTTCACACATACCAACATTCACCCGGACATTCAATCACTGACTCGCCCTTTTACACACATTCCCACTTCTACATTAGACAGCAAAAAAAATAAAGGTAATAAAACAAGTCCACTCACCCCATGATTAATCCTCCAGTCGTCCAAGTCCTTCGGCCTTAGCCCTCCATCAGTGATGATTCATCCAACAGGTATGGTATTACAAAAATAAATGTACGGATAATCCACTGGTGCGTGGTCAGTTCGGCAGCAATAGCAAACCAGTTGGTGTAAATATGGAGTTGAAAATATGACAGTATCAGCAAAAATTGTATATAAGTAATCAGTTGCAATATTCCGAAATTTTGTAAAAAATGCTGCGTTGAACATACGATAATATCAGCAACAATTTCATATAAATAATCAGTTGCAATTTCCCAAAATATTGTAAAAATGTTGCGTTGAAAATTACGATAATATCAGCAGAAACTGTATACGAATAACCAGTTGCAATATCCCAAAATATTGTAAAAATGTTGCGTTGAACATACGATAATATCAGCAAAAATTGTATATAAATAATCAGTTGCAATTTCCCAAAATATTGTAAAAATGTTGCGTTGAAAATTACGATAATATCAGCAAAAATTGTATGCGAATAACCAGTTGCAATTTCCCAAAATATTGTAAAAATGTTGCGTTGACAATTACGATAATATCAGCAAAAACTTTATATAATTAATCAGTTGCAATATTCCGAAATTTTGTAAAAATGCTGCGTTGAAAATACGATAATATCAGCAAAGATTTTACATAAATAATCTGTTGCAATATCCCACAATATTGTAAAAATGTTGCGTTGAAAATTACGATAATATCAGCAAAAACTTTATATAATTAATCAGTTGCAATATTCCGAAATTTTGTAAAAAATGCTGCGTTGAAAATACGATAATATCAGCAAAAATTTCATATAAATAATCAGTTGCAATATTCCAAAATATTGTAAAAATGTCGCGTTGAAAATTACGATAATATCAGCAGAAACTGTATACGAATAACCAGTTGCAATATCCCAAAATATTGTAAAAATGTTGCGTTGAACATACGATAATATCAGCAAAAATTGTATATAAATAATCAGTTGCAATTTCCCGAAATTTTGTAAAAATGCTGCGTTGAAAATACGATAATATCAGCAAAGATTTTACATAAATAATCTGTTGCAATATCCCAAAATATTGTAAAAATGTTGCGTTGAAAATTACGATAATATCAGCAAAAACTTTATATAATTAATCAGTTGCAATATTCCGAAATTTTGTAAAAAATGCTGCGTTGAAAATACGATAATATCAGCAAAAATTTCATATAAATAATCAGTTGCAATATCCCAAAATATTGTAAAAATGTCGCGTTGAAAATACGATAGTATCAGCAAAAAAAAACTGGTATATAAATAATCAGTTGTAATAGCCAAAATTTGGTAAAAATGTTGTGTAGAAAATACGATATCATCAGCAAGAACGGTATATAAATAATGCGTGGCTTTACGGTGGCAATAACCAAAAAAAAAACTCTATATCAATATGGCGGTAATAACAAAGACACTTCCAGGAAAGTTGCGTTGAAATAGGTATAAGATATGGCATTAGTAGCAAAAATTTGATTCAAATGTCGTGTTGAAGATACCCATAGATAAATTCAAATTTCCTTTAGGTTGATTCTTTCGCTCCCGCCCTCAATACTTTCAACTTTTCGTATTCCCTATCGACCAAGGCGATAATCAAAACAGTTATTATTCTCTTCTTTTTATTATTAAATCAAGCATTAATTTAACGATATTCTAAACAAGTAACATTTTACAATCTTATACTGAACCAGAGCCGTTTTCGTCTGATTCCCCTTGTTTTTTTAAATTATTTCTGAACAAACACTAAATTACAGGTTCATTAGTTGATTTTATGGAACTAGTAATATTTTACTTATACTATTAACCAAGCATGAATTTACGGCTGCTCACCAGACAACTTTCATATATACATTTACTATGAATCATAACAGAACTTACAGTTCTTTTCATTAAATGAATTACTATTTACATTTACTATGAATTATAACAGAATTTACAGTTCTTTTCACTAAATAAATTACTACATGCATTTACTATGAATCATAACGAAATTTACAGTTCTTTTCACTAAATGAATTACTATTTACATTTACTATGAATTATAACAGAATTTACAGTTCTTTTCACTAAATAAATTACTACATGCATTTACTATGAATCATAACGAAATTTACAGTTCTTTTCACTAAATGAATTACTATTTACATTTACTATGAATTATAACAGAATTTACAGTTCTTTTCACTAAATAAATTACTACCTGCATTTACTATGAATCATAACAAAATTTACAGTTCTTTTCACTAAATAAATTAGTATTTACATGTACTAACAAGCATACAAGAATTTACAGATTTTCACTAATATTATTTGTGTCAAATTTATTACGAAACATCTAGGTATGTTCAGTTTCGTTCACTGAGCAATTTTCAATTTGTTTGTTCTAATTTACTATGAGACAAGCAATTATACATGATTCTTTACCTTTTTAATCACGGCATTCTAAACAAACCGCTTTCCGCTAATTCTACCGCTATCTCAACCTCAGCAGATCCACTTGCACAATGGTTGTATTATTTAATATTAGAGGTAGCAAGTCTCCCGAATTACACTAAATCACACAATAAAATTTTATTTAAGCTATAACAACTAACACTGAACAAATTGAAATTAATAGCACATGAATCAGAAAAACGATATCCATGTCCCGCACGGATAATTAGAATTTTTAACTTGAACGTCAAAAATGCAACAACATAATGCGAATGTAATAGATTGCGCGAGTACTATGTGATTCGCTAATTGAACTGAGCCAGAGAATAAGTTACCGTGCTCATTATATAGTCAAATTTTTAATCTCGCAATAACTCGAATAAAGTATTTAGATGAGAGATAATTAATTTACATCAGATTTTCAAATTATTGGGAACTTATTATAGTTCACAAAACCGTTTGCTACTTGATAATATTGTACTAAAAATAAGGTTGGGATCCCCAATATTTCCGACACATTCATAACACGTATAATTGAATTCAAAATGAATCAAATACAGATTCGATCAATGTAGTGATGTTTAGACATTTAATAACTACATTCTGCAATATCAATACCGTGAAGTTCAGATCAATCACGGAAGGATTGTTTAAAGCAAAACACTCATACAAAGACAAATCAAACGTTTAACCAAGCAGAAATAGTAATTCGTTGTATGTTGACGATTGGGAACAAAATACACGTAGCTGTTGTGAGGTTTTGAGAATTTCGTTATTTCATTACGGTTTGTGTTTTGAAACAAAAAAAGTTCAAACTCAAGTAGTAAGGCGAGGACAATCGAATGGAAGCACAACGCGCGTCAATTTTAGTGCGTTGTAAGATTAAATTCTGATTAATTTTTAGTGATTATACGGATGATGATTAAGGAAAATTATTAATTAATTCAAATTAACCAATATTGTGTTATATCAATGAATAAATAATTCAAGGTAATTAGTGTAATTTTCTTTCTCCCATACGTTTGTCCGGCTATTGCAGATTTAGTAGATTTTGAGAAACATAAGGAAACTATGGGTTAAGGAGACTACATGAAATATGACTATTGATGACGAAGGGATGAGAATCTATTACAAGTGGTACCGATTAATATAAGGAACAACAACTAAGGAAACTGCGACCATAATATACTATGTTATCCCAGACTATCCATTACAGAACAAGTGCTTTTTGGACGGACACCTACGACCAAAAGGAAGTTGAAAAAGGCATAGGCTGGTCGCCAATAGACCTTGCATATACATATTAGCTTGGTGAAGCACCTCGACGTACCACAGATTAGCAATCAATGCGATCAGTATTACAAACTCAGTCTTAGCAGAAACAAAGTAACAAAGTATCTAAAAATATAAAAAACTTTTGGGAGGGGTATCGATAAAATCAGTATTCTACTTTATTGCAAGCGGTGGATAACTAACTTCTTCCAGACCCAATTTCGGGCAGATCTGGGGGTTCCCGAGACTCTAGAGTCAAAGAAAATAAACCAAACCAATTTACTACCAAACTTGAGAATGAAGTAACAATTGACCTACTTTTTAATGATACATACACCAAGACTCCTGTTCTTATATTAATCAGGCTCGAACCCTACACCTGAGCTCACTAGTCTCATGCTCTATTGACTAAGCTAGCCGGGCTATTACATAATTTAAATTTTAAAATTAGAAATTTAGAACCCAAACCGAATGATTCCGAAAAAAAGAAAACTTCTGCAACCAGAAGCATGTCCTCAGGAATGAAAAACGGCAGCGAAATAGATCTGAGCAGAATCCGGGATGATTCCATTCAATATCAGACAAAAATAAATCTTCAAGAAAAATACAATTCATTACTTAAAAGCTGAATGTAAAGATGAAATACATGATCGTGAAAAGCCGTTAGCGAAAGTCCAAGAACGTCCTCGCAAATTATTAGAGGTTCAACCTATTGATGGTCAAGTAGCCGAGAAATGTCCAGAGGATAATATTTGCTTGAAATATTTGTATTTTCAATATAAATGAGAGATGGCGAATCAACAATAAACATATACCATTCAGACCTTAAGCTAGACTGTCCTTCGAATGGTAGACACCTCTTCGTTTGGGAAGCCAGGTCTTCCGGCTGATAAGCAGCGCTACCTACCAACTTTCAAACTTTGGCTTCGCAAATCTTTGTGAGAGCGCTACAGATAATTGTCTGCAGTTTATCTGCATCGCTCAAAATAATATTATGACAGAATACAATATTTTTGCTTTTGCTAAACCCCCATGAGATGAAGCTGGCGGACTGTGGGCCCTTGCAATACACTCGTCAGTGCATTCCTCGGGTAACCACAATCTCCAAACCTCACCCCCTGGAGGAATCTCAATATCTAAACAAGCCAGTATTTTACCTGGCCTGAAATTAGGTTATCTGCGAATACAAGGGTCGACGATGTCGGAGCTTATTGTCTGCAATAGAACTATCAATTATTTTCTTAAATCCATTCATAGGTGATTCAATATACTTGCGACTGCCAAGATTTCTGGTTGTCAATTATTTGAGAATTTGGTGAATCAATTGATTCATTTCTACCATCATCAACATCATAAATTTCATCATATTTTAACTTTTCCACATCGTAACAAAATCAACAACTTGATCTTTTGAACTTGGAAATTTTAAAACTGACATTCCTTTTCCTCGAATCGAGCCTGACAGTTTTTGAAATTTGAACCTATCCAAGCCGGTTTAAACAAATGTTATTGATAGTCCAAAGCTTCAGGAACGTCCCACTCGACCAATTCAATGTAATTAATTCAGTGATGGATTTGGAACATCAAGATTTATTATTAAATTTATATTTTCTGCATCAATTCTGCGTGACTGGGATTAGAATACGAAAGTTGAATTATCTTATATTTTCCTAATAATTTAAGACGTTGTGTTTGCTCATGTGCGCCCTTTAACGTTAATCAACAATTTAAAATAGCGTTCGGCACGGGATTGAGAATTGGTGTACATTGAACATTGCTTGCACGAAATCAACCGGAATATGTTTTTCTATATCTCAAGTTACACTAGCTGATAGCATTTGTTTACGATTCCGTAAGTGCCGATTGATTTGATTTATTGACGCTAGACGTGAGGATTGAAGAAGCTGATCATCCTCATCGAATACTAAAATTTTTATGTCATTTGTGCTTACAATTGCATCCTTAATAAGTTGCGGTATTCGACCCGGTGTACTAAGTACAATTTTATGATTTGTTTACGATCTAAAACTATGTCCAACCCTCCAATAAATCATGACACTTTGAAAGATGGACCATCACAAGTAATTGGCGATATTACATCAGCAATTAGAACGGCAATCTCTCGGGTTTGGGCCCATATTAACAATTGCGGTGATCGTAATTATGAACAAAAATGATTCAAGTGTAACAATTATAATTATATATATTGATTATTTGAAGAATTTGAATAGAATCAATAAGGTTAGGTTAGGTTTTGGTTATGATTTATGAAGATAGGTTGACATTTAAACAGTTGTGCAATATTACTAACAGAAAACCCGCGTTCCCCTATCAAGAGGGAGAATAACGAAAATTGAAATGCGGCGAGAAAACTAATAAACTATGCTATTGCTGACGGCTTACAATTAAAATAAAATAATTGCTTACAATTAAAAATAAATGAAATATTGAGAGTAAGTGCGTATGCTATACTACTGAAAGCGGTGGAAATATCGAAAAAGTCTGGATCCAATTTCGGGCAAATCCAGCGGTTCCCGGTACTCGAAAGTTAACGAATAACAGAAAAAGAATATGGAGAGCGGCAAGCCTACCGGTTTGACAAGCAAATAATCTTAAAAATAACAAAAAAAATTTTCTATCCTACAAAAAACTCAGTCTACAGGGAGGCTTCCATATTTCGACCAACCAAGTGCTATCAAAATTTTCGATTTAGAGAAACTTCGGGACAGAGAAATTCATATGATAGAAGTTCGATTTATGGAAGCTTGCATGTATACTATAAATTTAAAACTACTCAAAATTTTAACTAGTCTAACCTGCCTTAACTACTACAACTTAACTAATTTAGCTTAAGTGCATAAATACGTGTTGGTAATCTTGAAAGGTGGACCTCGTACAAGTACCCTATGTTCCTGTTATTATGCTTGTTTTGTTGTGTTGGCAATTTCTCAGTTCATTTTTTTTTTTGTTTGTAATTAATCCTTTAGTGATTGTTTGTAATTGGCTCTTTTGTTGTGTTATTATTGGTAAGTAATTTTTCAGTAATATTATCGTTGGCAATTAACAATTCTTTGGCGGACACCTAAAATATATCGAAAAAGGTATTTAGTATCTTGAATTATCAGCTGTTTTGGTTTATTAATATGGTTCATCTATTCATCTATTCATTTAATTTATTTATTTTTACGTTTATTTATCGATTTAATATTATCGAACAGAGGACGGACGGATCAACCACGGGGAATCTATCGCACTGGGGTTGAAGGTGGTGATCGCCGGTCTTTCATTAAATGTTTTGTTGTTTATAGTTTTTACTTTTTTTTGTTTTGGGACCAAAGAAAAATTGAAACAAGCTACTCTACAGGATGGGAATAAGGTAAGGGAAAGGGAGCAAGAAGGGATGGATAAGGAAGGGAATTGATATGGTGGGAAGGGAATAAGGTGGGGCATGTGTCGTCGGCCTGTCACCCGGATGACAAGTGCCGCCGGAATGGTCAGAGGATAAATCCTCTGAACCATTATTCAATCAACCGACACCTCTCATCCGCGATCGAGAACGACGAAACATACGGGGAGGTGCTATGATCTGAGTTAATCCAATTAACTCGCGACATGAAGGCTGGGCGAACATCTTCCCTCAGCGGTTGGTATCAAACTGCTTTAGAAGATGTTCCCCAGTATCATTCGCGAGAACTGGACAACTCAGATCATAGGGTGCTAACGCTCCAGGGAGGGGACTCTAACGTTATGGAGCTGTTAGCCCAGCTGAGAATCTCACTGTCACAGCGAACCCAGAGCATGACCAGATGACCAGGATGGATGTGATAGGCGTATACGCCATTTCACAAATATCTAATCCTGGCACCTGGCCACCCCCGGCATTCCCTGTGCCAGCAAGAAACCCAGCCGTTACTAGGGTCCGTGGGTTTGTAAAGCCCATTGAGAATGATCCCGAAGAATCATTCTCACCCTTGCGTTTCAGAAAAATGAAAAAAAAAGGAGAGTTGTAGCTGGAGGCGTGGGGACGCAAAACCCCATCGAAGGAAAGTCTGAGAAATCTCAGACTTCCTTCGCTCCTGCGCGTCCGAAGCAGGGTACTGCTTCCACGCCGCCAGAGTCTTTAACTATTATATGGTGGATAATGAAATTGAATTTGAAGAAGAAAAATTTTAAAAAAAAATTTTCCAAGTTTTTTGAAAATATGGAGGGACTCCTCCAGAGTCCTACATTGCTGTAGGGACCCTTAGAGAAGCCCCACGTTGGGCGCCAATTTGTAATGAAGCGCTTTCTCATTGGCGAACCAATGAGAAGGACATAGCAGGAAGCGTACCTAGCGAGATTGATTTTCAAGCCCCAAACTAGCTTCAGTCCATGGGAACGATAAAGTAACCCTGCTACTTCAGCACAAATACAGACATGTACGCTATTCACGAAAATTTGCAGAAATGGAAAGAAATACAAGTGGAAAAACGAAGACTCTGGCGACCCCATTGGCGAAAGACCCACGATCAACACGTCCAACCCCTCCACAATCACTCTCAGACGCTCACACACTCACACTTCACGCATACTATCGTTCGCCCACACATTCACACTTCACACATACCAACATTCACCCGGACATTCAATCACTGACTCGCCCTTTTACACACATTCCCACTTCTACATTAGACAGCAAAAAAAATAAAGGTAATAAAACAAGTCCACTCACCCCATGATTAATCCTCCAGTCGTCCAAGTCCTTCGGCCTTAGCCCTCCATCAGTGATGATTCATCCAACAGGTATGGTATTACAAAAATAAATGTACGGATAATCCACTGGTGCGTGGTCAGTTCGGCAGCAATAGCAAACCAGTTGGTGTAAATATGGAGTTGAAAATATGACAGTATCAGCAAAAATTGTATATAAGTAATCAGTTGCAATATTCCGAAATTTTGTAAAAAATGCTGCGTTGAACATACGATAATATCAGCAACAATTTCATATAAATAATCAGTTGCAATTTCCCAAAATATTGTAAAAATGTTGCGTTGAAAATTACGATAATATCAGCAGAAACTGTATACGAATAACCAGTTGCAATATCCCAAAATATTGTAAAAATGTTGCGTTGAACATACGATAATATCAGCAAAAATTGTATATAAATAATCAGTTGCAATTTCCCAAAATATTGTAAAAATGTTGCGTTGAAAATTACGATAATATCAGCAAAAATTGTATGCGAATAACCAGTTGCAATTTCCCAAAATATTGTAAAAATGTTGCGTTGACAATTACGATAATATCAGCAAAAACTTTATATAATTAATCAGTTGCAATATTCCGAAATTTTGTAAAAATGCTGCGTTGAAAATACGATAATATCAGCAAAGATTTTACATAAATAATCTGTTGCAATATCCCACAATATTGTAAAAATGTTGCGTTGAAAATTACGATAATATCAGCAAAAACTTTATATAATTAATCAGTTGCAATATTCCGAAATTTTGTAAAAAATGCTGCGTTGAAAATACGATAATATCAGCAAAAATTTCATATAAATAATCAGTTGCAATATCCCAAAATATTGTAAAAATGTCGCGTTGAAAATTACGATAATATCAGCAGAAACTGTATACGAATAACCAGTTGCAATATCCCAAAATATTGTAAAAATGTTGCGTTGAACATACGATAATATCAGCAAAAATTGTATATAAATAATCAGTTGCAATTTCCCGAAATTTTGTAAAAATGCTGCGTTGAAAATACGATAATATCAGCAAAGATTTTACATAAATAATCTGTTGCAATATCCCAAAATATTGTAAAAATGTTGCGTTGAAAATTACGATAATATCAGCAAAAACTTTATATAATTAATCAGTTGCAATATTCCGAAATTTTGTAAAAAATGCTGCGTTGAAAATACGATAATATCAGCAAAAATTTCATATAAATAATCAGTTGCAATATCCCAAAATATTGTAAAAATGTCGCGTTGAAAATACGATAGTATCAGCAAAAAAAAACTGGTATATAAATAATCAGTTGTAATAGCCAAAATTTGGTAAAAATGTTGTGTAGAAAATACGATATTATCAGCAAGAACGGTATATAAATAATGCGTGGCTTTACGGTGGCAATAACCAAAAAAAAAACTCTATATCAATATGGCGGTAATAACAAAGACACTTCCAGGAAAGTTGCGTTGAAATAGGTATAAGATATGGCATTAGTAGCAAAAATTTGATTCAAATGTCGTGTTGAAGATACCCATAGATAAATTCAAATTTCCTTTAGGTTGATTCTTTCGCTCCCGCCCTCAATACTTTCAACTTTTCGTATTCCCTATCGACCAAGGCGATAATCAAAACAGTTATTATTCTCTTCTTTTTATTGTTAAATCAAGCATTAATTTAACGATATTCTAAACAAGTAACATTTTACAATCTTATACTGAACCAGAGCCGTTTTCGTCTGATTCCCCTTGTTTTTTTAAATTATTTCTGAACAAACACTAAATTACAGGTTCATTAGTTGATTTTATGGAACTAGTAATATTTTACTTATACTATTAACCAAGCATGAATTTACGGCTGCTCACCAGACAACTTTCATATATACATTTACTATGAATCATAACAGAACTTACAGTTCTTTTCATTAAATGAATTACTATTTACATTTACTATGAATTATAACAGAATTTACAGTTCTTTTCACTAAATAAATTACTACATGCATTTACTATGAATCATAACGAAATTTACAGTTCTTTTCACTAAATGAATTACTATTTACATTTACTATGAATTATAACAGAATTTACAGTTCTTTTCACTAAATAAATTACTACATGCATTTACTATGAATCATAACGAAATTTACAGTTCTTTTCACTAAATGAATTACTATTTACATTTACTATGAATTATAACAGAATTTACAGTTCTTTTCACTAAATAAATTACTACCTGCATTTACTATGAATCATAACAAAATTTACAGTTCTTTTCACTAAATAAATTAGTATTTACATGTACTAACAAGCATACAAGAATTTACAGGTTTTCACTAATATTATTTGTGTCAAATTTATTACGAAACATCTAGGTATGTTCAGTTTCGTTCACTGAGCAATTTTCAATTTGTTTGTTCTAATTTACTATGAGACAAGCAATTATACATGATTCTTTACCTTTTTAATCACGGCATTCTAAACAAACCGCTTTCCGCTAATTCTACCGCTATCTCAACCTCAGCAGATCCACTTGCACAATGGTTGTATTATTTAATATTAGAGGTAGCAAGTCTCCCGAATTACACTAAATCACACAATAAAATTTTATTTAAGCTATAACAACTAACACTGAACAAATTGAAATTAATAGCACATGAATCAGAAAAACGATATCCATGTCCCGCACGGATAATTAGAATTTTTAACTTGAACGTCAAAAATGCAACAACATAATGCGAATGTAATAGATTGCGCGAGTACTATGTGATTCGCTAATTGAACTGAGCCAGAGAATAAGTTACCGTGCTCATTATATAGTCAAATTTTTAATCTCGCAATAACTCGAATAAAGTATTTAGATGAGAGATAATTAATTTACATCAGATTTTCAAATTATTGGGAACTTATTATAGTTCACAAAACCGTTTGCTACTTGATAATATTGTACTAAAAATAAGGTTGGGATCCCCAATATTTCCGACACATTCATAACACGTATAATTGAATTCAAAATGAATCAAATACAGATTCGATCAATGTAGTGATGTTTAGACATTTAATAACTACATTCTGCAATATCAATACCGTGAAGTTCAGATCAATCACGGAAGGATTGTTTAAAGCAAAACACTCATACAAAGACAAATCAAACGTTTAACCAAGCAGAAATAGTAATTCGTTGTATGTTGACGATTGGGAACAAAATACACGTAGCTGTTGTGAGGTTTTGAGAATTTCGTTATTTCATTACGGTTTGTGTTTTGAAACAAAAAAAGTTCAAACTCAAGTAGTAAGGCGAGGACAATCGAATGGAAGCACAACGCGCGTCAATTTTAGTGCGTTGTAAGATTAAATTCTGATTAATTTTTAGTGATTATACGGATGATGATTAAGGAAAATTATTAATTAATTCAAATTAACCAATATTGTGTTATATCAATGAATAAATAATTCAAGGTAATTAGTGTAATTTTCTTTCTCCCATACGTTTGTCCGGCTATTGCAGATTTAGTAGATTTTGAGAAACATAAGGAAACTATGGGTTAAGGAGACTACATGAAATATGACTATTGATGACGAAGGGATGAGAATCTATTACAAGTGGTACCGATTAATATAAGGAACAACAACTAAGGAAACTGCGACCATAATATACTATGTTATCCCAGACTATCCATTACAAATTCTCATAATTTTTTGGAAAATTCCTCAAGCAAGTGGTATTGATAATAGCCCTCGGCCTACGGCCTTGTGCTTTTCAATCAATATACTTGCTTTCGAAATTTTTGGCAAAAAATTATTTCGAATTATCACCGCCTTTGGGAAATTACAACTGATAATGCTTTTAAGCAGATAGTAAACCAGCATACTCGAATTACTTTGGCATCAAGAACTTTGATTGATTGGGTAACTAATAAATTTTATAACATATCAGTGACTGTTGAAAATAACCTAAACATAAATGATTACGAAACAATAAAAATTAAAGTTGTCCTTAGAGATCAGATAAAAATTAATACTCAAAAAATTAAAGTATTAAAGTATAATAAAGAAGATTTTTTAACCAAAATGTGTTCAAGTGATTTAATGAAAGGTTCTGGTATGTGCAATAGAGAAGCTGACGTGTTCAGTACTAACTTACATAATTTAATTAAACATTTTGTGGTAGAAGTAGAAATAAAACAAATTGAAAGTTTATTGTATACCGCTGAGCTTAAATTAGTAAAAACAAAAAAAATTGAACAATATGAGTTATAGCTAAAGGCTTGAAACCACATACAACGGAAACAGAAACCGAAACCGAATTTCATACAAATTTTACAGAAACCGAATTTTTATCTGTCAAATTTGTATGAAATTCGGTTTCCGTTTCTGTTTCCGTTGTATGTGAATGCCCGGCTTAAGTGGATAAATAATGAAAAAGAATGGAACAAATACAAAGTGATTAGAAATAACTATAAAAATAAAATTAGTCAAGCTAAAAGTGATTATATTTCAAAGAAAATAGATGATTCCAAAGATCAAAAAACTATGTGGTTGAATATAAAAACGTTTGTTCTAAATAAAAAATTTAATGCAATTTCAGAAATTAATTTTGCAAATGAAATTGTCATTGAAAATTTAAGAATAGCAAACAGATTGAATGAATATTTTGTTAAAAGTGTAGAAATAATAAACAACAATATACCAAGTGTTGCATATGTAAACTGCATCGCAAACACGGAATATTCATTCAAATTTGAATTACTAACAGAAGATCAATTGAGGAAGGTTATAGTATCGTTAAATAATAAAAAGGATTTTAATTTTGTCAGTAAAGGCTTAACTTTGGATACTTTTGCTTCAATGGGTGAGCATCTTTTATCTATTATAAATAACTCTCTTGCTTCAGGTGTCTATCCTGATAAATGGAACGATAAAATAGTAGTTCCTATTGAAAATATTAAAAATACCAAACTGGCTAGTGAATATCGTCCGATAAATATGTTTTGAAAACCCGAGAGCAAGTGAAGTTTATTATTTTTTTTATCTCTAACCAAAATTGGCAACGGAAGCCATTGAACCTGAAATCGATTTTTTGTTTCGTTCGTTTTTCGAACGACTTAATTAATTAGTTAATTAATCGTTTAGCGCTGCAATATGATTTTATCGATATATGTTTAGATGGTAGATGGCACGAGAAAATGATCGTTTGATCGTTTACGTTTGTGGTGATTAATTATTTAAATTTAAATATATTAACCACTACAAATACTATAATGATCGAGTCAAAAATAATTGAAAAAGGAGTAAATAATCAACTACTAGACTATTTTGAAAACAATAATTTAATATCGATGTACCAATCAGGATTTATAAAATGTCATAACTGTGAGACACTGTTAAATCTTGTTATTGTAAACTGGAAAATAGCTGTAGATGATGGTA
The DNA here is from genome assembly GCA_963693315.1 of Diogma glabrata. Classification (NCBI taxonomy): domain Eukaryota; kingdom Metazoa; phylum Arthropoda; class Insecta; order Diptera; family Cylindrotomidae; genus Diogma; species Diogma glabrata. The sequence goes on along the minus strand of OY856188.1, from coordinate 163,227,172 downwards.
AAGTGGTTGTAACAGTTTTCCTGGATTTAAAGCGTGCGTTCGAAACTATAGACCATACCATTCTTCTAAAAAAACTTCACAATATAGAATTCACATTGTGGAATTAACTTCACATTATGGAATTAATGATGCATAATTGAAATGGTTTGAATCCTATTTGAAAGATAGAATGCAGAGAACGAAAGTCAACAATATTGTCTCTGATGCTATAAATGTGTTACTTGGAGTACCCCAAGGATCGATCTTGAGGGTATTTCTATTTCTTATTTATATTAATGATATGGATATGGCTGTTTACTTTGGAAGATTGATTTTGTTTGCTGATGACGCTCAACTTTATGTTATTGGAGAAAGTATTCAAGAATGTGTTGAAAAAATTAACAACGAATTAGAACATCTAAATAAGTGGTTGAAAATGAATAAATTAATGCTTAACATTGAAAAAACAAAATTTATGGTGATAAATGGTGATTTAACAGATGATGTTGTAATAGAAAATTCAAGGATAGAAGTGGTGAATGAAATAAAATACTTGGGCGAATTGATAGATAATAAGTTACTCTTCAAACAACATATTAATATATAAGTAAAAAAATAGCAAAAAAAACAGCATTTTTTATAGAATAAGAAGGTACTTCCTTCCTCCATCAATATTGTGTGCCTCATTTTGAGTATTGTTCATCGGTTATTTTTATGTGCACTGCTGAAATGATGACAAGATTACAGAGGCTTCAAAATAAGGCAATGAGAATTATTCTAACGCTCAACAGATACGCATCGACAAAAATGTTAAATACTAAAGTGGCTAAATGTAAAACAACGTACCGAAATGAATGTTTCAACAATTGTATTTAAGATTAAAATTAAGATGTATCCCAGGTATCTTGTTGACAGAATAATATTCAATAAAGAAATTCATGACTATAATTTGAGAAATGTTTCAGATTTTAGCCAAGGCAGTCAATCTATCTTGCTGCCGAGTTGAACATATAATTTTTCTCCGATTAATTACAACTAGGAGGGCCCGGCGTGCTTCGCTACGCTTATAAATAAAGTTTTTGCGTAGACATTTTGTTGACGTAGAAGCAATGATTTCAAAAAGTGGTAATGAGAAATGCTACCATATAATTTTTAATTTTTCTTTTTAAATATATGAATGAAAAATAATCAGAACTCTAGCTGATCAGTTCGGATATATGAAAAATTAGCGAAGCTTACTTGAAAACTTATTTGATCGCTAATTTTTCATATGCTAGTTTTTCATACGAAGCTTACTTGAAAACTTATTTGATCGCTAATTTTTCATATATCCGAACTGATCAGCTAGAGTTCTGATTATTTTTCATTCATATATTTAAAAAGAAAAATTAAAAATTATATGGTAGCATTTCTCATTACCACTTTTTGAAAACATTGCTTCTACGTCAACAAAATGTCTACGCAAAAACTTTATTTATAAGCGTAGCGAAGCACGCCGGGCCCTCCTAGTAATGATTGATGCATTATTAATATATGTGCCATGTACACTGTTTGGAGTTATATTTGGCATTGAATTCTCTAATAATGGAATTGGTAATTTGAAAACATTATGCAAAGTTCGCCCCCCAATCAAAAGAGTTGATGCAATACCACTGAAGGCAGTTACAATACACGAAAGATTTAATGAATTAAATTTATGAATGATTGCCGTTTGAACAAAAGTTTTGCCACAACCTGCATGAGCTGTCAAGAAAAAAACATTACTTCCAGTATCATGGAATTGAGCTTCACGCAAAACAATATCAATCACACTACGTTGCTCATTATTTGCATTTTCATACATTCTATCGAAAACTATAGCTTCTTCTTCAATATCAAAATGACCTACATCGCCAATCTGTAAGTTATATTGTGGAATCGGAAGACCAAGATCACCACATGAAGTATTATGTGTAAGAAGAATTTCATTAATTTCAATCAAGGCTCGATTAATTGACACATCTTCATCGTAATTTCGTAAAAAGTCTTCAATCATACTATTTCTAAATTCAATCCATAAAGCTAAAGCATTCGGAGGAACATTCAAACCATAGATAAATGCAAATAATTGACGAAACTGTTTTGGTGATTGAATTTCTGAAGCTTCAAGTAAACATTCACGCCATTCATTATCATTTGTTGCAATACCTCGAGCTTCACATGCTGCAACAAAAGTAGGGTACTCAACACCTTCATACATACGTAGATCAGAAAAAGATTTTGGACCACGAACATGCAACAGAAGTAAACGCATATGAAACAATTCTATATCTTTTGGAGAAACCATATATAATCGAGGAACAACTTTATCAGCCCCACGTTGTCTTCTTTTCCACGATTTACTTTGATCATGCCAAACATAATGTAATGGTAATTCTGTATACAAAAACTCATTAGCTAAATTATCAATGGAATTCAAATGGAAAAATGCTAACAATTTTGTTCTTGATACATTTGCGACTGCACCAGCCACATTACCATTCCTGATATAAACATTTTGTCTATTAGGCAAATGACAATCAAGTCGAATAATTGTATGAGATTGAAAATGCATTGGAAATTCAAATATGCGCCAAGCAGCTTCAGTCGAACCAACATACCGTCCATTCAAAAAATCTTGAATTTCATTTCCCACAATCGCATCATCATTATTCACTGCATTCTCTCCATTCACTCTCAATTCAACATTGGCAGAATCATACCCTTTATATACATACTTGTAAACATATTTCACACTTTTAACAGTCGTACATATTTCAACGTTAATATGACAATTGAATTTTGCAAGAAGATAAGGATTATATGGAACAACATATCTATTATCAAGAGATGCACCACGTACATCAACACTCATACCATTATCACGTCGACGATACAAAGGATAACCATTCACAGATTCTTTAGTATTTTCAGAAAAAGGTTTTGGAAAATTCTTACTACATTTACCATCTCTCATACAAACAGAATTGGGATTTAGAGCACCACATGGTCCATGCATCATATGACGTTTCACATATTCATGTAATTTAGGAAAAAGAATGGGATCAGGGATTTCAGTACATACAAATTTATTAATCATTTCATTTCCATCAATTCTATCTTCATCTGATAAATTTAACAAAATATGGGCATGCGGAAGACCACGTTTTTGAAATTCAATGGTATATATAAGTGCTTTGACAGAACCGAAAATCTTTTTTTTCATTAAACAATCTATGAGCTCTTTAAGTTTCACTTTAAACACACGCACAACAATATCAGGACGAAAATTCGAAGACTCATAATTACTCAAATTATCAACAATTTCTGGCCATTGAGGATTACATGTCATTGTTATAAATAAAGAAGGTTTACCGAAATGTTGTACAATAGACATTGCATCCAAGTAATTTTGATACATGTTACGTGGTGAACCGGTGAAAGAAGATGGCAAAATTACTTTACGACCAACTACTTGCATATTATCATCGCCATTGCGATTTTGATGCAAGAAATCTGTTAAATTATTGTACAAATCAGCACGAAGAGCAGATTGATTTGAACGAATGTAATGAAGCCGTGTACCTTCGATACGAACATACATATCAACAATCCATTGAAGAAATAATTTTTGAGAACGATGCAAAAGACTAAAACCATCACGTATAGCAAGGCGATAAGATGCATATTGCAACATTGTAACTTTTGTACGTGACACATTAGCACGTGAAGTTGAAACTAAATTATGTGGAATATTAACGTGCCACCCAGTATCACCATTTGGAAACAACAAAGGATAAGCTAAAGGATCCAAAGAAGAATCAAGGACAGAAACAGAACGAATTTCATTTGCATTTTTTGAAAAAACAATCATATTTCTTTCAAAAGGTGGTTCACCATCATCATTTTTAAAAATAGCAGCCACATCAGTTTGAACAGCATCATTAAAACGACGAATATCACATTCTCTGTTAACTTTTATAACCATTGACACATCAGCAGTAACATTCTCAGGTCTTTCACAAAATTCATGCATTGATTTGAAAGAACGAACAAAAGGATTCACACGATCTAACTCAAAACCTATCTCACGCATAAGAAAAATTTCACATACATTGGTATTTCTATTCATTCTCATATTAGCAGCAGTATCAACATCATAAAAATATAATTGTGCATACATTGGAGGTCGACCATAAGCAGGAATTAAAGCACCAGTACGATGATAAAAAATATTATGAATTTTAAAATGATAAATACCACGTGCAGTAGAATCCGCTATATTACATTCAGAACTGATCATTGCAAATGCCGAATTATAGGAACGAATATTTGAAAGAAAACTTTTAGAACGTTTTTTTATAGCATTATCATTTGAATTCAATCCTTCGAAAATATTAGAGAAAAATGCATTTTCAGAAAGAGGAGGTAAATTGACTTTGCCTTTATGGCAACACAAAGAAAACGCTTCATTATTATTTGAAGTAACTTCTCTTGCAAAATGTTTGGCATGACAAAAATGACAACTCATATCCAAAGCACCACAAACATACGAATCAAAGTTACCTGGAATCACATTCAAAGCACACTTGAACGAATCTCTCAAAATTACAAAGGGAATTTCATCATTCACCACATTCAATTCTAAATCATTCGCAACATTCATGACACCATTCATGACACCGTTCATGACACCATTCATATCATCAACATTCACTTCATCATTCACAACAACATCAGCTTCAGCATTCATTCCATCATTATTACCATTCATTTCATCATTCATAAAATCAACATTATTACGCATATTACGCATATAATCTCTTTTATTCCGACGACTCGATGTACCACTCACATCCAAACGACGTTTACGACGTAGTCTTGGCATCGAAATAAATAAATATATCAATATATCAAAAAAATAAATAAAAAAAATTTAAAAAACACACTTTTTGAAAAACGAACTAAAAAGCAGAAAATAAATTTTGCATTAACACCAGCGTTATGTCTTTTATAATTATATTTCTTTTGAAATTGTTAGAAGAAAAAATATTTAAATGGTATTTAACACATCTTAGCATAGATGCAAATATTAAATTTTTGACTAATTTAAAATGCTAATTTTCGATTGACAAACAGTCTTCCGTTCCCATTTGTTACATAAAATAAAAGTGGGTGACGCATACGTTAATATAGAAAAGGAACAAATGTATTCTATGTTAATCTCTAACAAGAGAGACTACCAACGTTTATTCCCTTTCGTTTCTGAATGCGAAACCCACTTTTATTTTATGTAACAAATGGGAACGGAAGACTGTTTGTCAATCGAAAATTAGCATTTTAAATTAGTCAAAAATTTAATATTTGCATCTATGCTAAGATGTGTTAAATACCATTTAAATATTTTTTCTTCTAACAATTTCAAAGGAAATATAATTATAAAAGACATAACGCTGGTGTTAATGCAAAATTTATTTTCTGCTTTTTAGTTCGTTTTTCAAAAAGTGTGTTTTTTAAATTTTTTTTATTTATTTTTTTATTTTAGAGTTTTTAGTTATATAATTTTACCTACAAATAAGTTAACCACATTATTTCACAGAAAATACACCATAAGTAAAACTAGCAATTAAATCATTTACCGAAAATTTAATATTCTTTGAAATTTAAAGTAATTTTAATAAGGTTAATTGCACTATAACAATTGTAAGTATGTTATTTAAATATCCAGTGTAAAATTTTAGTGCGTTTCATTGCTCGTTGTATTAATTTTAAGTTGTACATAAATTATTAAATATATATGTTCGCCCAAATGTCAAGTTTTTTTCGGAAAAAAGGTTTGAATTATAGAGCTTTTTCCTTAAAATTCGAATCGTTATATTACTGTATGTAATTGACAGATTACATACAGCAATGATAATTAGAAATCATTAATTATGTATTAAAATGTATTAAAAAAATAATAATTATGCAACTATAGTAAAAAAAACTTAACGAGAACACAAAACAATCTGGATTTAGAAGAAATAACAATTATTTAAAATTTTCGAAATACAAATCACTCATTATTTACAATTTAAGGTCATTTTTTCATATAAAAATGACAAAAATGTGTAATATGTCCTTTATTATAATGAGATACTCAGTATGAGCAAAATTTCAGCGCGGTAAATGGGCATTCAGATCTTATGGATTTTCATATTTTCATACATAATAACTGATTTTTAAATATCATTGCTGTATGTAATCTGTCAAATACACCAAAATAACGATTTGAACTTTAAGGAAAAAGGTCTATAAGCTTTGAGCGAAATGTCATACTTTTATTTTTTTTTGTGTTCATTATTTATAATGTAAGGCTCTTTATCCATATGAAATGACACAAACATGTATGATGTCTATTATTATAATGATATACACAGTATTACCAAAATTCCTTCGCTCAAAATGAGTCAACCAGAGGATGAGGATTTCAGTGCAATTCTTTAAGGTCTTTCAGAATGAAAAAAAATTTGAATTTTTTTTCTTCAGATTTATAAAGTTTTTTGCTTTAAAAGTTTTAAAAATACGTACTGACTGCTTCAACAAACTTGTCTTTTCAATTTGGGATTAATAACATAATGGGAAGTTACTGAAAAATGAATCACAAAATTCCACCCATCAAAGCTCTCAAGAGTCAAGTTAAATAAAAGTGTGTAAAAATATGAAATAACTCAAATATCAAAATATCTCAAAAATCTTTATATCAATAAAAAACAAAATAATCGAAAAATATCGAAAACCGTCCTTCTTGAAAGATAAAAGACGACTAAAATACAAAATAAATACGACGACTGAAATGAATATAAAATAAATATAAAAATTTTCGTTTTTGTTATTCGTTGTTCGGTTCGATAGCTAATATATAAAAAAGAAAAATTTTAAAGCATTGTTTTAAAGCAAAAAGAAAGATGTATGTAAACTTATAATGCATATGTATAGAAAAAGTTTTCCGTATATAATAACTTTTTTATTTATGATCCGATTTGTTTGAATCCGGATCCGACTACAGGTTACACTAATATCAGTTAGCTGTGAAAATTTCAAATGAATCCATCTGCGAATAAAAAAGCCTAATGCTCCACAAAGTTTTAATCTAGCGTATTAATATATACTAGGAGGGCCCGGCGTGCTTCGCTACGCTTATAAATAAAGTTTTTGCGTAGACATTTTGTTGACGTAGAAGCAATGATTTCAAAAAGTGGTAATGAGAAATGCTACCATATAATTTTTAATTTTTCTTTTTAAATATATGAATGAAAAATAATCAGAACTCTAGCTGATCAGTTCGGATATATGAACAACTAGCGATCAAATAAGTTTTCAAGTAAGCTTCGTATGAAAAATTAGCATATGAAAAATTAGCGATCAAATAAGTTTTCAAGTAAGCTTCGCTAATTTTTCATATATCCGAACTGATCAGCTAGAGTTCTGATTATTTTTCATTCATATATTTAAAAAGAAAAATTAAAAATTATATGGTAGCATTTCTCATTACCACTTTTTGAAATCATTGCTTCTACGTCAACAAAATGTCTACGCAAAAACTTTATTTATAAGCGTAGCGAAGCACGCCGGGCCCTCCTAGTTTCTATTCATTCTCATATTAGCAGCAGTATCAACATCATAAAAATATAATTGTGCATACATTGGAGGTCGACCATAAGCAGGAATTAAAGCACCAGTACGGAATCAAAGTTACCTGGAATCACATTCAAAGCACACTTGAACGAATCTCTCAAAATTACAAAGGGAATTTCATCATTCACTACATTCAATTCTAAATCATTCGCAACATTCATGACACCATTCATGACACCGTTCATGACACCATTCATATCATCAACATTCACTTCATCATTCACAACAACATCAGCTTCAGCATTCATTCCATCATTATTACCATTCATTTCATCATTCATAAAATCAACATTATTACGCATATTACGCATATAATCTCTTTTATTCCGACGACTCGATGTACCACTCACATCCAAACGACGTTTACGACGTAGTCTTGGCATCGAAATAAATAAATATATCAATATATCAAAAATATGAAATAACTCAAATATCAAAATATCTCAAAAATCTTTATATCAATAAAAAACAAAATAATCGAAAAATATCGAAAACCGTCCTTCTTGAAAGATAAAAGACGACTAAAATATAAAATAAATACGACGACTGAAATGAATATAAAATAAATATAAAAATTTTCGTTTTTGTTATTCGTTGTTCGGTTCGATAGCTAATATATAAAAAAGAAAAATTTTAAAGCATTGTTTTAAAGCAAAAAGAAAATTGTTTTTGCATGTATGTAAACTTATAATGCATATGTATAGAAAAAGTTTTCCGTATATAATAACTTTTTTATTTATGATCCGATTTGTTTGAATCCGGATCCGACTATAGGTTACACTAATGAATCCATCTGCGAATAAAAAAGCCTAATGCTCCACAAAGTTTTAATCTAGCGTATTAATATATAAGATAATGATATGTAATTTAATAATTATTACTTTAAAAATAAAGCAAAATTTTAAAAATGAAAAAAAAATCGCAATTGTTGGAAGATTTAGTTGTTATGGAAATGTAATAATAATTATAGTTTGACAAATTAAAAAATTTCTGCCAGATTCGTGGAAAAATATGTGTTCATTTCTATGAAGTCTAATTAATTGCTGAAGCAATTCAAGCAATGCGCATACAGGTAGAGAAGTTCAAAGAGGCAGCAAAAGATCTTCATATCATATTCGTGGATTTAGAAAAAGCTTTCGACTCAATACCACGAGATCTAATTTGGACCGCACTGAGAAGTCACGGCTAGGGTTTCTAAATATCCGACCTATTTGATTATCCGGATATCGAATACATAAAAAATAAATTATCCGGATAATCCGGATATCCGGATAATTAAAACAAATAATAAGACATTTTTTTATTTTGCAGTGTTTAATTCATTTATGCATATTTTTCGTATATCTATATTAATTCATATTTATACATAGTCACAAAATAACAAAAATAGTAACAAATCATAAAATAACAATAAAAAATAGAATTATTCATAAATTTAACGAAGTTATTGATTCATTTTTAAAAACGCATATTTTAGAAAAATTATTGCATTAAATGTTGTTCGAAATTGAGTCGAGTTCTAATTTTTGTCCTGGTGAGACCAGCAATTGAAAATACGCGCTCTGTTGCAGTCCAGACAGGTTAATATATGTTAATAATACGCGATATAGAATATTTAAATTGTTTGTCATTTTTTATTATATTGTTACGTTTTTCTAGCCTTACTTCGAATTGGCCTAACTCACAATTCGATAAACGCAATCCCCAATCTCTTCCTGAGTTCGATCACTGATTAGTAAGCACAAACACCAGGTTTTATTAAGCCTTCAACTCCTTGATTGTTCCACAACAACAGGAAAACAATACAGCAAACAATATTCCTAACTAGAATATTCTTCCAACAGCTTCAGAAACTCCAACGGTTGATTGTAGAAATTTCCAGTAATGCAACGTTTAAAATAATACACAAATTATTTCTACTTAATAACACTTTAAACTTTATTTACAAAAACTAATTTAAATATCACTTTTATAATTTCAACTTCACTATCGCAGGTTTAGAATAACACTAATTAAAAACTACAAGAGGTAATTTTCTTATATACCTTCTGCAATACTTCTAGATAATTGTCTCTAAAATTAACCAGGATTTGGAAAGTATATTAGAGTGGGCGTATCGCAATGATTTAGCTCTAAACGCTTGTAAAACTGTATCTATACTATTTAGTATAACAAATAATCACTACCACAGAACACATGCTCCATCTATTCGACTGGGTAATAAATTGATTCCGTTTTCTGAATCTTCACGGAATCTGGGTGTAATTTTTGACTCACAATTAAATTGGAACGTGCAAGTCTCCTCAATTTGTTCTAAAGTTTATTCTTGTCTACAGAGTCTATGGCCGTCTTCATCTTTCACAACGATTAGTCTTAGGAAAAAATTGTTTAAATCACTAATACTGCCACAATTTACCTATTGTTCATCACTTCTTGGTAACCTTAGCGCAGGCGGTTTTTGCAAGTTACATAGGGCTTTCAACGCTTGCATTCGATATGTCTTCCATTTGTCTCGTTTTTGTTCTCTTTCACGCTTTAAAACATCTCTTCTTGGTTGTTCTTTGAAGTGCTATCTAAATTACCTTCTATGTGTATCAATATATAAGTTAATTACCACCAAAACCCCTAATTATTTATATGATAAGTTAAATCTTAGGCATCGAAGAAGTTCAAGGCTAAACCATGTTACACTACCTATAAACCGTACCACTACAAAAAATAAATCATTTTTTGTTTATGGGTTGTCTCTTTTCAATAAACTCTCTCCAGATATACGGGCTGCTACATCGTTGAAACAATTTAAGGATAAGTGCTTTGATGTTCTTTGTCGCATGGAAGAGATATAGTTTTAAAAAAAAGCAAAAATTTTTTTTTTTGAACGTTTAATGATGTCTTTGTTGTTTATATGTAAGTGAATCCCATATAAAATAAATTTTTTTTTTTTTCTTTTTTTAATTAAGTTAATTGAACTATATAGTAAGCTTACTTTAAATGAATTAGTTTTATACTATGGAAATTTTATCAAATTGTTCTTTATAATAATTTCTACATATATGTACACCAAAAAAGGCTAGGCCTTATGTATATATAATTTTTAATTTAATAAATAAATAAAATAAATAATTCGACATCACTTTCCAGAAACCTTGAGAAAATATTAGAATATTCGATTATTTTACGTTATGTTGATTTAATTCATAAAATCGGTTATGTTGACCCTATTTCTAAGAAGAAACAACAACAACAATATTCATTTCATTAATTTGTTTGTTGTGTTTTGTTGATTTTATTTTCCTGGAAGTGACCGTAATCGTCTAGATTTTTCTAAATCGTAACAATATAATTATTTAAATAAACGAAATCTTTTTTTCAGCAACGTGGAACTTTCTGCATTCTGCTTCTCAACATGAGTATAATTGAAGGAATTGCATTCTCAAGTTGTTTCTGCAGTGAGGATATCTTACAAACTTCCCTTCTGAGACTTTCTTCATCCTTACTTTCAATAGTAATTTCTTCAGTATTTCTTCAGAGTCATCCTAAACACAGGTGGATGTATTCTTCTAAAAATTTCTACCGTCAATGCAATAGAGGCACCATTTGTAATATAATGAAAATATTTATTGGAATGTGGAATATTGCCTGTTTGTAAAAAGATTAACATAGTCATAAGGAATTTATCATGACGTTCATCCGTTTGATTTTTTATCTGTTTAAATAACTTTTTTGAGAAATTCGTTCCACATTCTTCTAACTTTTCGAAAACAACTTTGTAAACGCCCTAAGCAGTCAAAAGCGTCGCTAAATTTTCGCTTAATTCTTTTACAGCTTTTTCCAGTGGAAATGAGAGATCCAACAACTCTCTCTTTTTTATACCATAAAGTTTTAATAGTATATTATGCTACGATCATGTAATGACGGTTATTAATACACGAGCATTAACCGGGATACGAAACGAGCCGTAGGCGAGTTTCGTATGGTATATGCGAGTGTATTAATAACCATTACACGAAAGTGGCATACGCTATTTTTTCTACACCCGGTAAATAACGAAGAACGAAAATTGCAACGAAAATTTCAAAGTTCAATTTTTTTTCCCATACGAAAATTTCAACAAATGTCAAATGCATAGCATTTTTGATTGAAAAACTATGGGTTTCTTTCTATTGGTTAAAAATCTGTATCGTAATAAAATCTGTATCGAAATGAATATCATTATAAAACGGATTTTGGTCATATAAGTGTATTTTTATAGTATGGGTGTAGAAAAAATACTTTTCGTTACAGTAGAGAGATTTTTAGACATGACAAAGCCTTTAATTCGGACATATCTATGATTCCACTATAGCATTCATTGAAAACTCATCTTCTGTCCCACATCGAGACAAAATTTCATACGAGGTTTCATTTTTAAGAATTTTGTTATTCCACCATCACCGGATCACTTTTAAGTTTTTTTGATGTAGATGATTCATGAATTTTATCGATTGAAGTTAAAGTTGAAGCTGAATTAATGATTAGTTTATGAACTTTTAAATGATTTATCCTTTACATCCAATTTGTTTACTGCAATGCTAACAGAAAGCAACATCTCTTTTTTTAATTTTTTTTTAAATGATTCCAAACTTCAGAGCGTTTTGACGATGTATAGACTGTGCTTTTAAAAATTATAAATGTGTTTGTTGTTAAATAAATTTACTAATATAGTTATAATAAATAACGTATATTTTACTTGCAAACTGCTTTTTTGATTTCACACAGTAAATACTGCGTGAAATCAAAAAGGCAGTTTGCAAGCAAAATATTCGTTATTATACGAAGATTTCACCGCACTCCGAACCAAAATAGAATTTTAAGTTATAGTTATAATTTATACTGTATTTATTGAAGCAGATGCAAAATATATAAAATATTAAAAAGTGTCCTCTACTCTAACAAACTTTAAAAAAAACTAGCGCACTTCAGATTTTATTGGCGGGCTGCATGTTTTTAAAACATTAATTTTTTTAAATCAACATATAGCATCAAATAAATATTTGTAACAACCCTTTGCACTGCAGATTGACGAGGTGTGTCATAAAATATTCAAAGATTACAGTTTTCATAACATTGAAGTTGTAAATAAATTTTTAACTTACAGTCACTTCACTGCACTAATAAACTTTGCAACGCAGTTTAAATATATATTTTTAACTTTGAAACGCAATTCGATTATTTTTTTTTACAAAATAAAGGTTTTTTTAATAACCGGATAATTACAAAAAAGTATCCGGATAATCGAATAGTGATTATTGGTCGAATAATCCGGATAGTTTGTTGCAAAACCCTGATTCATTGCAACTTTTTTTTAATAAATTTTTTTTGTCTGATTATCCTGTTTAATATCAATTAAAAAAACGAAATTCTAAAATAATATTTTTTTGGGAAAAAAAAGAAGGAAAAGAAATGTTGGTTGTCGAATTAATTATTCAGTGACCGTGCTTTGGTCAAGTTAAAAATGGAAAAATTATTTTTGGTTTTGATTTGTTGCGATTAATTAATTACTTTTTGTTGAATAAGATTATTATTATGTTATTTGAATAGTGATAAATTTAAAATCATAAAAAAAAATATTTTTAATGTTTGTGATGTCCTATTAATTAAATCCTACAAAACTGAAAATATTTATATCGGGAAATATTATTAACTGTTTAAAAGATAGTGATAGATTCATTGGTGTTTATGTGAAAATATGATTTTCGTTTAAAATAAAATAAAATTTGCAATATGTATTCATATCGGAACAATATCAATCCTAAGATCGATATTCCGTTAGTGTTGATTAACCAATAACCATTATAGTGAAAATATGATTTCAACTACATAAAAGGTACTGTTTTATTATATCATTTTTTTTTATGTCGAATTTTGTTTGGATTTGTTTGAATGGACACAGGAAACAGTTTAATCAGAAAACTTTATTGAAGAACAAATCAGTCTAAAAGTAATATCTCTTAATAAAATAATTTATCTAAATCGATCTGGGGATTAGGTTAATTGAATAAAAAGGCGGGTAGAATGTTTAATTAGTGGAAGGGAAAATAATAGACACATGGATGATGACGGTAGCATCAACCGTTAACAACAGTTAACAGTTAAATAATTATACTCATATTGAAATAATCATACTAAATCATTTGTGACGTAGAAAAGAGCTAAATAATAGGATATTGAATTTTTTGGATATTGGACATTGGATATTGAAATATTGATTTTTATCGAAGCAAAAGATGTCAATATAGGAGGAAAACCGTCAGGTGTAGATATTCCAATGGGAATATTGGATCGTTTTTGTTTGATTAGTGGAAGATGCTAACAGAGAGTTTTTGTACTTGAATCATATATAAAAAAAATTTTCAATTTTAGAATATTTTGTACATTTTTAAATCTAAAGCAAAACAGTTTTAGTGGAAATTGCTATCAATGTGACAATTAAACGCTATAGAAATATATACAAGAAAAAATTATTTATGTGTTTGTGTTGTCTATTACATTCTAATTAATTAAGATTACTATGTTTAGATACTTTGGTGATGGTAAGTAGTTTTAAGTATCAATGCTAAATTTAAATCAAATAAAAATATATAACTATATCGAAATATAACTGAAATTGAAGTATATATATGTATATTGGTCTCTTATTTATTTTGTTCGATTTTTTGTTTTTCTTTTAAATTCCTTTTGACCTTTAAATTCATATTTCTTGAATATGGGCTAGTTCTCATTTGTCTTGTGGGGTGAGGAGGGAAGAAGGAAGATGATGGTATGAATTCTTGAAGTGCGGTGACCAATCCAATGAACGTCTTGGGACCAATGACCATTTCCCATCAACATTTTTTTTTTCATCAAATTTTTTTTTGTTTCTTTCTCTGCTGTCTATAATTTTTATTTCCGCTTAGCAAGGTCCACAAAACTCTCCAGTAATCCCCACCTCCCTATACCCTGATTCTTTAGCCGGGATCAATAGCGGTCTGGTATAGAGTTTGTGGATAAATATTTCTGATAATGTCTTCAATGATATTCACTCTTCTGTTGTTATTAAGAAGACTGGATAGCATTGAGGATCATTACAGTGGCGCCCAAATAATATGGCTTAACCAATTCGTTTTCTTATCATTAACCATAAAAGTTCATAAGATCATTTGCTTTAGATTTCGATAAATCGTGATCTTTGAGAGCAACAAAGTTTATGTCCGTATTAGTTTTAACTGCGCATGGTGTTCCACTTTGGTATTGATTCCCATGTCTGTGACAGTTTAAATTTTTTCTTTGATAGCAAATAAACCTAGCTTGGTAGTTGTTGAATTATTTGCTTACTATCAAAGAACACAAAGGACGAGACATTCCTTGTTCATACCTGAATTTCCTTAAAAATTTTGATACTGGTCAACGATTTCGTTTGCAAGGTTCGTACAATTTCCGTCAACCGACGTTTGAATTTAATCGCGGTACTCCACTTGCATCGTAATCGTTTCCAAAAGAATTTTTTTTTACGCTTCAAGCATTCATCTTAGTTGCTTAATACTCAAGGTATGATCGCACGGTTTTTCATTATTATAAATCATGATTTGAGTGCAGTGTTAGGAGTATCATACTTCTGAGGTTCTATTCAAGAAAATTCAAGGTGTGTATTGCATTTGCATATTTATGGTTTTGTTTTCAAAATTTTGTTTTAATTTTTTTTGTTCCTTAAGAACTATTCTTTTCTTTGGAAATTGTCTTGGTTCGGAATATTTTGATTGGTCCTACCGCTTATGTTATAGTGATTTAATTCCCGCATCTCTTCCTCTTTCCTCTCTAGCTATCCCACAATTCACGGATTGTTTAAGAAAAGAAAATAAAGACCAAATAATTTTAGTACTTCAGTTGTAGTGCTATTTTAATATTATTGTTTGTTAAAAAAAAAAAAAAAATCCAATTTAGTAAATATTAGTTACTTTTGTATTGTATAAACTATATAAAAGAAAATAAAGGTTAGTAAAGTTAAGCCAAAAATAATTCACTCCAGAACACTAGCGAGTATTTTTTTTTTTTTATTTTTAAATTTAATTTTAATATTATTTATGGACCACATTTTGTTGCTTATTTCTTTTTTTTTCTTTGATAAGAATACAAATATTTTATATGTTTTTCTTACTCGTATAAAATACGTTTTGTTCCAATTTTTTTTATATACCAATTTAGGAATATTACTTTCATTAACATTAAAGATACGATATTTTCGGTATTACATTATTATAAAATATTTTTTTTTTGAAATACGCTTACGTTATCTACGAACAGTTGAAGTGTACTTTAATTTTATTTCCATATACTTAAATTATTTTTTTTGGGGTTTATTGATAAATTTTTGGACGTACAGAGAATGGATTATTATTCTTTAGCCCCTGACGAGTTACTTGTGGAATGTCAGATAAGAGAGTTAACGGGCTCGGCAAAGGCCCAATTTGACAGTTTACCTATAATATTAAGTGAAGAAGCGGCAAAAACTAGAGAACCACCAACTAGAGCACATAAATCCGCATTGAAGCAACCAAAAAGGGAGATCGTGTTATGCTCTTCAAAACTTAAAGAGGTGCAACAACAGTTGCATAACACTGTCGCGTTAGAGTCCGATTCAGTTGATATTGATGAGTTGAGAGTAATTCAATCTCGGCTTATGCATATTCAAGGACGTCTTAACCGGATTAGCACGGCTAAAGGTGTCTCCAAGACCGCTCTTACGTTGTTGTCATCATGTGATGCTCTGATTGAGATCCTTGATAAACATCGGACAATACAATTAGATAAAAATGGGACAATTGAGTCCATTGACCGCATTCAGGTGGAAGACATTAAAGAAACAGAAGTCGCAGCAGAGAACTTACCTTCTTGCAGTAAAAATTTAAACAATCAATCGTCCACCCCTACTCATGTTTCGAGTAGCCCCAATTTGCAAACACATACTGATTTAAGAACACCTGAGGGTGGCATTAATACAAACCCTACAACTACCATGCATAATCAGTCTCAACATGTGAACAACCGTTCCGACGTATCCGCTGTTAATATAACAACACATATGGGAGAACTTTCCGAAATGATTAACGAGGTCAATCGGCGTTTTGCCCAGATTAACCCTCAGCCTTCGGTGGCAATTGGTAACAATCCTCTATCAAACATACAATTGCAAAGAGCAAATGACCTGTTAGCTTACGACCCAGCTGTACCTCCACCATCGGTATCTCATCGAATGAACTTCACTGCACCTGCAAGTAACCGTGGAAGTGATTGGAACAATACTGGTACACCTGTTTATAGATGGGGCATTTTATTTGATGGTTCATCTTCTGGAATGGCTGTTGAATCATTTTTATTTAGAGTAGAGCATTTGGCAGTTAAAAATGGTGTGTCTCTAAAACAATTAGTGAACGATGTGTGTATTTTGCTAAAAGGAACGGCTGAACAACATTATTGGTTAACGATACATTGCAATCCCAATTGTAATTGGTCACAATTGAAAGGGTCCTTTATACATCGATTCCAAGACCGACGCACCGATGCAGATATACGGCAGTTGATCAACAACCGTAAACAAAAGCCTAAAGAGCCTTTCCTTGATTTCTATTACGATATAATAAAAATAGCAGTACCCTTGAGAGTAGCTTTGTTAGATGTTGAGCTACTGGAAATTCTGCGAAATAATATGCGCCCGGGACTGCGTGTTCATTTGGCTGGTAAGTTCGTTCAATCTATGGCAGACTTAGTTAGCACGTGTGTTGCTACGGAAGATGTTTGGAAGATGGAAGGATATACCCCAGAAACGTCCATGAACATGCGATTTAACATTCATGAAGTAGATAATTCCTTTATCACCACTCCACACAGTATCCCGAGTATTAATTATAACGGTATGAACGTTGAAAATAAAGAACATATAGAGGCAGTTCAGCTTGGTCGTTTGAGGACCACTAGCAATATAAAACCACAAAATTTTTGTCCTCCTGTCCTCTATACTTGTTGGAATTGTCGAAGATTGGGCCATTCATACTTTGACTGTGATCAACCTTGTCGAGGCATATTTTGCTACGGATGTGGAACACCAGAGGTTCTTAAGCCACATTGTAACAATTGCAATCGATCACAGGGAAACTTCCCTGCGGAGATGCGAGCGACAGGATCTCGTCATCTCCGTATTCAACCACCTGCGATAATAGGACCAAACAATCCAAGCAACAACAATCCTGGTCCACCACGGACCACTTAAAAATGACTCATCCACACTTAGTCTCTAGTCTTTTTTCCAAAAAACCACGCTACCAACGCTCCATCAATTATTTTCGCCATCGACGAAAAGTTCAAAAGAATATTTCCGAAACTGTCTTTGACACTCTGGAGGAGGTTGTCAATGATAATAGACCCTATGCCAACATAGAATTAAATGGTATAGCCATGCGAGGGCTATTAGATAGTGGCGCGAACATTAGTGCTTTGGGTAAAGATTCCCTCAGCCTAATCCAAATTCATAACCTTCTGCTTCATCCAATGAAAACTTCAGTCCGTACTGCCAGTGGTTCCCCGCAACAGGTAATAGGTTATGTGAATGCGCATGTATCATATAACAATAGAACTTTAGATATGAGATTTTATGTTGTCCCGAGTCTAAGTCAAAGTTTATACCTTGGCTATGACTTTTGGGAAAATTTTAATCTACAACCGAATTTAGTATCGGAAATATCTGCTTCTACTCAGGTAGACAATCATCACCAGAATTTATCGGCTGCGCAACAGGAAAGATTGGATGAAATAGTAAGACTTTTACCCAGTTTTGAAAAACAAGGTCTGGGACGAACTAATTTATTATGTCACACCATTGATGTTGGAGATGCGGTACCGGTAAAACAACGGCACTATGCTGTTTCCCCGGCCGTGCAAAAGGAAATTTATAAAGAAATTGACCGGATGCTCGAACTGAATGTTATAGAAGAAAGTAATAGTGGATGGAGCTCACCGATGGCAATTGTAAGAAAATCAAACGGAAAAGCACGGTTATGCCTAGATGCTCGCAGGCTCAACCTAGTAACGAAAAAAGACGCATATCCCCTACCATTAATAGAAGGACTCCTCAGTAGACTGGATCAAACACGTTATATTTCTAGTTTGGATCTAAAGGATGCCTTTTGGCAAATTCCTTTGGACCCAAACTCTAAAGATAAAACTGCTTTTAGTATCCCCGGAAGACCTCTTTACCAGTTTCGAGTTATGCCCTTTGGTCTTTGCAATGCGCCTCAAACCTTGTGTAGGTTAATGAATAAAGTGATTCCCCATCATCTTCATGACCGAGTATTTGTTTATTTAGACGATCTGTTGATCACCACATCAACTTTCGAAGAACACCTATCGCTCTTATCCGATGTTGCTGAAAGGATTACACGCGCCGGACTAACTATAAATATAGAAAAAAGCAATTTTCTTCTGAAAGAAATAAATTACCTCGGTTATGTTATTGGTGAGGGAGGATTAAGACCTAACCTAGACAAGGTTGAAGCCATTTCTAAGTTCCCAACCCCTAAAAATGTACGTCAAATAAGACGGTTTCTGGGCATAACTGGATGGTACAGACGCTTTATTAGCGGGTATTCAACGTTATCGGCTCCCTTAACGAACATGTTAAAGAAACAGCAAAAATTTGTTTGGTCCATCGATGCTGAAAACGCGTTCAAGTCTTTAAAAGACGCTTTAACTTCCGCCCCCGTGCTGATCACCCCAAACTACGAAGAAAGATTTTTTATACAATGTGATGCTAGCAGTAGTGGAGTCGGAGCTGTGCTCTTCCAAAAAGATATTGAAGGTCATGATAGACCCATAGCCTTCATGTCTCATAAACTAAACGGCGCGCAGCGTAATTATAGTGTTACAGAGTTGGAGTGCCTAGCTGCCGTGCTGGCCATTAAACGGTTTCGTGCATATGTTGAGGGTTTGCCATTTACTGTCATAACAGACCACGCGAGCTTAACGTGGTTGATGTCCTTAAAGGATGCAACAGGAAGACTGGCTCGTTGGAGTCTTAAGTTGCAGGGGTATAATTTTGAGATTGAGTATCGCAAAGGCTCTCAAAATGCCGTTCCAGATGCACTATCTCGAATGGACATGGATTCCATAATTCTAAATACTATTCCTAATTCGGATTTACCTTTACATATTGACCTTAACGCGCCAGAGTTTAACTCGGTGGAATATAGAGATCTAATACACAACCTAGATGGATCTAAAGGTAAAACCAATTTAAAAGTGGTAGGAGCTCATGCGTTTATCAATGTTCATCCAAATGTTGAACCAGAAACTGATATACCTAGTTGGAAGCTACTTATTCCAGAAGCGTTGCGGCCAAAGGTAATAGCTTTAGCGCACTGTCCACCAACGTCAGCCCATTTAGGAATAAGTAAAACTATAGAACTAATTCGCCGTTACTATTTTTGGCCCAGTATGACTACTGAGGTTAAACGATTTGTTGGACTGTGTACCAGCTGCAAATCCAACAAAGCGGCTAATTACATTACTAGACCTCCTTTAGGTTCATTTGACATGACATTTCGCCCTTGGCAACGAATATATGTGGACTTTCTTGGTCCTTACCCTAGAACCAAAAAAGGTAACACTTCCATAATTATAGCTGTTGATCATCTTACCAAATTCGTGCAAACGAAAGCCGTGAGGCAAGCCACGGCGGTGGAAGTTTGTAAATTTTTAGAAGATCAAATTTTTCTTCTGTTTGGTGTACCGGAGGTACTAGTAACAGATAATGGACGACAATTCGAATCACAACTAACAAAATCTCTGTGCTCTAAATACGGAGTAGAACACATTTTTACTGCCAAGTACTCACCACAGGCTAATGCGTCAGAGCGGGTCAATAGAACCTTGATTTCTTCCATAAGAGCCTATATCAAAGCCGACCACAAAGTATGGGATGAAAATCTAAATGCAATCACGCATGCTTTAAGGAACTGTGTTCATCAATCAACTCAATTTTCACCACATTTTTTAGTGTTTGGTCAACACCCCCTCCTCCATGGCTCCAGCTATTCAATTCTACGCCAAATTCACGATTTTACGGGTGGTTATGCCAGCTTAACTGAAAAACCAGATGTATTACATCAGCGTTATCAAGAGGCTCAAAAACATCTGAGTCAAGCTAATGAAAAGATGTGTTCAAGGTACAACTTACGGTCTCGAGTTCCCCGTATAACAGTAGGTCAAACCGTATATGTAAAGAACTTTACACAAAGTAAGGCAAGCGAGCGGTTTGCATCAAAGCTAGCTCCAAAATACATACCAGCTGTTGTGACTAAATTGGTTGGTCATGTTATGTGCGACGTGGAAGACAGTCAGGGTAAAAGTCTAGGGAGGTACCATTTCAAAGACGTAAAATGCTAATAGAGTTAGTGGTTCCATGATCGGCTAGCTCAGTCGGTTAAGCATAAGATATCTCAGGGGTAGGTACGTCCCCACGACTGTTGCAAAACCCTGATTCATTGCAACTTTTTTTTTATAAATTTTTTTTGTCTGATTATCCTGTTTAATATCAATTAAAAAAACGAAATTCTAAAATAATATTTTTTTGGGAAAAAAAAGAAGGAAAAGAAATGTTGGTTGTCGAATTAATTATTCAGTGACCGTGCTTTGGTCAAGTTAAAAATGGAAAAATTATTTTTGGTTTTGATTTGTTGCGATTAATTAATTACTTTTTGTTGAATAAGATTATTATTATGTTATTTGAATAGTGATAAATTTAAAATCATAAAAAAATATCCATAAAATACTTTAATTAAAAGCTAACCAATATTATGGACTTCGTAGTTCTAATAATAAAAATATTAAAGCAGGCAGTAGTATCCCAACAAACATAAATTCTGTTGCACGAGAAAAAGTAAAAAAAATTTTATCAGAAGTGACAAAGCGGAAGTTAGGATGCAGAACTGTTGTAAACCGTACTAAATGTGTATGTACCAAATTTCATCCAACTCGATTATCAGGTACAGAAGTTATTGAGCTTCCAAAATAACAGGTGCTTGGAGGACCCCCTACCACTTTGTTCACTATCACTAAAAAAACTAATCAGTTCCTTGCCATACATATTTGCATCTTTTTGCAAAGTGTAATCAAAATTACTTAACGAACGAATGTTGTATGCTTCCAACAAACACTAATTGGAACCCTATTCCATAAGTTTCATCATAATCACTTCGTTATTGTAGGCTGTAGTGTGCATAAAGACACTGACAAAACTTTAAAAAAGTACAAAAAATTTTTTTTTACCGGAAGTGAAAAACCGGAAGTTGGGATGCAGAACTATTTTAAACCGTACTACATACTCATGTACCAAGTTTCATCCAATTCGCTTATCAGGTACAGAAGTTATAGAGCTTTCAAAAAAACAGATGCTCCAGGGACCCCCCACCACTTTGTTCACTATCGCTCAAAAACTAATCAGTTCTTTGCCATACATGTTTGCATCTTTTTCCAAAGTGTCATCAAAATTCGTTCACGGACGAATGCTGTGTGCTCCCAACAAACATTGAAAAAAGTGTGACACATTAAACAGGTGTTCGGGAGGACCCCCACCACTTATTCCAATATTATCCAAAAACTAATCAGTTCTTTGTTACTTAAGTTTCCATCATTTTCCAAAGTGTCATTAAAATTGAATAATGAACGAAGTCTGTATGCTCCCAACAAACTTAAAAAACAAAGTGTGAAAAGTCAGCATTTGTATGGTAGACCCCCCACCACTTTGATCAATGTGTCCCAAAACATGATAATTATCTTTTCACACTAATTGGAACCCTATTCCATAAGTTTCATCATAATCACTTCATTATTGTAGGCTGTAGTGTGCATAAAGACACTGAAAAAACTTCAAAAAAGTAAAAAAAAAATTTTTTTACCGGAAGTGAAAAACGGGAAGTTGGGATGCAGAACTATTTTAAACCGTACTACATACTCATGTACCAAGTTTCATCCAATTCGCTTATCACGTACAGAAGTTATAGAGCTTTCAAAAAAACAGGTGCTCCAGGGACCCCCCACCACTTTGTTCACTATCGCTCAAAAACTAATCAGTTCTTTGCCATACATGTTTGCATCTTTTTCCAAAGTGTCATCAAAATTCGTTCACGGACGAATGCTGTGTGCTCCCAACAAACATTGAAAAAAGTGTGACACATTAAACAGGTGTTCGGGAGGACCCCCACCACTTATTCCAATATTATCCAAAAACTAATCAGTTCTTTGTTACTTAAGTTTCCATCTTTTTCCAAAGTGTCATTAAAATTGAATAATGAATGAAGTCTGTACGCTCCCAACAAACTTAAAAAACAAAGTGTGAAAAGTCAGCATTTGTATGGTAGACCCCCCACCACTTTGATCAATGTGTCCCAAAACATGATAATTATCTTTTCACACTAATTGAAACCCTATTCCATAAGTTTCATTATAATCACTTCATTATTGTAGGCTGTAGTGTGCATAAAGACACTGAAAAAACTTCAAAAAAGTACAAAAAAATTTTTTTTACCGGAAGTGAAAAACCGGAAGTTGGGATGCAGAACTATTTTAAACCGTACTACATACTCATGTACCAAGTTTCATCCAATTCGCTTAACACGTACAGAAGTTATAGAGCTTTCAAAAAAACAGGTGCTCCAGGGACCCCCCACCACTTTGTTCACTATCGCTCAAAAACTAATCAGTTCTTTGCCATACATGTTTGCATCTTTTTCCAAAGTGTCATCAAAATTCGTTCACGGACGAATGCTGTGTGCTCCCAACAAACATTGAAAAAAGTGTGACACATTAAACAGGTGTTCGGGAGGACCCCCACCACTTATTCCAATATTACCCAAAAACTAATCAGTTCTTTGTTACTTAAGTTTCCATCTTTTTCCAAAGTGTCATTAAAATTGAATAATGAATGAAGTCTGTATGCTCCCAACAAACTTAAAAAACAAAGTGTGAAAAGTCAGCATTTGTATGGTAGACCCCCCACCACTTTGATCAATGTGTCCCAAAACATGATAATTATCTTTTCACACTAATTGAAACCCTATTCCATAAGTTTCATTATAATCACTTCATTATTGTAGGCTGTAGTGTGCATAAAGACACTGAAAAAACTTCAAAAAAGTACAAAAAAATTTTTTTTACCGGAAGTGAAAAACCGGAAGTTGGGATGCAGAACTATTTTAAACCGTACTACATACTCATGTACCAAGTTTCATCCAATTCGCTTATCGGGTACAGAAGTTATAGAGCTTTCAAAAAAACAGGTGCTCCAGGGACCCCCCACCACTTTGTTCACTATCGCTCAAAAACTAATCAGTTCTTTGTCATATATGTTTGCATCTTTTTCCAAAGTGTGATCAAAATTCATTCACCAATGAATGTTTTATGCTCCCAACAAACATAAAAACTTTGTGGAAAAAACCACCTGTTGTATGGTGGACCCCCCAACCCTTTATCCAATGTGCTCCAAAAGCTGATAAAATCTTTCTCATGTTATTTAAAAGCTTTTCGCAACGTTTCATGAAAATCGATTGGTAATTGTAGGCTACAGTAGGGATAAACACCTGAAAAAAAAACTTTTTAACCAGAAGTGACAAACCGGAAGTTGGTATGCAGAAGTATTGGAAACAGTATTAAAACCTTATATACTAAGTTTCAATAAGATCATAGCTCGGGATCAGAAGTTATTCAAGATTTAAACTTAGAGGTGTTCGGGAGACCCCCCGCCATTTTGTCCAAATTTAAAATGAATCCAGATCTTCTATTTTCAAGTGAACCTGTATCATTTGCCAAAGTTTCATCAAGATCCTATGCAGAAAACTCACCCACCCACCCACCCACCCACCCACACACAGACGTACACCAAAATTTTTATTGGCTATTTGGATAGAGGATGGTCCAAAACAAAAGAAAAAACAAAATTTGGGGTATGTAAGATTTTTTTTTTTCACGATAGATTGCATTACTTCACACAATTTAAAATTGTGGTGAAGTAAAAATATTTTTAATGTTTGTGATGTCCTATTAATTAAATCCTACAAAACTGAAAATATTTATATCGGGAAATATTATTAACTGTTTAAAAGATAGTGATAGATTCATTGGTGTTTATGTGAAAATATGATTTTCGTTTAAAATAAAATAAAATTTGCAATATGTATTCATATCGGAACAATATCAATCCTAAGATCGATATTCCGTTAGTGTTGATTAACCAATAACCATTATAGTGAAAATATGATTTCAACTACATAAAAGGTACTGTTTTATTATATCATTTTTTTTTATGTCGAATTTTGTTTGGATTTGTTTGAATGGACACAGGAAACAGTTTAATCAGAAAACTTTATTGAAGAACAAATCAGTCTAAAAGTAATATCTCTTAATAAAATAATTTATCTAAATCGATCTGGGGATTAGGTTAATTGAATAAAAAGGCGGGTAGAATGTTTAATTAGTGGAAGGGAAAATAATAGACACATGGATGATGACGGTAGCATCAACCGTTAACAACAGTTAACAGTTAAATAATTATACTCATATTGAAATAATCATACTAAATCATTTGTGACGTAGAAAAGAGCTAAATAATAGGATATTGAATTTTTTGGATATTGGACATTGGATATTGAAATATTGATTTTTATCGAAGCAAAAGATGTCAATATAGGAGGAAAACCGTCAGGTGTAGATATTCCAATGGGAATATTGGATCGTTTTTGTTTGATTAGTGGAAGATGCTAACAGAGAGTTTTTGTACTTGAATCATATATAAAAAAAATTTTCAATTTTAGAATATTTTGTACATTTTTAAATCTAAAGCAAAACAGTTTTAGTGGAAATTGCTATCAATGTGACAATTAAACGCTATAGAAATATATACAAGAAAAAATTATTTATGTGTTTGTGTTGTCTATTACATTCTAATTAATTAAGATTACTATGTTTAGATACTTTGGTGATGGTAAGTAGTTTTAAGTATCAATGCTAAATTTAAATCAAATAAAAATATATAACTATATCGAAATATAACTGAAATTGAAGTATATATATGTATATTGGTCTCTTATTTATTTTGTTCGATTTTTTGTTTTTCTTTTAAATTCCTTTTGACCTTTAAATTCATATTTCTTGAATATGGGCTAGTTCTCATTTGTCTTGTGGGGTGAGGAGGGAAGAAGGAAGATGATGGTATGAATTCTTGAAGTGCGGTGACCAATCCAATGAACGTCTTGGGACCAATGACCATTTCCCATCAACATTTTTTTTTCATCAAATTTTTTTTTGTTTCTTTCTCTGCTGTCTATAATTTTTATTTCCGCTTAGCAAGGTCCACAAAACTCTCCAGTAATCCCCACCTCCCTATACCCTGATTCTTTAGCCGGGATCAATAGCGGTCTGGTATAGAGTTTGTGGATAAATATTTCTGATAATGTCTTCAATGATATTCACTCTTCTGTTGTTATTAAGAAGACTGGATAGCATTGAGGATCATTACAAGTTCGGTATCCGGATATCCGGATTAGAAACCCTAGTCACGGCGTGCCTGAAACATATGTGAACATCATCAAGGATATGTACCACCAAGTATCCACGAAAGTCAGATGTACAACAGGAACTTCAATGCCATTTTTCATTAAAGTAGGAGTACACCAAGGAAGTGTGTTGAGTCCCATCTTGTTCAACATAATCATCAACTATCTCACAGCTTCGTTGATGAATGAACTTTTATTAAGTGTATTATTTGCTGATGATCTTGGGCTGGTGAGCGATTGTGTAGCCAAGCTTCAAGAGGTATTTAACAGGTGGAAGATGGTACTCGAGAGTAATGGCTTGAAAATTAGCGAGACAAAGACAGAATACATGTTTCTACCATTCAGTGATCCAGATGCACCTTTGCCAGATATTATGATCAACTCAAAGGTGATGAAGAAATGCAAAAGCTTTAAATATCTGGGATCTGTCATCACCAAGCCGGCACTTGTGATGAAGACGTAAACCATCGGATCAGTATTGGATGGCTAAAATGATTAGAGGGCTCATCTGTATTTTGTGACAAAAGAATGCCAGCTAAACTTAAAGGAAAGCTGTTTACGACTGTAGTAAGACCGGCATTAACATATGGTTCTAAATGCTGGACTCTCTATGATAAACATGAAAAAGATCTTACCACTACAGAGATGAAAATGCACCGAATGTCACTGGGAGTAACTAAAGAGGACCACATTAAAAGTCAATATATCCGTGGGTCACTTGGAGTACGGGATCCGATTGCTGACAAAATCAAGCAAGAGAGGACGAACTGGTTTGAAAGAATGCACACGAGAGAGGAAACACATGTGGTCAAACGAGTGATTCTACTTGATATACCACCAATCAGAAGAAAATATAGGTCGACACACACATGGTTACAACCAACAGCATCAGAGGTATGGATTGACTTAAGAAGAGCTCAAGGGAAGAGCGATAAGCAGGAAGAATGACACTACGATCCATGAACAATGCTAACCCTGAAGGCTAAATGCCAAATAATCAGGATTCTTATTCTTAATGTAATTAGTCACTGTAGGAATAATAAAGCAAGGGAGAAGAAGAAGAAAATAAAAAATATTTATTTACTTATTCTATTTAATGAATTAATTTATTGATTTTGAAATAAAACCTATTTATTAATTAATGTATTTATTTACTTATTATTCAAAGTGACAAGAGATTTCCAAGTCTAAGATTCGTTTGTTGACAAAAAAAAAACAAATATGATACAAATGACCATTGTCACCTAAGCCAGAATATCGCGTTCGCGAGCCTTCCCCAAAAACGGCATGTAAGAACTGACTAGATAAGCCTCTAACGACCAGATTCTACGGAACAGTTTCTCTCATTATTAAAAATAAACAACCATGACTGTCACGATATGGCAAATATGACCAAGTTCTACTGACCCAGCAATGGTTGCTCTACCTAAACTAAAAATAAATTATTAGAACTAATGCCATTTCTGGAGAGCGCTCCCGAGCGCCAGACTCTAAGTCTTAAACTCCAATGGACATTGTTCTATTTAAGAAAATAATGATTATTCAAAAAGAAAATGCATTGAAATTGTATGAGGCGAAGCCTCTAATCCAGAAAAAAATGAATTTATTCCCCCCTTTATTCCATTGAAGAAGTTCCTGGGTAAGGAGTGGTACTACTGGTTTGTACCTAAGTACAAACACAGCAGTAGCCACCCCTGAACACCAGAAAACTTCCTCGAAATGAAGAGAAGAAACAATTGATCTTTCGGTCGCATATCCATAGCAGACATAGGCGACCTAGGACCGTCAATTTATATTAAGGGTTGAAGCCCCATGGATGGCATTTTAGGCCTACCATTTCAAGATAAATTCATTTTAATTTAAAACAAAACGAAATTTTTAAATCTCACCAAAACACTTGATATATATCAACAATACTTTAAAAAAAAACATCACCAATCAACAAAAAAGATTCAAAATAATGAAATGAATTTAATTTTCTCAAAAACACAAAACCTGAAAAATATCACTAACAAACTGTAAAACATAACGGGTTGTTTTTGTTTTGAAGCCATGTAAAAGAAAAATCGTACAATCTATATCCAATCCAAACCACATACAATCCTTATACCAATCCACATCCATCATATTCAATAACCGTGCGATCTATATCCAACCTATATCCAATAACCATACTCAATCCATACACAATCCATACAAAATCCATACCAAATCCATATAAAAAATACCCAACTGGTTTAACCAAAACAAATCAAAACAAAAAACCCAAAACCGGTTTTATCGAAATTCACGCGCCAAAAATTATAACGCAAAAAATATCTAAACTCATATAAAAACCTACAAAAACCCAGGTCTTTGTTTCACACGTCATGTATAAGGATTTCAAAAAACTCAACGGGTCCCTTTGTTTCGGCCCATGTAAAGAAAATATCAAAAAACTAAATGGTCCCTTCGTATCGGCTACCATATAGAGAAAATTGGACTTTTTTTAAACAAAACCAAATATTAAACCGGAAAACTGAATCTATGACAAAACGGATTACACTTGCAAATCTTTTATCACAGAACAATGTAATGAAACTATTAATTAGCCAACAGAGAAAATAATTAATAGCACAAAAATAAATTAACAAAACATATATAAATTAAATTCAAAGCTTACATTATAAATTATATGTTGAATGTTGATCCACTGTACGATTCTTTCACAGAAACGAATAAATACATAATAATTTCGCATCATTTTAATCATTTTTGCATCATGCTGTGTTGTTCATATCCACAATGCAAACCAAAATCACCAACGACAAGAATTAAACTATTTTCCTCGCATCGATCGTGAACATTACGTGTTTCAGATAACACTTCATAAACTGCACCCAAATCTTGAAGTTTAGTCGATTCATCTGGATCATTTGTATTTTTATCCGGATGTAATTCTTCAGCCAAACGTCGAAATGGTTTGTTTATATCATTTCAATTTATATCATTTCAACTTATATCATTTCAACTTGCTGATAATCAGACAAACTTTATTATAATTTAGTTTAAAGTTAATACAATTTTCTTTGAATATTATTGAGTTGAAAAATGAAACATCAAATTAACAAAAAACTTTTATTTAAAAAATATCATTATTATTTGATTCAATCTTACATTTAATTTACATTTTTTTTCTCTTTTTATGTCACAACACTCTGATAATAATGTTGACCATTGATTTCCAATTTACTTAATATTTTGATTTGAATTTATATACTAATCTTCGATCCAAACAATTTGATCGCTTATATACACATATTATAGGTTTCCTGTTTCCCTCTCCAATTCTACGTTTTACAAATTAAACAATCACTTATGCAAAACATGTTTTGCAATGTATTATTAATTGAAATTGGGTGACGTAACTAAACCGTCAACAAAAAAACATAGTAGTACAAACAGATGTCCCTACGCTTATTACAATTGAAGAGAATAAATTAACAAATTATTAGCGAATTTCCTTGAATATGAATACAATTATTTTAGAGTAAAAGTTGAAAATAGTCCATCGTTACAAAGTTCTGCACTTCTACCAATTGGAGCATTGAAGTCACCTACCACGATTTTTACATCGTGCGGCGGGATGTTATTGATGACTTCTTCGAGTTCTAGAAAGAACAGGTATTTAATGTCATCTGCTTTGTCTTCAGTAGGTGCATGAACAGTAGGTGCTCTTCTTCCGTGTAGGAATGTTTTTTTGGAATATTAGCAGGGGATCTATGGCCCATACTGTAGGGAACATGCAGCTGGTTTCCCACATCCTATAAGTGATGGTAAAAAGAAGGAAGAGCATTGCAGCGAAGAAAATTATGTTTGCGTATTGGCACGCGATTGCTATCACTGGAGCCATGACAATGACTAAAATTTCGAGGATTTTGTTCATTTTTTTATGTTTGATGTAATTGTTTTAGTTAATTTCTGATTAGTTTTGTTAAATTATTTATTACTTATGTTGAGTTCCCTCAGATTTATGAGTTTTATCAATTTTTAATGTGGTTGAAAGGACGACAAAACCGTATTATTGTTTTTTATCGTTGTATTGGTAGCAAAACAATAAATTTTCGATTTAATTTCAAATTAAAATAATGATGTAAACACAAAATAATTATACTTTCACACAGAATTTATGTTTAGTTTAATAAAACCTAATAATCACAAGAACTATCAACGATGATAAATTAAAAACAAAACAGCGTCAAGCTTTTTATTGTTTTTATACTTGACATTTATGTGTGTGTTTGTGTTAAAATTTGATGGAAACCCAACCCATCAAAAAATCTCAGCCCATCAAAAAATCTCAACCCATCAAAAAATCTAAAAAAAATATTGCGACGCTGATGCATAGGCTGACTTCACCACAGCTCTGGAAACATAGTGTTCTGGATATATAATGAGCTAATATCCATAAAATACTTTAATTAAAAGCTAACCAATGTTATAGACTTCGTAGTTCTAATAATAAAAATATTAAAGCAAGCAGTAGTATTCCAACAAACATAAATTCTGTTGTACGAAAAAAAGTAAAAAAAATTTTATCGGAAGTGACAAAGCGGAAGTTAGGATGCAGAACTGTTGTAAACTTTACTAAATGGGTATGTACCAAATTTCATCCAACTCGATTATTAGGTACAGAAGTTATTGAGCTTCCAAAATAACAGGTGCTTGGAGGACCCCCCACCACTTTGTTCACTATCGCTAAAAAAACTAATCAGTTCCTTGCCATACATATTTGCATCTTTTTGCAAAGTGTAATCAAAATTACTTAACGAACGAATGTTGTATGTTTCCAACAAACATTGAAACAATAAACAGGTGTTCGGGAGGACCCCACCACTTATCCCAATATTGTCCAAAAACTAGTCAATTCTTTGTCAATAAAGTCTTTATCTTTTTTCAAAGTGCCATTAAAATTGATTAATGAATGAAATCTGTATGCTCCCAACAAACTTTAAAAACCAAGTATAAAAAGTCAGCAGTTGTATGGTAGATCCCCCGCCACTTTGATCAATGTGTCCCAAAAGATGATAATTATCTTCTTATACTAATTGAAATTTTTCCATAAGTTTTATCATAATCACTTCATTATTGTAGGCTGTAGTGTGCATAAAGATACTGAAAAAACTGCCAACAAGTAAAAAAAATTTTTTTTTACCGGAAGCAAAACACCGGAAGTTGGGATGCAGAATTTTTGTAAATCATACTAAATGCTTATGTACAAAGTTTCATCCAATTCGATTATCAGGTACAGATGTTATTGAGCTTTCAAAAAAACAGGTGCTCCAGGGACCCCCCACCACTTTGTTCACTTTCGCTCAAAAACTAATCAGTTCTTTACCATACATGTTTGCATCTTTTTCCAAAGTGTCATCAAAATTCGTTCACGAACGAATGCTGTGTGCTCCCAACAAACATTGAAAAAAGTGTGACACATTAAACAGGTGTTCGGGAGGACCCCCACCACTTATTCCAATATTATCCAAAAACTAATCAGTTCTTTGTTACTTAAGTCTCCATCATTTGCCAAAGTGTCATTAAAATTGAATAATGAATGAAGCCTGTATGCTCCCAACAAACTTAAAAAACAAAGTGTGAAAAGTCAGCATTTGTATGGTAGACCCCCCACCACTTTGATCAATGTGTCCTAAAACATGATAATTATCTTTTCACACTAATTGGAACCCTATTCCATAAGTTTCATCATAATCACTTCATTATTGTAGACTGTAGTGTGCATAAAGACACTGAAAAAACTTCAAAAAAGAACAAAAAAATTTTTTTTACCGGAAGTGAAAAACCGGAAGTTGGGATGCAGAACTATTTTAAACCGTACTACATACTCATGTACCAAGTTTCATCCAATTCGCTTATCACGTACAGAAGTTATAGAGCTTTCAAAAAAACAGGTGCTCCAGGGACCCCCCACCACTTTGTTCACTATCGCTCAAAAACTAATCAGTTCTTTGCCATACATGTTTGCATCTTTTTCCAAAGTGTCATCAAAATTCGTTCACGAACGAATGCTGTGTGCTCCCAACAAACATTGAAAAAAGTGTGACACATTAAACAGGTGTTCGGGAGGACCCCCATCACTTATTCCAATATTATCCAAAAACTAATCAGTTCTTTGTTACTTAAGTCTCCATCATTTGCCAAAGTTTCATTAAAATTGAATAATGAATGAAGTCTGTATGCTCCCAACAAACTTAAAAAACAAAGTGTGAAAAGTCAGCATTTGTATGGTAGACCCCCCACCACTTTGATCAATGTGTCCCAAAACATGATAATTATCTTTTCACACTAATTGGAACCCTATTCCATAAGTTTGATCATAATCACTTCATTATTGTAGGCTGTAGTGTGCATAAAGACACTGAAAAAACTTCAAAAAAGTACAAACAAATTTTTTTTACCGGAAGTGAAAAACCGGAAGTTGGGATGCAGAACTATTTTAAACCGTACTACATACTTATGTACCAAGTTTCATCCAATTCGCTTATCACGTACAGAAGTTATAGAGCTTTCAAAAAAACAGGTGCTCCAGGGACCCCCCACCACTTTGTTCACTATCGCTCAAAAACTAATCAGTTCTTTGCCATACATGTTTGCATCTTTTTCCAAAGTGTCATCAAAATTCGTTCACGAACGAATGCTGTGTGCTCCCAACAAACATTGAAAAAAGTGTGACACATTAAACAGGTGTTCGGGAGGACCCCTACCGCTTATTCCAATATTATCCAAAAACTAATCAGTTCTTTGTTACTTAAGTCTCCATCATTTGCCAAAGTTTCATTAAAATTGAATAATGAATGAAGTCTGTATGCTCCCAACAAACTTAAAAAACAAAGTGTGAAAAGTCAGCATTTGTATGGTAGACCCCCCACCACTTTGATCAATGTGTCCCAAAACATGATAATTATCTTTTCACACTAATTGGAACCCTATTCCATAAGTTTCATCATAATCACTTCATTATTGTAGGCTGTAGTGTGCATAAAGACACTGAAAAAACTTCAAAAAAGTACAAAAAAATTTTTTTTACCGGAAGTGAAAAACCGGAAGTTGGGATGCAGAACTATTTTAAACCGTACTACATACTCATGTACCAAGTTTCATCCAATTCGCTTATCACGTACAGAAGTTATAGAGCTTTCAAAAAAACAGGTGCTCCAGGGACCCCCCACCACTTTGTTCACTATCGCTCAAAAACTAATCAGTTCTTTGTCATACATGTTTGCATCTTTTTCCAAAGTGTCATCAAAATTCATTCACGAATGAATGTTTTATGCTCCCAACAAACATAAAAACTTTGTGGAAAAAACCACCTGTTGTATGGTGGACCCCCCAACCCTTTATCCAATGTGCTCCAAAAGCTGATAAAATCTTTCTTATGTTATTTAAAAGCTTTTCGCAACGTTTCATGAAAATCGATCGGTAATTGTAGGCTACAGTAGGGATAAACACCTGAAAAAAAAACTTTTTAACCGGAAGTGACAAACCGGAAGTTGGTATGCAGAAATATTGGAAACAGTATTAAAACCTTATATACTAAGTTTCAATAAGATCATAGCTCGAGATCAGAAGTTATTCAAGATTTAAACTTAGAGGTGTTCGGGAGACCCCCCGCCATTTTGTCCAAATTTAAAATGAATCCAGATCTTCCATTTTCAAGTGAACCTGTATCATTTGCCTAAGTTTCATGAAGATCCTATGCAGAAAACTCACCCACCCACCCACCCACCCACCCACCCACCCACCCACCCACCCACCCACCCACCCACACACAGACGTACACCAAAATTTTTATTGGCTATTTGGATAGAGGATGGTCCAAAACAAAAGAAAAAACAAAATTTGGGGTATGTAAGATTTTTTTTTTTCACGATAGATTGCATTACTTCACACAATTTAAAATTGTGGTGAAGTAAAAATCAAAATTTTTGGCTGAAAGAACTCGACATCAGTTTGTGTAATGATTGAAATTTAAATAAAAAAAATAATTATATGTTTATTAATATTTATAAATTTAATTTTTTAGTTTAAACAAATTAAGCTATGTAAAATGTTCTATTTAAATTGTTATGTATTTAACAAAAATAGTTTAGTCCCATCCTGCAACTAGATATGTATTTTGGCACGTTCGTATTGCGCTTTTATTCTTCTTTGAACATACCTTGATTGCCTCCAAATTTTACTAGCGTTGTTTATTGTGTACTTATTTTCAGCTCCTATCACGTCGGGTTCATCAGTTATAGCTCTTT
The DNA here is from genome assembly GCA_963693315.1 of Diogma glabrata. NCBI lineage: Eukaryota > Metazoa > Arthropoda > Insecta > Diptera > Cylindrotomidae > Diogma > Diogma glabrata. The sequence goes on along the minus strand of OY856188.1, from coordinate 163,192,584 downwards.
TTTATGGCTATAGTAATGCAGAAAATATCTTTATTGAGTAGCCGCAACGCTGTTGTTTTACTCCGTTAACCTTTTATATGACACTTTTTTATTCGACATGTTATACAATTACTCCTAATATTATTTTATTTTTATTAGAACAAATTATTGAAAAAATTTTTTAAAACATATATACATTTGAATACGAGTACAATTAATTTCAACAATTTCGTTAAAATTATAAGTTTTTATAATAACTATTGTAGTGTTTTTATTATAATCTTTTTTTGCTTCTGAACACAATTCTAATCAAATGAATGAGTGGCTTAAAAAACTCTTTAGACAAATCAAGAAAAAACGTGTTAAAAAAATCAAAGCAGCAAGAAAGTCATGTCGTTTTCTTTTTGCCAGAGCAGAAAAAGTGATTTTTTTTCAAAAAAAAGAATATGAAAAAATTTGATCTAGTTTTGTAGTTGTGTTTGTGAACTGTCATTTAATATTATTGTAATTAATAGTATTTAATTGAATATTTTTTATTAATTTTTAATTTAAAACACGATTTAAACAAAACATTTATTTAAACAATAACTATTTCACATTAAAATAATAATTATAAGTAAATGGCGTCTTGTTTGTTTACTAATTTTTACAGATGTGCAACTCTATTGTATTTATAACTTGCTCTACGAAAAAATCTAGATTCAGAAAAATATTTTTAGGGCAAAAAAATCACGTTTTTTGTCAAATAGAATACGTAATGTCAAAATAACTTGATCTGAGAGCAAAAATCGGCGTGTCAGAGCAAATTTTTTGGCAAAAAGAAAACGACATCACAATTCTAATGGTTAGATGTTGCTATTTATCTAATAGCATTTAAAGTTCGAAATTTTTAGTACATATCTAGTACTGATGTTCGCCACAAATGTCTGCAAACCCAAAGGATTAATTTAATATTGAAAATTAATTTCTGAGATTGTAATTCTATAAATTTCGTATAAAATAGTATACCTGTATACAGTATACACACAGAATAAAATCCCATTTTCTTCTAATTTAACTTTTATGAGTTCAAAATGTATGATTCATACAATTTACTAAAATTTTTTAATATTCCGAAAATTTAGTTATGTAAAACTTCTAATAGTCCCTGGGCCCACGCCGATTTCATGTGATGATTACCACATATTTTATACTTCGTGAGGCGCTTGTCCTTGACGAGCCCGAAAACTTTTGTTCTGCGATTTTCCTCAAATCGGCCGCTTTTTCGTTCGGCAATTTCCGAAAAACCCCGATTATCCGGGATTTTGTAAATTTTTTTTTTAGCTATGGACGTTGGGAATTTGATTTAGAACACGAGGGTAACCTTGGCCGAAAAAAAATTGTCTGCTATTGTCTAGTTCGACAACCCAAACATCCAAAATGTCAGTTGTCGGGCTGGACAATAGCAGACACATTTTGGTCAGACAAGCTTATCCTCGTGTTCTAAAACAAATTTCCAACCCCCATAGTTAAAAATAACAAATGTGGTAGCAAATTTACAAGATCGCTGGCAATCGGCATTTTTCGGAGCTTGCCAAACAAAAAAGCGGCCGATTTGAGGAAAATCGCAGAACAAAAGTTTTCAGACTCGTCAAGGACAGGTGCTTTACGAAGTATAAAATATGTGGTAATCATCACATGAAATCGGCGTGGGCCCAGAGACTATAACTAAAATTAGGAAATATATCATCTTATTTTTAGCTAATTCATTTAAAGAAATATCTATTTCAAAAATTATATTCTTTATATCATTCAATACAATTTTATGATAACTAGGGGGCCCCTGTGCCTTTGCACAAAATATTTTTTCATAAATTAATCACATAAACCCTGTTTGCAACGTCTAGTTCAAGCAAAGCATAAACTGAAACTGAAATGAAATTTAATAAAATAAAATTTAAAGATATTCAAAGTTTGTTTCGTTTATTTTAATCGTCGTTTAATTTTTTTATATTTTTTTGTATTCTATCCTTTCCCTTCCGTATTCTCTTCTTTCCTATGATATGGCTGCGCTTTTTCGTAGCTTGTCTATTATATATATGATTACACTTTTAAGTTTTAAATCATTCAATAGTTCATTAAATTTTTTAATTTGTTGAAATAAAACATAAAAACTTTGCAAAATCAATAAAAATGATATCAATGGATGTTTAAATGAATTTGCAAATATTTTTTTGTCTATGCATATTTAGCATTTCTTGAAAATTAAGTTTCAGGTGATCGTGATAAGATTAAAGAAACACCAAAACTTATACAACAGAATGCCGGAAGGAATATTCAACTAAAATGTGGCGTTAGAAATGGAAATACAGAATTAATGAATTTATCGGATATTCACTGGGTTTTTAAGGTACATATTTTCAATATAAATAAAATCAAATATTTTTTCTATTTAATAAATCTTTGCGAAGGCTTGTAGTGAGGGTTTTAATAAAACGTCATGCACAAATCAAAAAGCAATTCATCAAATACCATGGAAAATGATTATGTGTGATGGAAAACCGTGCAGAAAATTAACGCTAACGGTTAAAAATGCCACAGAAGCAGATTCAGGATTATACAACTGCTTTATGCATCCGTACAAGAGGAAAAACAATGACACAAAAATATTGATACAAATTTTTAAAACATACCAACTAGAAGTTATAGGTGAGAAATGCAACATATTTTCATATATGTACTTTTGACAATTTCATTTTTCAATCTATTTCAACAATAATGTTGTAAAAATTCACTTCTTGCTTAAAACAAATACTCCTTCAATTAAACATTATGAAATCTACTTTATTAAACAGCTTTGAACTATCTATAATTTACATAGTGTAAACGATACCTTTATAAAAATAGTGACCAGAGACTACCCTATTTAATAATCTTAAGGGTATCAATTATATTTCTGGCCTGCTTAATAGTTGGCATATCAATCATTTGATTTTTATAAACAAATGCTCCTTTTCCGGACAGGTGATATTTTTCAAACGATGACAATAAATCTTCAGCCCACGCAATTTTATCTTTAGAAGGGGTCATAGCTGTTTGAACAATTTCAATTTGGTCAGGATGGATTACCTGTTTTCCAGTGTAGCCGTACCTATAGCCTTCTTCACTTTGTAAACGTAATCTAGTTGGATCTGTAATGAAATGTTTTTATATATATATTTGTAATTTAATTTTTTTTATTTTACCTCGAAAATCGATAAAAACCATGTCAATTGCTTGAATGTTAAATGCCTTTGCCATCATAATAATATACTGTCTTGCATATAAAATTTCAATAGAACTTTCGGATCGTGTTATACCAATTGATGAACAATAATCATCGCTACCAAAAATTATTCCGTCTAATTTGAAATTGTTTTTCAACCGACTTAATTCTTCAGCTGTCTCGCAAATACTACGTAAATTTAGTACGCCATGACATGATTCCGTGAAAATTAATAAATTAAGTTTAATAGAAGGATTTAACACTTTTTCTAACGTTTGATGAAATTTTATTATATCTGTAATGTGATGCACTTTTGGTAAACAAACCGTTTTTGGTTTAATTTGACCTGAGAATATGATACGCATATCTTCTTCAAAATATTCACTGTCTACTGGATTAATACGAACAGCCCACTCAGCTTTTGAGGTCTTGGTATTACCATATTTTTCAAACGTATTGCGAATTAGTTGTCGAGCAACCGCCTATAGTAAAAATTTTATTAAAGCGTTACCAAGCTTTTATTCAAACCTTAAAACCTTTCTACTCATCGCCACACCATCTTCACAATCAAAAACAACAGAATCGACACTTAGGTTGATTGATTTTTTGATTTTTCTTTCATCATCACCTGGTACATATAATATAGCACGTCTGGGTGTATACTTACGAAACTGATACCAAAAAGACTGAAATGTTTATCTGGCTGATTTTAGTAATTGGGAATTTCTTTTATTTTATAATTGTATTCAAAAATTACCTTAATTATATATGAGTAAACCAGGTTGTTTTTTCCCAGATAATTTAGAAACGACAAGGCCATGACTGTTGAGTAATAACTTTAAGGATATTTTAAAATACTCATGAACATCGAGTTTTAAAGAACAGATTCTGCGTAATTTATTTTTATTGTAGTGCTGTAAAATAGATAAAATATTTTTTATTTAATTTTTAAATAAATTAGAGTTATTATTTACAGATTCAAAAATTTTGCCGCCAGAATTCATTGGAAACCCGACAAATATTACAACAACTGTAAGGTCACAAGCAGTTTTAAGCTGTCGAGTTCATAGTAAAGTACCTCCTTCTATAAAATGGATAAGACCAGTGGATTATAGAAGTATATCAGCAGAAACTTTTATATTTCAGTTTGAACAAAAGAGCTTACATAATAAAAATAATTTTGATTTTGAAATTTTGGAATCCGCAGGCGAAAAAGAGTTATCAGGAGATACTTATCTCAGTAAACTTATTATAAATAATGTATCCGAAAATGATGTAGGAGCATATTTGTGTATAGGAATTAATTTTCAAGGATATACAGTTCGTGACATTTATTTAAATATTATTCCAGAATTTACACCGAAAACCGCTGGGAAAAAGCAATTTTTCTTACTATTTTTAATTCCGATAGTTTTTGCTAGTATTCCTTTACTGATTTGGGGTTGTTTTGGTCTAACAAAGTTTACTAGAAGAACTAGGTGTAAAAGTGAAGAATTTTGTGTACAACGAATTCATCAGCGTAAAATAAATTTTGTGGAAGGCTACAAAATATATGAAATATGAAGATTCATAGCGCAGATTAACGTTAAAATAGTAAAATTATCATTTTTTTGTAACTTTTGTTTATAATTTAAAGACCAGTGGTATTTTTTATCATGCTAAATCTGAGTGAGATGTAATAGTCAAGATAGTCAATATAGTCAAGATATATCGTATAGTCAAGGTGCCTACACTTTGGCTCTCATAATAGCTTCAACATGATCAACGCGGGAGACGCAAGTTTTACGCTATGAAAATGGATTTCTCATAATAAAAATACACTACAATAATAAGAGTTCTATGTTTTATCATTAAATTTATTCTGGAATTTCGTTTAACAAAACTATTCTTAGATAAATATTTAACGTATATATATTCTCATCCAAGCATAGTTCGTATAAAATTCGTATTATTTTGACAATCAAATACATGGGATTGAAGGGTTAGTTTCAGTTCCATTGCAAAAATAGAATGCAATGCAAAAAACACGGCCAGAGATTGATTAAATACCACATATATAACAAGCATTAGAAAAGAGAAAATCAAAAGTATGTACTTTGAAAATACAAATGTTCAGATTAAGCATTTCAAGAAAAAAATGGTAAGATTCAACAATTTGAACTGAAAGGTACAAAATATTATCATGTTTATCACCGTCCCTCGAATTGGTCTTAATCTCAATTTGATAAACGTTATACCCAAATCGCCTTCGGGACTCGATCGCTGATTAGTAAGTATTTAATACCTTTGTCCTTTATTGTTTCAAAACAACAAAACGATATAGCATGATTGAAATTACAAAGGCAAGAGAAAATTAACAAAGGATTAGAAAAATGATACTTGTAAATTTTATCTTAACTTTAAAAAAAGAAGCACTAAGTTGCATATAAGTCCATAAATTCACTTATGCACAGAGCCGGGACGAGACTTAATTACGCCCTATGTAGGCAAGAATAACGTTTGACGCCCCTACCCACCACCTCTATAGAATTGGTTTGTTTTAAACACTGTTTAAAACAATTTTAAAAAAGTTGGTTTTTTTTTCAAAAAAAACAATGTTTTGCACAAAAATTGTTTTTTTCTACTACCCAACATAAAAAATCTACTTTCGATGTTTGTTCATTGAATCGAAAACTTCTTTTTCGTCACCGGTGAAAAAAAAAACCTATACGAATTACTTTCGTACCTAGTGACGAAAGTAATTTTTTAAAAGCCATCTATTTTCTAATTTCTTAACTAGAATAAACCATCCTAGAATAAACCATCCTGAGAATACCCGTTAAGACAATCAATTGATCGAATGAAATAATTTTGTTAGTGTTAATTTGTCTCTGTTTGGAGGATGACGTTGATTTATTTTTGAATTATTTACGGACAATTTACATTAAAATTGTTAAAATAATAATAGTAAAATACATAATATTCATATATTCTTTTTAAATAGTATGATAAAAAACAGTTGGTGTTAAGATATTTCTAAAAAATATTATTTCACCTATTTATTTAAGAAAAATGAAAAAAAAATATTTATTTTACGTATATATCAAGAATTTACGTAACGTCATACCCATTCAAAAACTAAATCAAAACTGAAATTTTTATTTTAGAAATCTGAAATCTGAATTTGATTTTGTTTATGACAAAGTACAATTTACAAACCCTCTTTAGTTATAAGCCTACTAGACGCAAAATTCAAAAACAATAAACCTTCAAAGATGTTTTATTTAATGATTTTAAGAACTTTATAGAGTAAATAGAATAATAATATAGGATTTTGTAGTGTAAATAGAATAAAAATATAACATCATGAATAACTATATGTATGGATATGTAAAAAATTAACGAAAAAAACAATAAGGCTTGTAATTAAAGACAGCTATGTCTTTGACATAAAAATTGGATAATTTATTCATATTGAGTCATCTATTTTTTAATAGCAGAAATATAAATACACATATACAATTTTAATTTGTAACAGTGTATGTTTTAAAATGTAAATTGTGAAACGTACGTGATCGCATTAGACATCTCAAAAGCATTTGATCGAATTTGGCATGCCAACCTGATCAACAAACTCGTTGCGTACGGTTTTCATCCCGCAGTCGTGAAGTTGATTCAAAATTTTCTGTCTAACTGATACATCTCGGTATCTATAGATGGCTTTTCTTCTGAGTCTAAATTAAAACCGCTGGTGTACCCCAAGGCTCAGTTTTATCTCCCACTTTATTTTTAATTTATATCAACGAACTGTTGCAAATCACCAGCAACCCAATAAATAATTTTGCAGATGATAGTACACTGCACAAGTCATTCGTCCCTCTATCTTCAAAGGGTAAAATGCATGAACGAATAAATCCCGTCCGGAGAGATGCTGCCATAAATGTAAACGAGGACCTAAAAAAAGTCGCCGATTGGGATGACAAAAATTTGGTCAATTTTAATTCCACCAAAACACAGCTATTGATTGTTTCCAGATCAAAGACCGAGTTTCCCAACGATATTTCAATTAATATGTGTGACGACCAAATAGAGGAATGTAAAAGCATTCGTTTATTGCGAGTCACAATATCCAATGACTTACTCTGGAACGATCATATAATGGCCATGGCAAAGAGCGCGTCAAGAAAACTTGGCCTCCTCAATAGATGTAAAAAATATTTTACTTCGCATCAATTACTCCTCATTTATAAGTCTTATATTCGTCCCTGTATGGAGTATTGTTGTCAAGTTTGGGGCGCTGCATCTGTTACTATCCTGGCTCTTTTGGACTCTGTTCAAAAGCGAGCTATACGAATTGTTGGTGATCGAGATTTAACACTAGATCTTGATTCCCTGCAACATCGTCGCACTGTTGCTGATCTCGTTGTTTTTTATAAATATCGTCACCAGCAGTGCTCGGATGACATCAGGTCCATAATGCCTCAGACATATGTTTTTCCCCGTTTTACTCGTCAATCGGTTTGTGCGGGCGGTCGGGCTGTCGAGATTACTCACTGTCATAGTAATAGAATGCAAAGGGATTTCTTTGTGCGTACATCGTACACATGGAATGCTTTGCCCGAATCAATAGTCTCGAGTGCCTTCAATCCACAAAGATTTAAAAAAAACGTCCACCTAAACCTCAAGACGCATGTTGTTGTGGGACCTACGTCTTAAAAGGTATCTATGTGTTGTTGTGACACATTTTGTAATTCCTACGACACAACACTTCTTATTTAAAAAAAAAAAAATTGTATGTAATTATAAATGAAACTGTTTAAAAATTAATAATAATTTTTAAAAAAGTAGTAGAAAAAGTACAGTACAGTCTACAGTCAGTACAGTACAGTCAGAACAGTCAGTACAGTACAGTCTACTCGCCGAAAATCATATTTTGAATCTCGCGACCATTACCAACCTCGGCTATCGCCTCGGCTGGTAAACTGTCCTCTCATTTCAAAATATGCTGTTTTCGGCATCGTTGAAGACTATACTATTTTCTGCTACCCAACTTAAAAAATCTACTTTCGATGTTTGTTCATTGCATCGAATTTTTTTTTTTCGTCACCATTGATAAAAAAACCTAAATAAATAACTTTCGTACCTTGTGACGAAAGTAATTTTTTAAAAGCCATCTATTTTCTAATTTCTTAGCTATAATATATCATCCAAGAACACCCGTTAAGAGAGTCAATTGATTTAATGAAATAATTTTGTTAGTGTTCATTTATCTCTCTTGGGAAGATGACGTTGATTTATTTTTGAATTATTTACGGACAATTTACACTAAAAATGTAAAAATAATAATAGTTAACTATATACTATTCATATATTCTTTTTAAATAGTATGGTAACAAACAGTTGGTGTTAAGATATTTAAAAAAAATTTATTTTACCTATTTATTTAAGAAAAACGAAAAAATATATTTATTTACATAAAATAATTAATTTACGTTGTTTTAAAATATATCAGGAATGTACGTAACGTCATCCCCATACAAAAACTAAATCAAAATTGTTGTTTTTATTTTAGAAATAATAATAAAATTTCTAAATTTGATTTTTTTTATTACGAAACCGTCTTTAGTTATTAGCCTACTAGACGCGAAATGCAAAAAACAATAAACCTTTAAAGATGTGTTATTTCATGATTTTAGGGACTTTATAGAGCAAAAAGAATAAAAATATAGAATTTCGTAGTGACTCGACTCAGCGCTGTCGTTTTTAAAAATTATAAAGTAGTATATTTGACGTCGGCAGCGGAGTATTTTGAGGAAAAAAGGAGTATTCATAAAAAACACGCAAAATAGTATATTTTGCTACAAGGGATGAATAATACCGTTTTTCCGTGACTGAACTTTGTTATAGATAATTATTTCAACCAATTTCATGTCGGCAAATCGCCTGAAGATAAAATATTAAAAATTTTGTTGTTAGTTTGTTTATAAGAAAATTCTTCTTTTTAAGAAAAAATTGCAGAAAAAGATTGATTGAAAAACAAACGAATCTAAAAGGGAAGACTATTTATAGAAGATAATAGTAGTTTAATCAATGAGTGTATAATGAAATAGTTTATTCTCAAGCAAATTTGAGCGAAATCAAATTGATAAATCAATTGATAATAATCAATTGATTTGATTTATCAATTGATTGATATCAATTGATAAATCAAATTTCTTACTAAAAAAACCCCGATGATAAAAAACGCCCATCTCATACAATCAACCAAGTTCAACTAAACGAAATAAGAGAATTTTACTCAAAATTTGATTTTTGAACAAAACTTATCAAAGATATTGTGATTATAATTGGAAAATATGGAGGGGCTGAAATCTCAAGCTCTGAGATATCAAGACTTCGGTCTGGGTTAAGGATTTTGATATAGTTTTCGGCAAAAAACTTTTATGAGGACATGGTTTTTAGTTTTGGGCAGCGATGTACATCAAACATAACTCTTTGTTAAAGTACAAGTATTTTTTATCTCTGTTTAAAAATTTCTTACAAAACTAACACGAAACATCAATACGTTGCCGGAAAATTATAATCAAAATTCCAAAAATATTGTTATATTAAATAAAATCAAACTTTTTCAAAATGCCAAAAATATTCCAAATATTAGAATAAAATCAAATATTTAAATATTTTCTAAATTCCAATAATATTTCAAAAATTCTTAAAATACAAACTTTTTCCAAAATTCTAAAAATATTGCAAAAATTATTACAAAATCATAAATTGAAACTTTTTTCAAAATTCCAAAAATTATAATAATATCAAAATTAAAAATTTTTCAAAATTCTAAAAATATTTCAAAAATTCTTACAAAATCAAAAATTAAAACTTTTGCCGAAATTCTAAAAATATTGTAAAAATTATTACAAAATCAAAAATACAAACTTTTTCAAAATTCCAAAAATATTTCAAAAACTATAACAAATTCAAAAATTTCCATGTCCAATCTCATTTTAAATTACATTTACGTCATAAAAACAGCTACATTTTTTTTCCCAAAAAATTGGCTAAAAAAATAAATGAAATCATTTTTGACACACTTGACATTATTTTTTGACAAACTTATAATGCCATAATTCTCAATAATAATAATAATATATCATGTCATACGAACTATTAATTTTATTTTTTTCTAAAAAAATTGGGTAAAAAATAAATAAAAACCTTTCTTTTGACACACTTGACAACATTTTTTGACAAACTTATAATGCCATAATTCTCAATAATAATAATAAAATTTCATTTCAAACAAACACTTTTATTTTTTTTGCAAAAAATTAGGTAAAATACTAAATAAAAATCTTTTGACACACTTGACAACATTTTTTTGACAAACTTATAATGCCATAATTCTCAATAATAATAATAAAACTTCATTTCAAACAAAGAAAATTAATTTTATTTTTTTCCATAATATTAGGTAAAAAATAAACAAAAATCTTTCTTTTGACACACTTGACAACATTTTTTTGACAAACTTATAATGCAATAATCTAGTTTTTGATCTCACATACCAATCCCGACCATCAAGATTTCTCCAAATTTAATGTTCCTACTCGTAATCACTTAAAATGAACGTTTTTTAAGCCAAAAATATGAAAATTTGCTATTTTTGACACACATAATGATTTTTTTGACACACTTCCGGTACAGTTATCGAACACAGCGTCCTTTCGGACCTGTCCCTTGAGTATCCCTATTTTTAGAAAAAAAAATTTTTGAAATCCCTCCAGCGGTTTTCCCTGCAGCGTAGGTAATGACGGCCGGCAGACAGACATACATTTTTTTTTTTTTGCTTTTTTAGAATCAGGAGGTCCTAAAACGTCGAGAAATGTCAAAAAAAGTGGGGGTAAGAATTTCACTTTGAGCTCATGAATGTAATATTTAGGTCTTTCAGACCGAAGTAATAATTTTAATGAAATCAAAACAATTTGACCGATTGGAATCATACCAATTGAATAATGATAATTTTTTTATAGGAAAATTTTCATTAGGCAATAGGTTAAGTTCATTAGGCTATCCGCTGTAGGTTAGAAAACAATACAATAATACATACTATTATTATCGAAAAACATACAAATAAAGCTGATATAATTAAACGGAAGAAAATAAAATTAGTTTATAATATAATTTATTTATAATAACAGGGAAGTATAAACTTGATTCGGGGAGTAAAGTAGTATCGAACTAAACAAAGTAGCAAAAAACTCCTATAGTAGTAACTCCGACAGCGCTGTCGAATCTGTTAGTCATAAACTAATATTAAAAAAGTTATATAGTACTGGAATCAAAGGTAATCACTTGAAACTGTTTACAAGCTACTTACTAAATAGGAAAGAAGCAGCAAAAATCAATTCTACGATTGGAGACGCCGAGTTCGTTAACTATGGTGTCCCTCAAGGATCTTTACTTGGCCCTCTCTTATTTAATATTTACGTAAATTTTGCTTTTTTATTGGGCTTATGTGGTAAGCTTATTATGTTTGCTGACGACATGGCTCTTGTATTTCGAGAAAAAACAGTAAGTGACATTCGTCTAAAAATGCAATTAGACATAAATGTTATTGAGTGGGCTTTGAAGAATCTCTCTCTCTCTCTCTGGCGTTTACATCCCATGAAGGGATTTTGCCGTCTGTGCCACCAGCTTCCAATCATCTCGTTCCATGACCAGTTGACCCCAGTTTCGACATCCTATATCACGAAGGTCTTGGATGATGTCATCACGCCAGCGTTGTCTAGGTCTTCCTCTTCGACGAACACCAGCTGGTTGTTGTTGGGACGCTTTTTTTATCATTCTTTCTAATGGAGCCCTTTCTACATGACCAAACCATCTGATCCGGTTAGATTTAATGAATCCAATTACATCGCAGCCTCCAAGAAGCTGTCTGATTTCGTGATTCATTCGGATTCTATACTGATTTTCAGCAACTTTACATGGACCATAAATTGTTCGTATGACCTTCCTCTCGAATGTTGATAAAATTCTACAATCGGAGGAAGTCAGTGTCCAGCTTTCACTTCCAAATGTAAGCACAGGTCGAATTAATGTTTTGTAAAGTGTGAGTTTACACGACCGCGAAAGATGTTTTGATCGCAGAAGTTTTGAGTATGCGTAGGAAACTCTGTATGCGGCAGAGACACGGGCTTTGATATCTGCCTGCATGTCATTTGACGATGTTATTACAGACCCGAGGTATTTGAAGTTTTCCACGCGTTCCACTTCGTAGTCGCCAGTATCCAGATTTCCGGGAGGTATGTTCTTAGATGTTGTTAGCACTTTAGTCTTGCCGGTGTTGATGCATAATCCAAGTCGTTTAGCATTTCTTTCAAGCTGAGAGAGACTATCTTTAATATCGCTCGTTCTACGTCCGAGAAGCACAATATCATCTGCGTAGCCAAGAACTTGACTAGATTTATTATATATGCAGTTTTGCGTCTCAATTCGGCTTTTTCTTATCGCGTACTCTAGCGCCAAATTAAACAGTACAGGCGCGAGTGCATCACCTTGTCGAACACCTGATGTTATATCGAAAGGATCAGAAACTGACCCTTCGATTACTATTCTACAATTTGATCCCGATGTTGTGAGTTTGCACAGAGAAACAAGTTTCTCTGGGATACCAAGGCATATGAGTGCGGACCAGAGGTTGTCGCGGATGATACTATCATATGCTTGCCTGAAATCAACGTAGAGCTGGTGAATGCTGATGTTGTACTCGCTTTGAAGAATCATTTAAAAATAAATACAAAAAAAAACAAATTTATTATCTTTGATATAATGCATTTATGACTTTGTATTAATAGCAAATAGCTATAGTGCATTTATTGTTGATTATCTTGGGATCGCAATTGATGTTGCTCTTAGCTGGTCTAAACATATTGATAAAGATAAAAATAAACTTAAAATCATTAATTATATTGTTCAACATGCGAAAAATTTTACCACAAAAAATAAAATATCTAATATTTCATGCACATATTCTAAGCCATGTTAGATACCTTCTACCAATATAGGGCTTATCTGCTCGATACAGACTTCAAGAAATTTATAGCCTTATCAATAAAAACCTAAATAATATGAAGTCTCTATCATACTGACTGTTGTACATCTCGCCTTCTTTACAGTGTACAGATTCTTCCTCTTCAAAAACTTATCGAATTCGAGCTTGCGGTTTTAGTTGTTAAAATAAAAAATAAAATGATAAAAACAATTTTTTCTTATGCCGAAAGGGTGACATTCATTATTGATTACCCTACTAGACGTAACACGGACTTTTACGTAGATTTTTCCCTACAGCTAGTGGACAAAGTTCTCTACTGTACAAAGGCCTGTTAATTTATTATAATCTTCCTGATGAATTAAAGGAGGTGACTCGACGTATATCATTATTTAAAACACGTCTGAGAAATCATTTGAATAACTGATTGATTGATTGAATGATTGAATAATAAAAAAAAAAATATTAAACATTTTTTTAAATTTAAACAACCAACCCAATCACAACCGACGAAATCTAGAAAACCGCTGGACGGATTTCAAAATTTTTTTTCTAAAAATAGCTCTACTCAATGGGAAGAGCCGCAAGGACGATGTGTTCGATAACTGTACCGGAAGTGTGTCGAAAAAATCGTCAAGTGTGTCAAAACAAGGAAATTTGCATATTTTTTGCTTTAAAAACGTTCATTTTAAGTGATTACGAATAGAAACATTGAATTTGAAGAAATCTTGATGGTCGGGATTGGTATGTGAGACCAAAATCTAGATTATGGCATTATAAGTTTGTCAAAAATATGTTGTCAAGTGTATCAAAAGAAAGATTTTACTTCGGTTTATTTATTTTTACCCAATTTTTTGGAAAAAGTAAAATTAATTATTTGTATGACATGAAATTTTATTATTATTATAGAGGACTATGGCATTATAAGTTTGTCAAAAAAATAATGTCAAGTGTGTCAAAAGAATGATTTTCATTTATTTTTTTAGAAAATATTGCATTATAAGGTTGTCAAAAAAATATTGCCAAGTATGTCAAAAAAATTATTTCATTTATTTTTTTAGCCAATTTTTTGGAAAAAAAAATTTAGCTGTTGTATGACGTAAATATGACATGGAAATTTTTGAAGTTTGTTATAGCTTTTGAAATATTTTTGGAATTTTGAAAAAAGTTTGTATTTTTAATTTTGTTATAATTTTTGCAATATTTTTAGAATTTTGGAAAAAGTTTTAATTTTTGATTTTGTTATAATTTTTGCAATACTCTTAGAATTTTGAAAAAACAAAAAGAATTTTTGAATTTGTGAATTTTATATATATATTTTTAGAATTTTGAAAAATGTTTCAATTTTTGATTTTGTAAGAATTTTTAGAATATTTTTAGAATATTTTTAGAATTTTGAAAAATTTTAAATTTTTGATTTTATTATAATTTTTGGAATTTTGAAAAATGTTTCTATTTTTGATATTGTAATTTTTGCAATATTTTTAGAATTATGGAAAAAGTTTGAATTTTGAATTTTTAAGAGTTTTTGGAATATTATTAGGATTTAGAAAAAGTTTAAATATTTGATTTTATTTTAATTTTGGAATATTTTTGGAATTTTGAAAAAAGTTTCAATTTTTGATTTCGTTATAATTTTTGCAATATTTTCAGATTTTTTGAAAAAAGTTTAATCTTTGATTTTGTAATAATTTTTGGAATATCTTTAGAATTTTGAAAAAAGTTTGATTTTATTTAATTTTTATAATATTTTTGGAATTTTGAAAGAAATACGAATTTGTGATTTTGTAATATTTTCTCGAAACGCTAAATGTAGAGGTTTTTGAGTAGTTTGCATCTTTTCACTAAATTATGTTAATTTATGATCTGTTATGATTTTCCGGCAACGTATTGATGTTTCGTGTTAGTTTTGTAATAAATTTCTAAACAGAGATAAAAAAATACATGTACTTTAACAAAGAGTTATGTTTGATATACATCGCTGCCCAAAACTAAAAACAATGTCCTCATAAAAGTTTAATGCCGAAAACTATATCAAAATCCTTAACCAAAACCGAAGTCTTGATATCTCAGAGCTTGAGATTTTTTCTATTAAACTATCGATACATTGGGTGTGTATACCACAAAATAGTAGTTTTCTAACATGTGGTATAAACGCTCAGAATAATATTGACAGATAGAATACGGCTGCCGTATTCCAAATTTGAATATAAAATCTTATCAAACGAAAAGTATTTCAACAAAAAATTATAATACTCATATTAATTTAAAATTAAAACTAAATTTTGAGTGATTTTGATGTTGCACAATTTTTTACAATAGCATGAAATTGTGTTTTACATTTTACGTTTCCACGGTTACCATTTTTTTGAATATACTATTATACTATCGATCAAAAACAAAATATCAAATAACTATCTGTATTCGTGTTTTCCTTTATTACTCGGAGTTAACTCCGTGACACCTATGGTGTCAAAATATAATGTTCTTTTATTACTCATAACCCTGAAGTTTGACGCTTTTCTGTTCTTTTATAGCACTAGAGTTAACTCCGATGACTCTTAAATTTTTTAGGAGCATTATTAGTCAAGATGTCAAATTTAAATTCAAAAAAATATAAATGGAAAAATACAAAACAAAAATATATCAAATAGATAAAAATTATTAGAAAAATGTAAACGGTTATAATTAATAATAATACCAAATATTTATTTTTACATATTTATTTAATTTATTTGTTTTTATTAAAACATAATTATATTTATTAAAATTTTTTATTGAGAATTCTATTTTTTTTACTAATTTAAATGAAAACTTTCTGTTTATAGGTATATTAAAACAGATGTAATTCTTTAGCTTTCAATTTCAATAACAAAAGAAAGTTTAAAAGGAGTAATTACTTAATGGAAACAAATATATTTTTGTTGATGACATTCCTAGTGTTCGGTCGAGAGAACGTGATTAAAAAAATAATGATTTTTCGAAGTACTATACGCAGCCATTTATCACGAATAAAATCAGAATTTTTGCTCGTTTTAAATGTCAAAATGTTTTGAATATAGGTGACAATAAAAATATTTTCTTTTGGTTGTTAACGATTTTGGTTTTGTTTTATTTATGCTTACATTTTTGTAATGACTATTCTTGATAAAATTGGTTTTGTGGCTTTCGGGCTAAATTTATCTTTTGTGATAAAATAATTGAAATAAAAGTGACCTATAAAGGTTGACGTAAAAATCCATCTTTTTATCTTTTTACTGTTCGGTCCAGTTTGACGTAATATTCAACGAAGTGAAGTTTAAAGAAAAAAATTTGACGTAAAATACCGTGATATTTATTATGATATTGCACGACCGAACACTACCATTATAACTTAAACAATTAATGTGTTAATATTTTTTGTCGATTAAATGCAATTATCAAAACCATTTCGACTTCTAAATTATTTTCACTCCTACTGTCAATTATCATTTATTTGAAATAAATATGTAATTATTAATTGCAATAACTCTAGCGATAATAACATTAATGCGCGAAACCATATTTTTAATTTTCAGTTTGACAGATAATGACTCCGATAATAAAAGAACAAAAATCATAACTCTACGGTTTCATTTGCTTCTGACAGCCATTTTGTCTGGTGTCGGGGGTAATTGTGAGCGTCATAAGAAAACACGAATTAAAAAAGTATAATTCTATCCGTTTACACTGTAGTCTGTAATAGTTTAATAGCTATTTGCTATTATTCTATTATACTACCACGGTGTACTTAGTTTAAGTTCAGAATTTAAAATATTGATCAAAGTACAAAAAATTGATCAAATCTAATATAAAAAAATATAAATGGAAATAGGCGCGCCATCTCATATTTGATAATAAAACTTAAAGTTAAAACGATGACTAAAGAAACGTACTAAAATTTTACACTGAATGTTTAAATAACATAAGCACAATTGTAATAATGCAATCAATAAAAACACTGAAACACTGAATGCAATATGCATTATTAAAATTACTTTAAATTTCAAAAAAAATAAAAATATTAAATTTTCGGTAAGTGATTTAATTGCTGGTTTTATTTTATTATGTTACTTCTGTGAAATAATGTGGTTAACTTATGTTTAGGTGAAATTATATAACTAAAATCTCTAAAATAAAAACAAAATAAAAAATTTAAAAAACACACTTTTTGGAAAACGAACTAAAAAGTAGAAAATAAATTTTGCATTGACACAATTTTATGTTGCATGAAAACAAACGAATATAATTAAAAGACAAAACGTTTGTTCGTACAAACGTTTTGTCTTGTAATTATATTTTCTTTGAAATTGAAAGAAAAAAAAATTTTGATAAACAGATTTCTGTCCCCACTTTTTACATAAAATAAAAGTGGGTGCATCCAGTACAGAAAGGAAACAAACGGTGGTAGTCTCCTGCTAGAGATTAATATTAGCATACATTTGTTCCTTTTCTATACTGAATGCGCCACCTGCTGATATATGAAAAAGTCGCCAGAATATGTCCATTGCTGCCAAAAGGAACATCCTAGTTTTGAAAAGCAAATTTAAAATTTGGTACGAAATTTGTAAAATTAAGTTACATATTTCATCTCATTGACATAATATTAACATTTTTTTTGAGATGCTTAACATGGACTTAAAAAAGACTGAGGACCGTTATCAAATCTTAAAATTGGTTGCGAATACGTTGGAAAAATGTAGTCAACTGAACGTAGCCTTAGCGAATGAGTTCCAATTTGGAAATAGTTACGACATGATCTGGATTTTTTTAGTCGTCAATTGTGATGCAAAAACGAAATCCAACTCGCGTATTGACATCGTTACATTACGTCGCTGTATTGCTATACCCGAATGCACTTAGTAATAAAAATTTCATTGTTTAAAAAAACGAAGAAAATGAATGTGGCATTTTTAATTTTACCTTTCATCGAAGTATATTTGACACTAAATGATAGCATTTTACCATCACAATAAATATTTATTTTTCTAATTTCATTCGCAAGTTTTCCATCGTCAATTCTATCAACAATTTGACCAGAAAAAGAATCCAAGCACAATACAACAGTTTCGCAATCAATCCGTTTTCTTAGCCAATACAGCAACTTCATATCTTCCAACGGTTTTGTCCATTCGTTCAAATAGTTTAAAGACGTTTCAGAAAAATTGTAACATCGGAACTTATACCGCTTCGTAAAGTAAACGGGATGTAGAGTTTCTCTAAAGTCTATAAGTTAATTCTTTTTTCAACTTGTTTAAAATATACTACGTTTCTGTTGCACTCAAACAATTGTTCTCAAGCTTTAACACAGCTTTTTTTAAATTTCCGATTGATTATGAACAAATTGCAAATATATTGGCGTTCCTTCCTACTTTTGGAATTGTGTTTTGACTTAAACATATGACATACTGATCAACATATGAACGCAATGGCTCACAAATTTGCAATAACCGCTCAGTAGCACTAGGTAGCAAGTGCCAACCAACGTATAGTAGAATAACCTAGAATCAAAATTATTTTGGATGAATTGGTCAAGTTTTTATTTTGCTCTCTTACATTTTAATTAAATTCAGCTAGTTTTTCCTGATTATATGTTCTAAAGTTATTTGTGCAGTTTTTGAAGTGTCGTAGTGTCTTTAGTATTTTGAAAACGTTTTGGTTCATAAGATACAGGATTTGTAGTTTAAATAAGAATTAAATGAACGAACTTAAGAATTACATGTGTATGTTTTAATTAAAATCACAATTTCAATCATAATACGGTACTGTTTTATTGTCATATTCATAAACTGTTTTACATTGTATCATCATCAATATTATCTTGTTTTTTTTACTTACAATAAAAATACAGTGAAAGATTAAAGTGTTAGGATTGTACATTATAATTGGTACATTTAATGATAAACTGTATAATCAAGAACTAAAACTAAATTAAAAATCTGTTAGTTAAATTTAGCAATATAAATATTTGGAAAGAATTGTGTTACATTTTTGATATTTTCGAACGTGAAATTTATTTTGTTTTTTGTTTTCGATTAAATCATTATGAAGGATTGTTTTTGGTGCAACAAGCCTGAGGAGGACTCTGGAATGATGGAATGTTTGATTTGTGAAAATGTTTTCCATGCCATCAGGTGTGGTGGTTTATCGGATGAGGCTCTTACCATTGTTAACTCAATGAAAAATTTAAAATTTTATGTGACGATTGCCTTGATCATGGTGTTTCCAAAATCAGAAGGAATGTGTCAATTCCGTCTACACTTTCATCGACTGGAGTTAATGCGTCAACTGCTACCGCTACCGCTTCTGCTAACGATGAAAAGTCCTCAATGGAAGTGATATTAAAAAGTATTGATGAGTTGAGGGCTGATATTAACATCATAAAGAAGACTTTATTAGAGAGTCCATTAACCAGCAAGGAGTTGGATTTAACGGTGCCTAGCCCGCCTAGGAAAAAGTCGTATGCTATGCGGCAAAACATTACTTCTAACAACAACTCAAACAGTGAAGCTAAATCGTTAGCTGTTGGATCCAGGCAAGTTAGTGACATCGTGATTGGTTCAGCATCTCCCTCAATGAATACACTAATTGCAGTGGTGCCTCCAAAAAAATGGGTATTTGTGTCTAGATTGTCTTCTGCTACATCCGATGAAGATTTTAAAAAGTACCTGACGGAAACTGTTCAAATTCAGTTCACTGAATGTTTTAGGATTGAGTCTAAAAACCATCAAGGTGAAAATCGTCCTTATGTTTCATACAAAATTGGAGTTACTGATGTGTTGCACTTCGAGAAACTTTTGTTACCGCTCTCCTGGCCTTCAGGATTATTAATAAAGGAATTTATATTTTATCCAAGGGAAAGAAATTTTCCACGAATAAGTGCTCAAGCAACGGTCAAATAGTGAACGCTAATCAAACTCAACATCCATCATCTATGCCATCTATAAACTCTAAAAATTTTAATGTCTTATCTCATCACGTGAATGTATCAGACCTTAAGTCAACTTTCATCAAATTATATTATCAAAACTCTAGAGGCTTGAAAACTAAATTGAACGAATTTAAATTAGCGGTTCGACTAAATAATTTCGATCTGGTTTGCTTAACTGAAACTTGGTTAAATGATTCTATTAATTCAAATGAAGCATTCGATGAAAGATATGTAGTTGTAAGAAAGGATAGAAACCTACAATTGTCTAACAAAACTGATGGTGGAGGAGCACTTATAGCATTGAACAAAAATATTGAATTTTCTGCACTTCCTTCTCTGGATTCTTTTGCCTTTGATGATGTTTGGATCAAAATCAGTCTGTTGAATGGGTTTTATTTATTCGTTTGTAATATTTATTTTAGCTGTGGTACGCCTTTTGATGAATTCAAGCGGTTTTTGGACCACTTGTCAAACTTACGATACACCTCTGGTGAAAATTCACAGTTTCTAGTAGTTGGTGATTTTAACCTATCATGCATCGACTGGTTAGTGAATAATCCTAAATATATAACTGCACGGCGTTTTGAAGGTCGAATGTCTGAGTATTTGATTGAGACAATGGAATTGTCAATGCTTTCTCAAATCAATCATGTCAAAAATTTTCAAAATAAATTGTTAGATCTAATATTTACCAATCTTCCAATCATGAATTATGATGTCAGCAGAAGTATTACTGCGCTTTCCAAAATCGATCGATATCATCCTCCATTGAGTGTTTGCCTTAATTCAATTAAACCTAAAACTCAATCTTTCTTCTCATTTCCTTCAATTAACCTAAGTAAAGTGGACTATGAGCTGGTTACATCTAGCCTGAATCTAGTTGATTGGGAATCATATTTTGACGGTTCACCGGTTAACATTGCAGTTGACTTGTTCTATGACAAGCTTATGGCGATCGTTAAACCATATATTGCAACAGTTAAACCATCAATTAAGAAATATCCCTGCTGGTATTCTAAATCCTTGATATCCCTTATTAAGAAAAAGGAAAGAATTAGATCAAAATATAAAAAAGGCAAAAATCCTTCTGATTTAATCTTATATTCTTCCCTTAGAATCAATATTAAAAGAGAAATAGTCAGTTGTTTTGAAGCATATACTCTCTTAATGGAGAGATCAATGGTAGAGAAACCTAAAAAGTTCTGGGACTATAATAAGGCGTTAAGGTCTAAATCTGAATTCCCCTCTGTAATGTTCTTTGGTAAAAAAGAGTCTAATCAGCCTGAAGTGATTTGTAACTTGTTTGAAGAGAATTTTAATTCGGTTTATACCAACAGTTTTCTTTCCCCAATAAGCTCTTTTTCCGTTCATCATATTGATTCTTCTCACATAATAACAGAAGATGATGTGTCTCTAATGATATCCAAACTTGAGAGTGATAAGGGCCCTGGTCCAGATCTGATTTCTAATTTATTTATAAAAAATATTGCTTCTGGTATAGTTGAACCTTTAACAATGCTTTTTAATTTATCACTTCAACAATCGACATTTCCGGATAAATGGAAGGAATCTTTCATCATTCCGATTTTCAAATCAGGTGACATGGCGAACGTTGCGAATTATAGACCAATATCTATTATGAATGCTTTTGCGAAAATTCTAGAAAAACTTGTGCATGCTAGAGTCTTTCAACTGGTTAAGCAGAAAATTAACCCTCAACAACACGGTTTTATTTCTCTTCGTTCCACGACTTCTAATCTTCTTGAATTTTCTAACTATGCGTTTAACTCAATTGATAAGAATATTCAAGTAGATTGTATTCATACAGACTTTTCAAATGCCTTTGACAAAGTTAAACATGAAATCATGGTTTCTAAACTTGATCTTTTTGGTTTACCTTATAATCTTATTCAGTGGTTTGCTTCATACCTAACGAATCGCATGCAGTATGTCAAATTCAATGGAAACTTATCAAAAGGATTTATTCCCTCGTCTGGTGTACCTCAGGGCTCCATTCTCGGTCCCCTGCTATTCTTACTTTTCATTGATGACTTATCGAAGATATTTCAGTGTGCTCATCTCTTCTATGCAGATGATCTAAAAATCTTTCTATCAATTAAAAGTGTGCAAGATTGTCTTAAACTTCAACGAGATTTAAATGAACTTTATAACTGGTGTGTAATCAATGATTTGCAATTAAATGTTAATAAGTGCAAGTTCATAACTTTTTCACGTAAAAGTCAAAATATTGTCTTTGATTATAACATTAATGGAATTTTGCTTGATCATGTTAACAGCATTAAAGATTTAGGTGTCATATTCGACTCTAAACTTCGTTTTGATGAGCATATTAATTATACCAATTTAAAGGCAATGAGACTTATGGGTTTCATTTGCAGAAGGTGCAGAGAATTTCGTAATCCTAAAGTGCTAATAGCATTATTCAATAGCCTAGTTCGGAGTATTCTGGAATATGGTTGTCATATTTGGCACCCTTATTATGACACATACTCTAAATTAATTGAAAGAACGCAAAGAAGATTTACGAGAATTGTGTGTTTTAATGCTATACCATGCACTGGGAAACTCTCATACCATACCAGACTTGATAAGTTAAGTATGACTACTTTGGAGTCGCGAAGGTATCTACTTGATGAAGTCCTCTTATATAAAATTGTTAATTCTCTTATTGATACTGAGGTTCTATTCTATGTTAATTTTTATGCACCGTCCTATAGAACTCGATTAAACCAGCTGTTTTTGCCATCGGCCTCTCGAACAAATATAGGTATCTCCTCACCAATAACAAGACTTCAGATTTATCATAATGAGATTTTTTCAAGTGTTGATTTATTTCATGTTTCGTTAAGTGTATTCAGATCGAATTGTCGTATTATTTTAAATGATTTTGTAAATTCACATACTGATAAATTCTGCATAAAATAATTTATTATTTAATTATTGTTTTAATGTTTTTATTTAAGTTTAGATGTTTTCGTTTGATGCAACTTTTGAGTCTCTTGACAAAAAAACTTAATTGCTAAATATCTAATGTTATTATTGTTACTTATTAATATTTTTTTTTTATTTTCTATTTTTAAATGTATTTCTCAATGGTGTACCATCTAGTTTTTATTATAAATTGTTGTAGCATGTAACTGGGAAACTGTTTGCTGCAAAATAAAAAAAAAAAAAAAAAAAAAAAAAAAAAAAAAAAAAAAAACCTTTTAGTTTTTTATGTTCAAATCCAGCGTCTTCACAAAACGATTTTAAAGCTTCAGTTCTCACTGTGTAATTTCTAAACTATAAAAATATTTTCGGTAAAATTGCTTCAGCATCCACGTTTAAAGTTCCCGAAGCTGCATTAATAGCGCTGGATAGTATATGGGCATTACATCCAATATCTATAAGATCTCGCACCAAAGATGATTTTAGTTTAGTTTAGTTTAAAAAAGACATTGCTAGTTCCTTTGCAAGCTAAACCACCAAAATTCAAATTAGTGTTGTCAGCAGATATTGCTATTGTTTTTGACTCCAAATTATTTTTCTTTAGTTCAGCTAGAATTTCAGAGGTCGTTATTTCTGAAGTTTCACTAGGAACAGTTAATAATTAATCAATTTTACATTGACACCGGGGATTTTATTAAAATATTTAACCATTATTGAGTAAAGCTTACTTGCTTTATGATTCGATTCGTCTGATAAAATAGCAGCAAAACTTACATTGGACAAATCATCTTTAAGTTTTTTTTGTTTGTTTATGAAATGTGTTGGGTAGTAGGAATTACAATATGTGTCACAATAACACATAAACCCCTTTTAAGACCAAGGTCCCACAACAACATACGTTCAAAGGTGTTGATGGACGTAAATCTTTCATTTTTTGTTTTTTTATATTTTTAGTTAAAGAATGGATAACTAAACAAAAAATCCTATCACTGACAAAATATAACATAGGCCAATATTTTATGATAGAATAGAGAAAATAAAAGTAAATTAAAAAGCAAACAGCAAATTTTTACAAAAATTTGCTGAAACAAAACAAAAATGTAGTTGCCAATAATCCAGCCGGTTGCATATTCCTTGATCCTGTGACGCACTGTCTTTCGTGAGGATTAAAGTCCACACATAGTGATATGAAGGCTCGTTTGCTCAAGGAAGCAATAGCGTCTCATCATCAAGGATTTTTTCACAGCTAAGATTGAGGGTGCTACCGTTGACTGAATACAGTTCATCTGCCACCACCCCTAAGATGTCACCTTGGCTAGTGATATCTCACTGCTATTGCCAGTTGTATGTGATATCTCACGTTAACTCGTATGTCAATAGCAGGGACTGGAGTACGCGGGATTGTCACACCCGTAGATCAAAAATAAAAAAATTTTCAAAACAATAAAAACTGATCCCTCCGTTGAGTTGAAATATACGGAAAAATCACGTTGGAGAATAATGCACTTGATTTGTTCGCGCACAGGAAAATTTTATGTCATATACAGACTGTGTTACTCTGCTAGCACAATCCATACTTCGGAATGAAAAGTTATGCATAATATTATGATATAAAAATATCATATCCGCTTTCGCTAAATTTCGTTCACTTGATCCAAATATATCAAAATTTCTAATAAAATTTGTGATTCTTGAGCTTGATGCTCTAGAATTTTCATGCACCTTGTAGTTTGTTGAGTTATGTTGCACAATATCGGCTCTACCTTTGTTTGCGATTGAAAAAGATTGACTGCAAATAGTGCACTATACTCGTGAATTGTTATTTGATTCACCAGTACGCCTATTCCGGCATTTCCCTGGGAATTGGGAATTGAGAAAAAAGCGCAATAAATGAAATAAAGAAATATTTTCTAATACGAATTTGTTATTTCCCGCGACACGGAATACTAGTTATGAAAAAATTGCTATAATTTATTTCTCAATTCCTATTTCACGATGTACCGGAATAGGGCTACTGATAACATATTATTAGGAAATTCGCGTCTAAGACTGTCATTTAGCGACACTTTCCTTTGTGTTGGCATCGAATCCATATTAAATTTCTTGCTGAAAGAATGCTGAAGTGAATTGTTTTACATTTCGAAAACTGAATAAAAACCAAGGATATTGTTATGATACTTACAAATCAGAGTTTACAATTCTATTTTATTCGTGCTTTTTTCACTTATTGTTTTCGCGTTTTTTTGCTCTTTTAAAATAGTATTCACAAATTAAAATTAAACAGTAAAAATTTTGTTTATTTGATTTCAATTCTTTGCAGTCGTTATTTTTACTTTTTTTTTTCATTCCATACGCAAAAAACAAAATTAGTACATGTTCTCATCATCCTTTTAATCTTACTTCTTACTTATTAAACGAGCAATAATTGTATATTTGTACATTTTTTCTCGAAAGCGGCACTATAATTTTTTCTGAAAATTGGTATACTACCATTTTCTGGTGTGACAAAATTTAAATTAAATTTAAATATTATTTATATCCATCGTATAGCCGAAAACTATATAAAAAATTCTTAGCCCAGACCGAAGTCTTGATATCTCAGAGCTTGAGATTTCAACCCCTCCATATATTGACATTTAGTTTTTCAGCAGAAATTATTGTATCAAAAACCAAAAATAATAAGTTTTGTGAAATAATAGTACATTATATACCGAGGTGATAAAGTAAATTTTCTACATTGAGGTGGATATTAATTCGCGAGAAACGAAGTTTCGAGCGAACTAAGCACCGAAATGGAGAAAATTTTCTTCACCGAGGTTTATATACTATTTTTTTTACTACTTGATATAAAAAATGCGCTAAAACTCTTAATTATTCACAAAATAAAATGTCAATTAATAAGCAAATGGTGAATAAATAAAAATTTTGATTTGGTGAAACATTGTGTATCATATCATTGGATTGCGTATTGGATATTTATTATTCAGGGCTGCTTAGTTAGAAATTTATTTTCAATGAATTTTCTTAAAACTATATAAAAATCACATATGCTTTGCATTAAAAAATATAGCTTTTATTTATTTTTGACATGACTTGAATTGATTTGAAAATCTATTCAATATTGTTGAATAAAATTTAGAATTTTTTTAGTCTACAACTCACAACTAAACTAAATTTCAACAGATTTCTGTTTAACACGAATTAAAATTTCAAATAAACTAAACTATAGTTGCAAAGAAGTTTTTGCATTCATTCATTATTTATTATTATTAAAATAAAATCAAAACGCTTATTATTTTTTAATATATTATTATTATTTTAGGAAGAAACTAAAAAAATTGAATTAATGAACTCAGTTAACAAACGAACAAAAACTATATTTTCATTATTTACTAAGGTGCTAAAATACTTATTATTAGGTGTGGGGAATAATTATTAGTAACCTTAGCTGAGAAAAATAATTTTTGTCTTGGGTTTTTGAGTAAATAATTGAAATTTCTCATGCAAGTAGTAAAAAAAATATATATTAATTTTAATAGTTATTTATTATACAAGGGAAAAAAGTAGTAGATTTTAGCTCGAGGTTGTGTTGTCTCCCGACGCGAAGCGGAGGGAGACAAAAAACCGAGAGCTAAAATCTACAATTTTTACCGTGTATAATACACTATTTTTTTCTGTGACTGGACAAATATTAATATAATTATTGAAAAAATAATATTAAACAAATATTACAATATGTATATTCACCACACCATACGAATTTTTCTTGAATAAAAACTTAAAATTAAGTTTCATTTTATTTGTCAAAACTAGTTATTAATCAAGAAGAAAACGGTATAGCTTTTCATAACATTAAAATAGTCATAAATGTTCATAAATATTCATAATATTTATCATTTATGTGTATATATGTATTTATATATACATAATTATTTATCCGGGAAAAAAGTACATACTTTTTTCCCGGGGAAAAAAGTATTTTATGAAAAGTAACATTTTTGCACCTGTCAACAGAAGTAAAATGTTAAACTTTTTCCCGTCACAGAAAAAAGTTGTTTTGCGAAAGAGATTAAAAAAACTGTCTTTCTTTTCACCGAGCTAAGCTCGGTCTCCTGGTACTTTACTTTAATAATAATACATATATACTTTTATAATTGAGCAAATATTACGAAAAATAATTAATTTTTTCCGAATGAAAGCTTTAAATTTGAACCCAAAAATAAATTTGTTAGAGTTTGAAAGAAAAGTTTTATTTTGATTTGGGAGTAAGAACGATATTTTTTATCAGTGTATGCGATATGATAAAAAAGACGACAAAATTTCTGAGTTTCGTAAAAGATGGCATTATTTTTGAAGATGACGATCATTCGTAAAAGATGACTGTCATCTTAAAATGATGACTGGTCACCTTAATTATCAACAATTAATTCAATGAATTAGTTGTGATATAACAGCACTCCAATGGAAAGTTATCCCATCATGAACAGATGTTTTCGCGTTCATTTCAAATGCATTTTCGATTCTACAAACAGATGTTTTCGCGTTCATTTCAAATGCGTTTTCGATTCTACAAAAAAATGTGAGTGTTTTCTGCACTTTCTTTTCAGATCACATTTTTCTCGTTGACCTAAAAAATTTGCGTTTTCTTTTCTCGAATTGGATGCAAATTTCAAACTTTTTGAGGGCAATTATTTTGCATTTTTTGACTTTTTCTCAAGAGACGATGCAAAAATATTGTCATGTATAATATATTAATATATTATAAAAAATAAGAAAAAACATATTTTCAATGATGTAATATTCTTAAATTAAAATAGTTAAATAGTTTAAAAAAACATTAAAAAATTGAATTCCTTTATTTTGTTAAACAAATTTGACAGATCTAAAACATGTGACTTTTTCGGTTCGATTCTCAAGTATTTTAAGGGCAAAACTGAAAAAATAAATGAAAAACTACCTAATTTAAATCGAGAAACGAAAACGCTATAAGACTCTCTTACTCTTAGAAATTTTCTCTCTGAAATATTTTGCTATCCATACAATTGTCGATCGATCTAGTTTCGAACCACACTTGATCGATCGACAATTGTATACATAGCAAAAATTTTCATAAATCGCATACCAATTTTTGTTTGATTAAGTCTTATTATTCATGATGGATAACTTTCCATTGGAATCAGAGTTGGTTTGTTTTAAACACTTTTGTGTTAAAACAGTGTTTAAAACAAATTGTTTTTTTTTTAAACAATGACAAATTTGCTAAATTGATTGAAAAATGCATCAATTGTTGTACCAATTGTTAAATTAAGTGGACATGTATCCATCGTGAAATTTTAAATACGTTGTAAGACTTTGTAAAACATGTAAATATGGCTTTTTATTACACATTGTTGTAAATTATATTATCAAGAATATTAGAAAGAAACTCTAAATTTCAATATGACATATCTATTTAATTTTATATTTAATATTTTTAGTAATACCTGCTGCAGTGGCCAAAGAAGTTTTACTTCAACAGCGTGTAAAGATTATACGCACTTCATTTTGTTTTTTTATATATTTTTTAAAGAAGGAATAACTAAACAATAAATTCTATCACATATAAAATATGACATAACCCAATAGTGCATGATAGGATTTTTTTTTAAATTTGCAGTAACAAAATGCCAATAATCTAGCTAGTGGTATAATCCTTGATCACGTGACGCACTGTCTTCCTCAATTATTAAACACCACACATAGAGTTATATGAAAGCTCGATCCTTCGAGCAAGCAATAACGTGCCATCATCAAGGAATACTTCATACATAAAATTTAGGGTTGACTAGGTAGGGATATCTCTACTAGTCAAACTATTAGTACAAAAGTAGTTTCTGTTATTCGATTCCCGACAGAAGTTCAATGAAGGAGCAAGTGAAATTTGCTTAATTGCTAAATAAAAAAGTGGTTAATATGTGCTATTCCTGTGGATCAAAAGGAGCATCCTAATTTTGAAAAGGAAATTAAAGATTCGGTGCGAGATTTGTAAAATTCGGTTACGTATTTCATATCATTGATATATTAACATTTTTTAAAAGATACTTAACATAGACTTGATAAAATAGGCTGAGGAACTCTATCAAATTTTAAAATCAGTCGGAAATATATATTTAAAATTTAAATAAAATTATATTGCTTTCAAATTCAAAATCTTGTTGTTTCCAATAGATATTTTGTTAAAGGTAATTCAATATTGTTACACCTTACCAGCCAATATTCTTATAAGAATGATATCAATAGCGTAATCTGTAATTTTCAATCGCCAAAAACTTAATTTCTGTATTTAATCAAATTGTTTCCCTGTTTTCCATAGTCTTTTCAAGTTGAGCTAGGAGAAAAAAATCGGAAATACATTGGTCGCAGAGTTCTTATCATAATTCAAATTTCTGAGGTTAGCCAATTAAGACAACCATGCCATTAGATTGAGAGATAATTTACTCTTAGGCATTTTGGAACAACTATTTGAGTGGCTACTGAGGATATTCAAGAAATCTTGAGAATCTTAAACGAGATCCTTTAGAATCGCCACAAAATCCTGAGAATCTTTCCGAATATTGAGAATTTTCAAAGAATCTTGAAAATATTGGGACGTACACACCATCTTCAGATAATCTATAGAATGATGGGAATCTTGAAAATCTTTAGAGAACCTTTAGTAACCTGACAATATTTAGGACACTTATTTTCTTTGGAGTGACAATATTTAGGACACTTATTTTCTTTGGAGTTTAGTCACTTCAATTACATATTTTCATTTAAAACCGAAAAAACGAATATTTGTAGTATAAAACATATTTAAAACAAAAAAACCACAAAAAAAAACAAAAAAACACAAAAAAAAAAACAAAAAAAACACAAAAAAAACAAAAAATACTGTTTTAAACAATAAAAAACGCGTTTTAAACAAAAAAAACAGTTTTTTTATTGTTTTTAAAAAAACAGTGTTTTTAACCAACGCTGATTGGAATGATGTTAGCCGTGTTCGATTGGACTGAAACAACTGCACAATTGAATGCAATTGTTGTTGTTTTTTCAGTTGTTTTAGTCAAATCGAACGTACCTATTATATCACAACTAATTCATTGAATTAATTTTACCGTCTATACAAATTTTTACGGTTTTGAAAATGAAATTTATTTTGTAAAAGGGACAATCAGCAAGCTTGAGTAAAACAAAATATTTTACAAAATTCATTTTCACTGTGTATCGAGGTTGCATTGTATATATGACACAAATAAAACATATATTAACATTCTAAAATGTAGCTGGCTTTTAACATGCGAACTGTGGACTGTGAGTTATTAACCAATTAAAAATAAGTATTTTGTGGTGAATATAAAATTTTCTTCTCGGATTGGTTTATAAAAAATTAAAAATTGGTCCACAGTTCGCATGTTAAAACCCAACTTGTTCTTTTTACAAGATTTATTTAGTTTTTAAAAGCGCGAAAATTGTATTCAATTAAGGTATATTTTTCAAATACGCCAGTTTATGAGTGTTTTAAAAAATATTTTTACTCAAGCTTGTCTCTTTTACAAAATGAATTTAATTTTCAAAACCGTAAACATTTTAAATTTTATTTAATATTTTCATAAATGCCATTTTATTCATTTCATACCATATTTTACACGGTATAATGCCTGAAATATATGTGCAGAATGTTGAATATGAGCGACGTTTCAGTATTTAACGAACGTTCACACAATTGTTTAGTATTAAGTTCTCTCTCTAAAGACATATACACATACACTTTATATTGTTAGACATCATGAAGTACTGTCATTAAAATGTTATATTTTTTATAATTCTTTTTGTTTCAATTTCACAATAAAGTTTCCATAGATCTAAAGGTTAATTCGATCTATTGGCAAGTTAAATATCATAATTGATTTTCTAAAGGTCATGAGCCCAGTGTGTGAAAGAAACATAGAAATAAAGCGTGAAATTATAAAGAAAATCACAATGGAGACACAAACAGAATTTTGCATAAAGAAAATGTCGGACGCAACGAAACAAAAATCATCAAGTTGAACGACAGCAATTATGTTAATTAGAAGTTCAGAATGGAATATCTACTTCGCAAGCAAAATTTGTGGAAGTGTGATTATATAAAACCAGCGGTTGAATTAAATACTACGGAAGTAATACAGAATCAAACTGCACTTGATAAATGGGATGAACACACGATGACGAAGCAAGAGGTAAAATCGGTTTAGCAGTGGAAAGTGATCAGCTTGGGCACATTCGTTCTGCAAAAACGGCAAAGCATGGAATGCATTGAAAAATTACCATGAGAAAAATACACTCCGAATAAAGTGTATTTGGTGCGGTCAATTTGTGCGTTGAAAATGAACGAAGGAGGCGATGTAAAGGCACACATAAACCGAATTCAAAATTTATTCACACAGTTGAATGATATTGGTGAAGCACAGTTATCGACATTATGGAGCAAAATATTTTCATTGAGCAGTTTACCGGAAAGTAATAGCACATTGGTTTCAGCGCTCGGTGCACGTTATGCAGAAGTGACAGTCGATGTTGCAAAACAACATGTGATTGCTGAATAAGAGCGACATACAAATGCAATAGGCAGTTCGAATGATTCAGTTATGAAAACTGTTGCAAAAGTCGGTGTTTGTTTTTTCTGTAAAAAGCCAAATCACCAAAAGAAAAATTGTCCGAAATACAAAGACTGGTTTTTTTTTTTTATTAATTAGTTAGACATGTTTAGCACACTAAATATGAAATATTCATTATTTAGACTCTTTGAATATCCGAAGATACCATTTCAACTATAAAGGAAGGAGATGAGGAAAATGGAAGGAATAGGGATATAGGGATAACTATACTAATTGTTTTAAATGATTATGGACATTTTCTTTAAATGCCTGAGGGGAAAATTCATCGGGAAATACAGAGGGAGGCATTGAGTTCCACAACTTGGCCACTCTATTAAAATAGTCGTTCTGAAAGGATATTATATTTGCATTGTTGGCCCTGTTACGGTGCCAATTTATTATATTTGGACCTTTGGTAATACAAATATATATATAAAAAGAAATTAATAGTAATGTTACGGTACTTAAAGGAATTCGGAGTGAACAGACCGTTCCCATTCGAATCCGAGATTTGGGAATCTCTTATTATCTTTTTCCTTAGTTTATCTCGACATTACAAAAGTAATGTCTAAATTAAAATTAACATAAATATTAATAATAAATACCTTAGTTGCAACTGTTGATTGCTGTCATCAATATTCTGTTGTTTTAAGTTATTAGTTTGATTTTCCAAAACTCAACAGCATCTGATTTTGTTATACGAAATTGATCACCATCAAAAAATAGATCCTTTCGAGCGAGGTTCCTGGCACATAAAACTATTATTCGTATTTTTTTTGTACCCCATTGCGGCGTGAATATTCCACTTTGTTCGTAATTCAAATAAAAATTATAAGTTGCTTTACGAACCAACATTTATTATACATTTTTATTAAAGTTGTTTAAAGAATTAAGTTCATATTTCGCATGTGACACTAATGTAAATGAATTACGATAATTTTTTTTATTCATTCGAAAGATTTACATAATTTTTCAGTATCACTTTAAAATTATTTTGTGATATATTTTGTATACACAATAATCGATACATTTTAATATGTTGTTATCATTTCACTTATTATAACTACATTTATTTGTTATGAATTTAATTTCACGAAAATATAATCTTGCATAACATAAAAGCACAATTAAAATGTTTTCTCTTTAAAAGCAGAAAATGGAATGAAGAAATAATTTAATTATTACAAACTTATATTAAATTAAATCCACGTTTAAATATAATATAAAAAATAGGAATAATCTTCCTAACAAACAATTGACCAATTCTTTTGAATCACAAAAATGGAATCAAATATTATTTTTAAATTATGAAATTGCAAAATGTGATTTTGATTTTTCCATCTTATGATGTCAAAACAAAATCGGGCAATCTCCGAAAATTCAGTAATGATTAACAACGACGTCTGTTCATTAGCATTGGAAATAAAAATTTAGTACGTTCGTTTGCTTTTTATAGTATGTTCAAAATTTAACTAGCAGTTAAGTTTTAGAAAATTTTAAAATTATTATTAATGTAAGAATGAACGGAAACTAATGAAATGCATTTTTATTGAATTGAAAACGAAGATGAATTTGGTTTTATTATTGTTTCGTGATTATTGCGATCGTTACACCATGAATTCAAGGTAGAAACCAAGATTTTTACTCTTGAAATCACAAAAACGTCGCCATCCCCTCCATGACAGAAAACCACCGAACTACTTCCACTTATTAAACTGTATCTGGGATCGAGATACCCACAGTCACTGGCGTCAAGACCGATGACCGGTTCCAACACTCATGAAGTCCTTAAGAACTTCACTGAGCATTGAGACCGACCATCCATCCGAACGTCAGCACCATGGACACCCCGATACAACCAGTAAGTATGACCTGAAGATGTGAACCCCAGAGACGACAATCAGCCAGAGGAACAACCCTACCTAACGAAAAGACATCATTCCCTGATGTCTTTCGCGTGATGTACTCCAAGATTCTTACCGCTCATATCTATGCACTCATAAAGTACATTTCCAATCTTAGTCTTAATCATTGCAGGCAAGAACTTTGGAGCCAATTTTGCCGAGAACCTTTTGGTAGCGTCACTCAAATGATGTTGCCGTACAAACACACGTTGTTGTGGTTGAAAAGTCCGTAGTTTAGATCGCAGGTTGTACTGATGTTGCGATTTCTTAAAAGCTGCTTTTAAATTTTGTTGAACCCGGTTCCTAAGCAGAGTCAAATGATCAGTGCGTTCCATTTCCTCACCAGCATCTTCACCAAGCTGATGTAGTGATCTCAACAATTGGTAAGTATTCCCATCCGAAACTGGATGTTGACCAAATAATAAATAGTACGGTGAGTACTTGGTAGCTGAATGTACTGCAGCCCGCAGTGCATACGCGATTTCACCAATTTGTGAGTCCCACTTGGTATGTTGACCTTTAAGGAACGCTCGGATTGCTGCTAAAACTGATCGGTTGACCCGCTCTGACGCGTTACTTTGAGGACTATAGACACCGGTCCTAATGTGTTTAATGCCGAAATCTGACAAAAGATTTTGAAAGTTCCTACTAGTGAACTGTTTGCCATTGTCACTGTGTAGAAACTCTGGTACCCCATATGTAAGAAACACTTCATTCCTTAGAAAAGCATTCACCTTCGGTGAAGTTGCGTTTCTAAGTGGTTTCAGTAGTACAAACTTCGTAGCATGATCCAGAACTATCAATAACACCGTATTCCCAAGTGTAGAACGAGGATACGGTCCCAAAAAATCTATATAGACTCTCTGCCATGGACGTGCTGTTTCGAATTGATATTGCATCGGAGGACGCAATATCTGATTCGTGGCTTTTGTTTGTTTACATGTGTCGCAGGACACAACATAGTTGTGTACCTGTGACGCCATGCCCGGCCAATAATAAAGACGTCGAAGTAATTCTAAAGTCTTTTTAACACCTCCATGAGCAGCAGTACTATCATCATGATGTTTCTGAATCATGTTTGAAGTCATCGGTCTTGGTACCCAGAGTTTCCACACAGGAACATCGTTAGGTATTGCATCAGATCTTGGCTCAATACGTATGTATAGCTTATCATCCACGACTTTAACAGATGGAAAGTCCTTAGGAGATGATTGAACTTTAGCTATCATATCCGTATATTCTTTGTGCCGATAACCTTCATTGTCGATTTTAATGTCGTTAATGTGATGTGATAATGCTTCCGTCAATTCCTCGTGTGTATCGTCATAAAGACGAGATAGAGCATCAGGGACTATATTTTGGGTACCTTTTTGGTGGACAATGGTAAAATCCATATGTTGGAGTTTCAGGCTCCACCTAGCCAGACGACCACTCAAGTCTTTCTGTGACATAAGCCACTTCAGACTTGAGTGATCAGTCACAATTGTAAATCGGTGACCTTCAACATAGCCCCTGAATTTCTTCACACTCAGAATTGCCGCAAGACATTCAAGCTCAGAAACCGAATAGTTTCGTTGAGCTTTGTTTAGTTTCTTCGACATGAAGGCTATCGGACACTCTTGTCCGTCAGTATCGATCTGATACAGTACACTACCTATCCCTGTCAGACTCGCATCGCATCTAATAAAGAACTCTTTATTATAATCAGGGTTTACTAATACCGGTGCTGTAGTCAGCAATCGTTTTAAATTTTCGAAAGCAGCTTGCGCTTCCAATGTCCATTTCAATTTTCCCGAACTCTTTTTTAATAAATCTGTAATTGGTGATACCACGCTTGCATAGTTTGGTATGAAACGTTGGTACCAACCAGCCATTCCTAGTAAACGTCGTATTTGTTTTACTGTAGATGGAGCTGGGTACTCTGCTACAGCTCTTACCTTGTCAGGGTCAGTTCGAAGACCGTCCTCACCAACCAGAAAACCTAAGTATTTCACCTCTCTCAGAACAAATTTGCTTTTCTTGAGGTTAATTGTTAACCCAGCCGCTCTTAACAATGAAGAGACTTTGGACAGCAATTCCATATGTTCCTGGAACGTGGAAGAGACTACCAATAAATCATCTAAATAAACAAAGACATTTTCGTGATATTGATGTGGTATCACTTTGTGCATTAGCCGACACATTGTCTGGGGAGCATTGCACAATCCAAAGGGCATAACCCGGAATTGATACAATGGACGACCAGGCACTGTGAAGGCTGTCTTGTCTCTAGATGCTTCTGCCAGAGGAATCTGCCAGAAAGCATCTTTGAGATCAATACTTGAAATGTACTTTGTGCTATTTAGACGACCTAGTAAGCCATCAATCAAGGAAAGTGGGTAAGCGTCCTTTTTCGTTAGTGAATTGACACGACGGCTATCAATACATAATCTGTTTTTACCAGATTCTTTTTGTACCAAAACCACTGGCGAGCACCAAGAACTGTTAGACTCTTCGATCACGCCCATTTGAAGCATTCGGTCAAGTTCGGCATAGACCTTTAGTTGAACAGCCGGCGACGTGGGATAGTGTCTCTGTTTAACAGGTGCACTATCACCAACATCGATGACATGTTCAACCAAAGAAGTCTTTCCGAGCCCAGACACTTCAAATGACGGGAAAGAATCCTTGATCATATCCAGTTCATGTTGCTGATCAGTGGTGAGGTTATGTGTATTAAAAGTTTGTAGCTCTGTGCGAGTCAGTTCACTAACAAAAGAAGGAACAATACCGAATTTCTCCCAGAAATCTATGCCCAGGTAGAGCTCTTCTCGTAACCCAGGGACTATATGGAACCGCATTGGTTTAGTGGAGCCATTCACAGTTATTGGAACTTCTATGTAACCTAAAATTTTATTTGCAGTACCATCCGCCGTACGAATACACGAAGTGTACTTACGGTAGGTTGTACCCGATGATTCCAATAATTCCAAGGAATTTCTTCCAAGTATTGTGATTGACGCTCCACTATCCAATAGACCTGAAATATGTTTGTCCAAAATCTTGATTGTCAATCGCGGCCGAGGATCCTTTGTTTCTGAAAGGATAGATGAAATACAAGCTTTGCGAAATAATTTCCTCATCCTCCAATATCTGATGTTACGTTCCAGACGTCTAAAATATGTGTGATGTAATGATGGGAAATTAAATGTATTCGATGATTTTATTTGGGTTTCGTTGGTGGTTGCCGATCGTCCTGCGTCGCTACATCTCTCGTAGCCTTCTTCGTGCTGTTGTTCGGGCTGTTTTGAATCCATCGTTTCAAAATATCCATCTCGATCTAGTTCCACATCCACCTCATAATCATCCACCTGCTGTAGCTTGCTAATTCTTAAATTTGATGTTCTGGTCGGAACTGGTGTGGACCACAACCGTTCAAACTTCTGACATAAAGTCCGAAGTTCATCAATTGAATGTATTGTTGCAGCTAGAGTAGCGTTTTGGAGCTCCACACTCAGTCCCTCCCGAGCAATTTCTAGCATTTCACGGTCAGCAAATGGACGTGCTAAACGACGATTTAACGAACCAATCTCCACCAGATACTCGTACACGCTCTCCTTTGACTTTTGTTTGCGGTTCAGAAGAACTCGCAAGATCGCCTTATCATCAGTGAGCGTACCGAAGGTTTGTAGGAGTCCCTCCCTTAACACTGGATA
Source organism: Diogma glabrata (assembly GCA_963693315.1). Taxonomy (NCBI): domain Eukaryota; kingdom Metazoa; phylum Arthropoda; class Insecta; order Diptera; family Cylindrotomidae; genus Diogma; species Diogma glabrata. The sequence continues at coordinate 163,155,180 of OY856188.1, read as the reverse complement.
GGTCACCACCTCATATTCATGAGTTAAATTCAGATAGTATCTGTCGGCAGCCCCCTTGAGATACCGTGGAACGATAGACCTAAGGTCGTCCCAATTCACACGGTCCCTCCTGGCAGCCGCCTCAACTCTGTGAACAAACTCATGAACATCAGGAGAGTGACCATCTCCTGTGAAGGTTGGAACCCAATTTGAGTCATAACGACTCAAATTGTTCCCACGAACCTCTCGGTACTCCACCGGTGCTAACGCTGGAGCCGCGTCACGCCATACCTGAGGAGGTTGGTTGTATGGTGGTGGTGCTGTAAGTGGAGCTTGTGGATATAATGGTGGTGGTTGTACCTGTGGTACTGATGGATAATTTAATGATAATTGCTGTTGTACTAATGCTGGACTATTGTGTATGTGTTCAGCTTGGAGTGATGCACCCAATTGTGGTATTGCAAAGTCCTCTGCCCAATTGTTCCCCCCGAAGTTCACACCCCGAACCAGACATTCGATCTGTAGTTCGGTGGGTTCCAAACCACAGAACGGATTGTTAACGTCCAGTTGGTTTGACACTTTGATGGTAAAATTTATAAAATCCGGAATTCACAATAAAAACGTCAACACCAATAATAAAACCAATTCCAACTAGAAAAAAGGTGGAGTTAATTCGCCCGGAAAAATTCGTCCGATGGAAGTTGTAAAACGCAAAGAAATGAGAAAAAAACAACGAACGCCCCAATTCAACAAAACACAAAAACCTTTTTGTAAAAACAACCTTGTATAGGAACAAAAAAAACCGCTGTCGCCGCTAATCTTTACTGAATCTTTTACAAAAGCTCCCAAAATATTGTAATATTGTATATGTAAAAATATAATTTATTAATTTTAATTTCAGATATGCTGAAATTTCAGAATTAATTATATACCTAAAATTATTTATTGACGACACACCCCTATGGAAAAAATATTTATTTATTTTAAAATTTGAAAAAAAATATTTAAAGATGTTTATTTATTGGGTGGTCCTCTTAACTCAAAATATTTATTTAATTTTTTTAAAAAAAATAATAGATATTTATTTATATCTTGATGTCTTGCTTATTTAAAAAAATTTATTTATTTAGTTACCTAAAATTAACTTAAATTTAAAAAAAATTATTTATTTAATAAAAATTTTATTTATTTAATTTGTGAAAAATTGTTTGATTTATTTTATTTTTATTTAATATCATAAGAGATTCCCAAAATCAAGATTCGTCTGGAGACAATATAAAAAGTAAGTATGGCTACAATATCCATATTGTTTAAATCTAAAATATCGCGTTCGCGAGCCCACTCCAACAATGCATGTGAGAACCTACTGGAAAAGCCCTAACGACCAGATTCTACAGAACAGATTCTCCCCAACCTAATAAAACAATCACAACTGTCACGATTAGACACTAGGTCCATTTCTACTGACCCAGTTGTGCTTGTTTAACCTACAAATAAATTACAACTAAACCTAATGCGAAAGTTGTAGAACGCTCCCGAGCACCAGACTTCAAAACCTAAACTCCATGAAAAACTGCTTTATTGTAAAACTAAATGAAAAAGTGGAAAAGTTTTTGAATTTGTTTGAGGTGAAGCCTCTGATCCTGAAAGCAAAAGTACAATTGGTTCTTCTCTTCATTACACCGAAGAAGCCTCTGAGCAAGGAATGATACTACTGGTTTGCACCTAAGTACAAACACAGCAACACCACTCCTCGTCCCTGAGAACCTCCTCGCCGAACGAAGAGAATAAACCAATGTTCTTCGATCGCATAACCCCGGTGGCCATAGGCGATCTAAGAACGACATTAATGTTAAGGGGATAAGCCCCATGGATGGCTTGTTAGGCCTACCGCTGAGAAAAGTGAATCAATAAACCTAATAAACATAAATCAATTCAAGAAAAAAAACCATTTACTCAAAATAAAGTACTAGCACAAATAGTACTTATTAAAAAAATTATTTGCAGGTAGTGCAAAAATATGTACAATGGCATGGCAAAAGAAAATATTTACAAATTATCTATATACAAAAATTTATTTACAAAAAATATACAATATATACATTATGTACAAAAACAAATTGTACTATGTATATATAAAAAAAATATGTACAGGATTATGTACAATATGTACGTGGTAGCATAAAAAAAATTCAAAAAAAAAACTGCTTCCCCAAAACGGTTTTCTTTTTTCCAAAATAAAAAAACATTTAGTATTACTAAAGCTAAATGACAGCACAAAAAACAATCTCCAAAAAAATTGCTGTCCCAAAACGGTTTTTTCAAAATTAAAAAAAAATTAGTCTTAACTAATTATGCAATGAGGAACAGGGGCCTCCTGTGGACCAATCCACTCCTCTACCTGTCGCATGGTCGGTGAGATGGGAACCACCTCAACCAGCTCCTCTATTTGAGTACTCTTGGTCGAGGAAGCTCCCAGCTCCACGACCAAGCGACTCTCCTTCTCCCTTCTTCTCCTCTCCTTCCTCTTCAGGTGAGAGCTCCTATTTCTATTTATCCTCCTTCTCTCACGCCAGCCCACATTCACTTCCTCAGTCACTTCATCCATCTCATCCGCTTCCTCATTCACCCCATTCAACTCCTCATTCACTATCTCACAAATCAATTTATCCAGAAGCTCATCATATTTTTCTTCATAAATATCATCCATTAATTCCAAAAATATTTTATGTTTTACTTCATCCAGAATCACATTTATCATTTCATCCACCACATTCCTCGCCTCAACCATTCTCTCTTTTCTCTCTTCATTCGCTCTCCCATCCACTTCATTCATCCAGGGCTCAAACCCACCTGGCCGACACCTCCTTAATAACCCCTGACCCCTCATAATTGTATACATTCTTAACAAAATTCAAAATATATAATACGAAATCCAATAACAAAGGTTATTGCAAATTTTATATAAAATATTCAACTTCCAAATGTATATAAAATATTTTTACAATATTAAAAAAACAAAACCATAAACTGGTTTGACAAAAGAAGAAAAAAAATATATGTAAAACAACCCAAACTGGTTATAACCGGAAAGACAATTTATTTTACGCAAAATAACCAGTTGGCAACGCCCTAGTTATTACAAAAAATCATTACGGTTCTTTAAAAAAAACCAAATCCAAGGGTCCAATACACCAGACTCCTACTGGTCTTTGTTTCGAACGCCAATTTATTATATTTGCATTGTTGGCCCTGTTACGGTGCCAATTTATTATATTTGGACCTTTGGTAATACAAATATATATATAAAAAGAAATTAATAGTAATGTTACGGTACTTAAAGGAATTCGGAGTGAACAGACCGTTCCCATTCGAATCCGAGATTTGGGAATCTCTTATTATCTTTTTCCTTAGTTTATCTCGACATTACAAAAGTAATGTCTAAATTAAAATTAACATAAATATTAATAATAAATACCTTAGTTGCAACTGTTGATTGCTGTCATCAATATTCTGTTGTTTTAAGTTATTAGTTTGATTTTCCAAAACTCAACAGCATCTGATTTTGTTATACGAAATTGATCACCATCAAAAAATAGATCCTTTCGAGCGAGGTTCCTGGCACATAAAACTATTATTCGTATTTTTTTTGTACCCCATTGCGGCGTGAATATTCCACTTTGTTCGTAATTCAAATAAAAATTATAAGTTGCTTTACGAACCAACATTTATTATACATTTTTATTAAAGTTGTTTAAAGAATTAAGTTCATATTTCGCATGTGACACTAATGTAAATGAATTACGATAATTTTTTTTATTCATTCGAAAGATTTACATAATTTTTCAGTATCACTTTAAAATTATTTTGTGATATATTTTGTATACACAATAATCGATACATTTTAATATGTTGTTATCATTTCACTTATTATAACTACATTTATTTGTTATGAATTTAATTTCACGAAAATATAATCTTGCATAACATAAAAGCACAATTAAAATGTTTTCTCTTTAAAAGCAGAAAATGGAATGAAGAAATAATTTAATTATTACAAACTTATATTAAATTAAATCCACGTTTAAATATAATATAAAAAATAGGAATAATCTTCCTAACAAACAATTGACCAATTCTTTTGAATCACAAAAATGGAATCAAATATTATTTTTAAATTATGAAATTGCAAAATGTGATTTTGATTTTTCCATCTTATGATGTCAAAACAAAATCGGGCAATCTCCGAAAATTCAGTAATGATTAACAACGACGTCTGTTCATTAGCATTGGAAATAAAAATTTAGTACGTTCGTTTGCTTTTTATAGTATGTTCAAAATTTAACTAGCAGTTAAGTTTTAGAAAATTTTAAAATTATTATTAATGTAAGAATGAACGGAAACTAATGAAATGCATTTTTATTGAATTGAAAGCGAAGATGAATTTGGTTTTATTATTGTTTCGTGATTATTGCGATCGTTACAAGGACACAGTTCTGCAACGAGGTATTTGTACAACAAATGGATGGGATAACTCGGCAGCTCTTGTTTGTCGATTATACTGCGCACACGATGGAAGGATATTTTGTATTTCCTTAGAGGAGAATTCGCTAAAGTTATATTTATAGTAGATTGATAATTCAGCCACATTTCTTCTGTGCTGGAGTGAATCAAGCTGGTCCGTTAGTTCGGTATTACCAATCAACCATATTGCTTTTCTCTGTACAGAGTCTAGACATTTTATTGTTGACTGACAAGCACCTCCCCAAACATGACAGCAGTACTCCATACATGGACGAATAAAGGACTTGAAGATTAGCAAAATTTGCTCGGGATTGAAATACTTTTTACATCGACTCAAGAATGATAATTTTTGCATTGCAGATTTAGCGAGGTTGAACACATGTTTATTCCATTTCAGGTTATATTGAATATCCACTCCAAGAAGTCTAACTGATTCAACCTCACGCAATTCCTCGTGGTTTATTTTAATAGGAAAATTTTTATGTCGCTCTATTCGAGAAAGACGGCATAGTTTGGTTTTGGTTGCATTAAATGAAACAAGATAGGGTAGCGAAATCCTAAATTCGACGTCCACGCCGTGCTGCCTGGGTAATGCTGACAGAATTAGGTTGGTGTATTGGAGACAAGCAGAGTAAAAACTGCTTAGTCAATGACGCTACATCACGGCGAATTGGCGCCTTACAACCAATGCGACTCAAGCGTCTGTTCTCCATGTCAGGGGCGGCTTGGAGCGGGCATCTGTCTTGAATCAAGCGGCTCGCTATATAAACGTGTAAAAAGGTTGTTTCTGGTGACCTTAATATGCAGAACGGACCCATTCACGACAATTTGGGTTGGGCCTAAGGTTAACACCCTAACCCCGGAAAAAAACTAATATGTTAAATTTGGTGATCAGAAAAAGAAAAACAGACCCGGACAACAAAACAGAATTTTACCTGGACGTGAAAAAGGACCAGACTACCGAATCGGAACGAGGAACGTGCGCAGCCTGAGCGCTCCTGATGCTCTTATAAGTCTGGAAACAGAGGCTGAGAGGTATAGGATGGATATTATTGCTCTACAAGAAATTAGACAGCCGATAATCGGAAAACAAGATTTGGATAGTCACTCTCTATACTGTAGTGGTCATCCTTCTCGAAGAGAATTTGGTACTGGCTTTCTTGTTGGTGCACGTATACAAGAAGCCGTGATGAAATTCATCCCGGTCAGTGAGAGGATCTGCTACCTACGTGTACGTGGTACATATAACAATATTTCTCTTATTGCCGTGCATGCACCTACTGAAGCTAAGACCGTCGACGAGAAGGATAATTTCTACATAGCACTGGAAGAGGTTATGAAACAAACACCAACACGCGACTTCATTATGGTTCTTGGTGACTTTAATGGACAGGTTGGAGGAGATATCTCTTATGGAAATGTGGTGGGTCCCAACAGCCTGCATTTGAATTCGAATGATAATGGTGAGAGAATGACTGAGTTTGCATTATCAAATAATTTGAGAATTGCCAGTACGTTCTTTCCGCATCGATCGATTCATAAACAGACTTGGGTCTCACCGAATGGAAACACTCGAAATCAAATTGATCACGTTCTAGTAACAGCACGTTTCTTTTCGAGCGTTCGGGATGTGCGATCCTTTAGAGGTGCATACATTGGAAGTGATCACTTCCTTGTATGTGCAACGATAAGGTTCCACTTCCCAAATCCAGGCATTCCAAAATTCAATCAACGGAATCGTTTTAACATCTCATCATTAAAGAATGCTGAAACAGAAGAGAGATATCAAATCCATATTGCCGAAACATTGGAGAAATCAGAAACCATTAATGGAGACGTCGATAAGTCATGGTATTTGCTCAAAGATGCTGTTTTAAGCGCTGCTGAGGGAATACTTGGACGACCACAGAACCACTCCCAGAAGCCATGGATGGATCAAGCATGTCTTGACGCTATTCAATACAAAAGAGATTGCTATCTGAAGTGTCTACAAGGACGCAATACCAGGTCCACGAAGGAGAACTATAAACTGGCAAGACAAGCCGTTACAAAGCTATGTAGACGAACGAAGAGAGAATGGTGGAAGAGACAGTGTGAGGAGATTGAAAGCTTCAATAAGGAACATCAATCGCGTAACTTCTTTCAACAGGTTAAAACCTTAAGGAAGGGCCCTCAAACTAGATCGACTGCTATTCAAAACGAAGATGGGGAGCTACAAGTAGACCTTAAAAATATTTTAGATACTTGGGCCGCTTATTTTGAGAATCTTCTCAACTTAAGTGACCAGCAACAAGTCGGGCGACGAGCAAAGCTTATTCGTGCGTCAAAGGTACATGTAGACGAACCCACCAAAGAGGAATTCGATGCGGCGCTGTCAAAATTAAAATGCAATAAAGCACCTGGTATCGACGATATAACATCCGAAATGATTGTACATGGTGGCGAAACTCTATCCTCAAGATTGTTTGAACTTGTTCAAATGATCTGGAGGACTGAAACCATGCCACAGGACTGGAACAAAGCTATGCTGATACCAATCCATAAAAAAGGTAATCGCCTACAATGTGCAAACTACAGAGGAATCGCTCTCCTCTGCACAGCATATAAGATCTTTTCCTACATTTTGCTATCCAAAATCAATCCTTTTGCTGAACAACTATTTGGAGAATATCAGTGTGGTTTCCGGCGGGGCCGAGGTACCACTGATGCACTTTTCTCGATAAGGATGATTTTGGAAAAGTGTCGAGAGTTCAACATACCTGTGCACCAACTTTTCATTGATTTCAGGCAGGCCTACGACTCTCTCGAACGAGAGACTCTATGGTCTGCTCTGGTGTCAATGGGAATTCCTGGTAAACTGGTATCACTATGCAAAATGACAGTACAGAACTCTCAATGCTGTGTGCGAGTAGAGAACGAAATATCAAAATTTTTTAAAGTCGACTCCGGATTAAGACAAGGTGATGCTATCTCTCCTATACTTTTTAATCTAGCCTTGGAATATGTGTGCCGTCAAAAGAAACTACCGACTAATAACAATATCTTGTCAATAAACTCAGTACAGATGATTGCTTACGCTGATGATGTTGTCATCCTCGGCCGAAGTGAAGCTGTTATGAGTGAGACTTTCAAGTCGCTTGAGAGTGGTGCTAGGAAAATTGGTCTGCAAATTAACTACAATAAAACCAAACATATGAATGTTTCAAGAGAGGCTGAGAAGAAAGATTTAATGTGCGGCGATGAGCGAATTGAGGGAGTTGAATCTTTTAAATATTTGGGATCAATGCTTGACTCAAACAACAGCATACTTACAGATATTAAAGCTCGAATCGCTGCAGGTAATCGAACTTTCTACTCAATTAAACCTCTCCTTGGATCACCGTATGTATCAACTAACACCAAGCTCAAGTTATACAAGACATTGATTAGACCGGTTGTGATGTATGGGTCACAAACGTGGACCCTTACACAAAATGACGAATCGCATTTATCTGTATTTGAGCGTAAGATCCTACGCTACATTTTTGGTCCACTTAAGACAGACGATGGAGAGTATAGAACCCGGTATAACTTTGAGATCAGAGACCTTCTTGAGGGTCCTGATATAATAGGTTGCATCCGTTCTAACAGGATTGCTTGGTTTGGGCATGTTCTACGAGCCGATTCACAGTCTGGAATGATTAGAAAAATGTACGTTAGTACCCCAGGGAGTGGTAGACCGCGAGGAAGACCACGACTACAATGGGAGACTGACGTAATAAACGACCTTAAAAAAATCGGCTGCCATGGTAACTATGTCGCTGTTGCGAATGACCGTGGTGAATATTCGAAGCTGATTAGCCTGGCAACGCTCCTACATGGAGCATGAACGCCTTAAAAAAAAAAAAAAAAAAAAAAAAAAAAAATGAAACAAGATTACGATCTCCCCATTCCATTATACGCTCCACATCTTTGTTGATAGAATCAATTAGCAGCTCTCTATCAGTGGTAACTGCAGAATGAGATCGAAATTTAGGAGATGCATGTGATGCATGCAATGTGCTGTCATCAGCAAAACTATGGATTGGGTGCACTGTGGAAATAAGTAAGTCATTAATGTATAGAAGAAACAAGGTTGGTGAGAGTGCAGAACCTTGGGGAACCCCAGCATTGGTTGTGAAAATATTGGATGTGATACCATCTAAATTAACATGAAATTGGCGACCTGTAAGAAAACTATAAATCCATGAGACAGTAAGATGGTCTATGCCATAAGATTTTAATTTAGCTATGAGATTTTTATGCCACACTTTATCAAATGCTTTAGAAATGTCAAGTGAAATACTGAATGTTTCACCATGGTTTTCCAGCGATTTGTTCCAGAGATGGGATACGTAGGCTAACAGATCACCTGTAGCATGACTTCTACGAAAACCATACTGTTTATCATCAATAATTCGCGACACTTCCAAATAATCTATTAAATTGTAGTTAACATATTTTTCAAATATTTTAGCTAAAACTGACAGAATTGCAATTGGTCTATAATTGTTAGGATCTGTCTTACTGCCTTTCTTTGGTATGGGTTGAACGCTGGCCAGCTTCCAAGAGTCGGGAAATATTCCGGTTTTATAAGATAAATAGAAAATTTTTGTTAAAATTAGAGCTAGTTGCCTAGCAAAATTTTTAAGAATGAGGGGTGGAATACCGTCGGGGCCAGCAGATTTGTTGATATTGACAGAAAGAAGCATTTTCCGTACAATATTGCAACGAAAAATAATTGGTTTCATTTTCGTTACAACTGGGGGAATGAGTGTAGGAGAATGGGGAGGTTCAACTATGTTTGAGTTTTCTGCGAATATACGACCCAAAAGATCCGCCTTCTCTTTCGAGTCGCTCACTGGAATGTCATTCAGAACTAAGGTTGGAATAGAGGATCGAGTAAAATTGCTCTGGACTGATTTAACTGCCTGAAAGAAACTACGTGAGCCAGATGGGTGCTCGGCGAATTTCTTTGCTTTCTTCTGGATAAACGCTTCTTTGTCCAAGTCTATTTTGTATTTACTAATATTTCTGGCTTTCTTATAGGCGCTATGGGTTTCAGGTGTTTTATTAGCGTTATATGTCTTCCAAGGTTATTGCGAGTGCCACTGTAGGTGGCTTTGGACTTTTACACTTATAATTTTAGTATATTTTAACCTATTTTTTCTTTTGGGAAACGAATGTTCCATACGATTCTGGACTTTGGGATCTCTTAACGCTGACTAATTAGCCTAACATTTCAAAATAACTAACTATTATGAGAGAAAGAAAATATAAAATAAACAAAATATGATAACTTAACTTATTATATTGGTGGATCTTGAATGATGAGGTATTCCATTTAAATCTGATCCAGTCCTTTAGTTTTCCGCCCTTCAAAAACAATAATCGACCGATCCAGTTCCAATATCAGTCTGTTCCAAACAAATATAAATCAATCCAATTCAAATATCAGCCTTTCCATACAAATACCGGCCAGCACAATTCCAATGTCAGTCCTTTACAAAACACCATAGACCGATCCAATTCAAACCTCCGACTTTCCATCCAAATATCGCCCAACACAATATCAATAGCTGCCTTATCAAGTTATAATTATAGGCTTTTATTTTTATCCAATACTTTTATTTTATTAACTTTGTTATAACTTCGACATTTAGTAAAAGCAAATACCTTACATTATTTGTATTTCCTTTATTTTTATTCAATTTTAATAATTGATTTAATTTAATTTGAGTCAAACTTTTCATCTAGCAAGTTATGTTTTAAGTTCAACATTCAACACCAAAAGTAACTTTTTTAATTTCAATTATCAGACTCTAATTAATTTAATCCAAAATCAAAAAAATGTGATTTTTCTTTCCATCTTCTCATGTCATCGTGTAATATTGAAAATTCAACAAAGATTAACAACGACATCTGTTCATCAGAATTGGAAATAAAATTGAGTACGTTCGTTTGCTTTTTATAGTATATTCGAAATTTAACTAGCAGTTAAGTTTTAGAAAATTTTAAAATTATTATTAATGTAAAAATGAACGGAAACTAATGAAATACATTTTTATTGAATTGAAAACGAAGATGAATTTGGTTTTATTATTGTTTTGCGATTATTGCGATCGTTACACCATGAATTCAAGGTAAAAATCAAGATTTCTACTCTTGAAATCACAAAAACGTCGCCATCCCCTCCATGACAGAAAACCACCGAACTACTTCCACTTATTAAACTGTATCTGGGATCGAGATACCCACAGTCACTGGCGTCAAGACCGATGACCGGTTCCAATACTCATGAAGTCCTTAAGAACTTCACTGAGTATTGAGACCGACCATCCATCCGAACGTCAGCACCATGGACACCCCGATACAACCAGTAAGTATGACCTGAAGATGTGAACCCCAGAGACGACAATCAGCCAGAGGAACAACCCTACCTAACGAAAAGACATCATTCCCTGATGTCTTTCGCGTGATGGACTCCAAGATTCTTACCGCTCATATCTGTGCACTCGTAGAGTACATTTCCAATCTTAGTCTTAATCATTGCAGGTAAGAACTTTGGAGCCAATTTTGCCGAGAACTTTTTTGTAGCGTCACTCAAATGGTGTTGCCGTACAAACACACGTTGTTGCGGTTGAAAAGTCCGTAGTTTAGATCGCAGGTTGTACTGATGTTGCGATTTCTTAAAAGCTGCTTTTAAATTTTGTTGAACCCGGTTCCTGAGCAGAGTCAAATGATCAGAGCGTTCTATTTCCTCACCAGCATCTTCACCAAGCTTGTGTAGTGATCTCAACAAATGGTAAGTATTCCCATCCGATATTGGATGTTGACCAAATAATAAATAGTACGGTGAGTACTTGGTAGCAGAATGTACTGCAGCCCGCAGTGCATATGCGATTTCACCAATTTGTGAATCCCACTTGGTGTGTTGACCTTTAATGAACGCTCGAATTGCTGCTAAAACTGACCTATTGACCCGCTCTGACGCGTTGCTTTGAGGACTATAAACACCGGTCCTAATGTGTTTAATGCCGAAATCTGACAAAAGACTTTGAAAGTTCCTACTAGTGAACTGTTTGCCATTGTCACTGTGCAGAAACTCTGGTACCCCATATGTAAGAAACACTTCATTCCTTAGAAAAGCATTCACCTTCGGTGAAGTTGCGTTCCTAAGTGGTTTCAGTAGTACAAACTTCGTAGCATGATCCAGAACTATCAATAACACCGTATTCCCAAGTGTAGAACGAGGGTACGGTCCCAAAAAATCTATATAGACTCTCTGCCATGGACGTGCTGTTTCGAATTGATATTGCATCGGAGGACGCAATATCTGATTCGTGGCTTTTGTTTGTTTACATGTGTCGCAGGACACAACATAGTTGTGTACCTGTGACGCCATGCCCGGCCAATAATAAAGACGTCGAAGTAATTCTAAAGTCTTTTTAACACCTTCATGAGCAGCAGTACTATCATCATGATGTTTCTGAATCATGTTGGAAGTCATCGGTTTTGGTACCCAGAGTTTCCACACAGGAACATCGTTGGGTATTGCATCAGGTCTTGGCTCAATACGTATGTATAGCTTATCATCCACGACTTTAACAGATGGAAAGTCCTTGGGTGATGATTGAACTTTAGCTATCATATCCGTATATTCGTTGTGCCGATAACCTTCATTGTCGATTTTAATGTCGTTAATGTGATGTGTTAATGCTTCCGTCAATTCCTCGTGTGTATCGTCATAAAGACGAGATAGAGCATCAGGGACTATATTTTGGGTACCTTTTTGGTGGACAATGGTAAAATCCATATGTTGGAGTTTTAGGCTCCACCTAGCCAGACGACCACACAAGTCCTTCTGTGACATAAGCCACTTCAGACTTGAGTGATCAGTCACAATTGTAAATCGGTGACCTTCAACATAGCCCCTGAATTTCTTCACACTCAGAATTGCCGCAAGACATTCGAGCTCAGAAACTGAGTAATTTCTCTGAGCTTTGTTCAGTTTTTTCGACATGAAGGCTATCGGACACTCTTGTCTGTCAGTATCAACCTGATACAACACACTACCTATCCCTGTCAGACTCGCATCGCATCTAATAAAGAACTCTTTATTATAGTCAGGGTTTACTAATACCGGTGCTGTAGTCAGCAATCGTTTTAAATTTTCGAAAGCAGCTTGCGCTTCTAATGTCCATTTCAATTTCCCCGAACTCTTCTTTAATAAATCTGTAATTGGTGATACCACGTTTGCATAATTTGGTATGAAACGTTGGTACCAACCAGCCATTCCCAATAGTCTACGTATTTGTTTTACTGTAGATGGAGCTGGATACTCTGCTACAGCTCTTACCTTGTCAGGGTCTGTTCGAAGACCATCTTCACCAACCAAAAACCCCAAATATTTCACCTCTCTCAGAACAAATTTACTTTTCTTGAGGTTTATTGTTAACCCAGCCGCTCTTAACAATGAAGAGACTTTGGACAGCAATTCCATATGTTCCTGGAACGTGGAAGAGACTACCAATAGATCATCTAAATAAACAAAGACATTTTCGTGATATTGATGTGGTATCACTTTGTGCATTAGCCGACACATTGTCTGGGGAGCATTGCACAATCCAAAGGGCATAACCCGGAATTGATACAATGGACGACCAGGCACTGTGAAGGCTGTCTTGTCTCTAGATGCTTCTGCCAGAGGAATCTGCCAGAAAGCATCTTTGAGATCAATACTGGAAATGTACTTTGTGCTATTTAGACGACCTAGTAAGCCATCAATCAAGGGAAGTGGGTAAGCGTCCTTTTTCGTTAGTGAATTGACACGACGGCTATCAATACATAATCTGTTTTTACCAGATTCTTTTTGTACCAAAACCACTGGCGAGCACCAAGAACTGTTACTCTCTTCGATCACGCCCATTTGAAGCATTCGGTCGAGTTCGGCATAAACCTTTAGTTGAACAGCCGGCGATGTGGGATAGTGCCTCTGTTTAACAGGTGCATTATCACCAACATCGATGACATGTTCAACCAAAGAAGTCTTTCCGAGTCCAGACACTTCAAATGACGGGAAAGAATCCTTGATCATATCCAGTTCATGTTGCTGATCAGTGGTGAGGTTATGTGTATTAAAAGTTTGTAGCTCTGTGCGAGTCAGTTCACTAACAAATGAAGGAACAATACCAAATTTCTCCCAGAAATCTATGCCCAGGTAGAGCTCTTCTCGTAATCCAGGAACTATATGGAACCGCATTGGTTTAGTGGAGCCATTCACAGTTATTGGAATTTCTATGTAACCCAAAATTTTATTTGCAGTACCATCTGCCGTACGAATACCTGATGATTCCAATAAATCCAAGGAATTTCTTCCAAGTATTGTGATTGACGCTCCACTATCCAATAATCCTGAAATATTTTTGTCCAAAATTCTAATTGTCAATCGCGGCCGAGGATCCTTTGTTTCTGAAAGGATTGATGAAACACAAGCTTTGCGAAATAATTTCCTCATCCTCCAATATCTAATGTTGCGTTCAAGACGTCTAAAATATGTGTGATGTAATGATGGGAAATTAAATGTACTAGGTGATTTTATTCGGGTTTCCTGAGTGGTGATCGATCGTCCTGCGTTGCTACATCTCTCGTCGTTTTCTTCGGGCTCATTGGATGTTGAACCGAGGGTACCATCCCCGAAGCATGTACTCTCGGACGGTAGTTTACCGACGGGTGACAATATGAACAATTTGCATATATAACGTCCGGCTTGTTACATTTCCAGCAGTGCAATTTTATCCGATTCTTAGAGCAATCAGGAGCTCGATGACCATTTACTCCACATCTGAAACATACTATTGGTTGTCTGGATATTGATGGACCAGGTTGACTGTTGTCAAATGTTATGCTAGGTCGCTGCAATATCCGTCTCTGTGTTGAATCCACCGCATCAATATATCCATGTTGTTCTGGTTCAGCATCCACCTCATAATCATCCATTTGTTGTACCTCGCTAATTCTTAAATTTGATGTTCTGGTTGGAACTGGTGTGGACCACAAACGTTCAAACTTCTGACACAAAGTCCGAAGTTCATCAATAGAATGTATTGTTGCTGCAAGTGTAGCATTTTTGAGCTCCACACTCAGTCCCTCCCGAGCAATCTCTAGCATTTCACGGTCAGCAAATGGACGTGCTAAGCGACGGTTTAACGAACCAATCTCCACTAGATATTCGTATGCGCTCTCCTTTGACTTTTGTTTGCGGTTCAGAAGAACGCGCAAGATCGCCTTATCATCAGTGAGCGTACCGAAGGTTTGTAGGAGTCCCTCCCTTAGCACTGGATAGGTCACCACCTCATATTCATGAGTTAAGTTCAAATAGTATCTGTCGGCAGCCCCCTTGAGATACCGTGGAACGATAGACCTAAGGTCGTCCCAATTCACGCGGTCCCTCCTGGCAGCCGCCTCAACTCTGTGAACGAACTCATGAACATCAGGAGAGTGACCATCTCCTGTGAAGGTTGGAACCCAATTTGAGTCATAACGACTCAAATTGTTCCCACGAACCCCTCGGTACTCCACTGGTGCTAACGCTGGAGCCGCGTCACGCCATACCTGAGGAGGTTGGTTGTATGGTGGTGGTGCTGTTAGTGGAGCTTGTGGATAATTTAATGATTGTTGTTGTACCAATGCTGGATTGTTGTGTATGTGTTCAGCTTGGAAAGATGGACCCAATAGTGGTATTGCAAGGTCCTCTGCTCTCAAACCTGATTGCTGAAAATAAGCCGGTGGTAATTGATCCGACCGTCTCTGTTGTTGATGGTCTGTACGATTCAGACTATTTATTGTCTCAGTTATTGGCTGTACTGGGATCGGTGTGGATCTCTCACCTGGTCGAAAAGCAGGTGAAGCAGATGGAGCAGATGATACTCCTGGTTTATTCTGTATAATTGGACGTGTTGACAGTGATCCTATTATATCCCAAGCGCGTGACAATTGCGAGATAGCGTAGGTGCGGGCTTCTTGCAAGTCATTGCGAGGACCCAAACCTATTCATCCTACCTGTATAATGCAACACTTGATTCGCCAAACCATCTAAGAAGGTCTGATTAACCGGTGGTTGAAGTCGACGTACCTGATCTAAAACAACTTGTGCTGCCTGCACCACCGTTTGAGACTCAGCTACCAAGTCTCTCGCATGAGATACCATTACTGGAACTGCACCATGATCTACGTGGTTTCGCAGTTCCTCTGCCCAATTGACCCCTCTAAAATCCACACCCCGAACCAGACATTCGATCTGCAGTTCACTGGATTCCAAACCATAGAACGGATGGTCCACGCCAATGTGACTTGACATTTTGATGGTAAAATTTATAAAATCCAGAATTCACAAAAAAACGTCAACACCAATAATAAAACCAATTCCAACTAGAAAAAGTCAGACAAGTGCGAATAAAATTCGCTCGTCAAGGGTTCCGTGAATGTAAAGAAAACAATATCAAAATAATTTACATAAAGTTGTGTTGTAAAGGGTTTATATTGCCAGACCATAGACACATAAAAACTAAATGGTTCATCGTAAATATCAATAGTTAATGTCAATCTCATCTAAATTGATCGAATTGATATAAAAAATATTACTTCAGGTTAAATGATATCCATAGCTATTTATGGTAGCTAAGGAACGACTCAATTCTGTTAAAAAACGACGAAATTTAGGGGTGGATTGGTGTTAACGCTAAAAATAGGACTTTTTTGACGATAATTCAAAAACTGTGCATCGCAAGATTCTAAAATAATTGTAATGTTTCTTAATTTTGGTGTTCTTTCAAATGACACTCATGCGAGCCAAAAAACCTTTTTTTCACGATTCCCCACTCCTATCCCCTAAACACGTAGAATTAAAACTACTTGAGGCTTCGCTATATTTTTCGTTAAGGGTTTATCAAATTTCCTATCTCTATGAATTTTTTCAAATTTTTCTGTCAATCAACGAAGAAACGTATAGGGGGGGGGACCAACTTTTTGTTGCACTTTTTTGAGAATAATTCAAAAACGGTGCATCGCAAAATTCTAAAAAAACTGTATTGTTTTTTAATTTTGGTGCTCTATCAAATGACATCCCACTCATGCGGGTCAAAAAACAATTTTTCACCCTTCCCCACTCCCATCCCCTAAACACATAGAAATAAAATCACTTGAAGCTTCGCTATATTTTTCGTGTTCCATAGAATTATAGGCTCATCGCTTTACTAAAATTTTCAGTTCTTTCTATAGCAACAATTTTTTTGTGTTAGATTACATAAGTTCGACATTTAGGTCGGTGCTTGGAAAACAACGTATAATTTTAACAATATTTAAAATTAACAAAAGATCAATGTTTGACTTAAACAATAGCATATTAAACAAATATTAACCCTAAAATAATTGCAGGTTATCGAACTTACCATTCAATTAAAACTCAACATTTTCTAAAGTTATACAAGAAATTTAATAAACCAGTAATTATGAATGGATTACAAACGTGGATCTTAACACAAACTAACAAATCACATCAATCTGATTTGAACCTTGAGAATTAATGCCACCTTTTGGGCCCACTTATGGCATACAATACAATACAATATACAATAGATAGTGAAGGACCGTGATAATTTCGAAATAAAGTCTTCTTTCTTTTGGATAACTGGTTATATTCACTCTAAAAGAGTTGCAAAATTAAGAATTGCTCTAAGAATCAGTATAAAGGATGACATGACTAAAAATGTACACACCAGTCCCACTCGATATTGCTATTCGGGTTAAAAAAGCTTTATTTCACCTTACCATTCCTACCCTTTCAAAACGATTAATAAATATTTGATACACGGGGGGATGGTCTGAATTTTGAACATTTTTGATCATAACTCAAAAACTGTGCACCGCAAAATTATAAAAAAAATTGCAATGATTTTTAAATTAGGTGCTCTTTCAAATGACACTCCATTCGCTTGGGTCAAAAAAAGTTTTTTTTTACCCTCTCTACCCCGGTGCCCTAAACACACAGAAATATAATTATTTGAGACTTCGGTATAATTTCCATACAAAATTTACCGAATTTCCTAGCTCTGTAAATTTTTTCAAATTTTTCTGTCAATCAGTGTCGAAACGTAGGGGGGGGAACGGATTGAATTTTGCACTTTTTTGTCCATAACTCAAAAACTGTGCACCGCAAAATTCAAAAAAAAACTGCAACGAATTTTAAATTAGGTGCTCTTTCAAATGACACCCCACTCGCTTGGGTCAAAAAAGTTTTTTTTTACCCTCTTTACCCCGGTCCCCTAAACACTCAGAAATATAATTATTTGAGACTTCGGTATAATTTTCATACAAAATTTACCAAATTGCCTAGCTCTGTGAATTTTTTCAATTTTTTCTGTCGATCAGTGTCGAAACGTAGGGGGGGGGGGGAACGGTTTGAATTTTGCACTTTTTTGTCCATAACTCAAAAACTGTGCACCGCACGAATTCTAAATTAGGTGCTCTTTCAAATGACACCCCACTCGCTTGGGTCAAAAAAGTTTTTTTTTTACCCTCTTTACCCCGGTCCCCTAAACACACAGAAATATAATTATTTGAAACTTCGCTATAATTTTCATACAAAATTTACCAAATTGCCTAACTCTGTGAATTTTTCCAAATTTTTCTGTCAATCAGTGTCGAAACGAAGGGGGGGGGGAACGGTTTGAATTTTGCACTTTTTTGTCCATAACTCAAAAACTGTGCACCGCAAAATTCTAAAAAAAACTGCAACGAATTCTAAATTAGGTGCTCTTTCAAATGACACCCCACTCGCTTGGGTCAAAAAAGTTTTTTTTTTACCCTCTTTACCCCGGTCCCCTAAACACTCAGAAATATAATTATTTGAGACTTCGGTATAATTTTCATACAAAATTTACCGAATTGCCTAGCTCTGTGAATTTTTTCAAACTTTTCTGTCAATCAGTGTCGAAACGTAGGGGGGGGAACGGTTTGAATTTTGCACTTTTTTGTCCATAACTCAAAAACTGTGCACCGAAAAATTCTAAAAAAAACTGCAACGAATTCTAAATTAGGTGCTCTTTCAAATGACACCCCACTCGTTTGGGTCAAAAAAGTTTTTTTTTTACCCTCTTTACCCCGGTCCCCTAAACACTCAGAAATATAATTATTTGAGACTTCGGTATAATTTTCATACAAAATTTACCGAATTGCCTAGCTCTGTGAATTTTTTCAAACTTTTCTGTCAATCAGTGTCGAAACGTAGGGGGGGGGGAACGGTTTGAATTTTGCACTTTTTTGTCCATAACTCAAAAACTGTGCACCGCAAAATTCTAAAAAAAACTGCAACGAATTCTAAATTAGGTGCTCTTTCAAATGACACCCCACTCGTTTGGGTCAAAAAAGTTTTTTTTTTACCCTCTTTACCCCGGTCCCCTAAACACTCAGAAATATAATTATTTGAGACTTCGGTATAATTTTCATACAAAATTTACCGAATTGCCTAGCTCTGTGAATTTTTTCAAACTTTTCTGTCAATCAGTGTCGAAACGTAGGGGGGGGGAACGGTTTGAATTTTGCACTTTTTTGTCCATAACTCAAAAACTGTGCACCGAAAAATTCTAAAAAAAACTGCAACGAATTCTAAATTAGGTGCTCTTTCAAATGACACCCCACTCGCTTGGGTCAAAAAAGTTTTTTTTTTACCCTCTTTACCCCGGTCCCCTAAACATACAGAAATATAATTATTTGAAACTTCGCTATAATTTTCATACAAAATTTACCAAATTGCCTAACTCTGTGAATTTTTCCAAATTTTTCTGTCAATCAGTGTCGAAACGAAGGGGGGGGGGACGGTTTGAATTTTGCACTTTTTTGTCCATAACTCAAAAACTGTGCACCGCAAAATTCTAAAAAAAACTGCAACGAATTCTAAATTAGGTGCTCTTTCAAATGACACCCCACTCGCTTGGGTCAAAAAAGTTTTTTTTTTACCCTCTTTACACCGGTCCCCTAAACACACAGAAATATAATTATTTGAGACTTCGGTATAATTTTCATATAAAATTTACCAAATTTCTTAACTCTGTGAATTTTTCCAAATTTTTCTGTCAATCAGTGTCGAAACGAAGGGGGGGGGGAACGGTATGTTTTTGACAATAACTCAAAAACTGTGCATTGCAAAATTCTAAAAAAAATTGCAATGATTTCTAAATTAGGTGCTCTTTCAAATGACACCCCACTTGACCACATTTTAAATAGTGTTTTTACCCCTCCTCATATCCACCCCCTTAATAAATCTAATTATGAGAATATAACACTTTTATATATTTTTTATTAAAACTGTACTAATTTTTCTATCATTCCAAATACATTTGAAAATTTTCGATCAGTTAGGTTCGGAGCTAATCGAGTTAAGAAAACACGAAAAAAACGTCATTATTCAGAATTATACAAAAAATGGTGAGGTGTAAAATTCCAAGATAAATTTTTAAGGAATACTGAAATGAAGCCCTTTCATATGATACCCTACTTGAATCTATAAAAAAATCTATTTTCTCAAAGGTCTCACATCGAACCCCTGTAAAACAAACGAAAACCACTTTAGTTTTATTTGTATTCGTCATTTCATGTGGACAGATTAGTTTTATACGCACCTCAAATTTCAAGTCCATAGCATTTATAGTTTACGAGATAATCGATATAATGTGAAAAACTCGTTTTACTCTCACCAATAGTGTTCCGTATAAAAAACGGAACCCTAAAAAGGTGGAGTTAATTCGCCCGGAAAAATTCGTCCGATGGAAGTTGTAAAACGCAAAGAAATGAAAAAAAAACAACGAACGCCCCAATTCAAAAAAAACACAAAAACCTTTTTGTAAAAACACCCTTTGTAAAGGAACAAAAAGGAAAGACCACCGTCGTACCCAATCTTTGCTGAATCTTTTACAAAAGTTCCTAAAATATTGTATGTGTAAAAATATAATTTATTTATTTAATTTCAGATATACTGAAATATATATATATATATATACCTAAAATTAGTTATTGACGATAGCACCCCTAAGAATATTTATTTATTTTTAAAAGAAAATTGAAAAATAAAAATATTTAGAAGAATGTTTATTTATTGGATGCACCGTCCTAACTTGAAATATTGATTTATTTTTTTAAAAAAATAAAAAATACTTATTTATATCTTGATGTAATTTGCTTAGTTAAGAAAATTTATTTTATTTAGCTACCTAAAATTAACTTAAATTTAAAAAAATTATTTATTTAATAAAAATTTTATTTAATTAATTTTCGAAAAATTTGTTTTATTTATTTTATTTTTATTTAATATCATAAGAGATTCCCAAAATCAAGATTCGTCTGGAGACAATTTAAAAAGTAAGTATGGTACAATATCCATTTCATTTAAATTTGAAATATCGCGTTCGCGAGCCCACTCCAACAATGCATGTGAGAACTGACTAGAAAAGCCCCTAACGACCAGATTCTACAGAACAGATTCTTCCCACCTAATAAAACAATCACAACTGTCACGATTAGACACTAGGTCCATTTCTACTGACCCAGTTGTGCTTGTTTAACCGAAAAATAAATTACAACTAAACCTAATGCGAAAGTTGAAGAACGCTCCCGAGCACCAGACTTCAAAACCTAAACTCTATGAAAAATTGTTCTATTGTAAACTAAATGAAAAAAATGGAAAAGTTTTTGAATTTGTATGAGGTGAAGCCTCTGATCCTGAAAGCAAAGTACAATTGGTTCTTCTCTTCATTACACCGAAGAAGCCTCTGAGCAAAGAATGGTACTACTGGTTTGCACCTAAGTACAAACACAGCAACACCACTCCTCGTCCCTGAGGACTCCCTCGCTGAATGAAGAGAAGAAACCAATGTTCATCGATCGCATAACCCCGATGGCCATAGGCGATCTAAGAACGACATTAATGTTAAAGGGATAAGCCCCATGGATGGCTTGTTAGGCCTACCGCTAATCTTTACTTCATCTTTAGTGTTAGCAGTGTTAGCAGTTAAGTTTTAGAAAATTTTAAAATTATTATTAATGTAAAAATGAACGGAAACTAATGAAATACATTTTTATTGAATTGAAAACGAAGATGAATTTGGTTTTATTATTGTTTTGCGATTATTGCGATCGTTACAAGGTAACAATTTAACCTAGGTAATCGTTGAGTAAAGCTTTAAAAGAGAAATTTAAAATGGAAGGGGAAATTTAAAATTCTTGAACTATGCATGATAAAAGTTTTATACAAGCTCTACTCAAGGAGAAAAGGCGTATGAAAAAATATTCTTTATTCAAGAAGACATAAATAATGCTTTATACATGTTTTATATAAGTGTTTGAATAAAGTGGTACATAAGTTGTTATTCAAGGCTTATTCAAATACTGTCAAAATGTTACTTGAATAAAGTGCTTGAGTAAATCTTTTCTCAAGAGAATTACTCAGTGCCTATTCAAGAAGCGATGCTACTGAAAAAAAAAATTGGTGATTGTTTCTTTTAGTTATTTTGGTTAATTGGCGCATTAAACTCCATTTTTTTGTAAATTGCTGCTATTGAAGTTAATCTTTTATCGGAAATTACAATTTATTTTACACATTTCGCATCTTTACAAACGCCTGTAGCAGGGATCGAACTCGTAACCTTTGATTCTCCAGCACCGCACGCTATCCACTTCTCTATTTAGCAGCTGTCATAAAGAAAATTGAAACTTAATCACTATTGTTTAACAAATTATTTGTACACATTTCAAGTTTCGGACCACTACCACGACTATGAATTAATTTTTATTCAAACATTTTGATTAGGAATGCATATAAAAGTGTACTAATGGTTTCCTAAAATAAGAATATATGGGTTTTTGTTAAAAATAATATTGGTTATGATTGAGGACAATCTCGAAATGAAAATAATTTTGCGTATTCATATGCGATATCTACGCATGTGTTTCCATTCAATCACGATTAAAAATAATTAAAGAATAAAAATAAAATAAAAAAAGGAAAATAAAATTCATAAATAAAAACGTGCCTGGCAGGAATCGAACACAGACCCTCTTCCTCATCGTTTACCCTTACGCACTCGTTCATTAAATCAATTTCCACCACAGGAATAAAACGTTACTCAATACAGAACAAAAGTGTTACTCAAGCTTCATAAGGGGTATGGTATGCTGTGATTGGCATTAGTTTCAGTTGCACAATTTGGCTGGTTAATAAATAAATGTTAAATGACCATATTACATAAGCGTTTTACGTTATATTTTCCATAAGTCAGTTGCAATCTGTTGCAAGTTTTGATATAATTTTTTCCCAAGCAAATTGCGCACTAATATGGCGATTACATACATTTAATACATAAATGAATTGTATGACAAATTATCATCAGTTTATTTATTTGTTGACCAACTCTTATCATTATATAAACCATCATCAGAAATGGTAAATCTCAATCAATTTATAAACCATCATCAGAAACGTTTGATTAAATGGTTGCGGAATAATGGCAATTGCAAATTTTCATTGACGAAAATATGTCTACCATTTGAAATAATCTTTTGTATTAATCAATAATAGTTTGTTAAAGTTCTTAAAGGTTTGTTAACTTTTTAAACACATCGATAAGTGATTTAATAAAAAAACACACAATCGCGAATTAAACAACGAACTGTCAAAAATATTGACAGATCGATTTGTTGTAAATCTTTTAATATTCATTGAAAACAGCCGTATATAAGAAATATTACTTGAGTAACAATTTTCTTGAGTACTACTAAAATTACTATACATAAATAAAGTGGTATACAAGGAACTATCCTTGGGTAAGAATCTTCTTGGATTCTTCCTAAAAGTTGTACTTTAATAAAGGTTTATATAAGGGATAGAATTCTTGAGTAAAAACATCTTGAATACTACCTTAAAAGTTATATGTGAATAAAACCTTATAAAAGGTATTATACTTGAGTAACAGTTGCTTGAATATGCCCTAAATATTTATTATAGAATAAAGCTTTACTTAAGGAATTATATAAGAAACTTAGTGAATCTAGTCTTTTACAAGCTTTTTTTATGTAAAGCTTGAATAATATGGTCTTACACAATGCTTTTTCAAGTTAAGTTGGAATAATTTAAAAAATTTAGGCGAAATTGTTACCTGGGAAATGCTTTGCGTTTATTCCTCACTGCCTCATCAACATCCCGCGTGAACCAAGGCTCAGTTTTAGGAGTGATTAATCGATTTGGAATAAACCGCCGCATTCCGTCTTTTATGGTTTCGGACACTCTTATTGCCAATGTGCTAGGATCTTGATCAACACAACAAATAGTTTTCCAAGGTGTTTCATCATAAAAGTTTCTCAGTCCCTCCCAGTTGGCGCGTTTATAGTTCCAAACGCGACGAGGATTTGCTTTAATTTGTGTCGGTGATGTAAATTGCACTATTGCTGATATTAGTAGATGATCCGATGTTCCGAGGGGTTGTTCAACTTTTGTCTTCGTAGTATCTGGTTCGTTTGTCAAAAACAGATCCAGGAAATTATTGTTATGATGTAAATTGTCTGAGATTCTAGTGGGACACTATCATTTGCGTCAAACCGTGATAATCTGCGAGTATCAGTTCGGCTTGTCTTCCTACGTCGTCAGTGCGCGATGAATACTTAAGCCATTCTTTATTATGAATATTAAAGTCTCCAAGCATGACCAGTCTTGCTTTGGGGTAGTCCGTGGTAATCTTGTATAGATTAGCCGATATTTGATCGAAAAGGAGACATCCTGGGGGAGAATTTGGGGATCTGTATAATCCTATTATAAACATAGTTTCATCAATACCTGAGATCTTCAGTGCTATAGAATTATGGTGCTTAGAGTTCAACTCGTAGGCCTTAATTCTCATACATGAAAGTGAATCTCGAACAAATACACAGACACCATGCTTGTTATAGAAGGAATGTTCCAATTCGTAACTAGGTATCCGGTATTTATCGAGATCCAACTTCGATGCTTTGCCACTAACAATTGTTTCGGTAAGAAACAATATGTCAGGTTTATTTTTTTCAATGTAGTGATGAACCTCGTTTAGATTCGAATTGAGTCCTCTTATGTTGGTGAAGTCAATGCTAAGCTGTTGGTTCACTCTGCGGCCATTCTGTTGAGACAAAGACTTACCCTTTGACATTGCAGGCAAAGCTACTGAAATTCGGCCAGGCCTTAATTTCAACACTAAACAGTACAAAAGAAACTGGGTATCTCTGTCACAAAAACACGATAGCAGATTTCATGCAACAGTAGCACGATAAGAGAAAAGCAAAAAAAAAGTGGGGACACAAGGGACACTAACAAAATTGGAAAGTACAAATAAAGGGTTAAATTCTAAATTCCTAACTTTTGTCAAAAAAAGACATTTCATAATCAACCAACTGACACTTTCCAAATCCTAAAATAAGTCCGAGGTGGGAGGAGCCAGATCATGTAAAAAACTTCACAAAAAATATCTCAATCAATCCAAAAAAAAATCACTAACAACTAAAACGAAATTTTTTGCTTTCTGTTACCAAGGCCAATTTACGCTTTAAAATAATAAATAAATTTATTACATCAAAGCAATAAAGGTAAAATTTTACCTGCCTACCCCTTAATAACAGTAAACACAAAATATCAAATAATTTTTTAATAAAGAACAATCTCACCAATTATATAATTGTCTCCGCCTCCATCCTTCAACACTTCTATTTTTAAAAATACTAACACAAACACTATAACACTTATTAGCTACTTATAAACACTTATAACACTTATTTTCGATTACTTTTGTTGTTTTTGTTTTTGTTTTTCTTTTAATTTAGGAGACTACCTTCCTCATCCGACTCCGAAATATGAATGACAAAGAAGGGTTGTGATTAGGGATTGCAATCCCGTTTTTTTTTTCATGACGAATCCCGGGATCCCGGGATTTGTCATGCAAAAAATCCTAGGATTGCATTCCCTAGTTATGATGGAAAAGCCAAAAAGAGGAACGATGAAAAGGCAGCAGATAAAGTAAATGCAGTTGATGAATGGAATTTTTTGTTCTTGGTTGGCAGCAAACGTAAGAAAGGTTGGATCATCGATTCGGGTGCAACGTGACATGTAAATGATAAGTTTATTTTTGGAAATCGATGATCAATTCGACAAAACTTCAATCGAAATGGCAAATGGATGTTTGGCAAACATTTATGGAATCGGCAGAGGAATTTTGACCTTTTTGGATCAAAGTTTACACATTCATAAATCAAAAGCTGCCGACGTTTTGTACGTACCAAAACTGGTTGGAAATGTACTTTCGGTCCGGCAGTTGGCGAAAAATGGTTTCAAAATTGAGTTCGACAATTGGATTTGCCAAATAAAGTACAAAGGTCAACAAATCGGTGTAGCTGATACAGTTGGTGAGTTGTAAGTATTGCGTCAATCAGATTCAGTTTGTGCAGTGTTAGCACATAATGACGATTGCATACATGAGTTACATTGAAAAATGGGACATCGGGATCCAGCAGCGATTCGAAGAATGGCATCAGATGGTTTAGTAGGTGGACTAAAAATCATTGATTGCGGAATTAAAGAAGTTTGAGATGTGTGCATGAAGGGAAAAATGTCACGTTTACCTTTTGAAAACAAAGAGTGAGTCATCGTCAGTATTAGATTTAATTCATACATATGTTTGCGGACCGATGCGTACGGCGACTCCAAGTGGAAAGCGTTATTTGGTGACATTTATCGACGATTTTTCGATGTTTACTTTTGTTATTTTGTTGGCACACAAATCAGAGGTTGAAGACAAAATGAAACAATTGGTTGCATTTGTGGAACAAAATTTTGTCGAAAACCAAACATAGTGCGTTCAGATCGAGGCGGAGAATACACTGGAGGGGACTACATCAGGTATTTAAAGTTTAATGGCATTCAAATTCAGTATACAGCAGCAGATTGTCCACAGCAAAAAGGAAAAGCTGAAAGAAAGAATCGTACTTCAATCGAAATGGCCCGTTGCATGGTCATCGATGCAGGATTGCCGAATGTTTTTTGGGGTGAGGCCGTGGCAACAGCTAATTTTATACAGAATCGTGTGATTACTAGAACAACGAACACGACACTATATGAACGATGGAACGGCATCAAACCGAGTATAAATGTTTTTTACACAATTGGTTTAAAATGTTTTGTTCACATATCGTCGGCAAAAAGAGGAAAGTTGGACAATGTGGCAGTTGAAATGATTTTTCTCCGGTATGATGAAAACTCAAAGGCATATCGATGCTACAATCCTACAACAAAGAAAGTAGTGATTAGTCGAGATGTTCGTTTTGGCACATCGGTTACAAGTAACAACGAAATTTCGATTGATCTGGATTCAAGCCAGGATGATGATCAGGTGGAAACAAACAAAGAAAACGACTTATCGGTTCAGCAGGAGCATGAAAACACAATCGGTGAAAATTGATGCGTGAAAATGGTGTTTGACAAAGGTCAACTAAATGTATTCCACCGAAACATTTAATTGAATCAATGTTCATCACAAGAGAACTCAAAGAACCAAAGAGTTGCAGGTTGCAGAACTCAAAGAACCAAGAGAAGCAAAATGATAAAAAGTGCATTGGCAGTTGGCAATGCAAGAAGAAATTGAATCGCATGAACACAACAGTACATGGGAACTTGTAGATTTGCCACCCGGTAAAAAGGCAATTGGTGGTATATGGGTGTTCAAAGTAAAAACGAGTGTAGATGGTGAATTGCAACGTTACAAGGCTAGATTCGTAGCGTATATATATATTCGCAAAAGTACGGCGAGGATTTTAATGAAGTTTTCGCATCTGTTATTCACAATTGACAACATTCAGAATATTGTTATCAGCTATTGCGAAGAGAGGGAAGAAAGTTTATCATTTGGACGCGAAAACAGCATTCCTCAACGGAAAATTGAATGGAACAATCTACATGAAACAGCCAGAGGGTTTCAGCGATGATGATTTAAAGGTTTATAATTGTTATTGTTTAGTTAAAACACACTTTTTTGATATCTATATGTTTATTACAACCGATCGATTTCGAAAGCTAAGCTTTCATTTTCAAGGATCGTTCTAAACGAGTTTAGAACGATCCTTGAAAATGAAAGCTTAGCTTTCGAAATCGATCGGTTGTAATAAACATATAGATATCAAAAAAGTGTGTTTTAACTAAACAATAACAATTATAATATATTAATGATATCTAGTGCTCTAAATATATAAAAAATTAACTATTTAAAGATTTACTTACTCAAGAAATGTATCTATGGATTGAAACAGGCAGCATGATCATGGAATAGTGCACTTCATGAAGTACTCGAAGACGCTGGTTTCCTACAAAGTTACAACGATCTATGCTTGTACTTAAAGATGATCGACGATGAATACTGCTATGTGATGACATATGTCGACGATTGGACAAAACGACAGTAGTTTGCCGAACGGATAACCAAATGAAAGAGATCGAAGGTACTTTTAAACTACAATTTGAAATGCAAAATTTGGGAGCAATAAATTATTATTTGGTTACAAGAGACGATTATGGTAACTTAGAATTGAATCAATCAGCATACGTAATGAAAATTGAATCAGATTTTGGTATGATTGATGCAAAACCAGTCAAAACTCCAATGGAGGTGAACTACGCTACGAAAAATCAGATTCCTCCCAACCATTGGACAACAATTCGAAATACAGACGATTGATTTGTCGATTGCTTTATTTATCGGTGAACACAAGACCGGATATTTCGGCAAGTATCAGTATTTTAGCACAGAAGGGGACAAATCCAAAGATTGAAGATTGGAATCAGCTCAAACGTGTTGATAAGTATTTAAAAACAACACATCAATTGAAATTAAAATTGAGCAACATCCAATCGAAGAATACATCATTGCATGGATAGGCAGATGCAACATGGGCAGACGATAGGATCGATTGCAAGTCAAATAGCGGTTGATTAATTTATTTTAACGGCGGAACGATAAGTTGGTCATGCAAGAAGCAAAGTGTTGTGGAAACTTTATCCTGTGAAGCAGAATATATTTCGATATCCGAGGCATCGAAGGAGGTTAAATGGCTACGGCAGTTGTTAGAAGAAATGCACGAACAAATTGCCTATCCAACGGTTATATTCGAGGATAACCAAGGTTGTATCGAGCTGGAACGTGATTACAAATTTTCGTACAAAACGAAACATATCGATACACACTATAAGATAAATGGTTTAGTCAAAAATAAAATCATCGAATGCAATTACTGCCCAACGAAAGCAGTGGTTGCAGATTTTTTGACAAAGCCTTTATCTGCAATCAAGCACAATTATTTGCGGGAAAATAAAACTTGGTGTGAAGGAGGAGGAGTGTTGATTATGAGCGCTGTTCAGTATTTAACGAACGTTCACAAAATTATTTAGTACTAAGTTCATTTCTGTAATTCTTTATTCGGTGTATATTATTTTGTGACATATACACATACACTTTATATTGTTAGACATCATGAAGTACTGTCATTAAAATGTTATATTTTTCATAATTCTTTTTGTTTCATTTTCACAATAAAGTGTCCACAGTTCAAAAGGTTAATTTGATCTATTGGCAAGTTGAATATCATAATCGATTTTCTACACAGAATCCCAAGTAGGTTTTGCCAGACATTGACATACGGCCAAGCACTGGTCCATTAATGGTTAACAGTACTTGGCTATTGTTACTGGGCCAATACTAGAACCAATCATCGGCCGATCTATAGTTTACAGAAAATAGCCAGTATATTGTTACCTTTGAATGGCCAAGCACTGGCCTATGAATGGTAAATATTACTTGGATATTGTTATTGGGCCAGTACTGTAGCCATGAATTTGCCGATCTGTCATTTTTTTT
Source organism: Diogma glabrata (assembly GCA_963693315.1). Taxonomy (NCBI): domain Eukaryota; kingdom Metazoa; phylum Arthropoda; class Insecta; order Diptera; family Cylindrotomidae; genus Diogma; species Diogma glabrata. Next base: position 163,125,691 of record OY856188.1, on the reverse strand, counting down.
AAATTTCACTAGAGTATTATCCCATTTAGAATTACATAGTTTGAAAAATTTCACATATAATTTAGTTATCGCCTTGAAGGTTGAAAGACTATGGTATTATAGAAAAGGTGGGTATATGTTTTAATTTATTTTCATTTCTATTTTATTTTAATTATTTTGTAAATAATTTATGTATAAAAAATATAATTTTATATTTTTTTTAATGGCGGAGTCAGGGCGGAGTTTGCCATCACTCAGCCATTCCTGCAACTGAACCAGTTGTATGGGGAGTTTTGAATTTTTCCGTCATTTTTATTTTTTTTTAAATTAGTATTTAATTTATTTAAATTTACATATGATAATAATGTATATTTTTGTTAACGGCCCAGTCATGGTTGCCAGTATTTGGCCCAAGAATGGCAACCATTTATTGTCCGAAGTTATCATCCAGTAAAATTATGTTAATGGCCCAGTTGTGGTTGCCAGTACTCGCCCATTGCTGCATTACTGGCTGCCAGTAATGGACCATTACTAGACCAGTTGTACAACCTTGTATGGGATTCTGCATGCAGCAAAATTAGAACATGTGTAGTTATATGAGAGCAATTACATGTAAATTCTGCATGCAAAAAATTCTGCAAGATATCTTTAATTCTAGTTAAAAAAAAAGAAGGCAGTCTTGAGGACTGCCGACAGAAGTGTATAGCTTGTTGAGAATCCTCCAATTAAATAGCTTGTAATTTCTTTCTCGCTATATGATTTACTGCGTATCCCTATATTTAAATTATATAGCTGGTATATTTCTCGCTATATGATTTACTGCGTATCCATATATTTAGAGTAATATTTCCATAAATAATTGATCCAAAAGAGATAGCTGATTGTTTCTTGCTTTATAGTTACTAAGTATCCTTACATTTCAAGTTGCATTTCCATAAAGGAATGATCCGAATGAGAATATAATAATTTTTATAACGAATTTTGTTTCATATTCTAGAAATTTATAATCTTTTAGTCTTTTCCGTTGAATCTCAATAATAAATTATTAAAAATATTTTTGTCATAGAAATAATAAATATTTAGTTATAACATAAATATTTAGTGATAATCACTAAATCTGTTTTAAGAAACTGCATCTTTCTTAATTTAAAATTATTGCATAGAAGTAAATTTATTTTAAACTAATATTTGTTATTCACTTCAAAAATTAATATTCAAGATAAATAAATTATTTTAAAATTTAAATTTTATTTTAAAAGTAGCAAATTAATATAACAACTTGTAAAAATTAATTATCTTGTTAATTATTTAAAATAGTTCTTTTCAACATGAAGAACAAAACCTAATTGTAAAAATTATTTTTTCATTTTTTAAAATAATTTTTTCAAACAAACTAAGTTTTTATAGACAAAAATAGTTTTATGATTTGTAAACTGTGAGTATCCTAAAGTTATCAAAAATTGCTGCCAAAATAAATTTCATAAAATTTAATGAATACAAATTTGGTGAGAAATCACCACAAGTGAAAACTTAAAACTGTGAAATAGCTGTGTTTTTATCGTCTCTAAATGCTTACTTACTTTACCACACTTCCACACTGTTATTAACTGAGAAAAAAATCAAATTCAATAACAAAGAAAAAACCAAAATATGAATCAAGAGAACGAGAGCAAAATAATCTTAAATATTTCTTATTACTTCGGTCTGAAAGACCTAAGTATTACATTCATGAGCCAAAAGTGAAATTCTTACCCCCACTTTTTTTTGCATTTCTCGACGTTTTAGGACCTACTGATTCTAAAAAAGCAAAAAAAAAAAATGTATGTCTGTCTGCCGGCCGGCCGTCCGTCATTACCTACGCTGCAGGGAAAACGGCTGAAGGGATTTCAAAATTTTTTTTTCTAGAAATAGGTATTCACAAGGGACAGGTCCGAAAGGACGCTGTGTTCGATAACTGTACCGGAAGTGTGTCAAAAAAATCATGAGTACGATAACTGTACCGGAAGTGTGTCAAAAATAGCAAATTTTCATATTTTTGGCTTAAAAAACGTTCATTTTAAGTGATTACGAGTAGGAACATTAAATTTGGAGAAATCTTGATGGTCGGGATTGGTATGTGAGATCAAAAACTAGATTATTGCATTATAAGTTTGTCAAAAAAATGTTGTCAAGTGTGTCAAAAGAAAGATTTTAAATTTATTTTTTTACCTAATTTTTTGGAAAAAAAAATAAAATTAATTGTTTGTTTGAAATGAAGTTTTATTATTATTATTGGAATTATGGCATTATAAGGTGGTCAAAGAAATGTTGTCAAGTGTGTCAAAAGAAATTTATTTATTTTTTTACCTAATTTTTTGGAAAAAAAATAAAATTAATTGTTTGTTTGAAATGAAGTTTTATTATTATTATTGAGAATTATGGCATTATAAGTTGGTCAAAAAATGTTGTCAAGTGTGTCAAAAGAAAGATTTTTATTTATTTTTTTACCCAATTTTTTGGAAAAAAATAAAATTGTTTCTTTGAAATGAAATTTTATTATTATTATCGAGAATTATGGCATTATAAGTTTGTCAAAAACATGTTGTCAAGTGTATCAAAACATTTTTATTTAGTTTTTTACCCAATTTTTTGGAAAAAAATAAAATTGTTTCTTTGAAATGAAATTTTATTATTATTATTGAGAATTATGGCATTATAAGTTTGTCAAAAAATGTAGTCAAGTGTGTCAAAGGAAAGGTTTTTATTTATTTTTTACCCAATTTTTTAAGAAAAAAATAAAATTAATAGTGTGTATGACATGATATTTTATTATTATTATAGAGAATTATGGCATTATAAGTTTGTCAAAAAATAATGTCAAGTGTGTCAAAAAACAATTTTATTTATTTTTAGCCAATTTTTTGGAAAAAAAATGTAGCTGTTCTTATGACATAAATGTAATTTAAAAATGAAATTGGACATGGAAATTTTTGAATTTGTTATAGTTTTTGAAATATTTTTGGAATTTTGAAAAAGTTTGTATTTTTGATTTTGTAATAATTTTTGAAATATTTTTAGAATTTCGGCCAAAGTTTTACATGTTGATTTTGTGAGAATTTTTGGAATATTTTTAGAATTTTGAAAAATTTTTAATTGTATTATAATTTTTGGAATTTTGAAAAAAGTTTCAATTTTTGATTTTGTAATAATTTTTGCAATATTTTTAGAATTTTGGAAAAAGTTTGAGTTTTTAAGAATTTTTGAAATATTATTGGAATTTAGAAAAAATTTAAATATTTGATTTTATTCTAATTTTTGGAATTCTGAAAAAGTTTGATTTTATTTAATTTAACAATATTTTTGGAATTTTGATTATAATTTTCCGGCAACGTATTGATGTTTCGTGTTAGTTTTGTAATAAACTTTTAAACAGATATAAAAAATACTAGTTCTTTAACAAAGAGTTATGTTTGATATACATCGCTGCCCAAAACTAAAAACCATGTCCTCATAAAAGTTTTTTGCCGAAAACTATATCAAAATCCTTAACCCAGACCAAAATCTTGATCTCAGAGCTGTGAGATTTCAGCCACTCCATATTTTTCTTCATCAAATCGTATAACTATATGACAACAAAAAATAATAATTACTTTGATTGGATTATAAAATTACTTCGGTCTGAAAGACCTAAGTATTACATTCATGAGCTCAAAGTGAAATTCTTACCCCCACTTTTTTTGACATTTCTCGACGTTTTAGGACCTCCTGATTCTAAAAAAGCAAAAAAAAAAAAAATGTATGTCTGTCTGTCGGCCGGCCGGCCGGCCGGCCGGCCGGCCGGCCGTCACAACCGACGAAATCTAGAAAACCGCTGGACGGATTTGAAAATTTTTTTTTTCTAAAAATAGGTTTACTTAATAGGAAGAGCCGAAAGGACGATGTGTTCGATAACTGTACCGGAAGTGTGTCAAAAAAATCATTAAGTGTGTCAAAACAAGGAAATTTGCATATTTTTTGCTTAAAAAACGTTCATTTTAAGTGATTACGAGTAGGAACATTAAATTTGGAGAAATCTTGATGGTCGGGATTGGTATGTGAGACCAAAATCTAGATTATTGCATTATAAGTTTGTCAAAAAAATGTTGTCAAGTGTGTCAAAAGAAAGATTTTTATTTATTTTTTTACCTAATTTTTTGGAAAAAAAATAAAATTAATTGTTTGTTTGAAATGAAGTTTTATTATTATTATTGAGAATTATGGCATTATAAGTTTGTCAAAAAAATGTTGTCAAGTGTGTCAAAAGAAAGATTTTTATTTATTTTTTTACCCAATTTTTTGGAAAACAAGAAAATTGTTGGTTTGAAATGAAATTTTATTATTATTATTGAGAATTATGGCATCATAAGTTTATCAGAAAAATGTTGTCAAGTGTGTCAAAAGATTTTTAATTAGTTTTTTACCCAATTTTTTGGAAAAAATTAAAATTGTTTCTTTGAAATGAAATTTTATTATTATTATTGAGAATTATGGCATTATAAGTTTGTCAAAACATGTTGTCAAGTGTGTCAAAAGAACGGTTTTTATTTATTTTTTACCCAATTTTTTACAAAAAAATAAAATTAATGATTTGTGACATGATATTTTATTATTATTATAGAGAATTATGGCATTATAAGTTTGTCAAAAAATAATGTCAAGTGTGTCAAAAAATGATTTCATTTATTTTTTTAGCCAATTTTTTGGAAGAAAATGTAGCTGTTTTTATGACGTAAATGTAATTTAAAATGAAATTGGACATGGAAATTTTTGAATTTGTTATAATTTTGGAAATATTTTTGGAATTTTGAAAAAGTTTGTATTTTTGATTTTGTAATAATTTTTACAATATTTTTAGAATTTCGGCAAAAGTTTTAATTTTTGATTTTGTAAGAATTTTTGGAATATTTTTAGAATTTAGGAAAATTTTTAATTTTTGATATTATGATAATTTTTGGAATTTTGAAAAAATTTTCAATTTTTGATTTTGTAATAATTTTTGCAATATATTTAGAATGTTGGAAAAAGTTTGAATTTTTAAGAATTTTTGAAATATTATTGGAATTTAGAAAAAATTTAAATATTTGATTTTATTCTAATTTTTGGAATATTTTTGGAATTTTGAAAAAGTTTGGTTTTATTTAATTTAACAATATTTTTGGAATTTTGATTATAATTTTTCGGCAACGTATTGATGTTTCGTGTTAGTTTTGTAATAAATTTTTAAACAGAGATAAAAAATACTAGTACTTTAACAAAGAGTTTTGTTTGATATACATCGCTGCCCAAAACTAAAAACCATGTCCTCATAAAAGTTTTTTGCCGAAAACTATATCAAAATCCTTAACCCAGACCGAAGTCTTGATATCTCAGAGCTGTGAGATTTCAGCCCCTCCATATTTTTGAATTGAAAAGTTGCTTTTATTATTTATCTATATCACGGTTCGCCTACTAACCATGAGTTTAAATAAAAAGTCAACCAACATGAAATATTTTTTCATAGCAGTCTTCTTTGGGTCGAATAGAACAAAACTCAACCGTTTTTGAAATCGGTTGCCATTGGGGATTTCGAGATATCTCGCAAAAACGAATTTTTGACCGATTTTGCCTCGATTTCGCAACTTAGGCTAAATTTTTTTTTTGTGAAATTGCCCAAATTGGAAAACTTAAAACGAATTACGACTGAAAAAATTGAAGTGAAAAAAATTGGTATAAAAAGTATGAAAAAACGATATTTTAATTTTTGAAATTTTTTAATGGGACATTTGGGCATTTTGAAACGTTTGGAGCGTTCGGCAGTCCTAATGTAATTCGTTTTAAGTTTTCCAGTGAAATTTGGGCAATTTCACAAAAAAAATTTTAGCCTAAGTTGCGAAATCGAGGCAAAATCGGTCAAAAATCCGTTTTTGCGAGATATCTCGAAATCCCCAACGGCAACCGGTTTAAAAAACGGTTGAGTTTTGTTCTATTCGACCCAAAGAAGACTGCTATGAAAAAATATTTCATGTTGGTTGACTTTTTATTTAAACTCATGGTAGGCGAACCGTGATATACATATATAAAAGAAAGTCGTGTTAGTTACACTATTAATTATAACTCAAGAACGGCTGAACCGATTTGATTGAAAATTGGTGGAGAGGTAGCTTAAAACCAGGAGACGGACATAGGATACTTTTTATCCCGTTCGACCGTGTTCCCGTGTGACGTGACATAAGAACCAGGAGACGGACATAGGATACTTTTTATCCCGTTCGACCGCGTTCCCGTGTGACGTGACATAAAACGTCAATTTTAAATTGTGTGAAGTAATGCAATCTATCGTGAAAAAAAATCTTACATACCCCAAATTTTGTTTTTTCTTTTGTTTTGGACTATCCTCTATCTAAATAGCCAATAAAATTTTTAGTGTACGTTTGTATGTGCGAGGGTGGGTGTGTGTGTGTGTGGGTGAGCTTTCTGCATAGGATCTTGATGAAACTTTGGCAAATGATACAGGTTCCCTTGAAAATGGAAGATCTGGATTCATTTCAATTTTGGACAAAATGGCGCGGGGGGTCTCCCGAACACCTCTAAGTTTAAATCTTGAATAACTTTTAATCCTGGATTATGATCTTATTGAAACTTAGTATATAACGTTTTAGTATAGTTTCCAATATTTCTGCATACCAACTTCCGGTTTGTCACTTCCGGTTAAAAAGTTTTTTTTCAAGTGTTTATCCCTACTGTAGCCTACAATTACCGATCGATTTTCATGAAACGTTTTTACCGACGTTTCATGAAAATCGATCGGTAATTGTAGGCTACAGTAGGGATAAACACTTGAAAAAAAACTTTTCAACCACTTTCAAGTATCATGAGAAAGATTTTATCAGCTTTTGGAGTACATCGGATAAAGGGTTCCGAGGGTCCACCATACAACAGGTGGTTTTTACCCAATGTTTTTTATGTTTGTTGGGAGCATAAAACATTCGTTCGTGAATGAATTTTGATGACACTTTGGAAAAAGATGCAAATATGTATGACAAGCAATTGATTAGTTTTTGAGCGATAGTGACCAAAGTGGTGTGGGGTCCCCGGAGAACCTGTTTTTTTGAAATCTCAATAGCATCTGTACCTGATAATCGAATTGAATGAAACTTGGTACATCAGCATATAGTATGGCTCACAACAGTTCTACGTACCAACTTCCGGTTTTTCACTTCCGGTAAAATTTTTTTTTTTGTAATTTTTTGCAGTTTTTTCAGTGTCTTTACGCACACTACAGCCTACAATAATGAAGTGATTATTATGAAACTTATGGAAAGGGTTGCAATTAGTGAGAGAAGATAATTATCATCTTTTGGGACACATTGATCAAAGTGGTGGGGGGTCTACCATACAAATGCTGACTTTCCACACTTTGTTTTTTAAGTTTGTTGGGAGCATACAGACTTCGTTCAATAATTTATTTTAATGACACTTTGAAAAAAGATGGAGACTTAAGTAACAAAGAACTGATTAGTTTTTGGATAATATTGGGATAAGTGGTGGAGGTCCTCTCGAACACCTGTTTAATGTGTCACACTTTTTTCAATGTTTGTTGGGAGCACACAGCATTCGTTCGTGAACGAATTTTGATGACACTTTGGAAAAAGATGGAAACATGTATGGCAAGGAACTGATTAGTTTTTGAGCGATAGTGAACAAAGTGGTGGGGGTGTCCCATACACCTGTTTTTTTGAAAGCTCAATAACATCTGTACCTGATAATCGAATTGGATGAAACTTGGTACATGAGCATTTAGTACGGTTCACAATAGTTCTGCATCCCAGCTTCCGGTTTTTCACTTCCGGTAAAAATTTTTTTTTTGTACTTTTTTGAAGTTTTTTCAGTGTGTTTATGCACACTACAGCCTACAATAATGAAGTGAATATGATGAATCTTATGGAAAAGAGTCCAATTAGTGTGAGAAGATAATTATCATCTTTTGGGACACATTGATCAAATTGGCGGCGGGTCTACCATACAACTGCTGACTTTTCACACTTTGTTTTTAAAGTTTGTTGGGAGCATACAGACTTCATTCATTAATCAATTCTAATGACACTTTTGAAAAAGATGGAGACTTAAGTAACAAAGAACTGATTAGTTTTTGGACAATATTGGGATAAGTGGTACGGGGCCTCCCGAACACCTGTTTACTGTGTCATCATTTTTTCAATGTTTGTTGGGAGCACACAGCATTCGTTCGTGAATGAATTTTGATGAAACTTTGGAAAAAGATGCAAACATGTATGGCAAAGAACTAATTAGTTTTTGAGCGATAGTGAACAAAGTGGTGGGGGGTGTCCCAAACACCTGCTTTTTTGAAAGCTCAATAACATATGTACCTGATAATCAAATTGGATGAAACTTGGTACATAAGCATTTAGTAAGGTTTACAACAGTTCTGCATCCCAACTTTCGGTGTTTTACTTCCGGTAAAAAAAACTTTTTTTAATTGTTGGAAGTTTTTTCAGTGTCTTTATGCACACTACAGCCAGCAATAATGAAATGATTATGATAAAACTTATGGAAATGGTTCCAATTAGTGTAAGAAGATAATTATCATCTTTTGGAACACATTGATCAAAGTGGCGGGGGGTCTACCATACAACTGCTGACATTTCACACTTTGTTTTTAAAGTTTGTTAGGAGCATACAGACTTCATTCATTAATCAATTTTAATGACACTTTTGAAAAAGATGAAGACTTTAATGACAAAGAATTGATTAGCTTTTGGACAATATTAGGATAAGTGGTGGGGGTCCTCCCGAACACCTGTTTATTGTTTCAATGTTTGTTGGAAGCGTACAACATTCGTTCGTTAAGTAATTTTGATGACACTTCGCAAAAAGATGCTAACATGTATGACAAGGAACTGATTAGTTTTTGAGCGATAGTGAACAAAGTGGTAGAGGGTCCTCCGAGCACCTGTTATTTTGGAAGCTCAATAACTTCTGTACCTGACAATCGAAATGGATGAATCTTGGTACATACACATTTAGTACGGTTTACAACAGTTCTGCATCCTAACTTCCGGTTTGTCACTTCCGGTTAAATTTTTTTTTTTACTTTTTCTCGTACAACAGAATTTATGTTTGTTGGGATACTACTGCTTTCTTTAATATTTTTATTATTAGAACTACGAAGTCTATAACATTGATCAGCTTTTAATAAAGGTATTTGATAGATATTAGCTCATTATATATCCAGAACACTATGTTTCCAGAGCTGTGGTGAAGTCAGCCTATGCATCAGCGTCGCAATTTTTTGAATAAATTTATTTTGCAAAAAAGTTGGTTAAGAAAATAAACGAAAATCATTTTTTTGCTTAAGGATTTTTTAGGCACACTTCATGTCAAATTTAATGTTCAGTTACATTTCATGTCATCCGAATAATTACTTTTATGTTTTAGATCTTTCTAGTCAAAAATGTTTCCCATAATATGTTTCTCAAAAAAATTGGGAAACAGAATATATGAAAATCATTGTTTTGACACACTCAACGGTATTTTTGACACACTTATAATACAATAATCAAGTTGGTCTCACATACAGATGCCAGCCATCAATATTTCTCGACATTCAACGTTACTACTCATTATTGCTCAAAATTATTGTTTCTTTAACAAAAAATGCAAATTTTCGTGTTTTGTCACACTACATGATTTTTTAACACACTTCCGATTTTTTTTAAACCGTTCCAGCGGTTTTCTAGATTTTGTCGGCTGTCTGCCAGTCACAGATCGACATTTTTCCTTTTTCTCTTTGTTCTTCATAATCCAGGGAAATTCGATTATTAATTTTTTCCCATCTTATTTAAATGATTAACACAATTATCATATTTAACTAAAAATTTTAAGACATTTGTTAATTTATAATTGCAACTAATATTATACTGTTTGTATTTTTTCGATGCAGTAATTACATATAGTCTCACTTGAGCGAAGGAGTGTAAATCGTCTCTTCCATTCGTTTAGGAGATTGATAAAAGAACCTATGATACGCTGATAAGTTGCACGTAAAAAGTTTTATACTAAGACTAAATTTAGTTGCTGAGCAACAAATAAAGAAATCATTTGGACTTTTCAAATATTAAAAAATAATCGATTTTGTGTATCATAAATTGTATGTTACTCCCATTTGATTTCATCACCAGTATTTCAGTATTTATGCCAATTCACAATTCAAAAACAATCTTCTATGTTTTGATATTATTTAATTGTTTTTCCTTAAAAAATCCCAAATAATATGACGAAACAAAAATATAAACAGAAATAGACATAATCAAAAATGTCTATCCAAGAAGGAACAAAAATTGAAAATTTGTATAAATATAAAAACAAAGTTTCATATTTATATTATATTTGGGTAGACACTGTCTAGTGTGTCTATACCGACGCTTTGCCACTGGTAGATGGTGAAAAACAAAGGTTTCTAAAAGATAATAATGAATTATTTTCAAACATGGGTTGCATACCGGGAAAGTGTAAAATTAGACTTTGAGATAAGGCTGTTCCAGTAAAACGTCCATTACGGAAGATTTCTATCATGCTGTGTGATAGATTTAAACGAGCTTTAAATGAGTTAGAAAAGGATGGGGTAATTGAAAAAGTAAATTACCCAGTAGATTGGTTAAATAATATTGTTATTATTGAGAAAAAAGACAATAAATTACGTATTTGTTTAGATCCGCAAGAACTCAATAAAGTTATAGTTACAGAATATTTTCCTATTCCATCGCTGGAAGAATTAACAACAGTTTAGCAGGAAAAAAGTTGTTTACTACTTTGGATATGAAGCAAGGTTTTTATCAAATAAAATTGGACAGGAGTCTAGCGATTTATGTAGTTTCGGCACAAAATTTGGAGTGTATAAGATTAATCGATTGCCATTTGGGTTATCAATGTCTCCACAGTTCTTCCAGAAGATAAATTTTAAAAATTTTGGATATAGAAGGGGCATTCATATATATAGACGATATTCTTATTGCTGCGGAAAGTGAAAAAGAACATGACCAAATACTCAAACAAGTGATGGAACGTGGAAAACGATATAATATCCGTTTCAACAAAAACAAAGTTCAGTATAAAGTAAAAGTTGTAAAGTATTTAGGACATTTATTTTCGGAAGATGGTATTCGTCCAGAACCAGAGCGTGTAAAAGCAATTAAATTTATTTAATATTTTATTTAATTAAATTTATTTAATAAAATAGATTATTTGAGAACATTTGTTTCAAATATGTCAGAAAAAACAACAAATTTAAGAGCTCGTGTTGAAAAAAGATACAGAGTTTATATGGAATGAGTTCTTAACACAGGATTTGGAAAATATTAAGAGTTTAATTAAATCTGCACCGACACTAGCGATTTATGATAAAAATAAAGCACTAATCATTCAAACAAATGCATCGAAAAACGGTCTGGGTTCAGTATTATTACAAGAAGGTAAACCAATTTATTATGCGTCACGACATTTATCAAGCGCGGAGCAAAATTATGCTCAAATTGAAAAGGAGTTACTAGCAATAGTGTTCGCTTGTAAACGTTTTCACAATTTTGTGTATGGGAGAGAGTTTTCAGTGCATACGGATCATCAACCATTGGTTAGCCTACTGAAAAAGGAGATAACCTCGTCACATGGATCAAGAATTCAACGAATGCGATTGAAATTGATCATATATAATTTTAATTTGTCGTATATACATGGATCAAGAATTCAACGAATGCGATTGAAATTGATCATATATAATTTTAATTTGTCGTATATACCGGGAAAAAAATTGTCATTGTAGATTTACTATCACGTAATACAGCAATAGGGGAAAATGAGTTAAATGAAGAAGAAAATCTAACTGAAGTGGTGCATACGTTAAATATGAGTAAGGAGAAAGAAAACCTGTTTGTGGAAGAAACTTTAAAAGATAAAATATTAAGTAAACTTAAGGAGTATATAACACTGTGCGACAGCCAAAATCCGCTGGGGTTCTGACTACCGGGAAAAGTTATATCGGTAAAAAAAAAGTTATACGTGTCCCGGCGTTTCACTGGGTCACGTCTAGGAATCGAGATATATCGATTTGAAGTTAGTAAGTATCATATAGGAGAAATTGTCACGTTTGAGATTTTTTTTGACATAACTCGAGAACGACTAGTCCGATTTTGCTGAAACAAATTTAGAAATTAAGAATTACAATTCCTTTACTCTCCTGATATTCTATACTGAAAAAGTAACGAAAAAATAAAAAAATTAAAATTAAATAAATAAGAAATACAAAAAAATAAAATAAATAAAAATAAATGACAAAAATAATAAAGTAAAATAAAAAAATAATAAAAATAATAAAATAAAAATATAATTAAAATATAAAAAATAAAATAAAAAAATTTAATAAATAAATAAAATAAATAATAAATAAATAATGTATACATAATAAAAAAATAATAAATAATAAATTAACATAAAAAAATAATAATAAATAATAAATAATAATAACAAATATTGAATAATAAATAATAATAATAAATAATAATAGTAATAAATAATAATAATAAATAATAATAGTAATAATAAATAATAATAATAATAAACAATAATAATAATAATAATAATAATAATAATAAATAATAATAATAATATAATAAAATATCATAAAAATATAAAAATATAAAATAAAATTATACTAAAAATAATAAAATAAAATAATAAAATAAAATGAATAAATAAAAAATAAAAAAACAAAAAATAGAAAATAATAAATAAAAAAGTAGAAAAAAAATTATTTAGCGTATGGTTTTTTTTTTGTGACACATTAAAAATTAAACTTAAAAAATAGGTAGACTTTTCTATGAAATCTACCTAAAACAAAACATGGATACACATTAAATGAACTTACAATCGATTTGATTGCGCGTCTTTTAAGTAAAAATTAAAAAGTAAAATATTTGAACATTGGGCAGTACATTTGAACATTAGATGTTTACATCGAGCGAGTCTATCCATGCTACTACATCGGGAGTTGCCAAATGGATGTCTGAGATGTTGCCATTGTAACGTCGAATTGGACACACAGTTGCAATGTGTTTTATGGTTTGTTGTGAAGCGCCGCAGTCACACTCAGGGGACTCTGAAATGCCCCACTTGTAGAAAGAATCAGCACAACGTCCATGATTCGTTCTTATTCGGTTTAATGTAGTCCAGTGTAACGATCGCAATAATCGCAAAACAATAATAAAACCAAATTCATCCTTGTTTTCAATTCAATAAAATGCATTTCATTAGTTTCCGTTCATTTTTACATTAATAATAATTTTAAAATTTTCCCAACTTAACTGCTAATTGATTTTGAATATATTATAAAAAGCCAACGAACGTACTAAATTTTTATTTCCAATGCTAATGAACAGACGTCGTTGTTAATCATTGCTGAATTTCAAGTATTATCCGATTTTGTTTTTGACATCATAAGATGGCAAAAGCAAAATCACATTTTGCAATTTTTAAAAATAGAAAATTATTGCATTCCATTTTGGTGATTAAAAAGAAAATGTTCTATTATTCTTGTTTTAAAACATTAAAAATAAACATAGCTTATAGTTAAATAGAATTAAATTTTGTGTCTGGAAACATAAAGAATATTTTCAAATAAATTTTTACAACAGTTTCATCTGTCAAGACAAGTAGAAGTTTTTTAATTAATTAATTTCTCGTGTTGTTATTTTTAATAAAAATTAAGTTATTTCTTATCAATATATTTGAGAAAGTTCAAGTGCGATTACTAATTAGAAAAATGAATACTGGAAAACAATATGCGAAAGGTTAATTATTGTATGAAGTAAAATAATTTTGATCCAATTTCTATGATCAAAACAAAAATGTTTGTTGCATCTAAAGAATAAATGATAATGATGTCTTGGAAGGATTTTTTATGTCCGATTTGTAAAGAAGATTTAAAAACACCAGAACGCCTAACATCACACGTCGAGAATTTGCACTCAGAAGAACAAGATTTATTGAAACCATTGAAAGATATTTTTAGTATTGCAAGGAAAAAAATATATAAAATTATTGATGAAACAGTGGAATTAGCAAGAAATTTTGATGAACCAGATCACCAATCAACGGTTATATTTAAGGTATTTATTATAAATATGTATATTAATTTTAATTTAAATATTAAATATTGGAATGTCAAGATAAATTAAACAAAATAAGAGATTCCCAATCTCAAGGGTTTGTACCGGGGGGGATAAATAGATATCCGGCGTGCTAGGAAAATTTCCAGCATAACATATTAGTACCAAAGGTCCAAAGTAACAACGTAGCGCCGAACAAAAAGGGACCCGTTAGCTTTTTTTTAGATATATATATAAATATTTTCCAGTTTGGGCGTTGGCAAGCCGGTTTTTTTTTTTGAAAAAAAACTTTTTTTTGTGGAACATTTCATATTATTATATTTATATATTTATATATTAATTGATTATTTCAATTTAGATTAATTAATATCTACATATAGTTTATTTTCGCGTCGGTTTATTTAGCTAAATTTTGTTAAAAAGCTAGAGGAAAAAATAAAGGTTTAGTTTCTAGGGTGTTCATGTGTATATTTATCATAAGTACTCTAAATTTATATTTTCAAAAATTTAAAGAATTCCGCGTTTCTCTTTGTAAGTTTTAGAATAAACCAGTTATTGGTTTCGTTTTGGTTTTGATTAGGAAATTATATATTTTGAATTTTGATATTTTTTTAATTTTGAAAAAAAAAACCGTTTTGGGATAGCAATTTTTTTGGAGATTGTTTTTTGTGCTGTCATCTGCTTTTAGTAATACTAATTGTTTTTTTATTTGGAAAAAAGAAAACCGTTTTGGGGAAGCAGTTTTTTTTTTGAAATTTTTTTATGCTACCATGTACATATTGTACATATAATTGTTTATATATTGTACATATTTTTGGATGATGCAATTAATTTATATATGAAATTAATTGTATGTTTTTTTTGATTATGGTTAGATTTAGTAAGTGTTTAGCTACCACCATTTTTTTTTTAGAATTATTTTTTTTCATTGCGATTAATTTTAAAAAGTGGTATAAATATAGAAATAATTATTTTTAGCTAACATTTATTTTTGTTTTGAATACAATAAATAAAGCGATGAAAATTTGACCTGAACAAATATATTAGAGGTAATAACCTAAAAATTAGTAAGCTTAGTTTTGAATTTAAAATAATCGTAATTTTTTTTTTTAAATTACCAATTTATTATTTAGTCTGAAGATTAAATTTAATTAATTTCATGTAAAACTTTGTTGACACATATTATGTATTTCATGTTTCGATTTAGCACTTTTTAAGTGGGAAATTATTTAGATTATGGATAAGTTATATATTATTTAGGTTTATTGATTCACTTTTCCCAGCGGTAGGCCTAACAAGCCATCCATAGAGCTTCACTCTTTAACATTGATGTCGTTCTTAGATCGCCTATGGCCATCGGGGTTATGCGATCGAAGAACATTGGTTTCTTCTCTTCATTCGGCGAGGGAGTCCTCAGGGACGAGGAGTGGTGTTGCTGTGGTTGTACTTAGGTGCAAACCAGTAGTACCATTCTTTGCTCAGAGGCTTCTTCGGTGTAATGAAGAGAAGAACCAATTATACTTTGCTTTCAGGATCAGAGGCTTCACCTCATACAAATTCAAAAAACTTTTCCATTTTTTCATTTAGTTTTCAATAGAACAATTTTCATAGAGTTTAGGGTTTGAAGTCTGGTGCTCGGGAGCGTTCTACAACTTTCGCATTAGGTTTAGTTGTAATTTATTTGTAGGTTAAACAAGCACAACTGGGTCAGTAGAAATGGACCTAGTGTCTAATCGTGACAGTTGTGATTGTTTTATTAGGTTGGGGAGAATCTGTTCTGTAGAATCTGGTCGTTAGGGGCTTTTCCAGTAGGTTCTCACATGCATGGTTGGAGTGGGCTCGCGAACGCGATATTTTAAATTTAAACAATATGGATATTGTAGCCATACTTACTTTTTAAATTGTCTCCAGACGAATCTTGACTTTGGGAATCTCTTATCTAATTATTAAATAAAAAAATAAAATAAATAAAACAAATTTTTTGAAAATTAATTAAATAAAATTTTTATTAAATAAATAATTTTTTTAAATTTAAGTTAATTTTAGGTAGCTAAATAAAATAAATTTTCTTAATTAAGCTTTACGTCAAGATATAAATAAATATTTTTTATTTTTTAAAAAAAAAAAAAAAAATAAATCAATATTTCAAAGTTAGGACGGTGCATCCAATAAATAAACATCCTTTCTGAATAATTTTCATTTTTTCAATTTTTTTAAAAACAAATAAATATATTTTAGGGGTGCTATCGTCAATAACTAATTTTAGGTATATATAATTATTTCAGTATATCTGAAATTAAATAAATAAATTATACTTTTACATATATAATATTTTAGGAACTTTTGTAAAAGATTCAGCAAAGATTAGCGGCGACAGTGGTTTTTTTTGTTCCTTTATAAAGTTTGTTTTTACAAGAAAATCTTGTATGTTTTCGAATTGGGCGTTCGTTGTTTTTTTTCGTTTTTGTGCTTTCATCCTTTTTACATTTCCGTCGTACTGGCTCCATTTTTTGTTGTTGAGAGTTGGTTTTACTATTGTTGGTGATTGCGAGTCATGATTTTGCGGGTTTTACCATCGAAATCTCTAGCGTCTGTTTCCTATATACCAAGCCTAAGTTTTTCAATATATTTTTTTTATAAAATTAAATTTAGTGTTAGAATCATTAGTTGTCATAAATTAAACATATATTCTTAATCATTAGTTATTATAGTTATAAATTTAATTCTCGGTTTTTAGAATTTAAATAGGTGTTATATTTAATATTACTTAGTTATTATAATTTTTTTTATTAGTTATTAGAATTTCTATTATTAGTTTAAGTTTAATAGTGCTTTGGTGGTTTTCTGTCATGGAGGGGATGGCGACGTTTTTGTGATTTCAAGAGTAGAAATCTTGGTTTCTACCTTGAATTCATGGTGTAACGATCGCAATAATCGCAAAACAATAATAAAACCAAATTCATCCTTGTTTTCAATTCAATAAAATGCATTTCATTAGTTTCCGTTCATTTTTACATTAATAATAATTTTAAAATTTTCCCAACTTAACTGCTAATTGATTTTGAATATATTATAAAAAGCCAACGAACGTACTAAATTTTTATTTCCAATGCTAATGAACAGACGTCGTTGTTAATCATTGCTGAATTTCAAGTATTATCCGATTTTGTTTTTGACATCATAAGATGGCAAAAGCAAAATCACATTTTGCAATTTTTAAAAATAGAAAATTATTGCATTCCATTTTGGTGATTAAAAAGAAAATGTTCTATTATTCTTGTTTTAAAACATTAAAAATAAACATAGCTTATAGTTAAATAGAATTAAATTTTGTGTCTGGAAACATAAAGAATATTTTCAAATAAATTTTTACAACAGTTTCATCTGTCAAGACAAGTAGAAGTTTTTTAATTAATTAATTTCTCGTGTTGTTATTTTTAATAAAAATTAAGTTATTTCTTATCAATATATTTGAGAAAGTTCAAGTGCGATTACTAATTAGAAAAATGAATACTGGAAAACAATATGCGAAAGGTTAATTATTGTATGAAGTAAAATAATTTTGATCCAATTTCTATGATCAAAACAAAAATGTTTGTTGCATCTAAAGAATAAATGATAATGATGTCTTGGAAGGATTTTTTATGTCCGATTTGTAAAGAAGATTTAAAAACACCAGAACGCCTAACATCACACGTCGAGAATTTGCACTCAGAAGAACAAGATTTATTGAAACCATTGAAAGATATTTTTAGTATTGCAAGGAAAAAAATATATAAAATTATTGATGAAACAGTGGAATTAGCAAGAAATTTTGATGAACCAGATCACCAATCAACGGTTATATTTAAGGTATTTATTATAAATATGTATATTAATTTTAATTTAAATATTAAATATTGGAATGTCAAGATAAATTAAACAAAATAAGAGATTCCCAATCTCAAGGGTTTGTACCGGGGGGGATAAATAGATATCCGGCGTGCTAGGAAAATTTCCAGCATAACATATTAGTACCAAAGGTCCAAAGTAACACCAGGTATGATGTGGCAAATCGAAACCAGGTTGGGTAGAAGTCGGGTTAGTAATAGAAAGGCCAGTTGTGTTGTAACGTTGCCAGGAGGTGTCCCAGGCATCCAAGATATTAAAATTAGTTGCCAGCAGGTTGAAGGCAGTTTCACGTGGAGGCTTTCTTAACTTCAATCGACAACGAGTGTGGTCACCGTAATCTTCGTGCAAGGGTAACGTGATGTTGTTGGTTACCTTTTTATGTTCACGCATGAGAGCATGCGCGCGTCTGAATGCAGGTGGAGCGATATTGCTTAACACAGGGAGCCAAGGTAAAGGGGTGGATCTAATAGTACCACTTATAGTACGCATCGTGGTATGCAGCTGGCAGTCAACTTTTTGAGTATGTGTGCTATTCAACCAGACTGGTGCGCCGTAGTCAGCCACTGAGTAAGTAAACCAGACTTAGAGCAGTTGTTCGGAGGGTAGCTGGAGTAGCACCCCATGTCGAGCCTGCCAGTTTGTGCAATATATTGTTTCTCGTTTTAAGTTTTTTTGACGTATTTTCTAGGTGGAGTTTAAAAGAAAGAGTTCTATCGAGAGTGATGCCCAGGTACTTTGGCTGTTGATTGTATTTAATGACAGTGCTGTTAAATAACACTGATAGTTCGTGTTTTGCCAGTTTGTTGTTTAAGTGGAAACAGGAGCTCTCGGTTTTACTTAGATTGGGAAATAAGCTCCACGTTCGAAAATAGTCATTCATTAGCGCTAGGTCAGTTGAGAGCAAATCCTCCAAAACACCCATGTCTTTGTTTTGAGTGGCCAGGGTCCAATCATCAGCGTAACCAAATTTCTTTGATGTTGTGTCAGGAATGTCATAAATGTACAGATTAAAAAGTAATGGCGCCAGGACGGAACCCTGTGGTAAAGCATTGTTAAGCATTTTAGACCTACTACAGGAATTATTGAGATGAACTTTGAATACACGATTACTCAGCATGTTGTTAATTAAACGCGAGATGGTGCTACAAGGAATTGCATTGAACAGCTTATATATAATCCCAATTCGCTAGACCGTGTCATATGCTGCAGTAAGATCGATGAATACTGCGACTGTTTTTAGTTGTTTTTGATACCCAGCTTCGATATAGGATGTTAGAGCGAGCAGTTGGTCAGTGCAACTGCGATTGGGACCAAAACCAGCTTGTTCGACTGGAATCTGGTCATTCAATATCAGTGCGATACGATTGTATGAGCCGTTCTAGCAATTTATAGCAGGTGCTCAAAAGGGCAATCGGGCGATAGCTTCCTGGTTCATTGGATGGTTTACCTGGCTTAAGTATCGCTATCACTTTCGTAGTCTTAAAATGTTTTGGTAGATTGCCGGTGTCTAGGACATTCGAGAAAAATTTAGTTAGCCACTGTTTTACATTTTTTCCAGCATTTTTAAGAAATTCTGGAAAAATGCCATCGTAGCCAGCTGCTTTTCCGTTTTTTGTTTGGGACAGAGCTGATTCTAGTTCTTCGCTACTAAAAGAGTCCGCATACTTCGATGGAGACGAGCAATTGCGCTTCATTTCTCTTAATTTGCGTTTAATTGTTCTCTTATAAAGGCGATTAATAGAAGAACGAGACATATTTACTATGTGATTTGCGATGTCCTCTGGATTTATTTCATTGTTAGCACGAGTAATTGAGTTTGAGCCACCCAGTTTCCGAAGGAGACTCCAAGCTTCCCTGCTTGAATGGGAAAAATCAATGTTTTCAACAGCGTTAATCCACTTTTGTTTTCTCGCGGCGTCCAGTGAGTATATTAAGTCATCAGCCATGTCTGCCTCACCACTACTAAGGTACTCCTCATATAATATATCGTTCTCTTTACTCCAGCCAGGAATATATTCTTCACGAAAGCCTCTTGGGATGCATTTCTTTGCAGTTGAGATGATGGCTCCAACAAATCTATCGTAATTTTTAGGAATGGGTTGGATCCAGCGAATCACTGCATCAAACTTCAACCTATATTTATCCCAGTCAGCTTTGTTAAAATTCCATCTAGGTTGAGGAGTAGAGTTAACGAGTGGAATTTGGATTCCTACCTCAAGAATTACTGGACGATGTTTAGAGCGTGGAAAACCTTGTAAGACAGCCCTAGATATTGGAATAGGGTTACGTTGTTCGTTTTTTGTGGAAAAACAGAGGTCGGGATTGTAATCGCTTCGCCATCTTGCAGATCTAAAGGTTTTCAAGTCTTTCGCATCATATACCAGGAACATGTTGTAATCATCCGCCCAGTCGGTCAGTTGCACGCCATTGGTATTATTATTTGAGTGGGACCACTGAGTGTGATGGCTATTGAAGTCACCAGCATATATTGCTGGGTGATGAAATAATGGTAGAGTATCAGCTGGCCATCCTGTATTTGGAGGCTTGTATACATTTACAATTTTCGTGTCCGATATATCAACAACAATAAGATGTATATCGTTGTCCGTCTGTGTAAGTACGTGCGTGCAGTTCAGGATTTCTGACTTAACATACGTGGCAGATCCATATGATTGATGGTAAATAGCACTAATTAATTTGTAACCAACAATGTTTCCTCTAGAGGTAAGCGCAAGCTTCATCTGCTGCATGCGTTTCTTGCAGAATTATAACGTCGATGTCGTAATCTTTTAATAATCTTTGTAAATGTTCAGTTTTTGACCTGCTTATGCCTTCAATGTTCAATTGCAAAATACGGACTGAAGGTTCAATATTTTTTGTCTTATGGTGCTGAAAAGTACCGTTGTTATTGTGATTTTGATTTTGGTTCATAATTATTTTTTTTTTGTATCACAGCCAAGAGTTCGAAATGAAATGTTTGGCTACCAAGTTGAAATAGACTATTTGCGTAACCCAGGGTGCAGCACGAGGAGCTCATCTATTTCACACACCCCAGAAAAAAAATAAAATTAATACACAAAGACACATAGACACATGTCCAAATACATTTAAAACAATAAATTTTGGAGTTTATTCCAGTAAAACTATTTAAAAAAAATTTCTATGAAAAATCAATGTTCTTGTCAAAATGAGATACCTTTACTTAATTGTGAATAAAAGCGAAATGCGTTAATCGATTTTTATGATCTATGTCTCGTTTTGTGCACAGATTATGTGACTTTACGTCAAAGTAATAAGACTTGACACTTTTTTCCATTTTGAATTTTTCATGATTTTTTAAAATACAATTTTTTTATTTTTTAGGCAAAAAATTATTTTTTGCCTAAAAAAAAATTATAAAAATTTAGAATTAAATGGCGAAAATAGTCAACTAAATTTTTGACTATTTCAATTTAGAATTTTAGTACTAAATAGCATGGATTGGAACACAGTCTTACTAACTTCAAATCGATATATCTCGATTCCTAGACGTGACCCAGTGAAACGCCGGGACACGTATAAATTTTTTTTACCGATATAACTTTTCCCGGTAGTCAGAACCCCAGCGGATCACTGACCCCTACCATTTGTCGCACAGTGTAATCAATGGATTTCCGAACAACAATAAAAAAATAGATGAAGATGTTAAAAGATATTATAAATACAAAGGCGAATTAATAATTGAGAACGAGTTAATATTTTATAATGATAGAGTAATGGTTCCGAATTCGTTGAGGAACAGTATGTTGAGTCTTTTACATGAAGGACATATCGGTATTACAAAAACACGAAATAGAGCTAAATCTTTGTTGTTTTGGCCAGGCATTAATGAAGAAATATCAAATTTAGTATTGGCATGTGCAGTTTGTGAAAAGTTTCGGGTTGCAAATATAAAAGAGCCACTCTTAACACACAAAATTCCGGATAGACCGTTTGAAAAAATTGGATGCGATATAGGAGAAATAAGAGGGACAAGATTTTTGGTAGTGATTGACTATTTTAGCAAATGGTTGGAGATAGTGATTTTACAAAACAAAACAGCAATGGAGTTAATTAAAAAACTTAAAGCTATTTTTGCAGTTCATGGCATACCAAATGTTATGATTTGTGATAACATGCTGTTCGCAAGTCATGATTTTAAAAAGTTTGCAACGGATTGAAATTTTGAAATTAAAACGAGCTCTCCTACATATCCTCAGTCCAATGGAATGTCTGAGAAAGCTATTCAAATTGCAAAGAATATATTATGGAAATCAGAGGATTGGCAAGCGGGGCTGCTGGAATATCGGAATACCATTATAACAGACATTGAGATGTCACCGGCATAAATATTAATGGGTAGCACTACGCGAACGCGCTTACCCATTAAAGACAAATTACTGAACATACCAAGCCAAGAGCAGGTACGGAAAAAATTAATTACAAAGGACGAAACAAGTGCATATTATTATAATCGTGGCACGAGACAGCGTAAAGAATTTCAAGTAGGTGATAGTGTGGTTTACAGAAATGGAAAATAGTGGAAGAAAGCAGTAATAATTAGAAAACATGAAACACCTAAGTCGTATTTAATAAAAACAGAGGAAAGAAGAGTGTTGCGTAGAACATCGTACCATTTAAAGTTGTCGTATACTCATGACAAGGAGAAAAATAGTTGTGAGAAAAGTGGTTCACATATTCAGGTCACTCCGATTCCGAATTGTGTAGACCGCGAGTTAGATCAGTCACTTGTCGAAATAATGCCTCCTATCAGTAGTTGTAATCAGATGCCTATGGATAACATTCCAAACCAATGTATTAAACAAGAATATAGAGAAAACGAAAATGAAGAGTTTGAAGAAGAAATCAGACGTTCAATTAGAAAACGTACAATCCCAATTAGATTTAATGATTATTGTTTGGATACAAATTAGAATGATAAGTTCCTAGTGAAAGGCAAATTTTGTTTAGTTAAGTTAGTTTTAAAAATAAGTTTGCACATTGTATATTAAAAAGGGAGATGTTATGTAATGAATATTGCATATTGGTATTTGGTTGTGCAACCAATAAACAATAAGGACACGTTCAGACTAATGAATTTAGAACGTGTATTAAAATCTTTATTTTATTTAACACCAATATAATAAAACAGTGACGATGACTCGAATATATAAATTTTTCCAAATACAAAATCGCACAACGCGCCCAAAGAAGTTTTCACTTAAAAAATGGTACAACAATCACCAACAGAAAATAGAAAAAAAATGAAAAAAGAAAACAACAACAAAAAGTATAAAAAACACAATAGCCACAAAATATTTATTTTAAAAACTGAAGAAAATGAGATGAGAGATTGAGATGTCGTAAAAATCCCCTGAATACATTCTAAATGTTACTTCGTATTGATGTCACACTGTGCTAAAAGATAATAGCAATAACCTTACAAAACTACACTATCGATAAATTTAAATACCGTACATTTCCCGCAGCCCGAAACTGTGTTTAAATCAATCTTTTGTGATAAAGATGTCAACTCATTTTGAAAGAGAAAACAATACTGAAAGAAATTTTTATGATTTTTATGAATTCATGAATAAAAAAACAATAACTTTAATGGTGTTGAAATTGCTGGTATTAAAAGAAAACAGTAAAAAATGTACCACTCCAGGAATAGAAACTCAATCGACCGCGATGGTCGAGAGTTCAATTCCTGAAGTGGTACATTTTTTATTGTTTTTTTTTAATTTTCATCAAATACCGTTAAAGTTATTGATTTTTTTTCATGAATTCATTAAAATCATAAAAATTGCTTTTTACGAATTTTAAATTGATAGATAATGCAATTTTTTAAAGTTATTGCTACTGTCTTTTCCGTTTCGTTCAAATTATTATCATTTCGAAATTAACAAGAAAATTGATTTATTTTTTTGGCAGGAAATGCTAGTGTTTTCCCATCATTATTTTCCATAATTTATTTCCATAATTTATTTCCATAATTTATTTCCATAATATTTCCATTAAATACAAAATGCCTCTATCCGGTCGTAACGTTTCAAATTGCAATATGAATATCGGTTTCATATTGCAATTTGAAACGTTACGACCGGATAGAGGTATTTTATATTTAATACTTTTTTTTAAGCGTGATGATAACATGATAACAAAAATTCTGCACATTTATGTGAGATGCAGATATGTATGCAGTACTGCGTGCAGAAATTCTGCACATATATTTTGGTCATAAAGCTGGGTTTTAACATGCGAACTGTGGACTAAATTTTTTATTTTGTTGCTCTTTAAAAATTGTTTTCATGCGCATATTTTTTTAATAATATCAACTGTTTTTTTTAATTCTTTTCTTCATACAAAATTGTATTCATTGGTGCGACTGCGACAGGAAAGATAAAATAAAACCATCCCTCGGACTTTCGTCTGCGAACGTGGTGTATATAAAATATCTCATTTCTGGGTAGCGATTTTGTACCATTATCTCTCCTGTTATCTCTCTATTGTAGAGAATTATCTCTCCTGGGGAAAACTAAATAAGTCTACATACCCACACTCAAATTTCTCTTTAAGATAAATTCAAATCAGTGATCAGATTTTTATTTTTTAAGGTTATTTTAGTTATTTTAAAAATAAAACCATGCGGGCTTTATTTTTATTTTTTGTTTTTCGCTCTTCACTTAGAATAAAATTAAAAAATTTACGAAAAAGCTCTTTATAGGCAAAATAAAAATTTACAAGAAAAGATTTTGTTGGCAGAAAGTTATTTGACAAAAATAAATATAATGCTCTCAGAGTTTTTTTTTAAATATTTTTTTTGTTTTTCTTTTCTTTTGGTTGTTTGGTTAAAATTTGTATGAAAATAAGTGAGGTCGATATGAATATAAAATAGCTTAGTTTACGAAAAAACAACAACAATTCGATACAGTTTTTTCAGATAATACAGCTACTTCAGTCAAATCGAACGCGACTTATGTTTTTTTACGGTTTTAATAAAAAAAAAAGAAAAACGCGGATTTGCGCTTATCAGTCGGAATAGATAGAAATAAAATTTATTTAAAATTAATTAATTAATAAAAATATTAATCGAAAAAAAATGAATTAATTTATATTTATTTGAATTTTAACTAAATTCGTTCAATTTTAAATAAATAATAATAAATAATTTTATTTACTTCATAATTTAATTTATGCATAACAAATTAAAATTATTCATTATTAAATAATTTACCGAAATAGAGATCATTATCTAAAATTACGATTCAATCATACAAATTTCTAAAATTTTTCTTTTCTTATCAATCAACGAAATAGGACGAAAACTAACCAGAATAAAACAAAACAAAGATATAGTAGAATTTTTTTGCCAGCGAACACGAAATTTGTTTGTTATGCGCATATTGTTTGCACATTCAGTGTCTCGGTTAAAATATTAAAAAAAACTATTGGGGTCCCATTGAAATGGACAAAAAAACGCATAAAATTAATAAATTACTATTGAAATTCAACCAATTATAATAGAAAACCAAAAACTAGTAAAAATATTAATGATTTTGTAGACAATGTAACAAAATTTTGATAATTAAAAATAATTATAATAAAAATAACGACGCCTATGGAAACAAATATCACAACAAACAAATGGTACGAACTAGAAGTAGAAATTTAACTAATATAATTGTTTTGAAAACAAATTAATCCCTAAATAAATAATACATCTCTGTTTTACTTTTTGTCTCATCTTTTATCTCTTGCTGCGTCCTATCTGTCAAAAATTCGCTGGCAAAAAATTCTACTATATGTATGTGTACATATAACGGTAAACGGATAGCATAACATATTTGTTTAGCACTTGTTTTATACACACGTTAATATAAATTTAAAAAAATAAAAGATTTAATTTTATTTCTATGATCACTCTATATATTTCGTCTTTTTAGGACATCTTCAGGAGTAAGCCTACTCCTGAAGATGTCCTAAAAAGACAAAATATATAGAGCGAATAGAAATAAAATTAAATCTTTTATTTTTTTAAATTTATATTAACGTGCGTATAAAACAAGTGCTAAACAAATTTGTTATTCAACGAATTACTCCAAGAACCTACGGCAAAAAGTGTAAACTATAGTAAACGGATAGTTTAAAAAAATAGATTTTAAGTGAAAAAAATAAAATCTACCACGCACAAAAATTTATTTCTAAAGTAAAATATATTAATTTGTTAATATTTGAAGGCGAAAAATAGGAGAGTAAAATTTAGCTCTTTGAGTGCAGATTTTAATTTATATAAATTTTATTTTGGGAGACAAAAACTGTTTAAGGGCAAAATAAAATTAAAATCGGAACACTGATTCATATACAATACAAATCGAACCAATCACGATGTGACATTTATGGACAGGTGACATATTTACAATTGTATATATTACTGAGTGGTTAATAACACCGTCCAAAGTCCACATGTTAAAACCCAGCTTAATGCGATGTTGATAATTTCATACCGTATATCCCCCCACGATTACCGTGCATATAACGTGGATCGTGTCGTTAGCCACTGCATTAGAACAATTGGTAACGATATAAAAGTCAAAACATTAGTGAATTTCCACATTATTATATTCAATTATTAATTATTATTAGTAGTTAAAAGATGTTAAATCCTAACGTACAGGCGTTTATTAAGCGAAATATTGTAACAATTGTAATGATCCCCTCATTAATATTAATGCATTACGGATGGTTAAGCTTACAGAGTAACGAGCTACTTGTTCCAAAACAAGATAAAATTGAATTTCCTACAACTGCTGTAAGCTAATATAATTAAGATTTCTTTGTCTTAAGTAGGTTTACTTACTTGTGTTTTATTAATAGATATATAACAAAATGTACAAGGAATATTTTACAACCGATATAACTTCAGATTCCAAAGATTCGGAAACCAAATAGAAAAGTTGAAATGATTTACTTAGAATAAAATATATGTATTATTTGAATTATAATGTATATTATTGAAAAGAAATGCACTACCGCTTGAAATGTTATTGTGTTTCATATATTTTGTTATTTGTATGCTTCGTTGTACTCATTCATATAGCTATACATATGTTTTCTTTAATTCATATAAAAAAGTCCAAGCGGCAGGTATATCCGCTAGAAATAGGTAGTTTTCGGGATCAGACAGGGGGTCGATTCTGATCGGTTTTGACAACTTAAAGTTAAAACTCAGTTTAAAATATGTTAAAATAAAAATTTGTCTTTACTTGATTCGCACAACACAAAAACTAAACGACAAACGTTTGTCTGGAATTATTTCATATAATTTAAATATTTTGACGTTTGACGTTTGGATATTTAATAAAATATGTTTGGTTTTATTTGTTACAACTTTTATATTTTGCGTAGTTGTTCCAATTGAATTTAATTTTTATGTGTGAATTGAATTGAAAGTGAAATTAATTATAAATAAAGTGAAATTAATTATTTAGTAAATTTAAATAACGGAGAGCTATATATTAACTGATCAACTTCAGTTCCGGCTTCTCGGGACGTTTGGCCTTCCAATGGTACAAACCCACACGTGGCAATCACTTGCTCTTCCATTTCATCGAAAACTACACCCGATGGAGGTCCACCACCAGTACTATTAGTATAGTGGGTGGTGTATTGCAGCTTCTTCCTTATTCGCTGTTTATAGTCCACCCATGCCTATAATTGAAAAAAAATAGAACAATTAAATTTTAATTTCAATTTGTCAAATGTGTATCTTACTCTTCTATAATGCTCTCCATCTTTCTGTTGGTTAGAATTGCCCAGAATATTGCATTGATTGGCAATATCTTCCCACAATTCTCTCCTCTGAGCTGCGTTGTCAACTCTAAAGCGACCTTCTAGCAGGTCGCTGTGTTGATTACATAAGCTTACTAGCTGTTCTATTTGGTTATTATTTAACCGTCGTCGGCTCTACAAAAAAGACCATTAAGCTTCTCAAGAAAAAACATAATTTTTTAATGGACCGAAACTAGGAATTTAATATAATAAAACAAACATTTGCTTTAAACATATCGTTTTCTTACAAATAACATCAAATTTATAAATAAATAATATACTTTTATATTATTTTCTATTTAAACAAATTTGAAATATTAATATATTAAAATACATATATAATGGTGAAACTTACCATTTTCTTACAAAAATTAATAAAATTAATATTAGATTTAACACTTAACACTATTAGATTCAACTATTCGATTAATATTAGATTTAACACTTAATTTTTAGTGACAATGAAATTTTTTTCGGTTATTCAAAATTTCATCAAAAATTTTGTAAACAAATATTTTAACGTATCCTATTTTGGTTGAGTTAAATATTTATCAATACCAGTTGTCTAAATTGTAGAAAATTTAAATTTAACGAAAACTTAACGAAAATGTTGCCCAATGGAAAAATCTGTTTTGGAGAGTTTTTAAGAAAGTTGTCTAAAATAGGTTAAATTTTGATTTAAAACATGTCAAAACCGATCAGAATCGACCCCCAGTTTTGTGTACAAGTAGAATCAGATTCAGCGTTATCACTTGGATACATTATTTGAAAAATTTATTAAATGGATACTGGATACAAAAATATCGCCAAAACTGCTAAAATGAATACATTTTTTTTAATATGCATTTTGGCTGTGTTGGTTTTCCAAAAACTTTGAAAATGTTTATAAAATGTATTACATAGTTCGTCTATTCTCTTTTAGTGAAAGAAAAAGTAACAGAAATTGGCGAAAAGTGTAACATATTGACCTTTTTACTTAAACGTCAAAATGAAATGTCAAAAATATTTAGAAATATCCGGGTGGCAAAGTGAATTTGTGTTAATACAAAATCTTCAGTTTTTGTATGAAAAGTGTTAAAAAATAATTTCAAAATTTAACTACGAATTGTTAATAACATTTATACAAATAGTATGTATAAAGTGGTTAAAGATATTCCATATATTTGTATTAAAACAATGTTTTTGGTTGCCCGTAGTGATGTTTAGTTAGTACAAAATCTTCAGTTTTGAAGTCAACGAAAAGTTTTATATTTAAAAAAATAAAATACTAATTTTTATTTTTATTTTCAGCTTCACTAAAAACACATTTTATTTTTGTCAAAAACCAAAAAACAACTCTCCTCTTTAATAATCAAACGAAGTTAGCTACAATACTATAAAAACTATTACTATTAATTAACTA
Source organism: Diogma glabrata (assembly GCA_963693315.1). NCBI lineage: Eukaryota > Metazoa > Arthropoda > Insecta > Diptera > Cylindrotomidae > Diogma > Diogma glabrata. Next base: position 163,096,396 of record OY856188.1, on the reverse strand, counting down.
TTACAATTTATAATAGATGGCATTGACCGACAATGTTTGAATCGATCGTTACTAAGTTTTGAATTCAAAATAATATGAGTTTAAGTTAATATTTAAAATTGTCAAAACATACTACTACAACTCGGTCAACCTGACACAACGACGTCCTCGTCGAATCAAGCCAACACTCGCCTCTCAATTGTCTAAAGTACCATGAAATTATAATCTCAATAATTATTTCATCAGTTTACAATAAACCATTGAATGAATCACAAGCTTAAATATCAAAACATTCGAACACTTCCATTCCATCAACGTTCACGAACGTTATTTCGTATATATGAAGAATATATGTATGTATATATATTTTTAAAAATTTTTTTTTTTTTTTAAAATCATGTTATAAATTAGTTAATAAAACCCGTTTTTTCTGGTTAAATTCATTGAGAAACTAAAAAAAATGAAATGGGTTATTTAATGTTCCATAATGGGTTATTTAATGTTCAACTTCAACAAAAATATAATTCAAATATTAAACCTTACACCTCTTGGTCATCTAAATTAGTATCAAAATCAAGATCTATATTACTTTCAATATCATCAGATATAAGCCATCTTCTTATATTCGTCCTATCAAATATTCCTTCAAATGGAACTTGTGATACTTGAAACCCATCAATGTCAGTTATAACATATCTTACATTAGGTAAAACTTTTTTCACGACATATGGTCCTTTCATAGTGGGAGCCAATTTTTTATTTTGTCCAACCCCTACAATATTTCTTATCATTACGTATTCACCTTCTGAAAATGATTTTAATTTTCTACATTTGCTATCATTATATTTTTTATTATAATTTTGAGTTTCCTTATTCTTAAAGATAGCTCTTTTCCTTATTTCTTCCAAACAAGTCTTAAAAACTTGAGTTTTTTCAAAATACTCTCTCAATTTGTCATCCAAATTTCCTCTTTGATTAATACCAAACAAAACCATACTTGGAGTATTATCTAACGAGCGCGAATAAGTATTATTAAAAACATATTCCACTTCAGGTAAAACAACGTCCCATTCCCGATTATTTAATTTATCAACCATTTTGCTCAACACTGGTGTCAAAAATCTGTTCATGCGTTCAATTTGTCCGTTTGCTTTGGGACATGAAGTAGCAATTTTTACATGCTTAATGTCTTCTCTCTTCCATAAACTTTCCAAAATCATTTGCGGTAAATGCACTACCCCTATCTGAAACTATTCTATATGGTTTACCATAAAATCTAAAATAGGAACGCAGAATCTGAATAACCTCTCTGGTGTTAGTCGTTTTCGTTGCATATAATTTAATAAGTTTAGAAAACGCATCTATTACTAAAAATATATACCTAAAATGTTTACGCGAAACTTCCAACGGACCATAATGATCTATATGAAGGGTATCGAATGGTTTATCACCCTTATCAATGTTATTCAAAATATCCCGTCTGTTTTCGTGTGGCGAAAAAGCTATACACTTTAAACAATTATTTATATGATTTTTAACCTTTTCATGCATATTAGCAAACCAGTATGTCCGCTTTATTAATTCCAAAGTTTTATCAATACCATCATGTCCAATATTATCGTGACACGACCGAATAACATTTTGTTGCATACAAGTAGGTACTAAAAACATAATTTTATCATCTTTCTTCCTATAAACTAATCCTTCCCTAATTTCGTAAAATTTACAATGTTCAAATTCTAGTCTTTCTTTAATTTTCCGAATATCACTATCACGGTCTTGTGCAAGAGCTAAATTTTTCTCTAAAGTATTTGATTCTAAAACGAGTATATTATAACACCTACTTAGTGAGTCGACATGTGACATTCGTTTACCTGAACGATGTTGTAATACATAGTCATAATTTTCCAGCTCTAAAGCCCATCTAGCAATTCTTGCGTTTATTTCCTTTTTCTGCAAGGTCATCGCCAATGAGTTACAATCGGTATAGATTCTAAATTTAATGCCATGTAAATAAGTTCGGAAACGTTTTAGTGCGTAAATTATAGCTAAAGTTTCTAACTCAAAAGAGTGATATTTGGATTCACCATCGGTGGTCCTTTTACTAAAGAAAAACACTGGGTGAAACTTTCCATCAGCCTTTTTCTGCATCAATATTGCTCCATACCCCCAACGACTTGCGTCACAGTGGAGTTCTGTCTCATCGCAGGGTGAGTAAATACTTAAGATCGGAGCTTCAACTAGTTTTTTCTTTAAATTTTCGAATAGCTTAAAATGTTCTTCTGAAAAATCAAATTTATTTTCCTTTACAATGTCATATAAAGGCTTCGCTAGCAACGAAAAGTTTTCAATAAATTTCCTAAAATAGGAACACAAACCAAGAAATCCTTGTACCTGTTGACGATTCCTCGGCACAGGAAAATTTATAACGGCATCAACATTCTTCTTATCTGGTAGAATTCCGTCTTTATTTACATTATAACCCAAATAATTAATATTACTTTTCAGAAAATGACACTTATCTAACCTCAACTTTAGTTTATTCTTAACTAGTATATTAAACACTTGCGACAAAATTTCTAAATTCTCATCTATTGTATCCGTAGGTATTAATATATCGTCGATATAAATTAAAATTTTTCCACTCTCAACTAACTCTCTAAAGATGTCATTTATAAATCGTTGGAATACGGATGGCGCATTTGTCAATCCAAACGGCATCTTTAAAAATTCGTATTGTCCAAACGGGGTTACGAAAGAAGTATATTTGACTGAATTCTCGCTTAAACAAACCTGATGAAATCCACTTTTCAAATCTAAAGAAGTAAAAAATTGCTTATTAGCTAAATGATCCAACTGATCCTCGATCAGAGGTATTGGATAATGTTCCCTAACTGTTAAACGGTTTAAGGTTCTGTAGTCTATACACATCCTTATTTCACCGTTTCTTTTTTTTAACTAAAACTATAGGCGAACAATATTCAGAAGTACTTTTCCTGATTATACCTTCTTCCAATAAGTCATTAATAATATTCAAAACTTGGTTTTTTTCAAAAATACTCAACTTGCGCGGCCTAAATGAGAATTTTTCTTCTTTTTTTAAAATTATCTCCATTTGAAATTGGTTTCCTATATCTAAATTTTCCTCAATAACATTTTCACTCAAATATACAGATTCATACAATTTTCTTACTTTAAGCTTGTGTTCATTACTTACCAAGATACAATCTCCAATATCTAAATCGTCTTTTCCATCTGCACTAATCTCAGCATCAATCAAACAAATTGAATTTTCTTCATCAATTTGTTCTAAATCTTTTTTGTAAATTTTGAATTCACCGCCATCTATACTTATTTTAATATCCTTTCTTGCTATAAAATCTCGGCCTAATAGACAATTAAAAGACATCATTGCGTCAGGAACCACATAAAACAATTGAGTTATTGCTAACCCATTGACTTCAATTTCTGTAACGAACTTTCCAAAAACTATCAGCTGACTGCCATTTATTCCTGTAAATATATTTTCATTATTATCAAGTATTTCAAATGACTTAACAAAAGAATTTTTAATTAAAGAAATTGGACTACCAGAGTCCATAATTGACTGAAGGTCTTCTACTAAAACAAAACTATTATTTAAAAACTTTACAAATAATTTGAAATTTGGAACGATATTTTCCTGCACTAAACTTATGGATGATTTGACTGGTTGTTTGTTACAATTTTTTGAATAGTGGTTCGGATCACCACAGTTAAAACATGATCCCCATGCTCGCTTAGGCTCCTTACATCCTGAACTAATATGACCAAGTTGGTTGCAGTTAAAACATTTTGTTTTTTTTTCATAAGGTGGATTGTGATGTGTTGACCTAGACAATTCATGTTTGCTACCGGTAGCTTCGCTTTTAACAAAATACGGTTTTCTGTCAAAACCCCTATCCGCTTGAGTAATTGAACTCATAGCATTCAATAATTCATTACACGATTTGAATCTCTGCATTTTCGCCTGTACTTGAATTGTTGAGTTATTTATTCCATCAATTACGTAATCTAATAAATCATCTTCGGGTAATCTCAGCTTGTTACCCAAAACAATCTTTTCCTGATAATACTGCACAAATGTTTCCTCTCTACGCCAAACACGCTTCTCAAAATTTTTTCTTGCCACAATTTTATTGATACGGTCACCAAACATTTTCCTCAGCTCTTCGCAAATTTCATCTACCGTCATTGCAATATGTTTTGGTTTGGAATGGAACCATTCCAACACCCTACCTTTAAATTTGCCAATCATTATAACTTTTAAAACCTTTTCTTCTAAGTTATAGATGTGTTTCAACGTTTCTAATTGTGTAATCCACGTTACACATGAATCAGTTTCTTCTCCCGCAAAATATGGTAATAATGCCGATATTTCATGAGTTGACACAGTTGTCGCCAAAACAATTGTTTTATTGTCCAAATCCTCCTCAACATCGGAACCAGATTTTCCGCTTCTTCTGTTACGTACCATTTTATTTTTTTCTAACCTCCAAAATCTTCTAAACAAAACTTTCTTCAACAAATTTCTCCAAAACCCAAAATGTTTGTCCAAAATAATTCTTTGGTATATAACAGCAGCAGCAAATTACAAAAACATTAAATTCCTATGCCAACCTCCAAGATGTTTTTAGATAAAAATTTTTCTTACTACACAACTTCCTTTGGCGACCATGTGATATTTTATCCACAGCAAAACTTTAATTTTTTCTTTCTCTCTAAAATTTTTCAAATTTCATTTGAACCTGGTATCACCCCACACCTGATGTTCTGAAGTCAACGAAAAGTTTTATATTTAAAAAAATAAAATACTAATTTTTATTTTTATTTTCAGCTTCACTAAAAACACATTTTATTCTTGTCAAAATCCAAAAAACAACTCTCCTCTTTAATAATCAAACGAAGTTAGCTACAATACCATAAAAACTATTACTATTAATTAACTATTACAATTTATAATAGATGGCATTGACCGACAATGTTTGAATCGATCGTTACTAAGTTTTGAATTCAAAATAATATGAGTTTAAGTTAATATTTAAAATTGTCAAAACATACTACTACAGTTTTGTGTATGAGAAGAGTCAAAAAACAATTTAAACTAGTTAAAGAATAAACTAAACTACAAGTTAATAATAATATTAATACACGGGAAATGTTTAAATTGGTTGAATATATTCAATAAATTATGTTAAAGTCAATATTTTATGTTTATAGTACATCTTTTTTCCCGAAAAAAACTTGACATATGTGATCAGCTGATTTGTATTTCGAAAACCTTAAATAATTGTTATTTCTTGCAAACCAATACCGTTTTGCGTTGTCTTTAAGTTGTTTTTAATATATTTGCATTATTATTTCTTTTGAAGTAAATTTTAATACATAATTACTGATTTTTAATTATCATTAGACAGATTATAACGACGTAACGACAGATTACATACAGAAATATAACGATGTAACGACAGATTACATACAGTAATATAACATTGATTTTAACAGAAATTTGTTGAATATATTTCACAAATTTAAACACACCACTTGTATTAGTATTGTTATTAATTTGTAGTTTAGTTTATTGTTTGACTATTTTAAATTATTTTTTGGCACTTTCCATAAATAAAACTGAAGATTTTCGAGTAACTAAACCACACTGCGGGCCACATCGATTTAACATAAATTTATGAAATATTTTTAACCAGTTTATACTTACTACTTGTTTAAATGTAATTAACAATTCCTAGATAAATTTTTAGTTTATTTTTTAACACTTTTCATACAAAAACTGACGATTTTGTATTAACAAAAATTCACTTTTGCCACTCGACTTTGAAATCAACTATTTTATCTGTCAAAATATTTTAAGGAAAATACTCAATTTTAAACAGTTTTTGAAAAACGATCACATTTTTTGTTAACAATCTAAAAGTCGATTTAAAAGTCATTTTAAACAATTGGCAAGATGACTTTAACATAGGCGCCAGCCAATTTTTGTTTTTAGGGTACTTTTATAAGCATATTACAAATATCTTTTTTGAAAATCTGTCCCGGGGACCAAAATTTAGCCCTTTGAAAAAATATCGTATAAAAATACACTTTTTTTTACCAAATGTTGCAATTTAAATGACGTTTAATGTTATATTTTATATACAATTTCAAAGAATCAATATGAATAACTTAAAAAAAATAATTATAACCTTAGGGGCCCACGTTATGGCAAAATTACTTGAACTAAGGCGCAAGTGGATTTTATTATTTTTATCGTAAATTAAGAAAATTTAGTAAGAGGGACAGTTTTAATCTGTTTATCTTATAAGCACAAAGGAAATAAAGCAAAAATTAAAAAAACAGAAAAAATTCTTGTCAAAACAGTGTAATTCTGTATGGATTTTGCTTTTTCAAAGGCCCGTTTCTTGGACCTCGAGGCTCCGATATAACTCGTTTTGGTTTTATTCGCTTCAGTGTGTGATTCTTTATCAAATTAAAAAAAAAATCTTGGCGCCTAAGTAAAAGTCATATCGCCAAACAATTTTATAACTCCTCATTGCTTCCTAAATCTGAGGAATATAGATGAGCTAGGTTTTGAAAACGTAGAAAACCATATACCATTGGCTGCAATAAGTCTGGTGTATGAGAATGGGAATAAGGAAAAGAATGGGAAATAAGAAACATAAGAATGGGATGCTGCGTTTTAAATAATATTCCACAATAACTACTATTAAACTCAAAAATAGCCTATTTGAAGCAACAAAGTACATTTTGCTACAAGATAGGGAAACGCTTATTTTTCGTGAATGATATTTATTATAAATTATTTAATTGGAAATCGACAACATATCATTTAAAATTCATATTCTATTTTTCATGGTTACTTTGTCTTAAAAACTATTTGATAAAGATACCATAGCAACTACAATTTGTTATTTAGCAAATATGATTTTACACTAGAAGAAAAAACGATTCTCAAAGGGAATTAAATCTGCATGAAAATAGACTTCATTTGCTATTGTAGAAAAATAAATTTTTTGCATATTTTTCTATTACTTTTAACTAAAGACGTGTACCATTGAAGATCAAACTTTCTTCATTTAAATCTCCTCTCCCTCGAACAAGTTGTTTATTTGAAAAGCATTTCATTTTACTATTTTATTTAGATCGGCTTTAGAATTTAGATACATGTTTTGGCATTTTTTATAATAAAATGGACTACAGTCAGATCAAAATAATAATGGACTAGTCAGATCAATCATAAGCTCAAAATAATTATTTTAAAATAAGAATAAAATTGTGTATTTATATTCGAAATATTTTTAAAGTTTTTGCGTTCCATTTGTGATCTACTCAAAGCTTTTAAGTTATTTTGTTTTAAGGAACAATTTTTATTTAATATCCGAAGTAGTCGTTTGCAATTATCAATGCACAAAACGGCAAGAAAAATAAACAAATTATGCGATATAAACTTGGTCCTCTGGTTTAAAACCCAAAATTCAATCCATTTTTAAAATTGCATTTATTTATATGTACTAATATTGGAACATAAATATAGTTGTTATAAAGCAGTTCACCTCATCTCATCAGATACATGAAAAAATTGCTTTGCTTAATTAATCAAAGTATGGTTTTATATTATTGAAATTCACCACCGGTAAACATTATTATATTAATTGTTGATTGGTCCTGTTCATTACATTATTTGGAAATCAGTGAGAGCCACTTTCCAATCGAGTGAATTGCTGAATGATTCACTAAAAACCGAATTGTATTCCGGAACTTGCATGTTCCAATGGTAATATTCAGTTTACACTGAGCGTAAACTGAGTTACTACAGAACTGAATTGAATTGAATAAAGTGAAGAAAAAAATAGGTTCATCAGTTCAACATATTCACATTTTTTTATTTACGGTTTGTGGTCAAACGTTAAAAATAATAAAAAATTAAATCGGTACATATTTGTTTGTGTCTAAATTTTCAATTTTGGTTATGTATTTTTTAAATGTCAAAAAATTGCTGTTTTGGCTCTATTTTTGATGATTTACTGAATAATAGACTAATTGGCTACAATCAATTCCTTCAGCAATTCACTCGATTGGAAAGCGGCTCACAGCCTATTTTCTTATTGAAAAATATGTTTAACAAAACTGTTTTGAAAACTGTTCTGCAATAACTTTTAATTAATAATGCAGCAAATTACTTATTCAAACATTTATAATTCAAACAAAAAACCCAACTTCTTATTAAAAATCAACACATTGATTTAAAGTACTAAAACTTAGCTAAAACAATCAAACATATTTCAACCACTGTTTTAACGTTAATTTTATGTCAAAAATCATTCGGTAGATGTTGAGCTAACGGTAGATGTTTAAAATTATTAAATGGCGTCATAAATTATTTGTCTGTAATTACTCATAATTTTATATTTAGACTGTGTTCCAATCCATGCTTTCAGTACCAAAATTCTAAATTGTACTAAAACTGTCAAATTGGCAATTTGATCGTTCCAATCATTGAATAAATATATAAGGAAGTGTCGATACGTGTACGTACACAAATAATCAGTGAAGCATTTTTTTTAAAAATAAATTCGTTAGTTTGCCAAACTGTCAATGTCATATCATTTGTTTACGTCGTATTTTAAAACAAACTAGATTGTTTTTTCTCAATTTCGTTCTTAAAATAATGAATTGTAATTCAATTTTATACAAATTAGTATTTAAGATGTTTTTTTCACAACAATTAATTGTGTTTATATAGTTATTTATTCATAAAAATGGCGTACTGCATCAAAACATATAAAAAAATTGTCAACATTTCAAAGCATTTTGCTGCTAAAATTACATATACCAGATAAGGATATTTTGATAAAAAATGTTAAAAAAACAATTTAGTATATATTTTTAATATATTTACAATAAGTTTGTGTCATAAAATTAATTATTTTCTAATTTAATTTTTTATTTAATTTCTTAAATGTAAGGTTGCCAAAATGTCAAAACAATTTTGTTAGCCATGCCCATTCACAGGGATTGTACATAAAGTCATTGTTTGTTGAAAAGTGTGTGTAAAAAATATGAATTTGAATATGATTTAAATTTTAAACGGACTTGATCTAGAATTTTTAATAGTGAAATATATTGTTCAAACATATATAACCATAAGGATTTTCAATTTAACTACGATGTTTATACATTTTATTATTAGTTTATTAGTCGAAGTATGGTTATAAACATAAATGAAAATCGACGTTTAAGACCAATAGACAGTACAAGCTAATTTCGTCAATATTTAAGAACAATCATCTTTTAAAGTGGGTTTAAAGGTACTTTGGAGTATTTTCAACTTATGCCAATTTCGTTATATTCTAAAAATGGCAACTGTTAGAAAAAACTAAATACGATAGAGATTTTAGATTTTTTTATAGAAGTTAGGTCATAGAAGTTTTGAAGTTAAATAAAAATATTTGCTTACAGAGCAGCTTTACAAATCTGTATTCGTAAAGATGTGTTCATTTGTATTACTGGTAATGATGTTAGACTGTTGTTAGTGTGATACTGCTATTATTGCTGAAGATGATGGCACACAATTTTGCTTTTATGTATTTAATGTTTAAAAATATCGAGAGAAAAATTATTAAAATAAAATCAACAAAATATATAACTTATTCATTATCGTTTATTTAAGTAGAAAACAGGTAAAAATACATTTTAAGACAAATTTTTCCTAAAATAACGATTAGTTTAAACGAGAAATAAATAAAATTTTGAATAAAACCTACTTATTTCAAAGAACAGTTCATGCTGCCACCTAAGTTATGTTTGTTTAACTATATGGAAATTATACACAGTACCACCCTACGATTAAATACAAACACCATCAAACGCACCAATACTACAAATTAGATGCTTCACTCAAAAAGCCTAGTTACTCTTCCTTAGATATTTATTCAATGGTTCCAATTCAAATATATTCTGTCCGACGAGAAGATTTCAATATAAAATATTGAGTTGCTATATTATATGATTATATAAGGCATAAAAATTTAGAATTAAATGGCGGAAATAGTCAACTAAATTTTTGACTATTTCAATTTAGAATTTTAGTACTAAATAGCATGGATTGGAACACAGTCTTAATAGTCTTTTATTATCGATAACGATAATAATCCGTCCGGTATTGACGACCGATTTTCATTATACCACCACAGTCTATTAGCATTTTCGATTGAGAACCAGTTCATAACTGGTTCTTTTTTTCCAATACAAAAAAATTATTTTCCCTCCAAATCATGTTCGATTGAAGCAAAATAAAATAACTAGTTCTAAACTAGTTGTGCATTTTTTCCCCTTTTGAAGAACTAGTTTTATGTTCAGTTATTTTTGAGTTTAACTTATACTGTGACAAAAAGTATACACAACAAACGTGAAATCAAAACGTTATAATTATAACGCAGCTTCATATTAATAATTTAATTTAATTTTTAGTTATTTAACAATATATATTATGAAATTAGTTTTTTTTCACAAAATGTATTGTTTTTTATTGCTTTTCAAACAAACCAAAATAAAAGAATTAATAAAATAACTAATTCAATTTACTCACACAATAACACTGAATGTTTGCATGTTCGATTGAAAAAAAGAACTCGTTAAGAGCTAGTTATCAACTAGTTCTTCAATCGAAAACGACATATATAATCTAAAGCAAAACCATTTTACCATAGAACTACTATGATAGTATATGTCATTTTCGATTAAAGAACTAGTTCTTAACGAGTTCTTTTTTTAATCGAAGATGCAAACATTCAGCGTTATTGTGTGAGTAAATTGAATTGGTTATTTTATTAATTCTTTTATTTCGGTTTGTTTGAAAAGCAATAAAAAACAATACATTTTGTGAAAAAAAACTAATTTCATAATAATATATATTGTTAAATAACTAAAAATAAAATAAAACTATTAATATGATGCTGCGTTTTAATTATAACGTTTTGATTTAACGTTTGTTATGTATACTTTTTGTCATAGTATGAGTAAAACTCAAAAATAACTGAAAATCAAACTAGTTCTTCAAAAGGGGAGAAAATGCACAACTAGTTCAGAACAAGTTTTTTATTTTGCTTCAATCGAACATGATTTGGAGGGGAAATAATTTTTTTGTATTGAAAAAAAAGAACTAGTTATGAACTGGTTCTCAAGTGAAAATGCTATAAGCTATATGCAACACAGCATCTACTGCTATGGTTTTTGTTTTATATTTTGCGTTTTTTCAGTTTCTTATTTGTGTTTGTTTATTTTTTTTGCGTACAAATTATATAATTCAGTACGCTGCAGTTGAACAGCTTTTTGTTTATTATTTGGACGAAATAAATAAATATTTTGATTGCGTTGAAGTTTTTTTTATTAATATAATTAAATAATAATATTATGCATATATTTATATAGAAATATTTGTATAATTTTACAGAAAATATGAAGATTTATTTTAAATACTTACTAAAGTATTGAAAATTTCTTAAAATTTATTGAATGATGGTTGATAGAATCTTTATTAAAAAACAATCATTAATTTGAAAAAGGGTGGCCTGTTTCAAAAGGAAGCAGTGCTTCCCTAGCATCCAAAGACGCTTCGCCTATGCTGGGAAGCCACCAAAAGTCGCTACCGAAGAGGTCCGACTACACCGTAGCACCAGATCCATCCTAACTCAACTAAGATCCGGTTGGTTACGCATCCTAAACAACTGCATGAGCAGAGTTGATCCTAATATTATTAACAAGTGTCCCGCATGTGAGGGCACGCCGCACGATGTAGACCATCTATTCAGATGTGCTGAAAATTCAACCAACCTGACGGAGGAAGATTTATGGTACCACCCAAGAGCAGTGGCAGAGTTCCTGAGTATGGCATTGGAGCTGGAGGATTAGCACCAAACCCGTCACTAAAATAACAACAACAACATTTGAACGCGAAATTGCACTTCGATTTAGAAACACTTAGGGCCGATTGTATGAACAAGGATGGATAGAAAAAAATCCGAGGATTAAATTCTATCTTCATCCGAAGGTTCTTTTTTTCGTCGATTGTATAAACTCGGATAGATTAATTTTTATTTTTGTTTTATTGTAGTTTATAGCACTTTTTTATAAGTGGCAATACTTTTTGTTTTACTTTTCTATTAAATAAATTTAATTATAAATTAAAAACATTATTTCAAAATTGAAATTGAATATATTAAAATTATATTAAAAATATTATTTATTTTACTATTAATTTATATCAAAAAGCAAATTTTTGAAACGCAGAAATTTAAATTCAAAAATAACCATAAATTCAAAACAAAACTTTTTTGCTATGCGCATGTTTTATCCTTTGTTTTATAGAAAAAATAGAAGATAGATCAAAGAGATCAACAATCGTCGGATAGATTTTTTAATCTATCCTGATTCATACAATACCCAGGCAAGAAACTGTAATCGAAATCGTTTTGTAATCGATAGTTTCGAATTGGAGAAAAAGAGGCATACTTATTATATATTGTCATCTCACTCTAATTAAGAAATATGGCGTTTTGACATTTAAAATTGCATATTTTTCATTTACATATAGTTGCGCGTAACATATATTTGATAAATCATATATAAACCGTTGATAAATCAAACAATATACAGTTAAAATCTTATGTATAATATAATATATTTCAACAGTAAGTACAATTTTAATGTTATGTATATGTGTTCTGTCTAGAATTATTTAAATTTTATTTTCTGCATAACAAGCCTATAATTTAAAGTTTCAGCTTATTGATTTGATATATATTTCTATAAACTATTTCTTTTAATGATATTTTTTCTCATTTCAGGTTCACATTTTGATATATACAACTATAATTCTAAAAACTATTTCTTTTAATGACATTTTTTCTCATTTCAGGTTCACATTCACATTTATAGGTTTTTTTTTAAGTTTTTTTGTTTATAATTTTAATAAAAATATGTAAAATGTGTATGTAAATATGTAAAATATTATAATAAATAAATTTATAAATAAAAATTATTACAAATATTTTAAAACACCAAAACCAAAAAAAAAATACTCTAAACTTTCGATTACATTATTCTAGTAGTTTCGATTTTGTATCGAAACAGGTTTCGATTACATGTTTCGATTTGGTATCGATTGCAGTTTCGATTTGGTATCAATTACAATTTCGATTTCGGAGGCGAACACGTTGTTCTAAATGTAATCGATACAGTATCGGAACTAAATCGAAACATGTTTCGATCGCATGATTACATGTAATCGATACCGTATCGATTAGAAATCGATTACGTACTACCTGGGTACAAACGACGATTAATTCGAGGATTTAGCAATTCTATCCGCATTCATACAATCGGCCCTTAACGATTCATGAACGAATCGAAGTTATTTTATTTGCTGGCTATATAGCACCACTATCCCAGTCGATTACCAATGATATCCCAGGTAGTACGTAATCGATTTCTAATCGATACGGTATCGATTACATGTAATCATGCGATCGAAACATGTTTCGATTTAGTTCCGATACTGTATCGATTACATTTAGAACAACGTGTTCGCCTCCGAAATCGAAATTGTAATTGATACCAAATCGAAACTGCAATCGATACCAAATCGAAACATGTAATCGAAACTTAATCGAAACCTATTTCGATACAAAATCGAAACTACTAGAATAATGTAATCGAAAGTTTAGAGTATTTTTTTTTTTGGTTTTGGTGTTTTAAAATATTTGTAATAATTTTTATTTATAAATTTATTTATTATAATATTTTACATATTTACATACACATTTTACATATTTTTATTAAAATTATAAACAAAAAAACTTAAAAAAAAACCTATAAATGTGAATGTGAACCTGAAATGAGAAAAAATGTCATTAAAAGAAATAGTTTTTAGAATTATAGTTGTATATATCAAAATGTGAACCTGAAATGAGAAAAAATATCATTAAAAGAAATAGTTTATAGAAATATATATCAAATCAATAAGCTGAAACTTTAAATTATAGGCTTGTTATGCAGAAAATAAAATTTAAATAATTCTAGACAGAACACATATACATAACATTAAAAATGTACTTACTGTTGAAATATATTATATTATACATAAGATTTTAACTTTATATTGTTTGATTTATCAACGGTTTATATATGATTTATCAAATATATGTTACGCGCAACTATATGTAAATGAAAAATGTGCAATTTTAAATGTCAAAACGCCATATTTCTTAATTAGAGTGAGATGACAATATATAATAAGTATGCCTCTTTTTCTCGAATTCGAAACTATCGATTACAAAACGATTTCGATTACAGTTTCTTGCCTGGGATGTTATTGATTTCGATAACAGTTAACCAGCTGGATGGTTTGACATATTGCTGTATTTTTAAATTGCTGGGTTTTATTTTGATTTGATATTTGACAGATTTAATATATGTAGTAATAGATAAGTAATAAATAATGATTTACTATTATTCTCTTCATTAGGGTGAAGTTTAAAGTCTATTTCGCATTATTTTAATAATTATATAAAAATATACGTTTATTAATTTAATTTATAGTTTATTAATCATTGTTATTAATGTGTTGCATAAAAAAATTAAAGTTTAGTATATAAAGTGAGTAATTATTGTATAATTCATACTTAATATTTTTATTTTCAATGAAATGAATTATGAAATTTTCTAGTAATTATGAGTACGTAATATGATTTTTTTCGAATTTAAAGTATAGTTTAAACATTTAATCGTTACAGCGATGTAAAATATTTATAATTATTATGAAGTGTTATTATAATTTAAATAAATCAAATTTCATTTTTCGATTCAAAAATCACTAAATTACATAATTTTTACATGTCCTAACCTAATGTAATTTTTACTAAATTTGGTTAAAGGTAAATAAACAAACTACCGTAAAATTTACTTCTATACATAAAACAACCTTTCATATTTTATTTTTGGAGCAATAAATTTAAACATTAGTATTTAATTCTTTTAATTTCATTTTAGTTTACTATAAACAAAGAAATTTAGTTGGAATTACTGAAAAAATAAAACCCTGTCTTATATGTATTAGCGTAAGAAGCAGTTTTTAGCAAATGTTCTTTATTTTTTGATCATTTATATAACATTATTTGATTTAAATGATTTTAATTTTTTATTATTTCATAAATTCAGTATAAGTTAATTTAACGGTATCTGATTTAGAATCAAAATAAAACTAAGAATTTACAATATGCGCATACAAGCATAATGCAAAGATCCTAGATTTTGAGACATATTCTCCTAAATTACAATTATGATCGTTTTCTACTAATGTGAAAACAATATTTAAAATATTTTCAATGTATCGGATAATTTCACTAATATCAATGATGAAATGTTGCGCGGTTTTTCTTATGTTGCTGGTAAATGATGTGGATTGTGGAGGTGCCAATGCAAGGATGCATTGATTATGCATCCTTTCAATGACATATTTCACATCATCTCCCAGCGATATACGCAAAACCGCGAAACATTTCATCATTGATATCAGTGAAATCCCATTCCTCCCATTGAAAATATTTTAAATATTGTTTACTAGAAAACGGTCATATAATTGTAATCTCGGAGAATATTTCTCAAAAACTGGAGCCTTTATTAAATTAGCAAAATACTTCACCTCATTTCAAATGCTCTACATTTACACGTCCTATATTCGTGCCCATATTGAGTCTATTGTCAAGTTTGAGGAACTGCGGTGGTTTCCATCTGGTTTTTGAACTCCTTAAAAGCTTTACTATATTTACTATATGAATTGCAGGTGATCGAATTTCGACATCAAATATTAAACTTGATTCCATACAACATCTTCTCATTGTGTTTGATCTCGTTGTTTTTATAATTATCGACAGGCCACTCAGGCGTAATCATTTACTTCCAGCCCTCGATATGTAAATAACTATTACGCACAAACGAATCGTAAAACACATTTTACATCATAGTTATCATGGCTGAAAGTTGAGCTTTACGCCCGTAAAATAAAATGCTTTTGCTATATAAAACGTTAGTATATTTTTCTACTTTGCCGTCCGTAAAATAATTATAAAATTCGAACAAACAAATAAATTATTGTATGAAGTTTATAGAGAAAAACATGGCATTTTCAAAATGTCTAGCGAGTTTAAAAAATTCAAAAATTGATTTATTGTACAATTAAGTTGTGCATAAAATGTTGTACATACACTCAGACTGAAAGGAAGATTACGCTCTTGGTTCAATAAAAGCCCTCACTTTGCGTCGGGCTTTAATATGAACCGCAGGCGTAATCTTCTACTTTCAGCCCTCGATATGTAAGTAACTATTATTTTTCAAAATTTTTCTGAAACATGGAAAAGTGCAGTGTTGCAATTTTCATTTTATTTTGTCCTCAAAATGTTTTTGACTCCCAAAATAAAATGCATAAAAATTAAATCCTGCAAAGAGCTAAATTTTGCTTTCTTATTTTTCGCCCTAAGATATACTAATTTTATTTTTTATTCGCCTACATATTAAAGTGGTAATTTGGTGGTAAAGTGGTAATTACTGTGATTTGCGGCCGTAAAGTGTCACTTTCTAACCATATATTTTGTTGCCATAGCTACGTCCAAAAAAGTAAAAAACTCGGCTAGCGCCTCGATTTGCAAACTCCACATACGTCTAAAATCTTTAGCTTTACATCCTTGCATCATAATGTACTATTAAAAAAATTTGGGGATATGACTTTAACTTAGGCGCCAAGAATTTTTTTTTATTTGATAGAGAATCACTCACTGAAGCGAATAAAACCAAAACGAGTTGTATCGGAGCCCCGGGGTCCAAGATACAGGCCTTTGAAAAAAGCAAAATCCATACAAAATTGAACTGGTTTTGACAAAAATTTTTTGCTTTATTTCCTATGTGCTTATAAGATAAACGATCAAAACTGTCCCATTTACTAAATTTTCTTAATTTACGATAAAAATAATAAAAAAAAAATTCACTTGCGCCTAAGTTCGAGTCATCTTGCCAATAATTTTTTTTCGGCAAACGGCTGTAAAGTTAAACTTTACTGCCGGTAGGGAGAAGGTTAAAGTCTTACTCTTTTGACGTATAATCAAAGCGGCTGTAAACTACCGCCATTTTAATTTTTTTACGGCGGCAGTAAACTTGTGTGCTAAACAAAGTAAAATTTATGTGTAAAATTTCTAAATAATTAATAAAAAAAATATAAAACAAAAAAATTTGCGTTCATCAACACCTAGAACGCATGTTGTTGTGAGACCCAGATCTTGAAAGGTTCTCTGTGTTATTGTAACACATATTGTAATATCCATTACACTGTTTTAATAAAAAGTATTATGACACTGATGCATAGGCTAACTTCACCACAGCTCTGGAAACAATATGTATAGTGAGCTAATATCCATCAATTACTTCAATTTATGACTAACCGATGTTATAAATTTCGGGTAGTTCTAATTATAAAAACAATTTACAAACGCCTACAAAACAAATATTGAAGAAAACAAATTAGTAATAAGCAAAACTACATTATGCAATTTTGGAGCGTTTTTACGAACAATAAAACAAAATATAAAATCTACCACAGATATGGCGTGATGGTTATTCCTTCTGGTGAGGTAGGTAAACTGCTCGGTAGAGATTGAATAATGACGGTGAGAGAACTCCACTTTGTGGAACTCCACACTCATCTTGGATTTGTAGTTACGGAACTCAACGTATGTTTGACGACCTCAAAGGTAGCTCCACAGCGCTTTATTAAAGCCATATTGGTGTGATGCCAAATTGCAAGATCTAGTTAATCGAGGTAGCAAAATGCTTCAATTGGTTTTGTAACCGATAAAAGGCTGGAAGACCGGTCTGTAATATTCTCCCTTTTCTTTGGGTTTCTCAGGTTTTAAGATGGGGCTGGTCGTTTTCCAGATATGTATTTGGTATCTGGAGATTATTTTTTTTTATTTTTAATAAAAAGTGTTCTGGAATAGGGATTTAGGGCAACCAAAAATATGCAAAATAAAAAACATTTTTTGTACGAGTTGTATATTTACATACCAATTTTTTTCAATTTATCGTAACGTATCCCTATTTCCACGAAATACATATACATGAAATATACAACTCGTACAAAAGATGTTTTTTATTTTGCATATTTTTTATTGCCCTAGGGATTACAATATGAGTCACAACAACACATAGATACCTTTTAAGACCCACGACAACATGCATTTTGAGGTGTTGGTGAACGCTTTTTTTTTAAATCTTTGTAGATTGAAGGCACTCAAAACTATTGATTCGGGCAAAGAATTTCATTTGTACGATGTACGGACAAAGAAACCCCTTTGCATTTTGTCACTTTGACAGTGAGTGATCTCAACAGTTTGGCTGTTTGCACAAACCGATTGTTGAGTAAAACGGGGAAAGAATACGTTTGAGGCATGATGGATCTTATTTCGTCCGAGCTTTGCTGGTGACGATATTTATAAAAAACAACAAGATCAACAACAGTGCGACGATGTTTTAGAGAATCAAGATTTCATGATAAGTTTCGATCACCAACAATTCGTATAGCACGCTTTTGAATTAAAAGAGCCAGTATGGTAACAGATGCAGCGCCCCAAACTTGACAACAATAACCATACATGGACGAACATAGAATTTATAAATGTGGAGTAATTGATACGGAGCAAAATATTTTTTACATCTATTGAGGAGGCTTTCTTCGTTTTCTTGACACGTTCTTTGCCATATGATCGTTCCAGAGTAAGTTTTTGAAAATTTTGACTACCAGTGACCGACTGCTTTGACGTTCGTCTATTTGTTTGTCACACATACTAATTGAAATATCGTTGGGAATCTCGGTTTTTGATCTGGAAATAATCAATAACTGTTTTTTGGTGGAATTAAAATTGACCAAACTTTTGTCACCCTAATCGGCGACTTTTTCTAGGTCCTCATTAACATTTATGGCAGCGTCTCTCCGGGCGGGGTTTATTCGTTCATGCATTTTACCCCTTGAAGATAAGAGAAAAGTGAGAGGCTTGTTAAGATTTAGAGATGTGTTGAGTGTAGTAGTGAGATGGTTCATGTGTTTGAGCGTGATGGTTAAGCTGCAGTAGGGTCCAATAGCTTAAGATGGCTTTCTTTTCTTTATTGCATTCTACACTTCTTATTCGGAAAATATGAAAATAAATTTTTTCTAGGTAAATATATACGAGACTATTTTATTTCTGAAAAGTAAAATATGTTCGTTCATATAAAATTATAAGTAAGTTGCAGACCCAGATAATTAAAGCTATTAACTTTTTAAATATTAACATTGTTATAAGTTATAAAATAACTATCTTGAATATTTATTAGTGTTTAGCAGTAGATTAATCCGGTAGTGAAATTTGAAATTCTACGTCCACGCCGTGGTACCTAGATAACGTTGACAGAATTGGGTTTGTGTAGTTGAGGCTAAATACTGCTTATACTCAAATATTTCAAACCATGGCGCGTTATTGACGCCTTAAATCCAATGCAAATCAAGCATCTGTTCTCTATGTTAAGGAAAGTTTGGTGCGAGCGTCTGTCTTGAATCAAGCGGCGTTTTTCTGAAAACCTCAAGATTGTAGAAAATTAGAAATATTCTCATTTTCATATTTTATGTGCAACACACTATTGTAAAACATACTCTTAGAGTATATATTAATATAGAGAGAACATAACTTTAAAATTGTATGAAGAGAGACATAAGAAATCGTGTTTGCTAATATGTCATATTCAATTTCTCATATCGCCACTTGCATTTCTGTTTATTTACAACAACCAACTATTGTATTAAATTATAAATTAAAAACAATTAAATAATTTAAAACGAAACAAAAAGTACAATCTATTATTTTTAGTTGAGCTAATTTTTATAAAATGAATGAAAATAATTACGAGAGTATTTTACATTTATTGTGTTATTTCCAGTGATTTTATAATAGTGAATATTTTATTATTTTATAATGCCCATGTGCAAATATTTAAGTTATGTATACATCCTGAAAGTATATTATGAAAACTAGCTGGCGACCAACTTTTCATTATTGTGTAGTTTATTTTTAATAGATAAAAGATTAAAATTTATATGTTTGGTTAGAATCAAATCCTAATCTGTCATTTTTCTTATTTCTTTTTATATAATAGCAGTGAGGCAGAAACTATTATTTTTTTGTGGTAGGTTTTTTTCTTATAGATTTAAAAGAAACTCGCAATAATTGTACAATTTTGAATCAAATGAAAAATTTACGCACGTCTTTGGGAAGACAAACCGGTTTCTCTCTCAGAGAAATAAAGGAAAACAAACAAACAAAAAACGATTTGACAGAAGATCAGTCACGATTAATATTAGTTATGGTGGTCGGTTGAACATACTATACCTTGTTCATAAATAAACCAATAAAACGATGGTAAATTCCATCACTTGTTCATAAACTAAATAACGAGTCAGACATATTACTACATGGCGCAGTTGGTGAAACATTTAAATATAAATATAATACAATAAATTTAAATTAAATATTGCAAGACTAAAATAAAGTTTAATAAAACATTTAGTGGCATAAATAAATTTATTTTCAGTGTAAAATAAATTTATATTAACATTTAGAGTGTTATATACAAAACTGTGTATATATCTGGAAAATTCAATTGCCATCATTAAAAAGTTAAAACCACGTTACATTTCAAGATTAAATATGTTTCAAGGTTAAAATAAAGTTTACTAAAACATTTAGTGGCATAAATAAATTTATTTCCAGTGTAAAATAAATTTATATTAACATTTAGTGTGTTATATACAAAACTGTGTATATATCTGGAAAATTCAATTGCCATCAATAAAAAATTAAAACCACGTTATATTTAACAATAAAGTGACGTACATAGCTGGATGGGAAAGATCAAAACTTTGTCACCAATAAAACGACCACGCGGCAGGCCACGGAAACAAGTGAAATTTGTATATGTTCAAAATAAAAAAATGGATTGTATCAAGAAAATTGGTGAGTTAAATTTGTCTGAAGGAAACCTTGGCGAAAATTGGCATGTGTTTCATAGAAATTTCACAGTTTTTGCTACTGCCATTGAACTTACTTAAAAACCAGATGAAATTCAAGTGGCTGTATTTCTAAACACTGCTGGCGAGGAAGCAACAGAAATTTTCGAGAATGTTATAAATCTATCGGAAATTGATAAAAAGAATCTGGAGAAAGTTATTAAAGCGTTTGAAAAATTTTGCGTAGGAAAAAGTAATCCAGTATATGAAAACTTTTTATTTCATAGTAGAAACCAGAAAAACAATGAGCCGTTTGATAACTTTTTAATGGATGTACGGAAAATGGTAAAAAAATGCGAGTTTGTTGACGACGATAGGATGGTACGCGATAGAATTGTATTAGGAGTCAATGATAAAAATCTACAAAAAAGAATGTTGGAAACAGATGGTCTTACCATACAAAAAGCAGTGGAAATGGCGAGATTGGCGGAAGTGACTACTAAGCAAGTAGAAACAATTAATCAACCTGGAACATCTGTAGATGGTGTAAAAAGGGGAAGTTATGAAATAATGTCAAATTTAAACAAAATTTTAATCACAATAATTTAAATCATTCTAATTTCAGAAACCCTAATGATCAAAATCGTGATGTAAAGGCTAAGGTTAAATGCAATTATTGTGGTAAAGAGCATTTTAAAGGTCAGTGTCCAGCTTACGGGAAAAAATGCGTGCTGTGCAATGGGCGTAATCATTTTGCAATAGTATGTAAAAAGAAAAGAATTAATGAAATTTATATTAAAGACAATGAGGAAGGGTCACTGTCATCAGGGAACAGTATTTGTATAGATGGTGTTAATTTAGAAGTTAAAAGTTACAATACTTGGTATCAAATGATTCGGACTGAAAATACTATGATGAACTTTAAGCTAGATACAGGTGCAGAAACAAATATTTTACCGTTCAAACTCATAGAAAACATGAAAGGAATTACCATTCATAAAAATTTATCACAACTTTTTGCTTACAATGGATCTTTAATTAAAACAATGGGAACGGTTAATTTAACGTGTATTTGGAGTAATATAATGTCAAAAGAACAGTTTTACATTACAAAAGGAGATACAATACCGCTGTTAGGACTAAAAACATGTGTTGCTCTAGGTCTTATTAGGGGAGTAGATCAAATAAAACTCAAAGATGAAATGGATGAACTAATGTCAAGACACAAGAGTGTTTTTTATGGATTAGGTTGTTGTTACCGAAATTTTCATATAGAGCTGAAAAAAGATGCAATACCAGTTGCTAAACCATCAAGACGTATTCCACAATCATTAAAACAAACGTTAAAAATAGAACTGGAGAGATTATGTTCTGAAAACATAATTGAGTTGGCCGAGGAGCCATGTGATTTGGGTGTCCAACATAGTTCTGATTGAAAAACCAAACAAATTACGTATATGTTTAGACCCTAAATATCTAATTATGGCAATTAAAAATAGTTTTTATGAAATTCCTTCATTTCAGGATCTTAAGCCTAAGTTTGCAAACAAAAGACTATTCTCAGTTTTTGATATTAAGGATCGATTTTTCCAAGTTGAACTGGATGAATACTCTAAGAACTTGTGTGCGTTTAGTACCCCATTTGGAGTTTATAGGTATAAGAAATTACCCTTTGGAATAAAAATAGCACCGGAGGCATTTCAAAAAAATAAACGAACAGAACTTTAAAAGTATACCAAATTTAATTATTTATATAGATGATATTGCAATTGCAACCGAAGATGAACAGGAGCATGACAAAACATTGGAACTATTATTAAAAAAAACGGAAGAAAAAAATATTACATTTAATAAAGACAAAATTCAATATAAGAAAACAGAAGTAAACTTCTTGGGACCCAAAATCTCTGAAAAAAGAATATCATTAATTGACAACAGAATCGAAACAATTCAGTCATTAAAAATAACAACGTGCAGGAAAGACATGCAAAGACTGTTAGGATTTATCAATTATGTAAGAGATTTTGTCCCAAATTTATCAGAAATCTCATATCCATTGAGAGAACTTTTAAAAAAAAACGTTAATTTTCAATGGTTGGATATACACAGTAAGTGTTTACAAAAAATTAAGGATTTGATTCAAAATGCTCCAACCTTAAAAGCGTTTGACAGCATAGAAAAAATAACGGTACAAGCAGATGCTTCTAAAAATGGGTTAGGTGCCTGCTTGATGCAGTGTGGTAAGCCTGTGTCTTTTGCATCTTGCAGTCTTAATGATACACAAAAACAGTATGAGACAATTGAAAACAAACAATTGAGAAAGAGCTGCTAGCAATCATTTTCGCTTGTACAAAATGGCATGCACTTGTCTATGGACGAGAAATTGAAATAGTTACGGATCACAAACCACTTCTAGGAATCGTATCCAAGGAATACAGCAAAATTCCATCGCCCCGCTTACAAAGAATGAAATTAAAATTAGAAAAATATAACTTCACTTTAAAGTACGTTCCAGGCAAGTTTTTATATATAGCTGACTTTTTATCAAGAAACTATACAAAAGAAACTTTGGATGCTAACAATTCGAAATGTTTGACCGAACTAATCCATACGATTAATGTCAGTGATGAAAAAAAAGAGTTGTATAAATTACAAACAGATAATGATGAAATTCTAAAAAATTTAAAAACTAGTAGAAAATGGTTGGCCAAAAACGAAGCAAAAAGTGCAGGACAATATCAAATACTTTTGGAATTTAAAAGATAAAATTTATGTGGAAAAGGGATTAGTTTTTTTTTGAAGATAGATTATTTATTCCTAATAATTGCAGAAAAAGTGTACTAGAATTACTTCATAAATCACACTTAGGAATAGAAAAAACAAAACAAAGGGCTCGTGGTATT
>OY856188.1:163041765-163072178 GCA_963693315.1 Diogma glabrata | reverse complement strand
TGTAAAGGTTTCTGCTCAAAACTTTACTGAAAAGGAAAGGAATCACAAAGTTACTTTAGTTTAATTGATCACAAATTCTGAATTTCTGAAACTATTCAATTTGACATCAATAAATTCGTTCCCTTTTCAATTATGAAATCCTAACAAAAATATTTGTTTTCGAAGGGCAAAATTGGCCAAACGTAGATTATTTAATATTTGGATTTATAATAAAAATCCTATAAATCGATTAAAATAGCTAAAGGCTAACAGAATATCAAAACAGATAAATGAAAACGAAAAGAAAAGAAATTTAGAAAGGGAAAGCGGAAACCCCAGTGAATATGTGTTACAGACCTATTAAATCTTAAATTCTGGTACCAAATCTTCTACCCTTCCTATTATTGATGTTGGTTTAATTGATACTGACGCAGCAAGAAAAACCACATTCGTGGAACGCTTTGATTTGAACTCGACTGTTTTGAAAACTCCTGAAAAAAGCAAGTTTTCAGAATTTAGTACGACAGAACCTCATTTCAAACTCAAAATTGTGGAAACACTATTAAAGAAGTCAAATATCAACAAAGCCTCCCGTCTGGGCAACATTTCCCCCATTATTCTAAAATTATTTTTCAAAATTTTCTACAAATCCTATAAATCAGGTATTTTTCGTTCGTGCTGGAAGTTGAACACTGTCCAAAAAAGAAATCAAATGTGATATTGCAAATTATAGACTAAAAGCCTTTCTCTCAGTTCAGTCTAAAATATATGAGGATTATAATAATACACACATATCAAAATTTTTAAAAGACATCTGTTTGATATTGCCAATACAAAATTAACAACCGATCTATTGAACTATGTAGCCCATCTTTGGAATAGCATATCTGAAAAAGGTGGTAACACGTACTTTTCGTATTACACATCTCAAAAGCATTTCATTGAATCATGTGTGCCAATCTAAACAATAAACTCGTTGCATATTAATATCACACCGCAGTCGTGCATTCTGATTCATAGC
The DNA here is from genome assembly GCA_963693315.1 of Diogma glabrata. Classification (NCBI taxonomy): domain Eukaryota; kingdom Metazoa; phylum Arthropoda; class Insecta; order Diptera; family Cylindrotomidae; genus Diogma; species Diogma glabrata. The sequence goes on along the minus strand of OY856188.1, from coordinate 163,071,178 downwards.
TTTCACCGACCGACCGATACTGATATTTCTTTCAGTATCTATAGATGGCTTTTCTTCTTCTTTTTTCTCTATTTTTAATTAATATCAACGAACTGTTGACAATCACCAGTAACCCAATAAATAGTTTTGCAGATGATAGTACACTGCACAAGTCATTCTTTCCTATGATCATTAAAATTGGCCAAATTTTTGTCACGCTGATTAACAATTTTTCTAGGTTTTCGTTTACATTGGCGCGAGTCTCCATGAATTATCTTCATAAAGGATAAAATGCACGTACGAATAAATCCGGACCGGGGTCGGGGATAAATGTAAACGAGGAGTTAGAAAAAATTCCCGATCAACGTATCAAAAATTTGGTCTATTTTAATTACGGTTGTACCAATCAGAAATCTTGCCGCTTACCGATTAATTGGCTTTCTTTATCGGCCGATAACCGATTAATTGCCTGCCGATTATTTGATGGAAATTAGTTAAACAAATCTGCGCAAAGCATTTTTGAATTAGACTATTAGTTAGAACGCAAGACTTTTCTTCACAAGTCGGTACAATGCAAAATCGGGACGCTTTGCAATCATAGTTTTAAATGTTATGCGAACGTCGCTATTATTTATTTATTTTTAGTATTAGCTCCGAAAAATGATTACTTTTAGAACTGTTTAGAGTCCGCAAAATTGTATTTTAGCGGCCTAGTACTTAAAGTTGTTATGCCAACACTTTAGCGGATTCAAAATTTGTTTTCATTTTATATTATAATTATTTTCAAATTATAATCACAATTGCTTTGATAAGTTTTGTTCAAAAATCAAATTTTTAGGTACGCAAGAATACAAATTAAGCAATAAATTAGAAAAAAAAATCTTAAGAGCTAATACAAAAAAACGTTGTATGCAACACGTACGCAAATGGCTTTAGCAGACTCATCTTCATATTACAGACTCGGCTAGCGCTTCGTCCGGAAACATTACGATTCGTCCGCTAAAACCATATTTTGCGTACTTCTTACATAATGTCGGCAATATTTTAAATAAAAAAATTCTGTAACTGTTGAAAGCGGTGTTTTGCATTTTTCTGGCAACTATTTTCTTTTCGTTGTTAAAACAATCTGCCGCTCTCGATTTATTTTTTACCCAATATCTAGGTTGACTGTAGCACATTTGGTGAATTTATGTTTCTAAGAACGAATTTGTTGTCATTATTTCCAGCATGGTTACTCTGGTATGGCAATAATAAAAACTTACATATTTATAAGACAGAAGCCATGGATGGCAAACTTCGAGAATCACACTGCCATTGTGAACCGTACGAGAAACTTTGCACCGAATATTTTAACACAAACCGAGATTTTATAATCCGAAAGGAACCAGTTACAGAGGCAGGAAGTTTGGCAAAATTTAAAAAAAATTATATGTCGATGGCAGTAACTATAGTACTTCATTTAAAAACAGCATTATTTTAAATTAATTTGTTTCAAAAAAATGCAGAAATACATAAACAGATTTCTCATATTTTTAAGCAACCCCCAATCTTATACTTATTTAAAAAGGTTTTCAAGTATGGCTGACTATGGTGTTTTATTATTTATAATTTGTAGTGTTTAAAATGCAAACAATTAAAAACGCATGTGTTGATAATCGACCAATTAATCTGACAAAAAAACCGATATCAATTAATCAGCAAAATTGCCGATTACCGATTATCTTCCGATTAATCGGTGCAACCCTAATTTTAATTCTGCCAAAATACAGCCATTAATTTTTCCAGATCGAACAACAAGTTTTCAAACGATATTTCAATTAGTATTATATGTGACTAAGAAATAGACGAATGTGAAAGCATTCAGTTATTGGGTATCTTAATTTCTAACGACTTACTCTGGAACTATCATTTAATTGCGATAGCACAGGCAGAGGAATCTCAGGCCTCATCAATAGATATCAAAAATTCACACCGCATCCATTACTCCATGGCTCTGCAAACCATAGAGTTTGCGTGTCAGGACAAGTTCCGTCTCGTGCAACCTCCATTATTTTTTATTTATTATTTCTTAATCTCTCTTTCTACACCTATTTGTAACTCCTATATTTGCCCCCATATAGAGCATTGTGGTTTTGGACCCTACTCAAAACAAGCTATACGAATTGTGAAGATTAAAATTTAACATCAAATCTTGATTACTTACAACGCCATCGCACTTGCTAAACTTGTTGTTTTTAATAAATGTCGTCACCAGCAGTGCTCGGATGCAATCGAATTAATCTTACCTCTATCATATTCGTTTCCCCTATGCAAAAAATCAAGTTGTTGAGATCAGATCAGTCACTGTTATAAACAGAATGCATAGACGTTTCTTTGTCCTTTCACGCCCTTAAAGGTTTAGAAAAAACGTCAACACCTCAGAACGCATGCTGTTGTGCGACCAAGCCTTAAAAAGAATTTATGTGTTTTTGCGACACATATTATAATTCCTATTACCAACACTTTTTATTAAAAAACAGTCACATATCTGGCCAAAGATGGACCGTTTATCTTATCTAAAAACAGTCACCCACACATCTCTGGTTGTCTTCTGAAAATTGACCGCCTTCTGATTACACTATCAACAATAGTTTAAACAACATTTTTTGGTATTCGTACAAGAACAAAATAATCGTGCAAAACGTATATTTTGTGAACCGTGTTAATTCAAAATCGTTTAAAAAAAGGCGTTTAAAAAAAAAGTTGGGTGTATTTGGTGCAACGTGTTATTTCAAAATCGTTTAAAAAAAGACCGTTTAAAAAAAGAGTTGGGTGTATATATATGTATATATGGTTATTAGGCTTTAATATTATTTTATTTTTATAATAAAAAAAAAATTGTTTATTTGGTGTATAGCCTATTTTATTAACAAATATTTTAACACAAATATTTTACATGAAAAAAAACCTTTGACCGGTTTCGACGCTTATCGCATCATTTTCAAAAAGTTGAATAAGAAACACAGAATTATAATAGAAAAAATTTTAAAACAAAGAAAAAATTGAAAAAAAAAAAATTTTTGAAACTGATGCGATAAGCGTCGAAACCGGTCAAAGGTTTTTTTTCATGTAAAATATTTGTGTTAAAATATTTGTTAATAAAATAGGCTATACACCAAATAAACAATTTTTTTTTTTATTATAAAAATAATATATATATATATATATATATATATATATATATATATATATATATATATATATATATATATATATATATATATATATATATATATATATATATATATATATATATATATATATATATATATATATATATATATATATATATATATATATATATATATATATATATATATATATATATATATATATATATATATATATATATATATATATATATATATATATATATATATATATATATATATATATATTTATATATATATATATATATAATATATATATATATATATATATATATATATATATATATATATATATATATATATATATATATATATATATATATATATATATATATATATATATATATATATATATATATATATATATATATATATATATTCGCAGTTATAAGTTCTATATTCGTCTCTGTATGGACTATAGAGTATTGTTATCATGTTCGGGGTGCTGTATCAGTTTCCATCCCGGCTCTCATGGAGTCTGGTAAAAAAACGTGTTATACGAATAGTGGGGGATCAAATTTTACCATCTAAACTTGAACCCTTACCACACGTTCGCACTGTTACTCATCTCGTGTTTTATAAACATTGTCAACTGTGGCCATACTCGATCGAATGGATCACTCCATTAATATATTCATGTTCCCGTTCTACTTATAAGTCAGTAATAACAACTAAGTTTTGTAGAACCTACACTGTCATAATGACAGAATGCACAACGACTTCTATGTCCAAACTACATGTAAATGGTATTTGTTTCAGTTTTTAGGGAAAAAGATTTTCAGAAAAAGCGCCAGCACGTTGTTTTTAGCCAAATTTTAAAAGGCATTTATGTGTTGGGTTGATACACATACATTGTAATCCTTATTATACAACATATTTAATTTTTAAAAAGGTATACTAATAAAATACTAATAATAAGCTTTGTAAAATCAATAAAATAATACTTAATAGCTTACATTTACGAAACTTATCTGACTTGTTTTTTAAAATATTGTTATACCTGGGGTTATATTTTTATTTAAAATGAACTTAAACTTTGTTTTTAAAATAAAATCGAACAAATTTTTCTTTATTTAATATATTTGTATTACTGTTATTTAAATTTTAGTTAGTGAATATGTTTAGAAACTATTATTTTTAACTTATTACACTGCTTTATGAAATTTATTTGATAAAATTCAACATTTTGTTTAGATTGCGTTTTTTGAATTAAAATTTTTAAACTTAACTATTAACTTTCATAAATATTTCTTGAAATGGTTTCACTTAAACTTAAAGACTTTCACTTGAACTGTATATTAGACACCTAGTCTGGTTGTCTTAAACTGAATTACTTTAACTTACTTGAGTTTAAAAAAGGTGTAGACTAATTGTGAGTCTTTCTTATAACTATTTTCTTGAATTTTTCTTAGACTATTTTGTTGAAACTGTGTCACTTCCTTACTTGAACTCTATCTTTAAAAACTACATTTATTTTCTTAAAAACTAAATCTTATATACTAAATTTTGCTTTTATTACATTAAAAAAACAAAATAGGAATAATTTTATTAAATTTAATATTTTGGAAAAAAGGTTTGTCGGACAAAAGAAATTATGCAATATTGTAACTTATTTCTAAGAAACTAAAATAAATTTTTTTGTTGATAAAGGAATGTGAAAAATGATTTAAAGTTTTATTTTGCTTTTAGATGATTTTAAAGTTTATTAGCATGAGAAATATTAATGTTATAGTAATTTTTTGTTTGAGAAGGTTTTTTTTGGAAAACATTATGATTCAATATTTTAAAATGATATGTGAATTGAAAAAGGATTGTCGGAAAAAATCAAAAGACTTATTCTTAGTATGAACTAAAATTGTGATAAATGATAATATTTAATAGTTTTATCCTTATAAAACTATCGGCTAGAGATTAAAAGAAAATTTCAGTTTTGAAAATATGTTTAGAGAAAATTTATTGGTATGTGAAACTAATATTGCGATTTTAGAAAGATTTAGAGTTTGTATTGTAGGAAATAGTGATTGAAAATTTGTAATGAGAAATACGGCACAACAATATCTATTATTTTTCATAATTTTTCAAAAGCAGAAATTAATGAGCACAATGACTTCGAAGCGTCGAGCGTCGTTACCAGAAAACTGCCAGACTTGTCAGCCTGTCAATTTTGAAATAAACTGCTAATTAAAATTCTGCCGTCTAAAATTTGAAAAAAAAATATCAAAATATTTTGTATGTGAAAAAATGTTTATGAAGTTTTTTAATAACGCTGTCTAGCTCGGTCTAGCATCTGTTTGTTTATATTTTTAACACAAAATCCCGTTTTACGATAACGTTTCTAAAAACCCATTGAGTTGTTCTCTTTGTGAAAATATACAGTGTTCCTATAGAAGAAAGGATTCGAACTGTCAGCGATAAATTATCATATTAATACCGAATATGTTTTTATAATTGACCAATTTACTAACCAGTTATAATAATCTGTTTTATTATATTTTAGGTTTGCCTCCAACGAATGCTATATTTGTATATGTATATTATGTTTAAAATGAACAAAAGGAAAGAAGTGGATAATATATGTGACCTCTTTTTATAATAAGAAATGAGTCAATTTGTTGATAGTCACACGAGTGTTAGAAGACCAATAAAACCACAACAACAACCCGTACCAAATGGAGATTGTGAATCAAATAACACAACAGAAGTTCTTAGTAGAAAGGCAGGTTCAATTGAAGACAGTAAGAATTTTTGTTTTAATATTTTTTTTAATTTAAAAACTAAAAAAACAATTTAACCTACCTAAATTACTTTTTGAAGTAATTGAAGTTAAGTATGAAGAACGGTAAAACATGTTCGTAGAGTAAATAATAATTCAAAAATTGACCCTAAAATTGAAGTAAAAAATTGTGATGTTAAGTCGATCGTTTAAAAACAAATTTTTATTTCTTCACTGGTCGAGGTTGTTAAACGGTTAACCATAGATTCTGATCAGAAGAACGCCGGTTGGATCTCCGAGCTAGAATTGAGATAAGAGTGTTACGGATCTCACTTTTCAAAGCAATTTTTTATTCAATTAAATTGAATACATTCAGTTCTAGTGACTTACAATTCTAACCTACATAATGGTTAGATCAATTGCTATCGTATGGATAAAACTCTTAATAAAATCTTGAATTTAAATTGTCTCCAATAAAGTCAACTTAGTTGAAGTATGAAGAACAGTAAAACGTGTTAGGTTAAAAATATGGCAGTGCCATTTAATACTATGTTCAACCTCAACTCCGAGAAGTCTTATTATTGATCCAAAAGTGTAAACGATTTTTTTTTATTTTTAGATTCTACACCAAAGATAAGCAGTACGAACGCGGTATTGTCTAGTTTATTAGCCGGTGCATTCGCTGGTTCTATAGCCAAAACCACCATTGCTCCGTTCGACCGTGCCAAAATAAACTTCCAAATAAAGTATGATTTAGTTTCGAGTATAATACGTTATTAAAATTAATTTTTGTTTTAGCAAAAATATCCCATATTCTTTTAAGGCTGCTATTTTATTTTTAAAGCAAATTATTAGAAATGAAGGAGCAATGGGTTTGTGGAGAGGCAATTCGGCTACTATGGCCCGAATTGTTCCTTATGCTGCCATTCAATTCACTTCACACGAACAGTATAAAAAAATGTTACAAGTCGATCAGGATAAAAGGTAAAAATTACAAAATCATTTTAAAATACTGTTAAATATTAAATTAGTTAAAAAAGGGGTGTGTGAATAGACAAGCTCCTCGCGCTACACTCTGGATTACGCAAAAAGTCTATTCAAATTTGATGGTCAAATATTTCATTTCGAACTTTTGACTGTGATACAAACAAATGAACATGAACCAAAATCACCATAACAACGGTACTTTTCAGCACCATAAGACAAAAAATATTGAACCCGCAGTCCGCATTTTGCAATTGAACATTGAAAGCATTAGCAAGTCAAAAACTGAACACATATTAAGTATATTAAAAGATTTCGACATCGACATTGTAATTCTACAAGAAACGCATGCAGTAGATGAAGCGCAACTTACCTCTAGAGGAAACATTGTTGGTTACAAACTAATTAGTGCTATTTACCATCAAGCATATGGATCTGCCACGTATGTTAAGTCAGAAATCATGAACTGCACCCATGTACTTACACAGACGGACAACGATATGCGTCTTATTGTTGTTGATATATCGGACACGAAGTATACAAGCCACCAAATACATCATGGCCAACTGCTACTCTACCATTATTTCACCACCCAGCAATATATGCTGGTAGAGATGTTAAAATACCGTATTTTATTTTGTTTGTATAATACAGTGTATTATACATTGTATTATACAAAATAAAATACCGTATATTCTGTACAAAATTGTAATAGCCGAGATAGGATGTCAATGGTATAACAACAAAAAATGACTTCCATCATCATTTTGAATTACATCTAATTCATTTTTTCTAAATATCTGAATTTGTATATCTTATCGTTATTTTTATCTATATATATTCCTTAAATAAATGCTAAGAAGACCTATATATTCATTTGACCCTAATTCATGTGGATGGTCTGATCAAAACTATCTTGATGCTTAGTTTCAATTTATTTCACCTTCATTAACTACCTGCTGCTGTAGGGATTGGATCCCTACCATTTCCCATGAATAAACTGTTAGAGGTCTTAATCATGTTTAACATAAACGAGATAATTACTTTTGGTATTATTTTCTACATGTTTACATGTTATCTGGGACTACTCAAAGTTATTAAATTGAGTGAAAAATCCATGTTTCAAAATTTTGATTTGCTGCTCCAAAAATTCACTGTAACGGTTGCATCTCAGCATCTATAATCGATTGTTGATGTTTGTGTTCTGTTGATATTAGAACAATCTTGGTACAACAGAAATTTAAAAATTACTTAGAAAGGCACAATAGCAAGGCGTACAAAAAATTCATTTCCTCGGCGTCATTTATATCTTATAGATGTAATCGTAGACATATTTTTACAGCTATAAATTCTTTTAATAATGCACGCACTAATTTTAGTCAAATGGCTACTTGCTACTTCGCGCGCCATCAGAATAAAAAATAATTTTTATAGTAAAATACCACGTATTTTACAACGTTTTGGACAATACGGTATTTTACGTATAATACCGCGTATTATACAATTGTATTAAACACTTTTACATCACTATATGCTGGTGACTTCAATAGCATCACACTCAGTGGTCCTACTCAAATAACAATCCCAATGACATACAACTGACTGACTGGGCGGATGGTAACAACATATTCCTGGTATATGATGCGAAAGACATGAAAACTGCTATCTGCTAGATACTAGATAGCGAAGTGATTACAATCCCGACCTCTGTTTTTGCACAAAAAACAAACGACGTAACCCTATTCTAATATCTAGGGCTGTCTTACAAGGTTTTCTACGCTCTCAACATCGTCCAGTATGTCTAGAGGTAGATATCCAAATCCCACTCGTTAACTCTACTCCTGAACCTAGATGGAACTTTAACAAAACTAACTGGGCTAAATATAGGTCGGAGTTGGATGCAGTGATTCGCTGAACCCAACCCGTTCCTAAAAAGTACGATAATTTCGTTGGAGCCATCTTTTCAACTGCTAAGAATGCATCCCAAGAGGCTTCCGTGAAGAATTCAATCCTGGCTGGAGTAGAGAGAGAGCGATATATTATATGAGGAGTACCTTAGTAGTGGTGAGGCAGACGTAGCTGATGACCTAATATACTCACTGGACGCCGCGAGGAAACAAAAGTGGATTAACGCTGTTGAAAACATTGATTTTTTCCATTCAAGCAGGGAAGCTTGGAGTCTCCTTCGGAAGCTGGGTGGCTCAAACTCAATTACTCGTGCTAACAATGAAATAAATCCAGAGGACATTGCAAATCACATCGTAAACATGTCTCATTCTTCTATTAATCGCCTTCATAAGAGAACCATTAAACGCAAATTAAGAGAAATGAAGCGTAATTGCTCGTCTCCATCGAAGTATGCGAACTCTTTTAGTAGCGAAGTACTAGATTCAGCTCTGTCCCAAACAAAAAACGAAAAAGCAGACGGCTACCATGGTATTTTTCCAGAATTTTTTAGACAGTTGGAAAAATTGTAAAACAATGGCTAACTAAATTTTTCTCGAATATCCTAGAAACCGGCAATCTTCCAAAACATTTTAAGACTACGAAAGTGATAGCGATACTTAAGCCAGGTGAACCATCCAATGAATCAGGAAGCTATGGCCCAATTGCCCTTTTGAGCGCCCGCTATAAATTGCTAGAATGATTCATATACAACCGTATCGCACCCAACTTGAATGACCAGATCCCAGTCGAACAAGCTGGTTTCCGTCCCAATCGGAGTTGCACTGACCAACCGCTCGCTTTAACATCTTATATCGAAGCTGGGTATCAAAAACAATTAAAAACAGGCGCATTATTCATCGATCTCACTGCAGCATATGACACGGTCTGGCGAATTGGGATTATATATAACCTGTTAAATGCAATACTTTGTAGCACCATCTCACGTTTAATTAACAACGTGCTGAGTAATCGTGTATTTAAAGTTCATCTAAATAATTCCTGTAGTAGGTCCAAAATGCTTTGCCACAGGGTTCTGTCCTGGCGCCATTACTTTTTAATTTGTACATTCATGACATTCCTGACACAACACCAAAGAAATTTGGTTACACTGATGATTGGATTGGACCCTGGCCACTCAAAACAAAGACATGGGTGTCTTGGAAGCTTTGCTCTTAACTGACCTGGCTATAATGAATGACTATTTTCGAACGTGGAGCTTATTTCCTAATCTAAGTAAAACCGAGAGTTCTTGTTTCCACTTACACAACAAACTGGCAAAACACGAACTATCAGTGTTATTTAACGGCACTGTCATTAAATACCATCAACAGCCAATGTACCTGGGCATTACTCTCGATAGAACTCTCTCTTTTAAACTCCACCTAGAGAATACGTCAAAAAAAACTTAAAACGAGAAACAATATATTGCACAAACTGGCAGGATCGACATGGGGTGCTACTCCAGCTACCCTCCGCACAACTGCTCTAAGTCTGGTTTACTCAGTGGCTGAGTACGGCGCACCAGTCTGGTTGAATAGCACACATACTCAAAAAGTTGACTGCCAGATGCATGCCACGATGCGTACTATAAGTGGTACTATCAGGTCCACTCCCATACCTTGGCTCCCTGTGTTAAGCAATATCGCTCCACCTGCACTCAGGCGCTCGCATGCGCTCATGCGTGAACATAAAATGCTAACCAACAACATCACGTTACCCTTGCACGAATATTACGGTGACCACACTCGTTGTCGATTGAAGTCAAGAAAGCTTCCCTACAAAACTGCCAGCAACGTGCTGGCAACTAATTTTAATATCTTGGATACCTGGGGCACCTTCTGGAATCATTGCAACACACCTGGCCTTTCTACTACTAACCCGACTTCTGCCCAACCCGTTTTCGATCTGCCACGTCATACCTGGACTACACTAAACCGAATAAGAACGAATCATGGACGTTGTGCTGATTCTACAAGTGGGGCATTTCAGAGTCCTCTCAATGTGACTGCGGAGCTCTGCAACAAACCGTAAAACACATTGCAACTGTGTGTCCAATTCGACAATACAATGGCGACATTTCAGACATCTATTTGGCAACTCCCGATGTAGTAGCAAGGAAAGACTCACTCGATGTAAACATCTAATGTTCAAATGTACTGCGATGTAAACATCTAATGTTCAAATGTAATGCTCAAATGTTCAAATATTTTACTTTTTACTGCAATAAAATCGATTGTAAGCTCATTTAATTTGTATTCATGTTTTGTTTTAGGTAGATTTCATAGAAAAATCTACCTATTTTATGTTTTATTTTTATTTTTAACTAGCTGGACCCGGCCACGCGTTGCAGTGGCTTAGTTTGGTTGAATATAAGAAATAAAGAAAACAAAATACTCACCTTTCTAATATGTTTTATTTCATAATACTTGAGGGTATACAATGTTTTTTGTTGATCCATTGACTGTGTGGATATAGAGATTGCCTGGTTTGCCAACTCTAGAACACGCAACATATAATTGTCCATATGAGAAACAATCGTTATCTAGATCTAAACCACATACTTCCAATGTTTGGCCCTGAGCTTTGTTGATGGTGATTGCAAATGCCAATCGAATTGGGAATTGCAATCTTTTAAATTGAAATGGCATATCCGTTGGTATCATGGGTATGCGAGGAATGAGGACATCTTCGCTTTTGAAAGGTCCATTCAAGATTGTTGCTCCTACTACGATGCTCAACAAATTTTTTTTCGGTGAGTCGCGTGCTATTGCAAAGTTTTGGCTGATTGATATTACGCAACATGATGATTGGCATCCCTGGTAGATCAAGTGAATTCAAAAATTCTGTTGGATAGCTAACTGCTTCATCTGCTTCCATGACAGTTTCTACAGACTTGTATGTGGCTTCCTCGCTTTGAATATTAGACAGAATTAAATTGTTAAGTTCATTGACGTCTTTGTTTTTGGCCGCAAGAATGATTCGTTCACTCAGCCAATCGTGATTCTTATGATTAATTTGAATATCAGGAAATACGTTTTCAATTAATTCCTCTTTTGACGACACTAAATTGCAGAAGTTATGAAGCAATAAAATTCGTCCTGTTGTTAAATCAACCGGCACCTTCCCGTCACCAATTCTCAGCAATTGATATGAGAATATCTTAGCTGATTTATCTTTTTGGAGGAGAACACGCATGTTTGTAGATAATTTTAACCTTTTCACGTATCGCCACAAAGTAGAATATTTCAAGCAAGCATTTATTTCATCTGCTGGTGTTGATCGGGGAACTACAGCTAATGTTTGTCTGAAATCTCCTGCAAGCAATATTAATGCATTCCCAAATGGTCTGGTATTTCCACGCAAATCTTGCAATGATCGATCAAGCGCTTCAAGTGATTTTTTGTGCGCCATTGTGCATTCATCCCAAATGATTAGTTTACATTTCTGCAATACTTTTCGCATTCCCGATCCTTTGGAAATGTTGCATGTGGGCGTTTCAATGAATTGCATGTTTAATGGCAATTTCAAAGCGGAATGAGCAGTTCTTCCATCTGGTAGCAATGTCGCAGCTATGCCGGACGACGCAAGAGCTAAAGCTATGCTATTTTACGATCAAATTACTGCTAGAATCGTTTAAGAATCGTTTTAGAAACCGTTTTTGGCCAGTTCCTCCTGGCGCATCCAAGAAAAAGATTCATCCAACCCCGTTATCAACATTTTGCATTAGTTGATCGTAAATCGTTTTTTGTTCAACCGTTAGCTTCGGAATATTTGATTGCACATACGACAATTACTTCTGTAATCCTTTTATTTATTTATGATGGATGATAGCATGCAAATTCGTATTGATGTTATCAGCATTGAATGGTATTGCTACACTCGAATCACTTAAATTTAATGTTTTTAAGTACTCAGAAATACAGCTAAACTTACCATCTGATTCATTTTCACTTTCATAAAAATCAATAAGCGCAAGTTGTTAGTTAGTTATTCATGCACAGTACTGTTTTATATATTTAAATTTCCTTCAAAATGGTAAATTTTCTGTAGCCAAATGCTTTAATTTATAACAATCACAAATAATATTCAGATCAGCTATTTCATTTAAAATACTAAGAACAGATAATTAGTAACAGAAGTTATTTAAATAAACAGATGTTTAACGGTGGATTGAATCCAAAATTGCTTAAACAATGGTTCACCACCTGATCGTGCGATATAGTAAAAGTAAAGATATTCACATATATTATAGAGCATTGTAAATTAATTGATATTGTTACCAGCCTTGCGACACAAATTTTAATAATCAGTTACTTTGATATAAGTAAAGGTACGATTCACGTGCGAAATCACGATTTTTTATTTTCCTGATCCGTTTATTGGGAGAAATATGTAGCAAAAAGATCTATTTTGTTCAGTGTAAAATATTATATTACAGATTGCTTCAAGGAGAATGTTTTTATAGTAAATGAGAACTGAGGACATTTTTACTCCTACCGAGGGCAGTCCTACCGAAAGGAGAACACGTTGCAACCTTATTGGTTTACAAATTAGATAAAATAATCTTTGGGCCTATCACTATACGAAACTAATCGATTAAATTGCGCATGAAGTTAAAATCGACAATAAAGTTTAGTGATTTGAGAATAAAGCAGGTGAGACACTTGTAATTGTTGAGGCTGTCAACGTTATAAAACATATACATATGTATAACGAAAAAAAAAAAAAATTAAAAAAAAAAAAAAAAAACTATGTAACAACCTTCCTGTATTCAAATGCAACGTTGTGTCCAAATTTCAAAAGATTCGATCAACTACTTTCGGAGATTACCTATTTTGAACAAACGAACATTTACATTTTTATTTATATATTGAAGATAGATAGATAGATAGATAGATGTGTCACAAAAAAAAACATACGCTAAATAAAATAAATCAAAAATATTGCTGCGTTTGAATTTTAGGTAAGAGCCTGTATTAGTATTTAAAATTAGTAATTAGATTAGATTAGAAAAAGTTGGACAGGCTTTACTAGGTGATACAGATAGGGTTTAAACTAAATTGGCTTGGATAAGTTTGTGTTATTGACTAAGTCAGAGGAGAGTTCATTGAAACAAAAACAGAAATTTGAACGTCGAAGTAACACAAACTCGTACTAATCCACTGCAAACAACAATTACAGAAAATATCCGCTGTATCTGAAAATCGAAGGACAACTATGAGGAACCAGTCACTTCCTCCGAACTTAAGCTCTCGACCTGGGTCGTGGTTTTCCTCGTTGTTCCTTTTATATAGGGGGACTGCTTTAAGACATTTAGGGCCAGTTGTACAATTGCAGTTAAGCCGAGGTTTAAGCTGAAATTATGCTAAACCTGATATTCTGTTCAGTTACGCGTTGAATAATTGCGGTTTAGTCGCGAGTATGAGCTTAAGCCAGGGTTCAAGTTGAGCGCCCAATTTTGTTGGTTCAAGTGCGGTTCAAGAAAATAACCTAACTTGTAACCTAACTTGTAACCTAACTTGTAACCTAACCTAAGCTCCTATCGGGTTCTACTAAGCTTTAGCTAAACTGCTATTGTACAACCGGCCCTAAATTAAATGAAATAGGATTAAAGTGGGAGCGATTGCCATTAAAACCCCAAACAACACGATAAAAGAAGATTTAAAGGAACCCAAGGAATTTACAAGTCTCACTCACACCATTTTAGAAAACAAACTAACACATATTAACAAAATTTAAAACGCGTATACCAAACATAAATACAAAAACTTATGAATACAAACATCTAAATAACTATACATAATAATACCACATTAATAATAATTATACTAAATCATACCTTACTGAATCCTTCATCGTCTGTGGGCAGGGCTCAGTTAGCATCAATACATAAACACAGTGGATAACACAAATACAACAGCAGGTTATTTGATTAAATTTTTATTTTATTTATTATCCCTTGAGGATGCGTATTACAAGTTCTTATATAACTTAAATTGTTTTTATTTTTTTTTAATATTTTCTTACATTGTAAAATTTTAAAATTAAGTTCTAAAAGGAGTTATTAGTTCTTCTTAGATAATGTGCTTGTGAGTTTTATGTGCTTTTCGGTTTTGACTTTTCACCAGAATCTATATTTAAATCTATATGGTATTATCCAGTATTTGTCACAAACACGACACGACAACTGGTAATTATTTTAATTTTCAATTCAATAATTTTTTTGAATATTCTATAACTGTTAATAGCACATTTGTCACTATACTAATCACTACATCAAGGTCATAATCACAATACATGCGTTCGTTTGGAACAAAATATCTGCTCAAAGCAGCTTTTGAGTAGATCACCAATGGAACGCCAAATATTTGAAAATTTTTCAAAAAAATCACACAAATTTAATATTATTAAAAAAATTTTATTTTGGGCTGATATTTAGATCTGACTGGTCCATTTTATTATTACAAATACCAAAACAAGTTTATAACCGATCTAAATAAAATCGAAAAATAAACTGCTTTTGAACTACACAACTTGTTCGAGGTTGGAACGCGCCTAATGACTCACAAAACTTAACTTTAACTTAACTTTAATGACTTTAACTCAACAAAACTTGACTTTAACCCAAACAGAGCTTAACTTGAATAAAATCAAATTTAAGTGAACATCACTTCAAAATTCATTTCCCGACTCCTCGAAATTTTTCATTCTTTCCGTCCAAAGTTTTTCGCCTATTCATTAAAATTGTAAAATTTATTTGTAACTTGATTTGTTTTCAAATTACCAAATCAAAGAAAATTCAATCAATATACACACCAAGGTTAATAAACTTAATATAGACACATTAGTTATTGTAATTCATAATTCACCTGTCTTCAATTAGTTTATTTACCTTAGTTTGGTGTTAAAAAATTTGCAACGTTAAACGATGAAAAGTGTAAAGTGTCAACCAATTATTTAGTAAAACAAATAAACTTGACACAAATTTTGGAATTTTGGAATTTTGGCTTCTCAAGATGGACGGGTCTACGCCCCAGAAGCACTCGGAACACAATTCCGACCAAGGACCATCACAACAATTTCGACGGAAGGTGCAAATCCGACGCTCCATTTTTTTGGTAAAGAAGCAGCTGTCACTGGCCTCACTGCTTCAAATACTCCTCGTCATGGCTGGTATTGAAACAAATTCGGGACCAACTAAAACATGGCACTGTACAATATACACTGTCTGCCAGTTGCAGAATGAAGAACTGAAATTGCATTGGGTTCAGACCACGTGCCGATCATAATCACCTTAAGCCGTTCCATAAATCAAATTAATTCCGAGAACAAGACATATATTAATTTTAACAAAGCTGACTGGGAAAACTTTACAAATTTTACCGAACTTGAATTCAGTAAGCAATTTTTACCACTTGACGCCCTCTCTAGGGAAAAACAATTCAGAGAAATTTTTAATAAGGCAAGAGCTCGCTACATACCAGCTGGCAGAATCCAAAAAATAAAACCAAACTTTCCACATGAAGCGTGTGTGCTTTCTAATAAAAGAGATGACATCCGTAAAGCAGATCCAGCCGACTCCAGAATTCCAGACCTGAACAAGCAAATTAACAAATTGGTCACGGACCATAAAAGAAACAAATGGAGAGAGTTAGTGAGAGAATCAAACCTGGGTACTAGTAAAATTCTTTGGACGGTCATTAAGAGCCTAACTCACCCTCGACAACCACAAAATAATTGCATGATCTCCTTCGACGATATCCCCATTGAAAACCACAGGAAATGCGCAAACAAATTTAACATTCAGTTTACAGAAAAGCAGCGTAAACACGAGAAAGAGACCAGATCAGTGTTGAGACACATGCGCAAACTTAACACTGACATTTTCCGAAGAAGAGGTGGATAATGCAATAAGGAAAATTAAGCCATCAAAAGCTATAGGACCCGACGGCATCTCAGCCATCATGCTCAAACACATCGGACCCAAAGGTTTGAACTTCCTCACTACTACACTTAATACATCTCTAAATACTCTACAGATACCAAATATCTGGAAAACGGCCAGCATCAGCCCCATTTTGAAACCAGGAAAACCGGAAGAAAAGGGAGAGTCCTACAGACCAATATCCATTCTTTCATCGGTCGCAAAACTCATCGAAGCACTTCTGCTCCCTCAGCTGACAAGATCCTGTAATTTGGCGCCACACCAACATGGCTTCCGGCGAGCACACAGTACAACCACTGCGCTACACAGAATACAAAACCAGAGCGGTGATGGTCTGAATCAAAAACAACCATGCGCTAGAACAATTTTAGTCGCACTTGACCTGTCAAAAGCATTCGACACAGTGTCGCACGCTGCTCTATTGGATGATATCTTCAATACTAACTTGCCAGGTTTAATGAAGCGCTGGTTGTGCAATTACCTCAGAGGTCGCCAAACATATGTTGAGTTCCGTAACAGCAAGTTCAAAATGAGAGTGCTAAGACAAGGAGTTCCTCAAGGCGGAGTTCTCTCACCGTCATTGTTCAATCTCTACCTAAGCAGTTTGCCTACTCCACCAGAAGGAATAACTATCACGTCATATGCAGACGACTGCACAGTGCTTGTAACGGGAAATAACCTGCAGCAACTCACAAATATCCTGAATACCTACCTTAATACTCTGAATGATTGGTTTAAAACCAGAAAACTAAAACTTTCCACTGAAAAGTCCTCCTCTACACTTTTCACCACATCAACGAAGGAGGTAAATTCAACACTAAGCATCTGCATAGACAGCATACTTATTCCTACAGTAAAAAATCCGAGACTGCTGGGTGTAACATTCGACCCACTGCTTAAATGTAATGCTCATGCACAACTAATAAACTCAAGTTTGAAAAACTGGAATAACGCATTGAAAGCACTAGTGGGTAGTTCATGGGCAAAGATAAAAACACGATCTTAACAACGTACAAAGCAATAGGAAGACCCATTATAAATTATGCTGCACCCATATGGACCCCTCAAGTTGCCAACACTCACTGTAATAAGTTACAAACAACACAAAATGCTGCCTTGCGAACCGCAACCGGATGTCACCTGATGGCCCACCGCGATCACCTACACGAGGAAAGTAACATATTGCCGGTCCGTGAACATAATGAAATGCTAACCAAACAATATCTGTTGGCCTGTCACAAAGAGCAACATCCTTGCAATGACACCTTAACTACAATAGAACCACCCAGAGACATAAAGAAGACAGCGAGATGCTTTCTGCAAGATATCAGAGATAGCCAGGTTTCTGGTAACATCGACGAATCTACATGTAGAACTGGCTTAAAAACACTCCACACCAAAACGGTCGAAAACGCAATAAAGAACTATATTCCAATTCGTGTTCTAAATAGAAAGCCACCAAAAGTCGCTGCCGAAGAGGTCCAATTGCCCGATTGCTCAACTTAGATTCGGTTGGTCACGCATCCTAAACAACTACATGAATAGAATTGATCCTGAAATTATTGACAAGTGTCCCGCATGTGAGGGCACGCCACACGATGTAGACCACCTATTTAATTGTCCTGAAAATGAAACAAACTTGACGAAGGAAGATTTGTGGTACCGCCCAAGGGCAGTAGGAGAGTTCCTGAACCTGGACATGGAGCCGGAGGATTAGCACCAAAACTATCGCTACAACAACAACAACACAAATTTTGGAGACGGTCATTAGAATTTAGAAGAGTAATTAGAAAATATTTTTAGAAACGATTAGACACTTGAAAAATTGGGCAATGTGACGAATAGAAGGAAAATTAAAATGGAAGATTTTCCATCCGGCACATAAGCAGAACTGGTCCTGGCACGCAGACTCTTCGGTCCATAGCGCCGTTTCCGAGTTAGTAATTACTTAAATCAACAATGAAGCTTTAAAGCACAACCTTAACCAGCTTTAAAGCAAGTTTTGGGTTTATCAAAACAAATTAAACAATTTGTTTTCTCGGTCTCAAATAGAAAAAAACGTGTTCTAGACCGAGTTGTGAAAACCTGACCATATATTATTTTCCTGGAACTTGGTATATAAGTAGTATGGACAAAATCAAAAAAACATCTTATTGTAGAATTTTTTTTAAAGTGCGTTGTTTGAGCATAGGGAATTTAAAATTTTGGTAATCCGAGGTAACTTTAAAATTAAATTGCTAAAAAACGGCTCTACCGATTTCAACAAACTTTTGTTTGTTTGTTAGGTGATTAGTTAATCTTTTGAAAAAAAATCAATTAAATGTTTTTGTAATTAATCTTACAATTAAAAATATTATGTAATATTATTAATATTTTAATTTGAAAATTAATAACAAAACAATTTAATTATTTTTTTTTTTTTCAAAAGATTAACTAATCACCTATCAAACAAAAAAAAATTTGTAGAAATTGGTACAGCCGTTCTTCAGCAATTTAATTTCAAAGTTAAGGATTGGCAATATTTTAATTTTTTATGTTGGGGTGCTCGTATGCACAAACACTTTAAAAAAATTCTAAAATAAGGTGTTTTGTTTTATTTTGTCCATACTTCTCATTTGCCAATTTTCAGGAAAATTAAAAATGATCAAGTTCAAATTTCGACTTTCTCATCTGTGTAGATCACATTTTTCATCAATAATGCATTTTTTTCAATTTTTCACAAATCTGATTTATAAATTCTGCGGCCCTTTTCTATCTTATTTTTACTGAACCATCGTTTGTTGTCTTTTTTCTTACTCGAACTAAAATAGCATTAAATTAGCAACGTAACAGTATAACAGCTACGGCCGTCTAAATATCTACCGACTTTTTATTTATAAAAGTATTTAAGACCAAGGTATTGATTTTCGTACAGGACAAACTCTTTATCGGCTATTTAAAATATTTTTTAAACAAAAAATATAATAATATAAACATAAATAATAACATATATATGTTACCATATATAATAACATATTAATAACATAAATATTTAAATGTTTATTTTTTTTTTCATTTTTATTAACAGAACCCTATAAAGAGACGGTGTCTGTCTGTTTGTCATTGACCTTCGGTTATCTTGTAAACCATTAATTCCATCGATGTGAAATTTCATTTGAGTGTCAAAATCGTTTGACAAAACAATATAATGTGGTCCAAAATTACACAATTTGTTTTATTTGTTTTAGAAGACTGTGATGTGAAGTTGCATAGCAAATATGTTTCGTACTGGTTTTCAATCTGAAAAGGCGATAGTTCACCATTCAAAAATAAATATTTTTAAATATTTCCAAACCCAAACTTTTTAATCTAATAATTAATACTGTGGAGGAAATCAGAGAAAAATTTCCCAATTGGTAGGTTATCATTACAAGTGAATTGAATGTTTACTTACAATAAATAGTAATTAGACAAGGGTTAGATCTCTATCTCACGTCTATGCCAGATATTACGAGTGTCGTGTTGCTCAATTACGAACCTGATCTAAAAAATGAACGAAATGGCGTATTTAAAATTATAGACCAATAACCTTACTAGCCACTCCTCTAAATAATATGAACATTATATTAATTCACACATCAAAATTTTGGGAAAATGATAGACACTGCACAAGTCATTTGTGCATCTTCAAAAGATAAAATACATGAAAAAATTAATCTCGGTGCCATAAATATAAACGAAGACCTAAAAAATGTCGCCAATTGTGTGATCATTTTGGTCAATTTTAACTCCACCAAAGCACAGCTATTGATTGTTTCCAGATCCCCAAGTTCGCCAACGATATTTAATTATATGTGTTATTATGGTTTTCCATATTTTTTTTCACTGTTTGTGTGCTTTTGTCACTTTTGAATTAAAATGCAATAGTTAAAAATATACTTTTTTATATAATTTTTTATTTTATTAATAATAATATTACTTCCTTATAGTAACAATTGTATTTGATTTTTATTTTTAATTGAAAATCGATTTCGACTACCGTCATCATCAGTTCTTAAATTATTATTACAATTTTTACTTAAACTATTGTCTTATATACTATTTCAACTGCTGTTTTTAGGGTTCCGTACTTTGAAAAAGTAAAAACGGTACCCTATTGGTGAGACTTCGGTGTCCGTCCGAATTTCTTCATAATCGATTTTCTCAAAAACTATAAGTGCTTGAAATTTTTTACAGTTATACAATGTATTTGTCCACGCCTATTGACAACAAAAAAATTATGGATATTTGTTTTTATCAATATTTCATGGGCATTGATAAGGAGATAGTAAAACAAAAATTGTTTTTAAGGAATCGAGTTTGGTTTAAAAAAATCAAAAAAAATCCAAATATTTCAAAAAGACATTTCAATGAATTATCGACTACTTAGTTTTTAAGTTATTTCCAAAAACGTGTGTTTATTTTTTTGTCCCCCACCTTAACTTCGAACATTACAAAAGCAAAAAATTAAAAAAATTCGAGGATGTAGGAATTTTGCATACAAAAATCCGTTTTTTTGTTTTGGTTGTTAAAATTTCAAATGTTCATTGTAGAGGGTTTGAGTGTAAAAATTACGAAAACAAAATATTTTTGGTCATGTCAAGGTTATTTTTTTCTAGTCTAAAACAATTTATTTTGTAATTTTCGAAAGCACAGTTTTTGACTTATTTTAGAAAGAGTGAAATTTTAGTTTTGTCCCCCCCCACTTATCTTGGAACATTACAAAAGAAAAAATTTAAAAAAATTCACGGTTGTACAAACTTGGCAAAAAAAAATCAAAAATTTTTTTTGGTCGTTATAATTTCAAATGTTCTTTGCGGTTGAGAGTAGAAATTTTGAAAAAAAAAATATTTTTGACCTGGACAAGTGGGATGTCATATGAAAGGTGATGTTTTTTTTAGCTCAAAATAATTTTTGTGTAATTTTCGAGAACATGGTTTTTGACTTATTTTTAAAAATGTGAACATTTGTTTCTGTCCCCAGCTTTATCTTCGAACATTACAGAAGCGAAAAATTGAAAAAATTCACGGTTATAGGTAATGTTGTAAAGATTGAACGAAAACTATACCGGCTAGCTCATTATCTCAAATGTTCCTTAGACGGGGTTGAGAGAAGAAATTTCGGGAAAAAAATTATATTTGACCTTGACAAGTGGGGTGTCTTATGAGAAGTTATTTTGTTTCTAGTCTAAAACAGTTTTTTTCGTAATTTTCAACGTCACCGTTTTCGATTTAAAATCATGTTTTTGTGAAGAACTATTCACGTAGAATTTTGAATTCTTTGATGAAGATCAATTTTGTTACTTCCAGCAAATGTATAATTTAGTAACTAATTCAATCTAACAAAATTTAGAAAATATTTTATAATATTAAGGTTCTGAAATAGTCTTAAATAGATTGTGGTTAGTCAGATGAACTCGGATTAAAAAAAACATTATTCGGGCTGACCATTGCCATTTAGTAATCTTCATGGTCCAAGAATTGTAACCGTTTGTTATCGGTATACGTATTCCATTAAATCTCAATGATTTTGAGAAAAACTGTATTTATGTTTGACTAATAAATGAATTAAATTAAAAAAATTTGCCACCATAAACAGTTATGGGTAAAATTCAACCCAACGGAAAACTATATTAGCAAATACTGTTTTTTCATTTTATTATATACACGGAAACCTCGGCGAGCGAGTTATATTCGCACTTGACCCGACTTTTTTATTATTATGTCATATATTTTGTGGGTTTTAGTGTTGATTTTATCAATTTGAAATGTTGTTATTGTTTTTATGTTTATATATTTCTATTTCTTCTAACTATCTAAATGTTGTCCTTTTCTTTTTTATGTAATATGGTTAAATTTGTGTTGATATTGGTGTATTTGTGTTTTTCTATTTTAAATGTTGGGCATATCTTGATTAATAAAAGTGATCCAAAATCAAGATATGCCCAACATTTAAAAATAGAAAAACACAAATACACCAATATCAACACAAATTTTACCATATTACATAAAACTTTTTTAACAACATTAAAGACAACATTTAGATAAATAGAAAATTTCTTTATGCCACACATCATTCTTCGAATGTTTCTTCATGTTACACGTTGCGTCTAGATTTGTGTGAATGTTCAAACTTGAGTGCTGATAAAATAAACAATAGAATTATCAGATTTCTGGTTTTTGTCAACAGCAACATTGTTTTAAATAAATTTAAAAAAAAGTTTGTGTGTAGAAAATTCACTCGCAGCAATATTTCACTATTTAAAGCTCGACAACCCTAATTCTGGACTGATTTTTTGCAGACAACCCTATATCACCGTGTTCGTAACAAAATAATCTTTATTTTGACATAAAGTTTATCCATTAACCGAAACGTCGAAATGTTTAAAAAAAATTAATTTTTAAATTTTTAATTTTCATATTCTGGACTGAAATTTTTTAGTCAACCCACTTGCAATATATTTATTAACATAGTTAATTTAATATAAAATACTTTTCATCCATTAACCAGTTCGGTGAAGGTCGTTGTATTGTCGGATCCTATGCTATAAGAATATTTTAAAAATTTAAATAAGTCAAAAAGTTAAATCATAATATATTTCTTGTGAATTGCCAAACAAAAAAAAACATTTTTCTTGTGAAAGGGGAAAAAAATCAAAATTTTAAAATTCCGGTTAACTGAATATTCGGTTAATTGGACTGAATATTCGGTTAATGTCATATAATCGGGCTTTTACTGTAATTTGGTGTTATTAAAAAAAGTTGATTTTAATTTTAATTGGCAACTACATTTTTGTTTTGTTTTAGCAAATTTTTGTAAAAATTTGCTATTTACTTTTTAATTTGCTTTTATTTTCTTTATTCTATCATAAAATATTGGCCTATGTCATATTTTGTCAGTGATAGGATTTTTTGTTTAGTTATCCATTCTTTAACAAAAAATATAAAAAAAAATAAAAAAAGGAAGATTTACGTCCATCAACACCTTTGAACGTATGTTGTTGTGGGACCTTGGTCTTAAAAGATTTTTAAGTGTTATTGTGACACATATTGTAATTACTACACAACACATTTTATTTAAAAAAGAAAAATTAATTTAAATTGGACGGAGAAAGTAATTTCAAACACAAGTTTTTACAAATCTGACATACACAACTTTACGATAACATAATAACTTTCTACAACTTAACACAGCTAGTTGTACCTGCTATATCTGTCTTCTTTTAACAGGATCTGCTCTGAATAAGAATTTTCATTTCCATACTGGATATATAATTTTTTAAAAATAATGTGTGTTTATTTTGCTTTTAGACTTACCAAAAATAATATGTATAAGAGCAATTTCACGAAGATTCAACAACGTTTTGACTGGACCCCTTTTAATTTTGATTATTTTTTGTTTATAGATAGTCTTTGATAAATAAAAAATACAAGTTCTCTTAGAATTTTTTTTTCGACCAGGGGTCTTCACAGAGTGCCCCTCAATTTTTGTTATTTTGTGATGTGAGTGCATTTTGACGAGCGATTGTAGAAAAACTGCAGAATCGATTTTCATAAATGATATGTCGTTGAATAGGTATTAGAACAAAGTTTTTAAAAATGTACACTGTTAATTTTTTGAAATAATTTTTAACGGTGTAACATAAGAAAAAAATGGTGTAATTGAAAAAAAAATGGCATAGCCTTTTTTTTTTTTTTTTAACTAAATTGAAGCTTATTTTATATCTAACCACTTGTGAAAGTTTAGGACTAGCCATATTTTTTGTTTTAGAGATAAAATTCGTTGTGCATATGACTGTCGGGAATCAGTTTTTTTTGTTCTGAAGGAAAATTATAAAAATGGCGATTTTTAGATTCAGATTTTTGTTTATGTTAAATATCAAATTATTAAATGAACTTTTTAAAAAGCAATTTCAGTCAAGTTCAGCAAAATTTTGCGACATTTTGACTCGACCCTTTTTAATTTGGTTTATTTTTAGTTTATAGATAGCCTTTGATAAATGAAAAATACGGCTTCAAGTAGAATTTTTTTAAATATAGACCAAAATAAACTAAATTAAAAAGGGTCGAGTCAAAATGTCACTCACAAAATTTTGCTGAACTTGACTGAAATTGCTTTTTAAAAAGTTCATTTAATAATAAAATATTTGATATTTAACATAAAAAAAAATCTGAATCTAAAAATCGCCATTTTTATAATTTTCCTTCAGAACAAAAAAAACTGATTCCCGACAGTCATATGCACAACGAATTTTATCTCTAAAACAAAAAATATGACTAGTCCTAAACTTTCACAAGTGGTTAGATATAAAATAAGCTTCAATTTAGTTTTAAAAAAAAAAAAAAGGCTATGGCATCTTTTTTTCAATTACACCATTTTTTTCTTATGTTACACCGTTAAAAATTATTTCAAAAAATTAACAGTGTACATTTTTAAAAACTTTGTTCTAATACATATTCAACGACATATCATTTATGAAAATCGATTCAGTAGTTTTTCTACAATCGCTCGTCGAAATGCACTCACATCACAAAATAACAAAAATTGAGGGGCACCCTGTGAAGACCCCTGGTCGAAAAAAAAAATTCTAAGAGAACTTGTATTTTTTATTTATCAAAGACTATCTATAAACAAAAAATAATCAAAATTAAAAGGGGTCAAGTCAAAACGTTGTTGAATCTTCGTGAAATTGCTCATAATTATTAATAATTGTGTGTAAAATTATCGTTTTTTAACATGTTAGAATTAGATGTTGTTTAATTTGTTAATTTTTAGTGAAAATATTTTTTTCTACACCCGTACTATAAAAATGCACTTATATGGCCAAAATCCTTTTTATAATGTTATCCATTTCAATACAGATTTTAATTACGATACAGATTTTTAATCAATGGAAACGCATAGTTTTTCAATCAAACATGCTGTGAATTTGACGTTTGTTGAAATTTTCGTAGAATATAGCTTAACTTCAATAATTATATTATCCAAATGTCTGATATCAGCAATATAAATAAATTCTTTTATATTGCTGATATCAGACATTTTGATAATACAATTATTGAAGTTAAGCTATATTCTACGAAAATTTCAACAAACGTCAAATGCACAGCATGTTTGATTGAAAAACTATGGGTTTCTATTGATTAAATATTATATTTATATTTGTGTTGAACACAATAACAGTAATTACTCGTATTTCTATAAAAAATTCTACAAAATTGCAATTGTTGATATAGTTTTTCGTACACTTCCTTAGATTTTTGGGGTAAAATGCGTTTAAACTGCGTTTTCTGTTTTCTCCGATATGTGTGGAGGAGTCGATGATTAATTCTTTTATAGTTCTTCGTTATTTATCGGGTGTAGAAAAAATAGCGTATGCCACTTTCATGTAATGGTCGACCATACGATCCCGGTTAATGCTCGTGTATTAATAACCATCATTATACATGATCGTTGCATATAATATAATATACATGCTATACATAATATACTATTATATTGCATGTGAGTTTTAACACCAAACAAATAGGTGTTTATTCTTATTTTTATTTTAATTTTCTAGTATTTTTATTTTATTTGTTTAAATTTGCCGTCTTATAATTAAATTTTTTATATTGTCAACAAACCGTAAAATTCTCGTTCTTGTCGCGCATGTCTGAAAATTGTTTAGTCTAACACGTTCCAATTACTAATTTATAGATTACTTTCTCCGTCCAATTTAAATTAATTTAAAATCAACTGTTTTTTATAACAACGAATCAGTATAGTTTATAACTTTTATATTTTATAGTTTAGAATTTTTATTTTATTATTATGTATTTATTTTTTTCTTAATATTCCTCATAGAAACTTATGTACAGTGTAGGGTGGTCCTTAGATTACTCTAGCATTTTTTTGCATTGTACAGTTTGCGGCACCCTCCCATTTCGTGTCAATAGCCATAAAAAAGTTATTTGCAAATTTGAGATCAATCGTTTAACTCTAAAGCGTGCCTCCGGCCACTTAAAGTTGAAAGGTTTTGTTCTGGACCTTAAAAAAAAAAATTAAATTTTTTGTACGACACCATCCCATTTCGTGTAAATAACCATAAAAAAAATATGCTTAAAATTTGAAATCAATCGTTCAACTCTAAGGCCGGGGCACTTAAAGTTGAGAGGTATTGTTCTGGTCAACTTGTGACCGGGGGCACGCCTTAGAGTTGAACGATTGATTTCAAATTTTACACATAATTTTTTTATGGGTATTGACACGAAATGGAAGGGTGCTGTAGAAAAAATTAAAATTTTTTTTTTAAGGGCCACCCTAAATTGTACAGATTTGATAATGATCCACAAAAGGGTTGAAATATTATGGCATTAATAAAAACGTAAACATTTTTTATTAAAACTATGGTTTGAAGCTGCAGATGTTAAAGCCTACGATATCAAATAATTATTAAATACAAACCAGATATTAAACCTTGAATTTAAACATAGGTCATTTATTCTTTACCAGACTTTTTATTTTATTGTGCATACTTGTTGTTGTATTTGTGATGTGTTGTGCTGAAATGTGTAAAAAGGTGGATTTTCATACAAAAACTGAAAATAGAAAAAAATGTAATCCGATGTGAAAATGTAATTGTCCGCAACCGCATGGGTGGAACATTTTCGCTGATTTGTAATTTTTTTTAATTTTTGATCTGCAAAGAAATGTGCTTTCATATAAACTCTGTGTGGGCTTTAATCATTGAGGAAGACAATGCTTTACATGATCAAAGAATATGCCACTAGGTGGATTATTGGCAACTCATTTTAGTCTGTGCAAATGTTTGAAACAAATTTGCTATTTATCTCTACATTTTCTCTATAAGTAGTTTAGGTATCATTCGTTTACCAAGTGGATCCTTAGTTATCACTAAGGTGGTTCCAATAATAGTTGTATATTTTCTCTATAAGTAGTTTAGGTATCATTCGGTTTAACCAATTAGTCTGGTATTGTTGGGTTGGGTTGAGTATTCCTGTGGAGTATTCCTTGATGATGGCATGTTATTGCTTGCTCAAAGAATCGAGCCCTCATATACCTCTTTATATGGGCTTTAATCATTGAGGTCAGAAGTGCGTCACACGATCAAGGAATATGCCACTAGCTGGATTATTGGCTGTTTTATTATTGTTTCTGCAAATTTTAAAAACAAATTTGTTCTTTACCTTTTATTTTTGTTCTCTCTATCCATTTTATGATGATTAATTGGCCAAAAATATAAAAAACTTCCCATCTTAGAACTATTGTAATTCTAATAAACTATTGTAATAAATATTGTAATTCCTATTTATTTTTAATAAAAAGTGTTGTGTAGTAGGAATTACAATATGTGTCACAATAACACATAAAAACCTTTAAAGACCAAGGTCCCACAACAACATACGTTTTGTTTTTTATATTTTTTGTTAAAGAATGGATAACTAAACAAAAAATCCTATCACTGACAAAATATGACATAGGCCAATATTTTATGATAGAATAAAGAAAATAAAAGCAAATTAAAATCCCAGCGGCAGGCATATCCGCTAGAAATAGGTAGATTTCGGGGTCAGACGGTTTTGTGTCCAAATTAAAATTAGATAAGTCAGATTAGTTTAAATAAAAAATATAAGTAGAAACAGAATAATTCAAAAAAATTATCGAACCAAATTAAATACATTATCCGAACTAACTCCATCAATACAATTTCGGACAGTTTTATTTTAAGTTGGTTTAAACTACTTTTAATAACATATTAAATCCACCAAAGATCAAATGAATTACGTCACAACTACAATTATACCATCACACATAATTTATAATCAAACATTATCAAACAATTTTATTTCAAAATCATCTTTTGTTGTTGTGTTTTTTTGTTCTTATTTAATCTTTTTTCAAACGGTTACTTAGTAAAAAAAATAAAAACAAAAGAGATTTTGATAATTTTTCTATGGTATTAAATGGCTTGATATTTTTTTGCAAGAGGTTCATTATAACGCTTATAAAAATGGAACCTTTTCGGGTTAGAAAGCTGAAATTTTGAGGCTATAGTTTAAAAAGTATGTTTAAAAGTTAAGATAAATTTAAATAACATAAACTGAAACATGATGAAAGCATTGCCTTTTGCGTTTGTTTTCATTTCAACAGCCCTAGGTCTCAACGTTAGACTTGAATTATTTTTTTTGAAAATTTTGGAAAGATTTATATTTTATGTACATGAGAAAAAGTTTTCAAATACGAGCTTGGCCATTTCAGCTAGATCAAGGACAGCAAAGTTTAGTAAATTTTTAAAACAGCTGATTTTTGAGGAACCTGAAACGCAAGGTTGTCCATCTGGATAAAAATGATAAAAAAGGGTTCAAATATTCAATATTTTTAAATTTATTAAAATATTATTATTCAAACGGAAGTTATAGCGCCCTAGATTATTCGACTTTTTAGGCTCTAGCCGCTTAACCGGTAGCGGATATTGGCCAGTTCACGCACTTGTCCAAGACATTATTTGCCGAAACATACACAGAAAATTATTTTGGTGTAGGTCGAAAAATGCAACCGTGAGAGTGCCGCTAATTCCGTTATACCTCATATCGATATATATATTATATATATATA